>CM051631.1:21431776-22031776 GCA_028020825.1 Podargus strigoides | reverse complement strand
GGGGGTGAAGGTGCTCTGCTCCTCTGTGAATCTCAGGTTCCTGGTGCCTGGGGCCAAGACCTTGCTGTCCCCAGGGTTGGGGAAAGAATCTCCTGAGGGAGCAGGGCTGGGTTGCAGATTCACCTCCCTCCAGGGGCTGCCCCAGAAGCTGGGGGCTGCATCTGCTGTCTCGCTTGGCTCCCCGCAGCCCAGGAAGAGCAGAGTGGCAGCCGGGCATGGCAGCATGCGCCAGGCTGCTTTTCTTCTTGGAATTAAAAACTGGAACAAGCCACAACTGAGACAAGGCAGTATTTGATTTATTCACTGCGTTGTTTATTTAACTGCTGCTAACAGCTCTCAGGAAGTGGCATTCTTCCCTTGGCTCCCCACGTCCTTCTCTTCTCCTGCAGCGAGCTCTTGCTAGCTAGCTATCGGGCTGTCAGGTTATCCAGCTCACCGCTCTGAGGGCAGCAGGGTCCCAGCTGCCAGGCATAGCTGGCGCCTCCTCCTCGGTTGAGGCTCGGGATGGGCGCAGGTCTGCCCAGTTAATGCGGCAAGCTGTTGCTATGGGGCAGGGTGGTGGCAACTGGCATCCCTTGCCTGTTGTGGAAGTCCTCTTTGTGGGGATGCTCCCCTGGGGCTGAGCTGGCACCACAGAGGTCTGAGCAAAACACTGCTTCAGGGCCACCACGCGCAGACCCACTGGCAGAGCAGCCCTGGGTTTTGCAGCCAAAGCTCTGCCAGCTCGACCTCCATCCCAGCACGACTGCAGAAGCCAAACCAAGTCTTGCCTGGCGCAGCTGGTGGCGATTGCCCTCCTGGATGTGGCCAGAACCGCTGGCAATCGGGGGATGGCTTCCCTTCAGAGCAGAGCTGTGGTCTGGGAAAGATGTGTGTTTTGAGGCTCCCTTCGCCTGCTGCCATGGCGCTGAGCACCCCAGGGCCGGGGCAGTGCCACGGGAGGTCGCTCTGCCACCGCCGTTCAGCGTCCCTGGGCCCTGCCCTGCAGGGCTGCAGCTGTTCCCGCTGCACAGAGCCAGAGTACACTGTGTTCGCCCAGAGTCCTTGATTAAACAAAATGTTTATGCGTGCCTCTGCTCCGATGAACATCTTGGCCGCCTTGCATGAACGCTGCTCTCTGCTGCAGCTCCAGCTGTGCTGGGCGCGAGCCCCTGCTGCTGGGAAGTTTGGGGAAGGGTCTGTGTGATGCTAACTTTAGGAGCCTGCTGGCCTTCCGAATGGTCCCCACTCCAGGAACCCCCACCCTCAGTGCCTGCACCCCCAGCTCCACCAGGAGGGGCTTTGGCTGCTGGGGAAAGCTGCTGCTCTGCAACCCCTTGGTGCCTAGGGGAGCTGCTGGCCCCTTTGAGGGACTGTTGGGGGGACATGCTTTGCTTCTTCACCCCGCGGGGACTGACACCCACCCCATGAACCCGCTACCCCTCTCCACCTTGAGCAGGGCTTTGGGATGCATCTCAAGATTACAGGAACAACTAAGGAATTTCCTGGGCTCCAGAATATCTCCAGCAGTGCAGAACACCGTTCCTGATGCCGTGCCTTCTCAACACCCTCCTGGTGAACCCCACTGACCATGACCATGTATAAGACCATGGGGTAAGGTGGGCCATCTCCAGCACCAGCCAGGGCAGTGGCAGGGCTAACACTGGTTACCAGGACTGGCCCGCTTGCAGCTTCTTGTCTCCTGTCCTGCCCAGCCAGCATTGTCCAGGATGTGCCCACTTCCTTCCCTGCCCTAGGGGACTGTTTGTGCCAGTTCTGCACATCTGAAGTTAACTGGGGACAGGCTGGCCCTGCTGGTCTGTGTCATCTCTCAAGCAGCGTGCAGCCACCCAGTCCGTGCCTGCACAGCAGCCCTCAGCCAGATGCACCATCATCATATTCCTGCTGTTGCTCCTGCTGATACCTCCAAACCCCTTGGAGGAAGTGGGGTGACTCCCCCAAGCCATTTCTCCTGCAGGGAAGGAGCAGCATGCCTTGGACAAGGGGGGACCAGCCCTGCGAGAAGCAGGGAGAAGGGGTCTGTGGGACTGAGGTAGGGCCAACAGCGAAGCTCAGTGCTCAGTGCCTTGAATTCAGGTGGCCAGAAAGGAGGAGAAAATGCTGATGGCCATCAGGTGTTGATGGCCATTTCCATGATGACAGCCCAGCACCGGACCCCCAGCTGCAACTCCCTGCTTGGGGCAGGCTGCAGGATTGTTTCCCAGCTTTCAGCAGAGATGGTTGCCCAAGCAGTTTGTGTGCCCCTGCCAAGCCATGCCATGGCCCTTGCGAAACAGTGTTGATAAACACTCCAGGGCATGCCAAGTCCTGCGAGACAACAGCTGATGTACTCAGGCTGCAGGGAGTGCCTGCACGGTGAGAGGAATTTTCCACTCCTCTCTGGCAAGCGTGTCTGACCTCACTGGGGGACTGTCCCCAGAAAGGCAAAGACTTACTTGCTGGCATCCCAGCTGCCCCTGTCTGGCCCTATAAACCCCACCAAGCAAGGGCTGTCCTAGGCACAAGTCAGGGCAAGGGGTGGTTGGGTAGCTGGGGGCATGGTGGCACCATACAGGGCCAGGCTGGGGTGCCACCAACCCCAAGGCAGCCCAGCCACCCCCATCTCACCATGGGGCCATTCTTGTGTCCTGGCAACAAACTACCCGTTAGCTTTCCATTTCCAAACATGTGGGCCAAGCTGGGGTGAGCCCTTCGATGGTCTGGTCCCTGTCCCAAGGACTTGCTTGTCAGCGACACTGGTCCTGTTTGCATGTGTCTGGGGGGGCACTGGGTGACCCTTGCCAGGGCCCTCCAGGCTGCCTGGCTCAGCTCTGCCCTGCTGTGTCTTCTGGCATATTGGAAACATCTCAAAGACAAGCAAGATTGTAGTATGAAAAGGGTGTGCTCTGTCACGTGCTGGCTGATGTATGGTAATTAGCAAGCTAAAGCCCAGTTTAATTTGACCAGCTAATGTCCTGGAGCTGCAGCTCGCTTCGTCCGCCCTGCGATCACACTGTGCTCTCAATAAACGAAGGCTGAGCTTTCTCCAGGTACTGGGGAGGGTCATGCCAGGAGGTGCAGACCTGGCCTGTGCACAGTGCCATGCGTGTCCCTAGGAAACTCCTCTCCCCCAGGGAATGGGCATTTCGAACCCTGACATAAATGGGCAAAGGAGCCAAACATCAGCCTGGAGAAGGCAGACATGGGGGATCACAGCTCTCCTGTTGTGGACAGGATGCTGAGGGTGAGGGCTCTGGGAGGACTCTGCTTCTCCCTTTTTTGCTTCCTTTCCTCCTTCCTTCCTTCCTTCTACTCTCCCTCTTGCTTTCACTCTCTCCTCTTTCTGTTTCTCTTTCTGTTTCTTTTTGTCTCTTTCCTCCCTTTTTTTCCTCTCTTTTGCTGCCTCCTGGACATGGCTCTACTGCCACCCTGATGCCCCCGTGCCCATCCCTCTGGCATCAGGGCTGGTGGCAGCAGAGCTGCAGAGATGGTGTGACACCCCTGCCTGCAGGGAGTCCTCCAGCAAAGCCCCAGTGCAGGAAAGGGACCTGTGCCCAGGGGAAACACTGTCACCCCATCAGCCAGGGGGCCGTTCTCCCCCTGCCCCTGTCATCAGGGCTGAGGTCCCTGCATGGGGGGGATGAGGTGGGCAGGGAGCAGACGTGCTTTGCTGGGAAGGCACCACTGATGTGTCAGCTATATATAACTGTACTTGACAGGCGTTGTGGCTGTGCTGACCTAAGGACACAGGAGGATCATGGTTTTAATGTAGAGTAATTGCTATTATTACCCATCTGGTATTATGAGGGAACAAGTCAAGCTCTGGGCACACCACCCACTCTCCTGTGTTGTGCCTGTGGGGTGTCCTCTGGCCCACGTGCACTGGAGGTGGGACAGCATGGCAAGTCCCTGCTGACAAAGGCAGGCACAGAGGCAGACCTGGCTTCCATGGAGGGCGCCTGGCAGGGCAGGAGAACTCTTTGTTCTCACTTTGTCCCTGTCTTGGCTTGGACCATCCAATCCCCCTGCAGTCGCGAGCTGCCCTGGGGCTGCTCCCCTGTGTTACCCATGGTAGTGTTGGCAGAGTCAGGATGGCATCTTTGATATGGCCTCAAAGAGGAGGTGGTGGAGGAGGAAGGAAAGTTTCCTTTGCTTCTGTGTAAAAAAGACTGGCAATCCCCCAAAGCCAGATTTTCCCACCGGGTAGAAACAATTCCCAATTCACAGGTTTCCCCCAGGGCTCCCTTGTGCTCAAGTGCCATTACCTAGAACCTTGGTAGGGCACCCGCCTATTCCCTGCTCTGCGTCTCGCCCACAGGATGAATAAAAATGATTAACTGGGGTTTTACTGCACCGTCAGGTGACTGCTGTGGTTACAGGACCCAGCCAGTGTCACAGCTGCTCACGGCTCAGGGTTGCTTGTACCGTTTTGCCCCCGGCTGTTCCCCCCGCACCACGTGCAATGGCTGTGCCAGCCCAGGCAGGCGCTGCGGAGACGAGCAGCACTGCTGCTTGCTCTGACACTGGCGGCACATCAGGCTTCCCCATCCCTTCCCAAGCACCTGCAGGCTCAGGGCTGGTGGGTGCTGGATCGGGGCACGGTGGGAGTCAGACGCTTGCCAAGACAGCGGCAGGGTGATGGGATGCACGTGCTGAGGGTCCTGCTGGGAGCGCTCCCTGGGAAAGGGCAGTGCTGGGGCCTGGTGCTCTGTGGGGAACTTGGCCTTTGGATGGAGACAGGGCAAGAGAAAGGGGGGATGTTGGTTTGCTCATGGCAGCAGATGGCTTGGAACAGAGGAGAGGCTACTTTCTCCTCTCGCCCCCAGCTCCCAGCGTCGTGGGGCATTCGGTGCCTGCACATTCTCCACTGGGGAGAGACAAAGCTTGGGCACAAGGCATCAGAAGAGGCAGCAGGTCCTGCCCTGCCGCCGGATCCTTGGGACATGGTGTTCTCTCTGAGCGATGATAAGGACAATCAATAATAAAAACAGGCAGTTGGGACGCAAGCCCAGCCTCCAGCCAGCGACCTTCAGGAGCTGGGTTACTGGAGCAAGCGCAGGCGTTCTTGGCAGTGGCAACAGCAGTGCCTCGTCAGGAGCAAGCAAAGGGTAAACACCGCTGCTGGACACGCGTGGCGGAGCGTGCGGCAGCGCGCAGCTGGCAGCCCCCAGGCACACCCCGGCGTGCAGCCCTTCGTACCTTCGGGGAGCCGCCCCCGCGCAGACACCGCTGCTCACGCACGGGCACACACACACTGTGCACCTCAATAAAGAGCCAGGACAGTAACGAAGGTCCCACAGACGCACAGGGACGCGTGTGCTCGTTGCCCTGCTAACAGCACTGGCGAGCAGGCAGGCAGCACGCCACGCGCATGCGCACGGGGGAGGCACGGCCAGCCAAGCCTCTGGAGGAACCCTGAGGACTTACGTAACGATTTGCATTTACAAACTGCTGCACAAACATGACCTGCTCGCTGAGAACAGCCCTTCTCAGCAAGATCCTGATAAAGCAAACAAAAACCCAAACCAGCCCAGCTCCTGGACCCCGCTGACTGGGACTGTTTGGGTCTTGTGACGTGGGCAGGTTTGCAGTGCCCTCACTGAGCAGTGGTGGTGGGGCTTCAGCTCTGCGTAACAGCCTGGGAGGGCCGAGCTGGCTGATGTGGGCGTCTGTCCTGCAGCAGGTTCTGGCTCTTTCTGAGCTTCTCAGAGCTGCAACAAAGCTCAGGGTTTTGCAGCTTTCCAGGGCCACATATGGTACCACTGCCTCCTCCTGCCCCAGGAGGACAGAGTCCTGACCCAGCCCCATTGGCACAAAACACCCTTTTTTTGGGGGTGCAATCAGAGGACCCCGCCTCAGGCTGGACTCTCACTGCCTGATGAAGGTACAGGCTGTTTCTTTGCTGCCCGAAGAGCGCTTCCTTCTCCTCAACATGGCCACAGCAAGGGGTTCGGGATGTGCTATTTCATGTCATGTCGTCTGTTTTGGGGACAGGGCAGCATCACCCTCCTTGGCATTCTCAGTGGAGAGGCTCCAGCCATGGCACTGGTACCCCACAGTGCTGATGGGCACTGTCCCCCCACATTCTTCTCTCCCACTTAGGGTACCTTAGGCTCTGCTCCTTATCCCAAGCCTGAACACGACCCCAGCTCTGCTGGCCCCACCCAGTGATTCCTGCACTGCCACAGCCGCGATTGACCCTCTCTGGGCATTCCAAGCCCTGTACATCGCCCCAAGTCCTGTTCCATCAGCTTCCCTCGAGCAGATGTCCCTCCCTGCGCCTCTGAACCCCCACCTTGCCCCAGCCTGCAGCAGGACCAGTACATGACCCCCAGCCCTGCTGGCACCATGTGGAGGATCTCCCTTGGTTGGGCTTTGGAGAGGTACAGGCTATTACTGGCATGGTTGGGAAGACGTGGGCATCACAGCTCCCTCTGGGGATGGCCAACTCTTGCATGCCATGACTGCACGTGAGAAGAGGAGCTCGTTCTTGCATGCAGTGCAGGGCAGCTGGTGCTCCAAGGCACGTGCTTTCCCTGTCCACTTTGGAAAGCCCTTCTCCTTCCCAGCACCTCCCACCCTGTGCATCTCTCCTCTTCCTCTGGACACATGAAGCAAGCCACCTGCTCCAGCCCTTTGAAAGTGTCTGTGGCAAAGACCCACTGAGAAAAGCCTGAAAATAGCCTAGAAATAGTGGAGTGGGGAGAAAAAAGGGCTCTTTATCGTGCAGCAAACAGCAGAACCAGTTGCTGCCCAGCAAAAATGAGAGAGGAACTGGGAGTTAAAAATAACATCTGCTTGCAGGGAGCCAGCCCGGGCCACTGAGTTCCCAGCTCTTCTGCAGGCAGCCTGCTTGCACGAGCAGACCGCGCTCGTGAGAACCGTGCTCCCGCACCCTGTCTGAACACCGCGCCCTGCTGAGCTCCCACGTGGGGGAGCGCGGGGACGTGGGGACCTGTCCCAGTGTCAGCTGGATGCTCTCCATCGCCGTGAGGACAGCTGCCTGTGCCTTGGGGGAGCCGTTCCCCTGTGGAGAGCAGTGGGATGGGGTCAGTCCCGATACACCAGGTACACCCGTTACCACTGAATGCAAGCTTGGGCTGCTGGCATGGAGAGCAGGGACATGGCCAGGGAAGCCTGGGAGAAGCCATCAGAGTGGGGGGAGCCAGGCTGTGCATGTCTGTGGGCTTTCAGGCTCCTTGTGCAGCAATAACAAGAACACCCTGTCCACCACTATGGCAGCCTGAGACTGATCGAGAGGATCCAGTGCTGCCATGTGAGGTTTTGTTGCGGGAATGGGCAGCTTTTCATAGCAACTGGGGAACCAGCCCCTTGCAGCACATTCATAGCCAGCAGGCATGCTGGCTTTTGGATGCCTGTGGCTTTTCCTTGGAAGGTGCTGGAGGCAATCAGAAAGCAGAGTTATATAAAAGCTCATTTACAGAACCTGGTCAAGTGGATCTGGCGAATGCCCAGCACATCCCTATCTTCCTGCAGCAGGCAAAGGCCAGTTCCCTGGGGCAGGGTGCAGCATTGCTTAAGGTGGCCAAGAGCTTTGCTGGGCCCTTCCCATCACAGAAAACAATGAAGCCAAGTGCTCCTCATGTCAGGAGTCTCCTCTGCTTGACCTCAGATGCACCTGCAGGTCTGGAGCAGTGGAGAAGGCCTTGGCAAGCCCAGCTACAGCAGTGATGCCTTATCTCGCCCTCCGTGCCATCGCTTTGCTCCTCCCAGGGAGCAACACAGTGCAAAGCAGTGAATAAATACCCTGGGCTCTGCTCCTCAACCCCCACCACCATGGCAGCTGCATCCCTTAGGGGGACCACTACCTCTGATGTCCACATTGGGGATGTCCCGCCTATGGGAAGCTCTTCCCGAGCCCGCAGGCAGCAGCCTGGGCAGCTCTGCCTTCCCAGAGCCAGGACAGCCCAGAGCACCATGCATCTCGGCTTCCTCTTTGGAGAAGCCTCATAGCTGGGAGCAAGTGGACTTGTGAAGTGCTGGGGTCTGAACCCCAAGCCCTGAATTAAGGTTGACATATGGGTGGTCCCCACAGTCCTTTAAGAGGAGGGGATGAGTTTGCCTTTTGGCTTTCCTCCAAGGTGCCGCCGGCCTTGCAAGGAAAGTCCTTGGGTAAACAAGCCCCAGGTGCCCCCATTGGGTAAATGAGTGCCAGGTGTCCTGTTTGGGGATAAAAGCTGGGACCACTTGCAGGAAGGGTTGGAGGGTCTGTCTGTGCAGTGGACGCACTTCACAGAGTTTCCTGTTGGGGAAGGACCTCCTGACCCCTCATGCAACTGGATCCCAGTCAGGTCTGGCACGTACAAACGCGGGCTTTGTGGGGAGGCAACATGGGGTTACCTCTATTGTATGTGATCACCCTAATGACTTGGTTGTCTCCCATTTTTTCCATGGGTTGCCTTGTATCTTTGTTTATTCCATCCATTATGGGTCGTGCTGTGTCATTCCTGGGGTCACTGGGGTTGATATCTATTATTTGTGATCTGACTTGTTTGTACCCCCAGTGATCCCCTATATACTGACCCCTCTACGTGCAATAGAATCTACTCACTGGATTGTTTTTCTGCTGCTGGCTGTGTCCTTTGTACTGGGCCTGGTAATAGGCAAAACAACTTGAAGCTGAAGAAATGGACTCGCAGGAGAGTCCATTTCATCCTGCGGGCTGGGTTTTCATTCCTGCCTTATGCTAGTTCAGCATCTGGCCTGTTCCTCTTGTCTCCCTGCTGGGGGCTCCTGAGGAGCTGGTGGAAGTCATGACCAAGCAGATATTATCATGCTGTTTCTGGGCCAGGAGCATGCAGGAGTGGATGGAGGGCACACTGCTGGCACGGGGAATGCAGGGCAGAGCTGCAGCTGAACCTGCCCTCGTCTCAGGCAGGTTGAAAACAGCTCTGCCCTCAGACTACATGAAAGTGCACGAGCCTGGAGCTTTCTTGCTGTCTCTGATCTGACCTGTTCCCCAATGTGCTTCGTGCGGCGCCGCTGAGGTTGCGCAGCTCCCCAGGGCACCCTGTCCTAGGTCAAGGCAAACCACACTGGCTGCTGTGGAGCCTGCCCTCACCTTTAAAACCCTGCTGGGATGTGTCCCACCCTATTCCCTCCACGAGGCTTCCTTGGCCAGCCCCCAGGGGCTCTCCCCAGCCCCTGTCCTTGAGGTGGTTGGTGGGCAGAGGAGAGGTTTGTTGCTGGAATGTGGTGGCTCTCCAGCTGGATGTGGAGGGCAGGTGTTGTGCCACCCCTGGGGTGGTTTTTAGGACCATTGTTTCACAGGTTGGTGGGCACCAGAGAGAGGAAGAGGACTTGCAAAACAAAATCCTTCTCCTAGGACTCACCGGACTGCCTCTGGCCAGGACACAAGCTCCCCATGCTGGTGACCCAGCGCCATGGGTGAGCATGCTGCCCACCCCTGTGTGCCTCCTGCCTGGGCCACTGTCCCTCTCCGCTCTGCCTCGTGCGTGATGACTTCCGCCTGAGTCAAGGCGTGATGCCCGGTCACGCTGTGGCACCCCTCAGCCTCCCAAGGCTCTCTGGCCACCGTGGCACACGCGTGACCAAAGCTCAGTAGGGGCTGTGGGTGGGTGGTCAGCCTTGCTTGTGTCCTCAGATGGGCGAGCCCCAGCCTGAACAAGTCTGTAGCACAGGATCTTCATCCCTATAGTTGCTTGGAAGCTCCCAGTTGCTGCTGGAAACTGGGACTCTCTGTCACTTGCTGGAATGCTCCAACAGCCAAAAGGAGATGTGATGCAGCTCCAGTAAGGGATGTTGGTACCCAGCTGTGGAAAAATGTCCTTCCCTTTGATCAAGTAGGGGTGTCCTCCTTTGTGGGGTGGGCTTTGTGCCACCCGAGGGGATGTCAGAGCTGTGGATCCTGGCCCCGGATCAGACCTGGGTTCGGCTCTGCTCCCAGTGCTATCATTGCTGTCACTTCAGCTGCATGCAGAGGGGCAGAGCAGCCTTGGAGGGCCTCTCAGCATTGCTTATTTTCCTCTTGTGGCAGAGCTATCTACATGTCTCGTTTCCTTACCTCCTGGTGACTGGAAAACTGAGGCACAGCACCGTGCTGTGCTGGGGAGTGACACCCTCTTCAGGCTCAGGGGCTGTGTGGATCCTCCTGGTCCCCAGTCAGGTGGCACCAGAGCATGGCAGTCCCAGCAGTCCCTCCTTGCGTGGGGAAATGAGGCTGCCTCTCCCCAGGAGAGGCGCAGGCCACCCAAAGGTAACCCAGACCTGCTTTCCCGTTGCTGCCCTTTGGCAAAGCCATGCCGGCACACTCCTCAGTCTATGTCTTGTTGTGGCCTTGCTGTCCTCTGTTGTCCTCTGCACCCCTTCACAGCAGCTACGTGTAGGGCAGCTAAGGGCTGTGCAGGGGGAGAACATGCCGCTGGGCTGCACAGCCCAACCCTTGCTCCTTCGCCTGCGCAGCGGGTGATGGTGGGGTGCAGGGTGCACCCAGAGGCAGCCCTGCTGCCCTGCCCATAGGGGTGCCTGGGCAGCACCCCTGAGCCTGCCACGGGTCCAAGAGCATGGCCAGGAGGTGGCAGCAGCCCCTCACTGTGGTGCCAGGCCTGGGGTGCAGGGCTGAGACCCCTGCAAAAAGCATTGCCACTGCTCTGGTCCCTTCTCTGGCATCAAGGAGGGCACAGGGAGAGGAAGCTAGAGCTCTGCGGGCAGATGTGCTGGAGGGGTCCTTGGTGGCACGCTGCAGACAAGGGCTGGGGGACATGGTGGCTCTCTGCACGGCGCCTCTCTGAGCGGGCACAGCTGGGCTGCGGTTTAAGCATCTTGCTGCCAGGCCCTGCGAGGCATTGTGGTTTGAGGCAGCAGCATGTGGAAGTTGGAAAGAACAAACTGTTCAGCCCTCAGCCCTTCCAGCTTCTGCTTTCGAAGTTATCTAACAGCCCAAACAAACAGAAAGCACTGGCTTGGCTGCAGCTGGCCAGCACAGCCCGTCCCGTTCCTGCACCCGAGCAAGTCGTGCCGGGTCATCGCTTTCTGCTGCTCTTCCTGGGGTGGGCAAGGGCCTCCACTTCCCCACTGCCCACCACATCTGCGCACCCCCTTCCGGCATCACTGCAAATGCCACCTGGCACAGGGCAGCTTCCCAGGCATCCCTCTCCAATGATGGCTGGTGGTCACTTGTCCCTGCAGGGATGGGCAACTTTCAGGGTCTGGGAGGGGTTCCCTTGCACTCTGCTCAGTCCTGCTTGGCCACCAGCAAAGGGCTCAGGATTGATATGCTGATGCCATGTGTTGGAATGCCAGGGCAGGGTGGAAGGACTGGCACAGAGATGCTGCGGCCAGCCTGCACAAAGGAGGGCACTGACCCACCACCTCTGGGTGCTTCAGTGCAGCCCACAGCACTGGAGATGGGCACAGGCTACTGGAGCCCACAGCCTGGGGAGCAGCCATGTGGTTCAGCCATGCATGGGGACAGGGACAAGGCTCTGTGTCCCCAGACAAGCTGTGGGACCAAGAAACTGCCAGCTTGAGGGATGAAGGAGGTGACTGCAAATGGTGCAGAGGAGAAGCTGTGCCCAGAGCTGGGCAGTAGTGTAGTGCCTGGAGCAGGGTCATGTGGGTGGCCCTTCCAGCCCTGGCTGGTGGCAGAAAGGGGAAACTGTGGGCTGTAACCAGCTCTGAAAAACAAGGCTGTGTTACGGTGTCTTGTCACAAGTGTCAAATTCACACGTGGGGGTGCAGGTGGGAGGGGGAAGTGGGAAAGGGGTGGGGAGCCCTGTTACGTAGAGCGAGTCCTCCAGCCTTCCTTCCTGCGGCCACGCGCTGAGGGTATATAAACAGCCGAGCTATAATTATCTGGGGCTGCTGAGCAGTGAGGCCAAGCTCCCGGCTGCCACAGGCACGGCTGCGGGGCCAGTGGACTCGGAGCTCCCCAGGGCTGGCACCCGCTGCCCAGGCGGGCTGTGCTGCACTACTGGGGAGGACGGTGAGGTCCCCTGCCTCTGCCACAGGAGTGACGGGGCTGTGGAGACCCCAAAGGGGACACAGAGATTGTGTGGATGGAAGAGTCCTTACAGAGGGGCCCAGAGGCTGCTGGATGATTCTCCATGGGGCAGGAGGGCCCATCAGTTTACACCAGGCTGGTCCTCTTCATTGCATGAAGGGGATCCAGGATGCCTGGTGTTTCAGTGGACAAAATGGACACATGAGAGTTTTTCTGGACCTTGATCTTTATAAAAGTTGGGGCAGAGGCACTTCAGGATGCATCTCTGGGTGCAGGCAGATGGTTCCCCTGACCACACCAGTTTACCAGTTTACCAAGGGCGGGAGGAGAGAAGCAGCAGATAAGGCTCAGGGCAAGGCTAGGGGCTTGGGGGGACTGGGAAGGGTGAGAAGGTGTTTTGGCTCGTCCTTGTGTTGGAGAAGTGCTAGTACGGTGGTGAGACAGGGCAGGGAGGGAAGGACCAGAACAAGTTTGGAGATTGTCCCCTGGAGCAGGCAGAGGTGCACGGTCCAGGGTGGATGGTGGCTGCGTCCTTCTGGGGCACATCTCGGCTTTCTGCTCCTGTGCGAGGGTCACATCGGGCCAGGCCAGGCTGAGATGGCTCTAGTTTGGAATGGGATTTCTGCAGCTGATGGGAAACAGTGAGCTGGGAATGAGGAACTAAGACAGGGCATGAAGACTCCTGATCATTGCAAAAGGCTCAGGCAAGGGCTGGCCATGAGATGTGGAAAGTGCTCGGGGTTAGTTTGTACTTAAAATTTCCAGCTCCTCCAGCCTCAGCTGAGCACAGTGTTTGCTTTCACTTCCCCTCCTGGTCTCCAAGACAGACAAACGCTGGGAACTTTCCATGTCCAAAACAACAAAAACAAAAGACATGCAAGAGAAAACAACATTCAGATTTGGAAGTAAAGAAGGAATCCATCATTTCCTACCCAAAAACAATCCACGCTTGGCGGGGAGCCGGGTAGGAATGGAAACAGCCACCTGAAAAAACTGAACTGGTCACAAAGTAGGTCCTGGTGGCCCTGCTGTGCTGCCCAGCTTGGGGCAGGTGGTCTCTCTGGTTGCCCCATGAAGCCCAAAGGCTGAGCTGCTGACCCCAGGGAGATGTTTTGGGGTATTTTAGGGCACATTGGAGCAGGCAGTTAGCTCTTGAAGAGCTCTGCGTTGGTGAGCGCAGGGCTGGAGGTTGCGGAGTGAGGAGGTGTCAGGCTGTGGCTCCAGGGTAGGTGGTTGCTTGTCACAAGGAGGCAAGCTGGGTCAGTCATGGGCACACCTTCTCACATGGGTACCAGGCTGTGCCTCATGCCGTAGCCTGAGGTCGCTTGAGCTGGCTCTGGCCACCTTTGGACTGGATCCTCTGCCCTCTGGCTAAGGATTTCTGGCCCCCACTGCTGGCTTCAGCCATTTGCATCTCTCCAGGGTTTTTCAGCCTGAGCCCGGTGCTGCTGCACAGGAACTCCTTGCTGTCTTCCAGGAGCTCAGGAGGGCCAGCAGGTCTCGGCTCCGCCCTGTCCCCATGCCACTTCCCACCCTGCTGAGCACCAGCTGAGAACAGCCTTCAGCCAGGGACAGAAAAACAGGAGGTCCTGGGTGTTTTATCAGAGACATCAAATGACGATGGCAGGGACATGTTTGATGACGGGACTGGCGGTTTGGCAGAGACCCCTTCCCCTTGCAAAAGACAAGGGGAAGAACCACCACGTGTAGGCTCAGATCTGGCTGGGTGCAGGCACAGGCATGGTCCCTGAGATGGTTTGTAGCTGGGTCAGAGCAAGGAGGAGCTCCTGCCCTGGCCCCGTGGCCGAGTGCTGCTGGCTGGGAGGGCAACGCAAGCTCCTGCTGAGCAGCTTGGGAAGCAATCCAGCGCCTGCAGCCCCGTCTCACCTGCCCTGCTCCTCCTCTCCTGTGGGGAAGGGCAAACCTGGGATTAGCTGTTCCCAGCACATTCCAGGTATTTACCTTGTGGGACTCCCGCTCTGAAGACCTTTGCTGATGAAAGACAGACCTGGAACAGGCGTTTGGCTGATGAAAGACACGGTGGAAGTTGCCAGCAGAGCAAGTTCCCTGTGTACTTGCATCAGGCTCCCAGGTTTCACTGGGGTGAGAGGCACAGCTGGCACTCTGTGTCCTGCAAAGCTCGTGTTTGTCCCATGGACCTCCTGTCCCAAAAAGAGATGAGGGAGCTGCTGCTGCCATCTGGTCCCACTGGGGAGGCCAGCAGGGGAGCTGGAGGGTACGGCTACATCTGCATGGGTACCCTAGAAACAGGTTGTTTTCTTTGGTCCTCTTCCCCACTCGGCTGCCCTGGGAGCAGCTGGAGCAGGGACGGGTTTGGGGTCAGGTCTGATGCAGGACCTGTGCCTGGAAGGTAAGAGGTGAACAAGAGGGGAGGCTGCTGAAGCTGGTATGAGAGCCAGTGTTGCTCTGCGGGTCTGGGGGGAACCATGCTGCAGGCAGAGGCAACACCCTGCAGCACCAGCACTAGTTCACGTGTCCGGGTGGATGCCGACCCACACAAGCTGACCAAGGACTTCTCTTTCATGGGCGCAGAGGGTGAAACTCTCCCGCTGCAGTGGTGTGATCCTGGAATCACCCCTGGAGACGCTCGTCCAGACTCCACTTTGCAAGCTGACTCATGGTTCAGGGGATAAAATCGCTTTAATTTTGGAACATGCCGTGCCCACAGGGTGCTTTTCTCAAGCAGCTCTGGTGGAGAGCATTCCCTGTCAACAAGCCCTGCAGTTATAAAACATCCCCGGGAGAGCATCAGAGCCTGCTGGGTGTGTGCCGAGCAGCCGGGTGCACATCGGGTGTGCAGGTGGTCGTGCTGGGCTCTTCGCATGCCTGCAACCCTGCAGCCCTGCCGTGCCCTCCCACCAGCCCGCTCCCAGCACGGCGTGCTGACCTCAGCCTTATGTAAAGCTCCCTTGTGAGAAACAGCAAAAATCATGGACATTGGGCAAGGTTTTTACAGCAGCTCCTTCCAGCTTGGACCATGCCAAGAGGCTGGAGGGATCACTGCTTTGCCAGGTGCCAGGCTGACCCCGAGCCAGGACCACGTGCAGTGGGGTATCTAATGAAATCCGGGGCTGCAGTGCAGCGTTTGCCATCTCTCCCGTCCTGTGGAGGGGCCACGTTCCCGGGGCAGAGGTGATGTCCTGTTTGTGTGGGCAGTGCTGGCTCTGGAGCACGGCACTAGGGCTGGGGGCAGAGCGGGGATCTGCAGGAGGTCTGGGCAGAGGGAGTCCCAGCGTGTGTTTTACAGTTGTGAGGCTGCCTTGGCTTTGGCTTAAGGGTGGGTCGTCTCCAACCCCGAGAGAAGAGCTTCCCTGGTGAGACACCATCTCCTGAAGAGCCTTGGTGTGCCAGGACCTGCCCGTTTTGCCCTCAACCAAGGGCTGTCACAGATGGGCTGGGTGTGGGGTGAGCTGCCCCCCAAACCCAGCCCTACTGGGGGCAAATCCTGGCTCTGAGCCTTTCCTTCACTTGCGTGCCATTTTCTCCCAGCACAAATACATCTGGACTGGCTCATGGGCTCTGTTTTCTTCTTTGGGCAGAAAGTTGTGCCAGGAAATAAAAGTTTCTTCCTTATCCCTCCCCTTTCTAATTGTTTCCGTACAGATCTAATTTCACCATGTCCCGCAGCAGGGCTGGGTTCCCCGCTTACATAAAGTTGAAAACAAGGGGTGAGGCACTGGCTGTTGGCAGGACAGCATGTCCACCCTGCAATGCCCTCGGAGCATAGATCACCTTCCAGTCTTGGCTTTTCCATGTGCTTGAGACCTGTGGTCCTTCCTGAGGGAATGGATGACCAGGGAACACTCCTGTTGGTGCAGCAGGGACCCAAGCAGGGCTGGAAAGCCATGGCTGGGCTATGTGCTCTGCCAGTTCCTGGCTCTGGCTGAGCCCTGGGCTGGCCAACAGAGGGCACTACGCTGCTGACACTTCTCCCACCCCTTTCCCTTGGGCACTTCTCCTGATGCAGCCCCTTGCTCGGAGGTCTCTGGTGCCACAAGTGCCCACATCCTCCCTGCAGTGGATTCCTGGGTGAGGGCCAGCTATGGGGGTCGGATAAAGGGTGGCATTGGGATGCACTTTCCAGTGGGGTTCCTGCAGTGCCGCATTTCCCCACTGCAAGCCCTGGGTCTCCCCTCTACCAGCTTGGCTCTGCAGTGCCTCTCCTCTGTGCGCTGCAGCTGTACAGGATGATGCGAGGAGACACAGGGGACCTAACCAGTCTGAATGGAGCTGGTATTGTGCAGTTCAGGTCAAATAGAGCTGGTTCAAGCCCAGTTCAGTGCACTCAAGGCACCTTTCTAGGGGCTGGAGTCTTCAGTTTTCTCCAGAAGCTGCAGCGCCGGGTCTTTCCCAGGCCTGGCAGTATCAGTGGGCGAAGGTGGTCCTCCCCAGCCATGGCGATGCCCTGATGTTGGAAGGAGCCAGCTGAGATTCATGGGGGTGGCGAGGATGCCCTGCTAGCTCTGCATTGGCAGGCAGTGCCAGTGCCCCTGGGGACAGCCAATATTGTAAAGGGGCCCTTCCAGCCCAGTCCCTCAGCCTCTTTCCTTGGGTTGCAGCTCCTGCAGTGTGTTTTGTGCATGAGCTGCCCTGCTTGGCCAGGCGTCAGCCTGCCCGCAGGGATGGGGCCCTGGCGTCGTGCGCAGGCAGGGCTGGCGCAGCTAAGTATAGCTGTGGTGCTGCACGTGGCCCCGGGTGTGCACTGTGCTGTTTGCAAACAGGAGCTCTGCTGACACGCCGACTCCTGCTTCCTCACGCTGCACCGTCCTGGCCCGGGGAAGAGCGAGGCAAGGCTGCCA
This sequence comes from Podargus strigoides, assembly GCA_028020825.1. Lineage (NCBI taxonomy): Eukaryota > Metazoa > Chordata > Aves > Caprimulgiformes > Podargidae > Podargus > Podargus strigoides. Next base: position 22,014,994 of record CM051631.1, on the reverse strand, counting down.
ACCTGCTGCAGCCCTCTGCCCTGCGGGCCTGGACTTGGGGAAAGGCTGGCTCTGGGAACTGGCACGGCATGTGCCAGTTGTTGGGTTCACTGGTGTCCAGCAAGGCTGCAGCAGGAGCCTGCCTGCTCCTTGCATGCCCAGCATGGACTGAGAGAGGAGAACTTGGCCTTCCCCAGGCCACGATCCGGCAGTGTCCATTTGTGTTTGCTTGAGTTTACAGAAGCACTCTGGTCTTTGCAGAAATCCTGTCTCCAGAAAGAGGGATTATTGCAGAAGACATTGTGCTGCTCAGAGGCTGGGTGCTGGTGACTCACTTGGGATGGGCTTTGATCTCAGTGAGCAGCTCCGTGAGGGTCTGGAGCTATCTGGTGTTCTGCATGGCTCCCTGCCATCCCTACATCACACCTCTCTCCATGAACTCGGCACCCGTACGCGCCTCCCCCTTGGCAGATGGATTGTGTTTTGAGGAAACCTCAGTCCTCCTCCTGCTCTGCAGGGGATGGGGTTGGGAGAGCAGCTACCCCAGAGCAGGAGGATGGAAGGGGACAGGGCTGATGTTAGGTTCAGGCCTGCAAAGACCCTCTGTGAGACAAGTCTGAGGTTATTAATGGAGATCTGGCACCGCGAGTGCGGATCAATGGCGGGAGCAAGCCACTGCCTCCTGCTTGTTGGTCGCCTCGTGCCTTGCTTTCTGAGCTCGCATCACAACCGACCGTGGAGGGGTGATGTCTGGTGGGTGGCACCATGGAGGAACCCCATGCACCCCCTCCCAGCAGTAAGTGCGTCCCAAGCCTGGGAGTCCACACTGTGGGGAGCTGAGCAGGTCTGAGTCTGCCTGCTGGGGTGGGGAGGCGGGTGCTGCCGGCAGCCAGTGTGACTCAGTGGGTGCTGCTTCTCCCTTCTATCACACCAGGTTCAGAGGTGCCAGGCTGGCTGTGGGATGGCGAGGCCCTTCCTACGTGCATCCCGCCTGGCCACAAGGTGTGAGTCACAGCGACGGGAAGCCGGGGTGGAGCAGGACTTTTGGGATGGAGCAGGGATTTGGTGATCCGGCAGAGCTGTGGAAAGCAGCCATCCCCTGACATCTCAGCCTCCTGGGTGCCATCCAGCCTCGCTGGAGGTGAGCCAGCACTCCCAGACCTGCCACACACTGGGACATCCATGCAGACCTTGTCTGGGGTGGGTCTGGGGTGACCTGGCTCCAGAGGAGCCCAGCCCCATGGCCCGGGCTGTGCTTGGGGAACTATGGTGGTTGCAGAGCTGGAGATGCTCGGTGGCTCACAAAGACCTTTCTGTCTGTGGAGGATGCACACCACTATTGTCCCCGTCCTAGTTTCAGTGCCGGCTGCACACATTGCTCGTCTTTCTAGGTCAGTGAAGAGGGCCTTTGTGTGCCAACAGAAGTGGTTCTCTCCCCGCACAGGGTCTTTGCCTCGCTCCTCGGATCACGCTGCTTTGTTTGTGCTGGTTTTGACCGGAGCATGAAGTATCTTCTCACGTGCATCCATCCTTCTGCCAGAGCTGCCAGGCTTGGCACTGCCAGGCAGGGAAAGATGCTCTTTGGCCATCTCTGCCCGGCGGTGCCTTGCCCACATCCCCGCAGCACCAGTGGGGCAGTGCACACTGGTGAGCTGCTCAGGGATGCAGCCCTCGGGAGAGGGGATGCTCTGGGCAGCTCAGGTGTCCCCTGAGGACAGTGGCACAGTGGGAAGGGCACTGTGAACTTTGCCACTTGGAATTCTCTGGGCACAGAGCAACTGGCTGGACTCTTCCATCCAACACCCCAGGATAAGGCTGTGAGGATGAGGAAAGCTCCATCAACCCAGAGCTGAGGTGGAGCAGGGACCATGGATGATGGCCCTCTCAGACCCCTGGCTGACCACAGACCACCAATGGGGCTTTCCTGGGGGTTCCAGAGAGCATCAGCCCTCAGAGTCTTTTAAGTCAGACCTTGGCTTTCCCAAGGGGGGATTTGTCCTGCACCGGGAGATGCGGAATTTCCCACTGCCCCAGTGGCATCTCAGGGGCTGGGATTATCCCTGGTGTCCCCGTGGGATGTGTGGAAAAGGAAGGCAGGACCAGACGCAGTCAGAGGTGACGGGAAGGGAGGGCAGGGCCATTAGGCAAAACAGAAGGGCAGGCTTGGGAGGAGGCCAAGAGACAGATTTTTGCTCAGAGCAGGCTGAGGGCTGTGAGCGAGGAAATCCTCTCTTTTATCGCCTGGTTTGTTCTTGCTGGGTTCAGGGACAAGGACCCAAGGCCTCCCCTGGAGCATGATAACCACCTCCACCACACGTTGACCTTCCCGGGAGCAAAGCCCTGCAGGGCTGGGGGCAGAGTGGGACCCCTGTAGGTCTGGGGACCCTGCACCCATGTATGCATCTGTTCACACACGCGTGCTGCCTGCGGCCGATCCCAGGGGATCCACGCACCCACGTGAGAGTGTGCGCACGCACGTGTGTGCACACATGCCCGTGTACGTAGCTGGATCCCACAGCATCTGAATACCAGCGTGAGAGCGGGTGTGGGTGTTTGTGCAGGCATGTCCCTGTACACGGCTCAGCCCCAGCGCAGCCGGCAGCGATTGCCGCAAGACTGTTCTCTCCGCTATTGCTCCTTGACTGTTTTTTCTCCTCAGGACCCAGCATTTAATCATTTCACACCCCAGGAACATCACTGCTTTCTCTCAGCAGCTAAGTCGATGCCCTGTGTGGGATGGGGGGATGCGAGGAGCCGCTCGCTGTATGCTTCCCGTTGCTGTGGCGATGTGACACAGTGTGTGGGCTGTGTTTCCATATGCCCATCTGACGGAGGCGCACGCATGAGAGTTGGGAGCGCTGGTGGGCTGTGCACAGCCCAGCATCTCCCATCTCCCTTTGGCCAGGCACAAGGGACGCTGAGGCGGGCACTGTGACTGTTGCGGCCGGTGATGGAGCACTAAGCCCCGAACGCATCATCCCTGCCCATCGTCAGCCCTGGCAGAGCGGGAGGAAGGTGGGCACGTTGTGGGGAGGGTGTGCCTGCCCTGACTCCGGTGGTTGCACCAAAGAGAGAAAAGGCCCTTTCCCAACAGCAACCACATGCTGTTGTTTTTCAAGAGAGCCCTTGGGGAGAAATCATCTCTGCTGCAGACATGTGCGCAGGCACATACCCGCAGTCCAGCTCACCCCATGCCCCCGTGCTCCAGGATCCTCCCATGTCCCCAGGCTGCAGCAGCACCTTGCACGTCCTCGCAGGTCACCACAGCCGCTGGGACGTGTCCAGCTGCAGCTCCACAGCCAGCGGGGACACAAACACCCTGCTCGTCCTCAGGCCCTTCCCTGCCACCCCTGCAGCACCCATTTTCTCTCTCTCCTGCTTGTTTCTTGAGGTTTTGCCCTTATTTCAGCAGGCAAAAGCAACCACCTTCCTTGCACCTCCCCTCCCTCTCGGGATCCCAGCTGTTCTTCTTCTTGTTTTCAGCCAGCCACTCTCCTGGAGCTAAAAATAACAAGGAATTTACAGCCCTTGACCTTGAACTCGGCCAAGCGCAGCGCTCCTGCTTTGAGCTGTGTCAGCAGAGTGCTCCACGGCTCGTCCTGGGTTTTCCTCGCATCTCTGCAAGTCCTTTCCCCTGGGGCACAGCATGGGGATGCCGGCCGGACTGGCATCAGCTGCGAGAGATGCTGTGAGCTGCTCACGTAAGAGAGGTGATATGTGTCATGTGGGCACGGGGATCTGGGCAGTGTGTGATCCCAGGAGTTCAGGTCCCCAAGACGTCATGGGATTCTGTTTTTTTGTCCTTTCAAGTCCCGTGTTTTCACCATCTCTCTAGCGACATTTCCTTTGCAGACTTTTTTAGTATATATTTAGAAAAGCTTCCAAGTTTTCCCCGCCATAATTGGGAACGCAGGAAACTGACTGTTTCTGTGTCATTGTCTTTAAAAGGAAAACTGAGACTGTCACGTAATCATGGGACTCCTGCAGCCAAAGCCTTCAAGAAAGACACCCCACCCCACCCAGCTCCATCAGGCTTGCAGTGCTGATTGCTATTTCAGTGACATAACAAGTCTCCACGACCATTTGCTGTCAAATTCCCTCTGCCATGAGGAGGATCCAAACCTCACAGATCACTTGGGATCTGCCCAGGTCTGCGCTGCACGAGGGTGATGTCTGACGCTGCTGTAGCTGTGCTAATTGTGGAGGCTGCTCAGATGCTGCTGCCTCTGCCCCAGCTGGGTTGTGTCAGGGCCCCAGGATAACTGTGGTCACCAAATCCTCCCTTCCCTCTGTCTCCTCCTCTGCATCCTCTCTGCTCTTCGCTTGCCAGCGCGAACCCCATGGTGCCCAGTGGCTTTGCCCATGGCCAGGGATTATGGTGGCTGTGGCAGTGGGGTGGCAGTGGACAGGCGTCAGGACTGAGGAACTCCCTCCCCATCCCTGGAGGAGCATCCAGGAGAGAGGAGCCTCTCGCCTCTTCTTTCCTCAGTTTCCCCACCAGTGGCATGAGGGTGAGCCTGGGAGCAGCAGAGGGATGCAGCAGCCCAGCCCAATTGCCAGCCTGAGAAGCGGTGCCAGCAGATGCCCGTGTCAGTGGGTACCTGTGCGTGGGACTGGGTCATTCCCAGCCCTGGCTCAGCTGGAGCTCTAACAACTGCCCCAGTGACCCGCAGGGACATGAGCAGCTCTGGCTTTGGGCACACGACACCAGCCCCAGATAGGCAGCTCCCGGCTGCACCAGCCACACCACGAGGGCTGTGCCACCCAGGGGAAGGGACTGTCCCCGTGGGACAGGTGAGGGCTGCACCTTTCTCTGTGCCTCCAGGACGAGGGTGGTACCCATCCAGGGTGCTCTGGGGTACCGGGACAGGGGCTGGCCAGTCCTGGGGGGCTCAGGGGGAGGCTTGGGACACAAAGGCAGGATGGTGTCCCTGTCCCTCAGCCTCATGGTCTTTGTCTGGCATTCTACTCAGCTGTTAGCATCGGCCTTTGCTCCTGTGGTCCATCTCATGCAGGGATGTCCTCGCACCCTGCCCATGGTGTCTGGAGATGGGGGACACAAAGCTGTTTGAACCAAGCAGCCTTGTCTCATCTTGCCCAGCTCAAGTGCCTCACTCTAGCTCCTGAAGACCTTGCTCTGGATTTTGATTGTGTAAAAAATCCCCAGGCAGCCCCGGGAGCACACAGAGAGCATTCAGTTCCTGCTGACGGACGGTGTTCCCACCGGGGACCCCAGGGGACGAAGTGCTGGCTTCGATCTGCCTGTTGTGGTGTTTTCTCTCGTGATTGCTGCAAGTGGCTGTCCTGTTGTTCCTTATTTGGCTGCCGACATCCCTGCTGCCGATGCCATCAGTCGTGTGCTGTTTGCAGCCATCACCGTGGCCTCGGGTGCGGTTATGTCCCTCTCACCTGGTTTTAGCCAGCAGCACCAACATCCCAAAGGGTGGCTGCAAAAGCTGTCCCTGCATTTTTCAGTCATAGCTGCTGTTCTCTTCCCTGCTTGGCCCGGGGAAGCCGGGAGAGGGAAGCTGGAGGCCGTCTGGCTGCTGTGGTTGTGAAACCCGTGAGTCAGGGAGCCCGGGGATCCAGCTCCGAAACGCCGAGCAGCTCCCCAGCCCTCTGCGGTGGCGAGGGTGCGGGAAAGGGTGTAGGCAGGCACGGCTGCTGCTGTTGCTCAAGGGATGCTGCTTGGGTACTTTTTGTTTGTGTTTTTTTCCCAGAGCAGGGGCAGTGAGGCTCAGCTCTTGGGAAGGGAGCCCACGGGCAGCAGGAATGATTCATCAGCCATATTAAGCAGATTTATGAGGTCATTTCTGAAACGAAGGCTGAGCGTCTGTGTCATGCCATCCTGGCCCGGGCTGCATCACAGCACCGCTGCCAGCGGAGAGCCTGCCAGACCTCAGCCCTTCTGCGAGAACGGCTCCAGTGGGCAGCACGGCTGGGACGAACACAGCAGCACTGGCTTGGGAGCAGGTCTGCGCCCAGGGCCACGTGTGTGTGCTTCCCACGGCCGGGCTGTCCCTTGTTTGCAGTTGTTTGTGGTGCCCTGCATAGAGGGGGAGATGGCAGGGACTGACCCAGGGTTTGAAGATTTTGAGCTGTAGATGGGGATTTTGAGCAATTTGCTGGGGAAAAGGTGTGATTCTCCTCTCTCCTTTGTCTTGCACCATCCAGGTTGCCCCGCTGGGAGCTGGCAGCACGCTCGCTGGGAGCTGAGGGCCACTGCCCTGTAGGACAGATGGACATGCCATCGGGGCCACAGATGGTCCATGAAAGATGCACCAGGAGCTGTGGTGGCTGTGAGAAGCTGGAGAATGACCCATGGGATTGTGCCAGTCCCTGGGCACCAGCAGGGAGAGTGGGAAGTACCCACGAGGTGCAATGCCTGTTCCCAGGACAGGGAATTACCCTTGGGTCCATCTGGGACCCAATTGCTAGGATTGGGCTTGAGTCATCCTGAGAAGTGTCTCCTTCTGGTCCATGCCTGACTGAGGGACACCACTGGGGACAGGCCAAAGGAAATCCTCCAAGTGGCCAGGTTCATTCTCCACCAGCACCACCTCTTAGCCATGAGGGTTAAACTCAGGTGTCCATCTAACCTCTCCTCGGAGGTGCTAAGACTTTCCCATCGCCAATGAGCTCCCTCAGAAAACATCACCCATCCACTCAGATGAAACACGGGCGTCCCCTCAGCTGCTTCACCACGCCCCTGGGTCCACTGAGGCCAGCTTGGTGGCACCACCTGGCCGAGGACAAGCCCGTGAGCTGTTCTGCTAAACTAGCAGAAAATGGGTCCTGGGATTCACTTTAAAGCTACTAAAGAGGTTACAACCTTCCAAGAAATGTGTCTCTGGGAAGCTGCCCAGTGGGAAAGAAGACAGGCCCAGAACATCACAGCAATGAGGGAAGATTGAAAACAAGCTAGGAATAAAAAAATAACTATATATATAAACACGCTGGGCAGAAAAGTCAGTGCTTCAGCCTGTGCTCTTCATTTGTTGTTGTTGTTTTTAATCTTTGATTTGGAAACTTGCTGCTATTTATAGCCCTCCCCTTTCCCCACAGTGGCTAGCAGCGCTGATCCCTTCCAGATGCTGGTTCCTTGCAAGGCTGCAGCCTGTGCTGATGGGGCCGGGGGGGCTGCAGGGCCAGCTGCCACTGGGGGGAGCAGGCTGGGACTCGGAGGAGATCCAACATCGCTGGCCCCCACCAACAACCAGCCCTAGCAGGGGATGGAGCCCCCCATGATCCTGCTGACCTTTGGAGAACCAGGGATAATTTTGCAGCATTGCGGGGGGAGAAAAATGCCAGCAATGTGTCCACATTGGAGTCTGGGGGCTGCCAACTGCTCAGGGAGCTACAAGGGCCCAGGGAGCCCAGGCTTAGAATAGCAAGTAACAGTATTTCTTGCTATGACGAGAGGATCCCTCCAGCTCCATGGCAGAGCTCTCGGTGCCCACAGGCAGGCAGCATCTCTGCTCTCCATCCCCACCCTGCGCTGCAATCCCACCCCCAAGCAGGCAGGCAGGAAGGAGTGGGCAGCCTCAGCACCCACTTGTAGGCTCACTCCCCACACGTGCCCCATGTGCCAGCTGTCTGTCTGTCTGGGCCAGAGGAAGGACTGGAGGTGATGCGGTGCCAGCAGGAAGTCTGCTTGCCCCCGCTGTCTGCTCACCTCTCAGACAGCATCGGGGTTCTCGTGTAATCTGGGATCCCAGGCATCCCCCATGTCACATTGCTAATGAGCTGAACACGGGAGGGGGTGACGGGAACCTGGGAGTCAGCGAGCATGAAGGGATGCGTGTTCAGAGCAGATGGGACCAAGCAGCATCCCAAAAAGGATGGAGGAATCCCCTTTCCTGGCATCCCTGCATCACAGCCTCCCTCCCTGCATCCTCATCTGCCCTGGAGCTGCTTTCTGGACAACAAAAGCTTCTGCTGCTCTTTGTTCCAGAGCCATTTGGCTCCATTTGCCCCTAAGGGGGTAGAGATTTGGCCAACTGGCAGCAAGCTGGCTTTATTATCAGAGTGCAACAGCATGTCAGGATGAGTTACATCTGCGGAGCTGGGGATCCTGGTTGCCTCTGTGTCCCCAAATTGCTCTCAGGATGGAGAGGCTCTAGGAAGAGCCCAGCTTGGCACAAACCCTGGCTCTCCAAACTGCCCCCACTGAGCCGCTCTTCCCAAGGGCAGCCCCGACCGCCCAGGGACGAATCCCTCCTGGGGCAGCCTGGCACGGATGCTGCCTCCTGCGTGCAGGCGAACGCGGAGCCTTGCAAACACCGCCCTGCCCAATCCCGTGCAGCCCCAGCTGCCCGGCTGTGCCACAGACAGGGGCCAGGCATGCTGAGCTTTGTGCTGCAGGCACTTTCCATCCGCTTTCCTGGCTCTGAAGGGCCTGCGGAGCATGCTGGGGCTGGGTGGAGAGGGCTTGGTCCTGTCCCCAGTGGGTTTGCCAAGCTGCACACACTGTCCCCGTCCCCTCCAGAGAGCTGGGTGTGCGGGCTGTGCAGCACAGACACGGGCTGGGTCCCTCACGGGATGGTGCGGTCATCCCAAAGGGGCTTTCACTGTGGCTCTGGCATCGATCAGCCCTGGGGCGGCTGGGACCCCTCGGCGTCACGCAGCAGAACTGCTGAACCAAGCCCCGAGTTCGTGCTCAGACACCGCAGAGCCGTCTGACAGGTGACGTCTTCCGCCTTTCCCCAGAAAATCTGGCGTAAGGCTGCAGCTGGGAAGTGACGGGTGCTGCTCATCACACCACGGCCTCGCTGCCACCCCCTGTTGCCCAAGCTTTGCCTCATCTTGCTGGCATCTGAGCTCACTTCCCCCAGCTCCCTGCTCTGCTGCCAGGCCAGGTCTGCCTGGAAACGCCATGACCGGGGCTGGCCAGGGCATGGGGCTAGCAGGGACAGCAGGGCACGGGGCTGGCAAGGTCCCCATGCATGCAGAGGGGGGGCACAAGTGCAGGGCAGCATGGGTGAGGACTTGGGGATGAAGATGCAGCTGAGTGGGTGATGGAGCAAACTGTCCCACAGCTGCGATCACGCGTGCACCCGAGCAGTCCACAGCTGCACTGCTCCAAAGGGAGCCCCACGGCCCTGCAGGGCTCCGACGTGTCCTCATCTGCTCCCTGTGCAGGCACTCCTGGTCCCTGGGAGGGCCCTGCTCTGCATCACGCCCTGCCAACACCTCTCCCCACCTCGGAAGACTGAATGAATGGTAGGGTTCCCACGGAAAATATGAGTCCGGGCTTCCCCGCTGATGCGGGGAGGTTTAGCTGTGACTCAGTGGATGGTCACCAGGGCAGCAGCACACAAACACGCTGCGGGCGAGGGGATCCCTGCTGGACCAGGGCCAGGCAAGGAGGGGCTGCGGGGACCGGGGGAAGCTGCTGGCAGTTCCTGGTCCCTTTGCGGGGGATAAGGAGAGACTCGGGATTTCTAAGCACCCAGTCTTGGGCTCTGCTCAGAGATGGGTGGGGGTCCAGAGCCTGTTTGAGAAACCCCAAGGAGAAGATCCCCTGCGGCTCAGGGGAGCGAGCTGAAGGCTTTCAGGAACCTGCTGCTGCTGTGTCCCTGCGTGGGCAGAGCAGAGCTTCCCTGGCATGAGATGCCAGACAGAGGCTGGAGTTTTGGGTGCAGTTTGCTGTTCCTTTGGCCGGGTGCTGCCAGTGGGTGGCACTGGGCAGGAACAGCGTAGCTGTGACTTCTCGTCCTTTCCCTGTCTTCTCAGGAAAACTGCTCCTGAGAACCATCCCACCGCAGCCCCTGGCCCTGCCTGCCCCAGGAGTCTGTGCACAAACAGGCCAGCTTGTACAGTGCCTTTAGCAGGTTCCCATGTTGGATACTATGGGGAGAGGGGTCCCGGGCACCCCCATCCGAACCCCTCCAGCTCAGCCACTCCCCTGGCTGCTGCCACCGCAGAGCGGGATTGACCTGAGGGCGCTGGGAAGCATTTCACTTGCAGAGAGGACACTCTGGGGAAGCCAGGTCCCTGCCGGCTGGCCCGGCATGCCCAGGGTGGAAGGGGGAGGCAGGCGGAGGGAGCCTGGACGGAGGTGGCTCTGCCTGAGTTACCATCGCCCGCACAGTGGTGGCACGCCGGGGGTGATTTATAGTGCTGGCTCAGGCAGAACAGGGCTGGAGGGATGGAACACCTCATCTCTGAGCCTAAACAAGCTGAGCGTGACCCAGGCTCCACATCCCTCTACCTGACAGGTGCTTTGGGAAAGCCAGAGATGCCCAGGCACGGTGAGAGGGTGACCAGAGAAGTCACGTCCTCGTCCTGGCCGGGGGCCAGGCAGGGCCAGGGCCGGTGGCCAGCACTGAGTCACGGCCAGCAGAGGCTGGAGCCTCGCTCGCGGGCAGCCGGCGGGCTGTGACGTCATGCTCACCCCATTCTGTGGGAGGAAGCAGAACGCGCTGAGCTGTTGCCACAGCAACAGTTGTTTTCCTGGGTGGCCCCGGGGAAATCATGCTCCCACGGGATGTGTTTTTTTGGGCTGGTCCCTCCACTTGCCCACCCCTACCCTTGCACACGCTCCTACGTATTCCTCAGGGTACCAGTGGGCTGAGTGGCAGCAGTGGGTTATTTTTGAGCTTTTGGAGCTATTTTGGGCAGTGGCTGTGAGACACCGTGGGCAGGCGGGGAGGGCCAGGCTTCTGCTCTGAGAGCAACGCTGGGGCTGGGGACAGCCAGGGCAGGGCAGGGCGGAGGAAAGCCCTGGGATGGCCGCAGAGAGCAGCCAAAGGAGAGCCTGGGGAGCTGCCGTGGCCAGGTGGGCTGGGGGGACACGTGTGGCCGTGCAGTGTGGTGGGAGTGCTGGAGAGGCTCCTGGATCCCCCGGGAACACTGCCCGGAGGCAAGGGCTGCAGGATCAGCTGCAGAGCAGTAACACTGGCCACTCCCCAGCTGGATCCAACAGCCATCCTGCCACCAGGGGACCCTGGTGCTGTGGAGAAAGTCCTTGCAGGGCAGCCCAGGGTTCTGGAGTCATTCTGCAGACCCTTCCCCTCCTGCAGCCCAGGTGTTGAAGGAGATGTAGCTGAACACAGCTACGGTGCCTGTCCAAAGAGTGGGGGGACTTGTGCTGTGGACACCATGCCAGCATGCCACCCAGCCTCACCCGTGCCTCAGTTTCCCCACTAATCTTGCCCCTATCCATGCACCATGTGAGGATGAGGATGCAGACTGGGAAAACCGAGGCAGAACGGGGACAGAGGTTGCTCAGAGGGTTTGTTCTCAGCTTCCCTCATGCTGGTGGCATTGCGGTGACATGTCTGACCCCAGAGCCCTGGGACTGAGCAAGCTGAGAGAGGAGTTGCAGCCCATTCATTGCAACACCCCTCCTTGGCAGGAGCTTCCTGCTCTCCCACCCTGTGAGCACCCAGGGGCTCCAGCACCAGCTACCCAGCACCCAGCACACCTACAGAGCTCCCTGACAAACACTCTCAGCACTGTCGGTCCTCAGTTTGCCCCACGCTTGTCGCCCACCGCACGCTGCCTGGCAGCAGACGCCATGTGCTGTTGCTCGGCTGCTTCCACCCAAGCGCTTTCCCCAGGGAACTGGGACAGGGGTGAACGATTTGCTCAGCCACTTTCTTCCTCTGCTCGTGCTGTTTTCACTTTCGATTTGGTAGAAAAGCCATTGTTTGCCTGCTTGGCTTCAGCCAGGGATGAAAACCACCGTGGAGGAAGGGGAGGTGACATCGCCCCTGTCCCACCAGCACCTGCAAGGGTGGAGCAGCCAGGCCACACGGCATGGCTCTCCCCTCCCGGTATGTGCTGCCCTGGCACTGGGGATGGGGCAGTCGCCCGGTCCCAAAGCTCCTGCTCTTTGCGAGGCCCAGAGCCCGCGGAGCTCAGCGCCCCAGGCAGGAGTTCCCGGCTGGGCCAGGTCTGTGCCAGCGTGGGCTGGGCACGGCTTCCCAGCAGAGCTTTGCTAAGGGTAAGCCCATTGCTCAGGGGGCACAGGGAAGGAAAAGCAGAGGCAGAGGAGCCTGCTTCCGTGAATTTTTCTAACTCCCACTCTCATTTTCTTGGTCAGGCCTGATGTTTTCATGGCTGTGAACCAACTATTCCAAAACCAGTTTGTCTTTTAAGCACAAAATCAAGACTTAATGGCAAACAAGCCTGCTACGATGAAGACTGAAATATCCCCCAGAGCCTGCAAGCACCAGCCTCAGTGCATGGGCTGCGAACATGCCCTTGGGGTCCCATTCCCGCATCGCAGAGCTGAAGGCTGGGGAAACCCAGTGCCCGTGCCCACAACAGCTTTCCCCTCTGTGCCTCTGCCTGCCCTGCTGCAGACTTCTTGATGGCATCTGGATGAAAGCAGCCCAGAGACATCCATCGCCCCTCTCTCATGGAGGGCACAGTGCCGGGGGTTGCCAGAGGCTGTGAGCGTCGCCAGATGCCAGGGGAGAGGCAGGAGAGCAGCGACTCGTTGCCTAGCCCTGGGGATTTTTGCACTGTGTTTGCTGAGCTGCTATTCCAGGCAGGCCACAAAGTGGCTTGGTTTCCAAGAAACCCCAACAGCATGAGCTCCACCAGCAAGGCGTGTGAGGGGATGCATGCCAGCTGCTAGCTGAGAGGGCTGGTGGCAGGATGGGGGCATAGCTGTGCCATGGGCACAGCCAGCAGAGGGCAAGGGACTGCATAGCATCAAAACAGTAAGGAGAAAAGAAGCTGCTGGGCTGATCCTGCTAGGAGCAGGTAAAGCAACCTGAAACGACCTTTGGAGCAGCACACCCAGGTCCTCCCTGTGTGAGCCCGCACACGTCCCTCCCCAGGAGCTCTCCTGTGCTCGGCGGGGGTCCAGAGAGCTCCTGCTCCACAAGGAGAAGCTGTCCTGTCCCTTGCTGTCCCTAGCATGAGGACAGAAGCAGATGGCAGGGCCAGCTGCACACAGGGGACATGCTGGGCACCGCACAGCCACCGCTCTGCCACCCACCTGCCGCACGCTCCTCCAGCCCCGACTGTGTAAACAAGTCCCGGGAATGAAGATCTGAGTCATCCGCGGCTCAAACCCACCCAAACATGGTCACAGGCCGACCAGCAGCTCCTTTGGCAAGGCTGGGCTGCAGCTCGGAGGGGTCCAGGCACGGACGTGGCTGGGGCAGGACCCCGCACTAGGGGGGTGCCGCAGCCCTTCCTGGAGCCACATCCAGGCAGAGCCGTGCAGTGGCACAGCACGGGTGCCTTGCGGCGCTGCTGTAACGTGCCCAGCTGGGCACAGACCGGGATGGCCGCTCCTGCCAGCGCTGCTGCACGCACACGGCACTAGGCACGTGCCTTGCATCAGCCCCTGCGATGTGAGTGGCAGCTTCAAAATATCTTCCCTCTCTGTGGAGGGGTACATCAGAATATGATCTGCATGTCAAACACCTGAAGAGCCCAGCTCTTTTTTTTTTTTTTAAAAGAGAGAATATGCCCAATTCTGCATGACTTTCTGCAGGAGCGCACAGCACTGCTGGGGGCAGAAGCTTGCTGGTGCCTGGAGACATCTTGTCCAGAGATCCAGAGTTTAGAAGGACAAAGCAAGGGAGGGGAGGGTCCAGAGTGGGATCCAGCTGGCTCGCTCCAGCTTCTGAACATGCAAGTCACGGCACATCTCAGCTGATGACCCAGAGGCCCTCCCCACTAGCTTTCTTCACACTAGTCAAGCAACATCAGTGGGATCTTCCGGACCTGAAAACTGGGGGATTCCCAAAGGAAACAAAGTTAGCAGAAGCACAGTGCCTATTTCCAGGTTTGTAGCTTCAGTTAAAAATAATCAGTCCTGATGCAAAAATTAAGCTTGAAACAGGAAGAAAGTGTTCTGGTTTTGATGTGCCTGGGAGCTGATCCCTCTTGGAAGTGGTTTGGGCTGGAAAGTACCTTCAGCTTCTTCCTCAGCCCACTCAGGCACTGGTGCCTTGGTCGGTACGTGTGGGTACACGTGTTCCCCACTTCCAAACGGTCTCTAACCCACGTCCGGATGGGATGAGTGGGGCTTCAGGGTGCCTGGATGCTTTCGAGGGCTGGCTCCTACCCCAGTGCTGAGGACCCATCTCTGGAAATTGCCCTGGAGGAGACCACGCTCTGCTGCCCTGCCGGCTCTTGGAGGGTGGCAGGAGGTGTGAGAGCTGATGGGCAGAGCGAGGCTGCTCAGAAGCAGCTTGCAGGCTCATGGGAGGAGGAGGAGGCTGAAGGCAAGCCTGCAGAGCTGGCAGTGGATAACCTGTCAGCGATGGGAGGCAGCTCAGTGACGGGGTGCAGTGTGGGAGGCTGGGAGCCGAGGGACCAGGCCAGCCTCGGGCTTTGGTTTCCCTCCTCAGCCTTCCCCATGCTCCATCAGTCCTGCTGCCCTGGGGAGGTAGGAAGGGAATGGCATTTTTGGCTGCAGTGGGAGCAGCAGGCAGAGCGCAGATGTGCTGGACTTACACAGAGTGCTCCTGGCACCGGCTGTCCCAGATGCCACAGGGATGAGCACACCGGGCAGCTGGCCCGCGCTGTTGGGGATCAGACGGCTGGGGACCTCAGAGCACCTCTGAGCCATGAAGCAATCCCATCACCTTCCCACCCTAGCTCCTGGCCCCTCTTGGCTGCTGGGGTCTGAGCTGAAGTGACCCCAGGGTGGTGGAAGGGGAGCAGGGGACAATTCTCCCCATCCTGGACAGAAGCGGGTCACCCCAAGGCATGGGGCAGTGATGCAGCCCAGAGATGGGCACGCTGGCTGCCAGACCCAGGTGCTGGTGAGGCACCCCCACACTGCAGGGGCATTTTCTCTTCTTGCCTGAATCCCTGCCAGCCCTGGAAGATCTAACCCGGCCCCAAGCCGGTGCCTGGATTAATTAGTATTACAGCTTTCCCGTGGTGCGGCCGTGCTGTTCTCACTAACCGCATCCCGCACGTGTGCAGAGCTGGGCCCCTCCCAGCCTGCCCCTGCGCCCCCCAGCAAAACCAGCCTTTCTGAGGGGAGCTGGCAGACGTGACTGGGGTGGACTGGCAGCTGCTGGGAATTCAGGACCAGGGTGGCCTGAGTGTAGCTGGAGAGAAACTTTCCAACAGAGCTTGTGTTTGATAGCAAGCACCTTTTGTGCAGGGCTGGGATGTGTGAGGAGAGCATTGGCGCCGCTGGCATTTTTGTACTGGGGGAACAGAAGCACGGTGCCGTTTCCAGAGCTCTGCCAGAGCACGACTGAGGTGGCAGAGCTGTTAAAATGACACGGGGCTTCTATTTCCCCAATGCAAAACACCGAAAGGTCACAGACTCCGTGATTTGGGTACTGGTGGGAAGCCCGACGCAAGACCCTGGTGGAGGGTCTCCGTGCGTGCTCCCACGTCCCCGCACACGTGCTCCTACCCCCTCGGCGTGATGCTGCGGCCCCGTTGTGGCGGGGAGGGCTCCTGGGCAGACCTGCTGCTGCAGCAATCCCCTTAGTGTAATCCAGGCCCAGCTCAGAGGAGGGATTTGCTCTCTGGGGTGAGAAGGACCTTCCTCCCCTCTGCAGCAGCTGATGTGTGAGCACTGTCACGGCTGCATTGCAGGCAGCAGGGCAGAGCTGGGGCTGGCCAGAAATGTTCCAGGGTGTTCCTGGGGCTCAGCCCTGCAAGGGACACAGTTGCCTGGCCCTGGGCACTGGCTGCTCAGGAATCCCTGGGGCGAAGGCAGTGAGGGCAGAGCAGGAGGGATGGGTGGCCTTTGCTGGGTGCAGGCTGCCAATGCTGGGTGTCTGTGTGCTTCTCATAAGTGTGAATTAGGGAAGAACAGGCAGTTACGGGAAGTGGGGGATTGTTTCCCTTTGCCCAGGGCAGCCAGTAAGCTTTTTGAGCAATACTGGTTCCCTGACACTGCTCCACCACACCAGGAGATTTGGCACCCCTGTCTCGGTCTCTGGTAGAGCCGGAAGCCCCAGCCATACAGCGGGACCCTCCGGGACCGGGAGATCGAGGACAGGCAGGTGACATGGAGGGAGAGAGGGGCACAACATCCCTGCTTCAGCATCCTGAGGGGAGCAGAGCCCAGTGCTGCCAGCCTGGCCAGGTGCCAGGGCTCATGGGGCTCAGCTCTCCGGCAGCACTGGCTCTGTCTGGAGAGGTGCTGGCACTAAGCCACTGTCCCAGGGTAATCCCTGTCCCTCAGCAGCCCACAGACCAGACCTGCTTATCGCACAAACCCCTAATTCCCTAATAATCTGTCCATTAACAGCAGCATTTGCTGGGGCAGGAGGAGAGCTGGGAAGCCAAGCGGGACCTTCCCATGAGCGGGGCATCCTCCCTGGCAGAGGCAGAGCTCCGGCCAGCGACACTGGCCCTGGCTGTCCTCCAGATGACACCCTGCCGGGCCCCTGGGGACGGGGTGAGCTGCTGGCAGGGTGCTCAGGAGCAGCCCGGGGATCAGCAGGGTGCTTTGGAGCTGTTGGTCCACTCCAGCCCCACCTGTCTGTCCTGTTCAATCCTGACACCGAGGCACGTGCCAGGAATAAAGGAGAGTCCCAGAGAGGGCACAGACCGCAGGAGGAGTGCTCGCACGGGGTGGGTTCCCCTCCCATTGTGCTTCCTGCCCTTGGGCGGCAGTTTCTAAGTGAAGTGATAATTGTGATGATGCCAGCAACGATGCAATTGTAGCAAGTAGTAGCTGTTATTGTTGCTGTTATTATTATTGCTATTGTAACGACAATAATAACAACAATAATTTCCCTGTCTGCCTGAGCCCGCAGGCAGGTGGTTGCTCAGTGTTTCAGGCTCTTCACAGCACCGCTGCCTGGATCCTGGCCCTGGGCTGAGCAGGGAGCCAGGGCTCTGGGTGGTACCTGCACCAGTGATCACCATCCCGTATCTGCCAGCAGACCTGAATTCCCAGAACGCTGTCATGGGCAGCTGAGCTGCTCACACCCTGCTCCCTTGCAGCTCTCTGGAGCCTCCAGCCATCCCAGAGGCTGCCCGGGGGGACGATGAGGCTTTGGTCCTGCTGAGCACGGAGCCGTGTGTGTGCCCGGAGGTGCGTGTGTGTGCATGACGGTGCGTATGGGTGCAGGGCTGTGTGTGTGTCCCTGTGTGGGTGCAGATTCCCGTGGGTCAGCAGCAGCGCTGCCACCAACAAATGGGCTCTGTCTGCCAGCCGGCCCCAGCACTGTCCCCGTGCCATGGGCTGGCACAGGGATCCAGGCATGTGTCCCTGCGCTGTCCCACCCGGCGTGGGACACCTTTTGGTCTGTCTGCCTGGAGTCACAGTCCCAGGAGTTTGCTGCACCATGACTTTGGAGCATCCTCCCGTTAGACAGCATGGGTCCCTGCCACTATGCTGTCTGTCCGTCTGTCCTGGTGCCCCAGGCACAGCCCCAGCCCAGCCATGCAGCAGCCATGAGCAGCCCCCAGTCAGCTGGGAGATCCCATCAAGGCACTGACTCACAGGGGTATCCCACACCACCTCGTCATGCTCGTTATAAAAGGAGGGAGCCCAGTGAGGGTGGAGTTCTGCCTCTTCTCCCTGAGGGTCCTTTTTGGTGGTGCTCTGTCCCTGCCATCAGCATTGAGAACTGGGCTGAGCAGACCCTTTGTATTTTGTTTTGATTGTTGTTTCTGTTTTGTTATTCTATTAAATGTGTCTGTACCTCAGCTCACTTTTTTTTTTTCTGTTTTTTCCCCAATTCTCCTTCCCATGTAGGGAGGGAGTTGTGGGTGATAGACTAACTGCTGCAGTTTAGCCCTGAGTACTGGCTAACCATAGACACCGTCTGTCCTGGGCTTATGGGAGCGCAGCTCCTGTGCCCTGGGATGAACAGCTCAGCCCACCCGGCTGCTGTCCCTTGTGCCCCTGGCCGTCAGCACAGGCTATGCCTGCATGCCTTGCCGTGTCACCTGCTGCTTTCCCACACAGATGCTCCCATCCCTACTCCACACCAACCACTCTGAGTATTTGTTACACACTGGGGCTGGGCTCCGGCAAGTGGAAGGGGGGTGCTTGGAGCAGGAAGGTGCCCGTTTCCCCGGCACAGCCAGGGCTGGCATGTCCCCCAGCCTCACGGGGACCCTGGCCCTGCCTCCCCATCTTCCCTGCCACTCCCCGATCAAATCCTCTCTTTGTGCCTGGCCAGGGGCGGTGGGGAGCTGAGGGAAGAAGGGCTTTGATGTGCCACTTTGCTCGGCGCCACGGCTCCTGGGCACAGCAGGCTGGCACCAGCAGGACCCAGGCTGGGCGGCAGCTTCAGAGGCACCTCCAGCTCACATCCCAGCATGGCGCTGCCTTGTTTTCGCCTGGCGAGACCGGGACAGTCCCCGGTGCTTGGCCCCTGCTGGGATATGTTCCCAATGAGGCTCACGGACAGCAGCGGGCTGGCGGCACTGCCCCAGGGTATTGGAGCCACGTCTTACAGAAGAGAGCAGGTGCTGCCCCAGGGATGGGGAGGGCGCCAGGGGGACAGGGAGACCCCGGGGGTGGCCCAAAGGGCTGCACAACTACAAAGCCTCCGACTCCTGCATCGCTGGAGCCGTCCAAGAAATTGGTTTAATTGGGAGCCTCCATGGGAGGAAGCTGGTCCCGGCTGGGAGCAGAGGCAGCCAACAAGCAGCAGTGGTGCCCGGTGGTCCCTCCCTGCTGCCAAGCACAGGGCAGGGGCTGCTGCTGTGGCCGTGTGAGCACAGCGGAGGCACAGGAGCCAGCCAGTGGCACTGGTGTGGGGTCAACACTGGGACAAAGACAGCCTGGAGAGTCCCAGCTGCTCTCCTGCCCAGGATGAGGTCTCTGCAGTGGTCCCCAAGCTGCTGGCATGCTCCAAAGAGTCCCTTCACACCATGGCAGGATGGCACCACAGCTCAGACCTTCCCAAGACAGAGACAGGATTCTGCACACCCACTTATCCTGCATGTGGGTTTCAGGGGTCTGACCCCCGTGCTTAGCTTAGCCCAAACTAAGGGGGGGACGTGAGTGAATGTGGGGGACTGAAAAGGGCCTCCTAATGTATGGGCTTTGCTGCTGGAGGGGGTGCACCAGCCCCTCTATAATGCATTCGCCTCAGCCCTGCAAGCGGGTGTCCCCAGCCCAAAGGTCACTCCAGCTGAGGGAGGCTGGACAGACGGAGCCGAGCTTGGACTCTGCCTTCGCCCCCCCTTCCCTGAGCCTTGAACTTTCCACAGTCCAAAGGTTTCCCTCCTGGAGAATGAGTAACAGGGTGCTGGCAAGCAGCAGCCACTGGCCTGGTGCCTGGCAGCTCCCACCCCCCGCGTCTCCCTTTGTGCCCAGGGGAGCATCTTCCCATGGCACCAACCCAGCTGCGATGCCCCCTGCCACCACACAGCACCCGCAGTTTGCCTGCACTGGGGAGCGCTTTGGGGTGCTGAAGGGAGGGCTGGGGGCAGCTGAGGGGCTTCAGCATGGAAAGACCGGCTTCGCCTGCTGCCTGCGTTCGCATGCGGTGGAGGACAGCTCAGACAAAACAAACAGGCTTGGACACCACGCTGCATCGCCAGCCAGCTCCAGGGCCCCTTACCTGCACCTGTGCAGCAGCGGCCTGTGACCCCACGGGCTTCAGAGGAGGCGGCTCGCCAGAGGTGCCCCTGTGGCCCCGATCTCGTCCCCTTTGCAGCACCCCCTCTGCTCAGTTAGGGGCAGGAGCCCTGGGGGAGCGTCCCTGTCTGGGCACTGCCTGCACAGGGGCTGCTGAGGTTCCTCAGGGGGCTGCTGATAGTTCCCTCTATCCCCCATGCTTGGAGGACAGAGCAAGTCCCATCCCGAGGGATGGTGGGGATGGGGCTGCACTGTGAGCATCCCACTCTGTGAGTGGGAGCATTTCCTGCACCCTCCGTGGGGTGGGAAAAGGGGGATCAGGAGCCTGGCTGGTCCCAGCCCAGCCTCGGGGCAGCAAAGATGGGGCTAGAAGCAGGTTCCCAAGGCAGCTGGTCAAGTGCTGGGAGGGATCCAGGGGTCTCTTCCCCTTTGCAGGGGCCATCCCAGCCAGCCAGGACCCTGGAAACCCAGCATACGTGAGCTGGGCGTCTCTTTCCCATGATGAGGGCTGATGATGGGAAAGGCAATTGACAGTGGACCATCAGCTGCCTGACCCTGCTGGGTTTTTTGACCTTTGCCACCGCCTCTGGGTCCCCGAATAGGACCAGCCATGGCGCAGAGCTGCCCACCATGCCAGGAGCCAGCCCCAAGCCAGGGGTTGTTCCCCAGAGCCAGAGGATGTCGGGGAAGGGGCAGGAGAGGCTGTGATGCCAGGGTGATGGGCAGGCAGCAGGAGCAGGGTGTGACGTGTGCCCGCATTCCTCTCCTTGTATGGTACCCGTGCAGCCGGCCTGTGCCCTCCTCCCCACCACGCCTGCCTTGGCAAACACGCACGGCACGCAGGAGGTGACAGCGGTGGCCGTGGGGCAGTACTGCCATGCCACCGGCTCCACGGGTCTCCTCCAGGAGCAGAGGGGATCATGGCTGAGCCACTGCGGCGGTGGGACGTTGGCTTTGCAGGGGCAGCGGGGAGGGTCGGGCTCCTCCGGGGTGTCTCGGTCCCACTGCAGCAGATCACCTTGGGTGACAATGTGGCAGGGTGGCCTCGCATGCCACCGGCTGTGTCAGCAAAGGGCTGTCGCAGGAGCCGGCAGGAGCTGGCACCCTGCCCCGGCCAGGGCTGTTTGTGTTTGTTCGGGGATGTCATGCCTGATCCATTCCTGTCCCGGTGAGTCTTGGGCAACCTCTGCCCTGGGTAATCATTGACGGGGCTGGGGATGCTGGACAGCAAAAAGAGAAACCCGAGTGCTGCGCTCAGGGGAAATTTCCATGGCAGTGTTTGGGGATGGTGTAAACCTGGCACAGAGCAGCCCCCAGTATCACCCACACCGAGGTGACCAGCCGGCTGCCTGCCCCTTCCCTGGGCACAGCCCGTAGGCAGCCTGGGGTTTGGGGTGGCAGTGGGGTGTGGAGGGACAGGATGGAGAGGGCCCCTGTCCCTCTGCTCTGCCCCTGGGGCTGGACAGGGTGGGCAGCAGAGTGGCGGGCAGCTGGGCTGGTGTTGGAGCCAGGCTGTGGGCAGCCCCCGGGGGGGTCGGGAGATGAGCCAAGCCACTCACACTCTGTGCCCCCTTCTGAGATGGAGACAGCCCCTCCGTGACTTGTGCCCTCTTGTAAGCCCCAGCAAAGTCCTCCTGGAGCCTGGATGCCTGGATTTCCCACACTGATTTTCCCAGGGATTATGCTGTTTCTAATGATCAATTAAAGCAAATTGGCCAGGTCCCCCAGGCCCCTAAATCCTGGCTAATCCCTGGCACCTCCTTTAACTCCCATTGCTCATTCATTATGTGGCAGTCCCCTGGGTGGAAGTGTTTGCTCCAAGTGTGGCTCTTCCTACACGAAAGCCTTCCAGGTCCCTGGAGTGTTTGTCTGGGTTCAAGAACTTGTTGTTTCTAATTGATTTATTTGTTCTGGTGCTGTGTGCTCTGAACGAATCTCCCTTTCCTGGCAGGAATGAGGAAGTTGACTTTCCCGGGAACTTGTTAACTGCTTAGCAGCCTCCTTATCGCCACTAATAGATCCCATTAGCCTTGCAGAGCAGTCACGCTGGCTCTGGCACAGACAGGCAGGAGGCACCACAGGTTGTTTGTGCGTCTTCTGCACCCTTGTCACCCTCCCATGTGACCCAGTTCCTTTCCACCTTCCTCAGCTCCTCGTGTAATCGATGCAGTCGTTCGACACCATCTCCTACCTGTCTGTAGTGCAATCCTCAGACACCATCTCCTTCCCTCTCCTCTCGCTGTTCCTCTAAGCTCAGCTCCTTGGGGCTGTTGAAGTGCTGGGGTCTGAACCCCCAGCCCTGAATTAAGGTTGACATATGGGTGGTCCCCATGGCCCTTCAAAAGGAGGGGATGAGTCTGCCTTTTGGCTTTCCTCCAGGGTGCGGCCGGCCTTGCAAGGAGAGCCCTTGGGTAAACAAGCCCCAAGTGCCCTGCATTTTGATAAACGAGTGCCAGGTGTCCTGTTTGGGGATAAAAGCTGGGACCACTTGCAGGAAGGGTTGGAGAGTCTGTCTGTGGAGTGGACGCACTTCACAGAGTTTTCCTGTTGGGGAAGGACCTCCTGACCCCTCATGCAACTGGATCCCAGTCAGGTCTGGCACGTACAAATGCGGGCTTTGTGGGGAGGCAACATGGGGTTACTTCTGTCGTATGTAACCACCTTATTCTCCTGGTTGTCTCCCATCTGCTCTGTGGGCTACCTTGTGTCTCTGCTTGTTCCATCTATGAGCGATACTGTGTCATTCCTGGGGTCGCTGGGGTTGATGTCTGTTATTCGTGATCTGTCTGACTTGTTTGTACCCCCAGCGATCCTCCATATACTGACCCCTTTACGTGAAATAGAACCTACCTACTGGATTATTGTTCTGCTGCTGGCTGTGTCCTTTGTACTGGGCCTACTAGTTGACAAAACAGCTGTTCAACCTTGTTTCTGTCTGGGAAGCTGAAGTCCTTTTGTGGCTGTGGAACAGCAGCTCCCACCACCTTCCCAGCCCGGGTAAGTGTCTATCCAGAGGGTCACTCTACCATGCCAAGCCACCTCAGCATGGGGACAAAGCTGTGGCTCTCCATGTGCTGACCCTCTGCAGGCAGATGGCTCCTCTCTGAGCTCCAGCTGGCTGGGGTTGAAAAGGTGCCCAGTGCAGGGACCTTTAGGGACAGCTGGACCAAGCTGAGGACATGGCTGCAGCCCACAGGCCACAAACCATGTAGGTTGTTCAAGGCTTTTTTTTTTCCCTAATGGGAAAACTCATCCTGTGGTCCATGAGGATGCAGGGAGGACACCTGAGGGTGGAGAGGGGAGGAGCTGGCTGGGGTAGAAATGCCCTGCCTGCTCCCTTCAGGTGGCCCAGCAGTCCCTAGGGAAGCAGGACGAGGTGCCGTGCCCGAGGGCAGGAGGTGGCAGGGGTGTCTCAGCTGGGTGCACAGTGCACCCCGCACTGCCGGTGTGCTGGGCCTGCCTGCGGTCCTGCTGCCTGGCGACTGCCCGCTGTTTATTTCACCTCCTGACACCGGCAAGTGCCTGTGGCCGGGTCTCAGGGCAGAGTGCCAGGGACCACAAACCACCGGGGAGCACGATGTACCCACCCAAGCACCCCCGCCCGTGGTCCCCACCCCAACACTGAGCCCCGTCCCTGTGGTGCGCAGCCCCTGCCCTCCGCGGCAGGCTGAGCCCTGGCTCTGGCAGGCCTCCATCCCGTCGGGGCTCAGGGGTGACGGGGTGGCAGAGCACCTGGAGAGGGAAACAGCCCCACGAGCCACCAGAAGCCCTGATGGGGCTGGAGGACAGCACTGCTGGGCCCCATCCCAGCACGGTGCGGGCGGGCACGGGTCTGGGCTGGTTCCCCGTGGTTGTACAAGGGTGGCGCAGCACGCGCTGGGATGGCAACAGCTTCTCCACGAGGACAGCCTGTGCCGTTTCGGGAGGCGCAGCCTGCGTCCCACAGGTGCCAGTGCCCATGGGCAGGCAGAGCTGGCGAAGGGCATGGCTGCAGCGTGCCCGCGGTGGGCAGGCTTGCCAAAGCTCTGCTGCAGCTGGTCCTGGCATGCGTGTGCGCTGGAAACGGCTCCCGTCCCCTCTGCCCAGCCTGGGCCTGGGGCCTGATCCTGGCTGCCATGGGACCCCACAGCCTCATCCCCAGCTGGGGACCATCTGTAGGCACGCCAGGGTCTCAGTCTGGCCCTGCCTTGGAGAAACCCCCTTCGCAGGGGATGGGAAACACTGCAGAGGGGAAACTGAGGCAGAGCAGAAGGGCAGGTACTGCTGAGTTGCAGGGAAAGAGGCAGGCTCGACCAGGACTCCTGGCTCTGAGCATCTTCCCAGCCCTCAGCACCCTCCAGGCCCGAGTGCAGCCCCAAATGGGGGGCAGTCCCTCTGCTCACCCCCATCTGCCCTGCTGCAGGGGTCCCTGGGGGACGATGTCTGTGTGCCCCAGTCTTGTTGCTGGCTCATCCTTGGGCTGTATCTCTTCCCTTGTGGCTTCTCCTGCAGAGCAGTGCCCAGCTGGGGAGGGGGTGCCGGTGCACATGCCCTCAGGGGGCTGCTGCGGGCAGAGCACAAGCAGCCCTTGCTGCCCATGTCCAGGCTCTGGCCAACTCTCGCTCCTGCCCTGCACAGATCTCCACTGCACTGAGCCACCGCTTGCCAGGCCTGGCAGCCACAACTCGTGCTGCTCTCCAGTGGGAACCTCCATTTTGTAGCACGTTTTGTAGACCCTTCCCAAAGGGTCTGGGGGCCTGGGAGTGGTCCCAAGCAGCCCAAGGTGGGCTAACCTCAGGCATGAGCTGATCTGGGAACACAGCGGGAACTGGGCTACCAGGATGGCGTGGAAAATCCCCGCCACGCATTTATCCGCGAGGCTCCCGCGGGGCTGGGCCGGGCTGGGACACCGCGTCCGAGGAGCAGGGAGTGACGGTTGCGTAAGGCCAACTGCTTTGGCTGCAGTGAGTCTTCCCAGATGCGTTCCAGGCATGCAGGGCCCAGCGGGGTAAAGTGGGGACAGAGAAGGAACACGCAGAGTTGGGGGTGTCTCCCCACATACCCCTGACCCTTGGGGGGACCTCCAAGCCTTCTGTTCTCCCCACACTGCTCGATGTCCTCCCAGGCAGCTGCTTGCCTGCACACGCTGCACTGAGCATCAGCTACACGTGCACTCCCCCTCTGCAACAAACAGTCCCCCAAACCCTTTTCTTGGGAGACGAGGGATGCATCCTCATCCCATCTCCCTTTCCCTTCCATCCCCATCTCATGTCCGCACCTATCCCCATTCCAACCTCTATCCTCGTCCCCATGCCACCTCACCCCCACTCCTGTCCTCATCCTACCTACATTCCCACCCGTTCCATCCCCTTCTCCATCCCCACCCAGTCAGTCCCATCTCCACCTCCATCACCCCCCATCCCTGTCCTCACACTCAGCTCCACTCCCATTCCAATCCCATCCCCATTCCACCCCTTCCCCATCCCAGAGGCGGACACGGGGGAAGGAGTGGGTGCACAGTGCCCCCCTCCCAGCGCCACACGTGCACCCCCGGGCAGGTTGGGGTGCCGGGGCTGTGGCTGTGGCTCTGAGGCTCCGCTCTGCGCAGCGGCTGCTTCTCCTTTCTCTACGAATCGGCCGTTCCCGAGAAGCTTCCTGCTGGGGGTTAACCCCTGGGGTGCCGGGGGCAGCACGCCCTGCCGCCATGCAGCGCTAACCCTCTGCTGCCCGCGGGGACTTGCTGAGCTTGGCTCGTCCTGGGAAGTGGGGTGCGGGGAACTGGGGGGCTCAGGTCAGCCCCGGCGTGTCCCTCTTGCCTTAGGGCCTGGCACCGCTCCCCCTCCTCTCGCTGCCTCCCAGCCGAGGTGCCTCCCTGCCGCGGGGCACAGGGGGCTGACAGCGAGGCCTGGGGTGCCATGCTACCCTGGCACCCTCACTGCCGGAGCCAGAGCGCGCTGTGGGCCCTTATCTCATTGTGGGTGCTGCAATGTGTACCGCTTCCTTCAGGGCTGGTGGCACAGCGCAAGGGGACATTGTGTCCAGGAGGAACGGGTGGTCTGGCAGGGGGTTTACAAGCCTTTTCCATAGCCATGCGACCTGGGAGGGGCACAGGGTGTCTTCAGGGGATGTAAGGGTCTTTACAGACCTCCTCCAGCCCCTGGATGCAGCAGGAGCTGGGGAGCAGGCCCTGTGCCCCCAGTGGGGTGCTGGCTGCCCCCTTCCCTTGGCCACCGCACCCACAGGCTCGCTGGGTGCTGAGCTCCAGGGTTCAGCTCCTCTCCAGCTGCTCCCAGGGGACCCCGGGGGCACTGTGGGTGCTGGGCTCAGCCATGCTCAGCTCTGTGGTGGCATGTGCCAGCTGCAGGGAGGGGTTTCTGGTGGGGCTGCCCTGTGCCATTGGCTGGCACTGTGTCACACCACGCAGCAGGGACAGGGGAACGCACTGCCCACCCGTGGGAGGAAAGCTCATCTGGAGCAAGTGGCTTGGGGCGGGTGTGTTTTGCCTGGGTGCCACTGCCTGTCCCCCCTGTACAGAGGCATGTGAAGGCTGTGGGGAACCCCAGGGCCATGGGACGAGGGACAGAGGATGGGGAGAGGTGGCAAACAGGGCTCCAGATTCCAAACGCCATCACTGCATCCCTCAGATGAAGCCGGGATGTGCAGCAAGGCCAGACAGGGCACAGAGCTCATCACTGCAGCCCAAACCTTCCCCAGCCAGAGGTGCAGAAGGACGGGCAGACAATTTCCCACAGCTGGGAGCCCAGTAGCCCCCCTAACACCCACCACAGTGCAAATGGCCAGTGCAAACAAAGCTGGCATCCAATTGCCCTGGGGGACAGCCCTTCCTGGAGAAGCTGTACCACCCAAGAGACTGGCAGCACTGGGGGTGCGCTGTGTGTGTGCCCCCCAGCTCACTGCAACGCCTGCGTGTGCAAGGGATGCACATATATGTGGTATGGGGGTGCCTGATCTTGTTCATGTGCATGGACCCAGCAGGGAAAGCAATCACACACATGTTCTTGCACTCTCAAGGCACACACGTGTGCACGCTGAGCCCTTGCACTAGTGTCTTTGGGGCTGCCTGCACAAGTCTGTGGTTGGGTCCCAGCCCTGGGACTGACAGGACAGGGAGGGGACCGTCACCCCGTAACGGTTTCGAACCCCCGTGGACTGTGTTTTGCTGTTTACGCCGCGTTTCCAGGGAGCTAACCGTCCTCAGCTCCCTGCCTCTGCTGTGACTCACACCAGGCTGCGCGTCACCCTCGCTATGGCAGACCTAAAGCAGTGCTGCTGGCAACGCAGGGCATGGCCACATACCAGCTACCCCAGGCTGGGGGCACTGCTGGCCCCCTCCTCTGGGCTGGGGATGTTGTGTCTAGGGTATAAACCCCAGGGGAGGATACTGCACCCAGCTTCAAACACCCTGCCAGGCTGGGGCTCTGCTTGTACCTCCTGGTACCCACCAGCCTTTAACCCTCACCCCAGTATCACAGCCATCCAGAGATGCAGGGCTGTTATTTTTCTGCCCTCTCCCATGGGGTTGAATCCAAGGCTGGCTGTGCCCTAGGACAGGGCTGGGGCACCCTCAGCCCCCATCCAGCACTGTTCAATCCAGCTGACCCATCCTCTGACCCTCATGCTGTGTTTCAAGATGGTCTGAAAAAAACAAATCAATGTCTGTGAGAAGCAACACAACCAAACGACAGAAAAAAGCAGAGTTGGGCTGGGGGAGCATGGGAAAAGCCTCCTCCTTGCTCACCCCCCCTCCAACCTGCCCTGCACACACCACAGGTGTGGCACAGAGGACAAAGACCTGCAGGCTCAGGGCACCTTTCCCTGCCACATACCCGGTCCCCTAGGAAGGAGCATCTGCTCACATTTCCAAAATCTCATCTTGGCTCAACCTGGGCAGTTCAGGGGGAACTGACTCCCCCCTCCAGAGGTGGGGAGCTGCCAGGTTTTCCCACCTGGGGAGCAGCACCAGCCCAGCCCTCAGCAGGTCTGCAGCACAGTGTCCTTACCAGTTCCCATCCCAGCAAGCCCCAGCCCCTTCCCCAGCAACACATGCTGCCCACCTACCCCCCCGCCCTTCCCTGCCACAGACACACATCTTGGGGTGCATGTTTATATAAAAAGTAAAGTTTATTGCCATTTCGACCTAGATTTACACAACTGTATCACCGCTTCTGACGTCAAAAGGGACGTCCCGTCACTTCCCAGAGAGCTGGCCAGGGAAGGAGGAGAGCCCAGGAGCACGGGCCCGCTCCCCCCACCCAGCAGGCTGGAGCACAGCCTCAGCTGTGGCTCTGCCCAGCCGCGAGTCCGGATCCTCCCAGCGCTGCGCACGGCTGTCACTAAGGATGCCAGAGAGGGGTGAATCCATCCCCTCCTTCGGGCCGCTCGCAGTGCTGGCCACCGCTCACCCTTCCAGTCTTGCCTTGAATCCCCCAGCTGTGCAGAGATGAGCACAGCTGGCCCAGAGCAGGGCACCCCACAGCCTCGTGGGCACCATTGTGCACGTGTTCATCATATACAGCTACAGAAGACGCCCAAACTAATAAAACAAGCTTTTTTCCTTGTAATCCCCACACTGGTGTGCGTATAGCCATGCACTACACCACAACTGCCACCACTGGTGCCACTCGGTCCAGCTGGGGTTCCAGCACGCTCCTGGGTGGCAAGCGGGACAAATCTGCTTTGCTCACTAAACAACGGTCTTCCTCCAACGTCAGGCTTTGCCAGAGACCCCCCCCGTGCAGTGCAGCACGGGACTCGGCGTGCGCTCCTTCCAGCCGTGGGTTCCCATTAAAGTGCCGATGGCTGCCTGGCACTGCTGGGGTGCCACGGACGCCCAGGTTTCAGCTGAGCCTGGGACGGGCAGGCTGCAGATTTACTCCTCGCACACGGCAGGTTGGATGGGGAGGGGTCAGCTGCCCATGTCTCCCTCGCAGAAGAGCATCCTCATGCAGGAGACAGCCACCGGCTCTGCTGGCTGGCCGGGGTTGCCCGGGGGGCCACGGCTCAGTGCCGGGGTCTGGCAGTCCTTCGTGTGAGATGAAGGCGGAAACGATTTTGCAGGAGATTAATTAGAAAGAGTTCTGTGGCTCTGCCCACCCCGAGGACAGAGCCACCTTACACCGCAGAGCCCCCTGAGTGCTGGGCCGGGGCAGCCGCCCCGGGGCTCTGCTCCTCCGGGCACAGGACCTCCGTGGGGAGCCGGGACTGGAACTTTTCCAGCTGCTCGGGGCTGGCAAGGGTCTTCAGGAGGCTGTTTTCACGCTCCAGCTGGGAGTTTTTCTCCAACAGTTCTTTGATTTGCTCTTTCAGGACCTCCACCTCCTCCCGCACTGCATACATCAGGTGATTTTTCACAAGATCCTGCAAAAGAGAAAAAACCCGATCACTTGACGGTTATGCCTTGGGGGCTGCTCCCACCCTGCCCCTGCCACTGATCAAACGCCACAAAGGCTTTTCCCAAAGGCTGTCCCTGCCCACCCAGTGCTCACTCAATGCAGCCCCCCCAGCCAGCACCCACAGCATCCCTCGGGTCCCCCATCTCCCAGGTCTCGCTGCCTCCAGAGGTGCCCTCCAGCTCCCCCCTGCCTCCTTGGGGGTCTGCAGATCCCCATCACCCACAGGACCCTGGTCACCCTCAAGCCCCTGGAGGGCCCTTCCCAGGTCTCCCCCAGCAGGTTCCCTGCGCACTGCGGCGCTGCTGGAGCCAATGAGCTCAGCCAGCTGCGGCAGACAAAGGAGCTGCTCTGCCCAGCAACAGGCTGGGGAGTGGAGACCCCCCACTCCGGGCAGAGCATCCACGCGTGGAGGGGGACCCCCCTCCCCAGAAAGAACACCCAGGGTCGATCACGGAGCGAGGTGCACGGGGGGAACAGCACTGCGGCTCACCATTGCCTGCTCGATCTTGTTGTCGATGGCCACCACGCTGGCTCCGGAGGCGCTGGAGGAGAGGAGAGGGGCAGAGCGTTAGAAGCGAGCCCCCGAGCCCCCCCGTCCCCGGGGGATCCATGCACCGGGACACCTCCCCACGGCAGGCTGCGATGCACCGGGGCTCCCTCCGTCACTGGCTGTCAATGTACCGCTCCTCCCCGCAGCAACGCTGCACTGGGACCCCCTTCACCCGCGGCATGGCGAAAACCGCCGGGGGGCGCCGCGGCCGGCACCGGGAGTACCCCTACCTGTTGTCGAGCTTCACGGAGACCACGTCCCCCCCGAGCAGGGAGGAGAAAAAGGAGATGGAGAAATTGTGGAGCTGGTAGACAGCCACCTCCATGGGGGACTGGTACATGCCAGTGCTCATGGCTACGGCTGCGACACACACGCAAGCACACACACCGGAGCTGAACGCACTGCGGGCCCCCTCCGCCGCCCCTGCTTATATCGGCGGTGTCCGCCCCGTCGGGCGGTGCCAGCGGGTCCGGGCCCGCCCGCCGCCCCACAGCGCCGCGCCCGGCGCCGCTGGGTACTGCCCCCCTGCACGGGACCCCTGCACCCCGGTGCTGCGCTCCTACCCCCGGTAATGCACCCCTGCAGCCCGGTACGGCACCTCTGTCCCCGGTACTGCACTCTTGCCCCCTGGCACGGCACCCCTGCACGCCACTGCCGCACCCTGCGCCTCCCAGGCGCACCCCAGCAGAGCACGGCCCCCTCCCAGTGCAGTGCAGGACCCCTGCCCCCAGTACCGGGTCCTCGCCACTCTGCATCCGTCTTCTGCAAGCAGAGCCCTGGCACCCCGTTCCTCCCTGGCACCCCCCGGCACCCATCCTGCCACCCCACAGCCATCCGCACCCCCTCCCTGTGCTCCCCACGCGTACGGGGATCGGGGTTCAGCTGGGGGGGGGGGGGGAATGCCCGCTTGGGGACTGGGAAAACACGGTTTGTACTGGGGTGTGCACCCCTGCAGGACCCCGGGGTGCAGGGGGGGGGGTCGAAGGAAAGGGGCAGCCCAGGGCGTGCGGGACAGACACGAGGCAGGAAAAACAACACGGGGGCGCAAAACAAACCCGGGAGTGACAAACAAACCCGGGGTGCCAAACAAACCCGCGGCCGGCGGCACCGCCCCGCCCTTGCATAACCCTCCGCCGAACGGCACCGGCCGCGCGCGGCCGGGGGGGGGCCGCCGCCCCGTGGTCGGCCCCGGCACTGCACCGGCCCCGGTGGTGCCCCCGAGCCGCGCACGGAGCGAGACTGGGGCGCCCCGTGGTGCCGGGGGGTGCCGGGGGGTGCCGGGGGGTGCACTCCCGGGCGCCGGCTCTGCACTGTGTGTGCACACGCGCGTGCAAGCACCGGGGTCACACCAGGAGCGCCACTGCAGAGCAACCTGCATGTAGAGCACGCGTGTCTCCTCGTGGGGCGCAGGCAGGGCCCCCCAAGCGCCCCTGGCAACTGAGGGGGCTGGTGCTGGCACTGCCCCCCTGCGCTCGGCTGCCCTCCAGCCCCGGGGCTTATCTCTGACCCCTGGACCCGGACCTGGACCTGGACCCTGACCTGGATCTGGACCTGGACCTGGTGGGACTTTGCTCAGCACCCAGGCAGCCCCCCCGCTGCTGCCCGCTGCCACCAACCCCGCACGGGTGGGTGCTGGTGCTGAACGAGACCCTGCGAGAGAGCCCATGCCACGGCACAGCCTCAGGGACAGCATCAGTGCTGGCAGGGGCATGTGCACCCCAGGGGTGCTGCTGAGGACCCCAGACCTCCTGATCCAGGGGGTGCTGAAGGTGCCTGGCACCTGGCTGGGGGGTGCCAGCATGGGGAGTGTCCCGAGGAGCCCCGACTGGTGGGTGCACTGCCGTGCCCCTTCCTTGGGGAAAGGGCTGAGGGTGGGCAGAGGGGTATTTCCCTGTCCAAAAGGGAAACTGAGGCACAGTGCAGCATGGCTGCTGCTGAGAGCAAGGCCCTGCCAAACTGCTCTCCAGAAAATCACACCCCCACCTCCCAGGGCAGGACGAGGACCGCAGTGTTCCAAGCGGCAAAGGACACAGACACCCTGCGTGGGACACTGTGCTGCCCGTGAACCATGGCTGGTGCCCCCAGACACACAGGTTTGATGTGGGGATGTGAGAAAGCATCTTTCCTGTGGCGGGAGGACTGCTCATGGGAGGGGTGGTTCTCCCCGGGGGCCTCTCATGGGCCCCCTTCGTCCCTCCATCTGTGGGGGACGATGCACGTCCCCCCGTGCCCGCACCAGCCTGGCTCATGCACAGCAGCGGGGCGGGGGCTGGCGCTGCAGAGAGCAGGCAGGGGTTCGTTCCCCCCCAAGCCGTGGGGCTGGCGTGTGTCCCCCCACCCTGCCCGCTGCCAGGCCGTACTCACCAGTCTCTCCTCCTGAAGAGGCTCGGGGAGTATGGCGGCTGGAAGGCCATGCCGGTGCCTGCGACCCCTCTCCAGCCCCTCTGCTCCCTGGTGCCAGCCCAGCGCCCTGGCAGCGATGCCGGCTCCGTCTGCAGCCGCGTCCCCCCGGCCCGCGGGGTGGCAGGGACAGCCTGGATGCCGGCCGCGTCCCAGGGCCATGGGCATGGGGTAAACACGCTGGGCAGATGACCTCAGCCACGCTCAATCGGCCCTTTCAGGGGCCGGTGGGCCAGCGTGCCACCCTGAGCTGCGCGGCTGCGGAGCAGGGAGTGCGCAGCTGCCCCCCTCCACGGGCAGTTGAAAGGCGCTCTGTGTGTGCTTGTCCCCAGGGTGGCGGGTGGTGGGCAGGGTGGCATCCCCCGGGACATGAGGCACAGCTCTGTCCCCTGGGCCAGGACAAGCCCAGGCCACCTACACTGGGGGTCCCGTGACTCGGTTTCCCATCGCAGTCGAGGGACGGTGCCCACCTCACTGCGGGGAGGGCAGGAGGGAAGGGGAGAGGCATTTTCTCTCCCGTGGTTGGGCACATCACTGCTTGTGCCACCTTCTGTCTCCTGCAGAGAGGTGGGCAGCAGCAGGGAGATGGGGTGGGCAGACCCCAGCTTGCCCCTAGCCCTGGCAGCCGTGCCTCAGTTTCCCCAGCTCGCCATCTCCCACGCCACAGCACCCCTAGATCCGGCCCTAAACCACCCGTGCCAGGGACCGAGGGCCCCAGGACGGGCAGACCAGAGCGTGGCTCCTGGCTCTTGCCCCATGGCTCTGGGGTCTGGGCCCTGCCAGCCCCTTCCCAACGAGGGCTGGGGAAGAGCCAGCGATTTCCACGGCTGCTGGAGCGGAGCAGGGAAGTGCAGAAGCAGAGTGATTTGGGTGGAAATCACTTCGGCTCTGCCACCTCCAGTATTTTTCCCATGGAGCCGGTACTATTGCAAAAATAAACAACAAGAAGTGTCTGACTTCCCCCCCGCCCCTCCTGGAGTCTTTCCCAGCCCCGCACAGCCCAGACCGCGGCCATCGCCGCTTGGGGCACGGGCTCCCCGGCTGTGAGGCTGGGAAGGATGCTGCCCCCTGCATGAGACCCCCAGGGAGGGATGCCTTTTAGGGATGGGAGCGCAGAAGGCTCTGCTTTCTCTTTCCTTCCCGGGACTCCATCAATGCCAGGGCAGCCTGCTGGGCTGGGGCAGGTCGTGCTGGGCAGGGCGGCTGCCTACTGCCCTTGGCACAGCCTCTGCAGGGATGCAGCCCACCCCTGCAGCCCCTCGCCTGCGCACCCACTCGGGAGTGGCCTCTGCTGCAGGCACCCTGCACAAACACGGGCATACCTTGCAACCCATACATTCACACACACACGTGCAAGTCCTTCATGCACACACAGAGGCACACGTGTGCCCTGCACACCCAGGCACACCCACACAGACATGCTCATGCCCCTTGCATGCACATGTGCATTTTCTAGCCCTCATGGGCATGCACCCTGCACACAGGAGCACACCCTGCATGCACACACACTCATGCAGCCTGTGCACACGTGCACTTCTGTATGCACACGCTACAAGCACACCCCTCCTGCACACACGTTGATGTGTCCTGCAGATGCCTCCCCTTGCACACGGTGCCCTGACTCACAGCTGACGCAGATGCACACCCGTGCATGCACACGCGGTGTCGGCAGTGCAGAGGGGGGGCAGCCCAGCTGTCCCTTCGTGCAGGGGGAAGGCACCCCCAGCCCGTGGGGCATCCCCACTGCAGCCCAAGTGGCACCTCAGAGGTGGGAGCAGCAGCTCACGGCTCTGCCTGGCCTCCCGGTGTGTGCTTGGCTCTCTGCACGGGACCCCTGTGGGCATCCGAGCGCCTCCCACAGCAGCAGAGTCCTGTGTAGGGCTCCAGCTGCGCCTCGAGCGGCGGGGGGCCCTTTCCCAGCCCCCTGCGGCCCCCACAGACAGCCCTGCCGGGCTGCTGGCCCTGCTCCAGCAGGGCTGCTGGGATCCGCTTCCTCTCCCACCGCCCCGCTCCTGCTGCTCCGGGGCCTGGCAGTGGCGGAGCAGAGTGGGCAATGTCCCTCCTTGCCCTTCCTAAAGAGCAAGGGGCCATGGACTCGCTGCTGCCCTAGGGCACCAGAGGCCATGGCGATGGGCACCCTGGAACAGGCTGGGAGAGAGGGGCCAGTGGTGTCATCTACATCCCTGGGGCAGCAGCAGGGCAGCTCTTGCCTCACGTGCGCAGCTATGGAGAGTCGTCAGGCAGGGCTCTGGCTCGTGCCTGTGGTTATTTTGGGAATAACAGCAGCCGCCATACAGTGTAATTGTGAAACTAATTGTTGCACTCTCTGGCAGAAAAAAACACCCCGTGGCTGTCATCGATCAGCTAGGAGAGATGGTGAAGGCAGCCAGCGCCCAGCAATGGCCCTGCGGGACACCCCACGCTGCACAGCCTGTGCCCCAGCCGCCAGGGTGACATTCGGTGAGGGAGGTAGGGACGCAGCTGGGCTGCAGCCCCGCAGGGTAGGGTAAGCCTGGCTGGAACGAGGGATGGCAGGGAGCAGGAAGGATGGGACCATCTCTCTTGCCTCCTGGCACCTCACAGCCACACTGTGTTGTGGGTCAGGGGATGTCCCCGTCCCCATGGCCCCAGGGACGAGATGTGCTATCACACCGAGCCTCGTGCATTGAACCCGTGCCAGGCGCTGTGGTGCCACACGCCGAGGGATGCCCCTGTGCTGTCAGGTGCCGGTGGGAGCTGCAGGAGCAGCCCTGGCCCCTCAGCTGCTGCTCTCCCCCCAGCTCCAGGCTGTTCTGGCTGCTCCATGGCAGCGTTCCTGGCTTGCTCTCTCCCAAGGACTCAGTTCAATGGGAGGAAGGCCCTTCAGAGGGTCCAAGGCGTGGGAAATGTTTATTGCCTGGCCTCGGAGACACTGGAGAGCAACACGGGAAAGGCGCAGAGCCAAAGCTGCCCAGGCTGTTCCGCAGAGCCAGATCTCCAGCTCAAAGAGTCAGAGCAGGGGGGAGAGGAAAAGCCACTGCTTGCAAACACGCAGCTAAGAAAACTTTGCCTTTCACAGCCTGAAATCCTGCAGCCGTGGCTGTGCTGGCCAAGGGCACTAGGGATGCCAGGGCCAGCCGTGCCCTGCAGGAGCTGAAGGAGGGGTGGCCGGTGACATCAGTGATGGCTGGGGCTGTGGGACCCCATGGTGGGAAGGGCTGGGTGTTGACCGGTCTGTGGAGCCCCCAGTCTTGCCCCGCAGCCCTATTCTGGTGCTGGGGAGGGAGAGGTAACGCCAGGGGCTGCCCACAGGCAGCTGCATCTGCTGTCCTACTCGGCAGTCCCACTCCCAGTGTCCCGAACGGCGCTGGGCTGCCCCACAGCGCTGGCGTGGGGCTGCTGGGCCAGTCCCGAGGGCCAGAGTGGAGCTCACCAGTTGGCCAGCCCTTGGGTTCCTCACCCTGAAGGTGTCCTGGCCAAGCTGTTCACTGCAGACTTGGCACTACCCCCAGCTCAGCCAGTGCCCTCCAGGGGCTGCATGGGACCTGTGGCAGCCCCATGCAGCCAAGAGCACTGTGACATGGGAACGTGGTTCATACCCTGGAGGGCTCATGAATCCCTCAACCCAGAGCACGTGCTGCTCCAGAGCAGAGGGCAGCCCCTCCTGGGTACATCTCTGTGGCAAGCCCCTGCCTGCAGAGCCAGTGCTGCTGCCCTTGCTAGACCGAGTCCCAGTCCCAGGGCTTGGGGACACCAGAGCAATGGGGAGAGCTGCAGAGGGCAGCCACGGCCTTTGCAATGCGGGGGAAGCCCAGGGAGGGTTTGCAGTCGGGGAAGGCCGATGGGGAACCTGTCCTCCCCTCCCTTCACCACCAACTGGCCGGAGGTGAGCTCCAGCAGGGACCTGCGGAGTGCTGGGAACCGTGGGCAGGGGACACAGGTAACCCCCGTCGGGCAGTGGGGCACGCGGGGATTGCGGCGCGGGGCAGACCCGTGGGGCTGGAGGCGGCGTGGGGCAGGAGGAGGGAGCCCTGGCAGGCTCCCATGTCCAGCTGTTGGGCTGCCTGCTTCCTCTGATAAAGGTACTTGGCTGTACTCCCAGTTCTGTGTTTTCTGGCGTGCGAGAGCACACCCCGCAGCCGGCCTGCTGAGAGCTGCAATTTTTCTTTCTCTGACTTTGTCACCGGCCCCACTTCTTCCTCCTGTGCCCCCCACCCAGCGCACCCTGGCAGCAGCTGCCCCCCAGCAGCAGTGCGAGGAGGGGAGGTCAGAGGCCACTGGCTCCGGCACAGCCCTCCCCGCGATGCGACAGAAGACCCCGAAGCCACAGCTTCCCCAGGCACCGTGGGGTAGGCGGGGAAGAGGAAAAAGGGCTGATCTGCTCATTCCCAGCCCTGCACTGCACAGCCCAGCCTCCCGTCTTGCCCGTGTTTGTTGACACCACCCCCATGCTGCTGCGTGCACGGCTCAGGCCACCCCAGCAGGCGCCTTGCCAGGGCAAACCTTGCTACCCTGCTGTTCATGCCAGCCCTGTGCAGGGTCCCACAGCCACAGTGTGCTGGGAGGAGGGTGTCAGGGATGGCACAACCCAGCAAAAAACACCATGGTGTCCCTCTGAGCATCGTGCCTGGCTGCGGGGGGGACCATGGCCAGCCTCTGGCCACACTGCCTGCCTCCTGCTGGTCAGGGATGCCCAGCCCCAGGAAGGATGGACAGACTGAGCCCTCAGCAGAATTTTCATCCACAGATCTGTCTGCAGAGGAAGCATTTCACACCTATGGGCCCCGTGGGGTGGAGTCCCGCAACTGAACTCCATGTTATCACCTCCCTGGGGTAGCCATGCACTGCCCTGCGGGTC
Organism: Podargus strigoides; assembly: GCA_028020825.1. Classification (NCBI taxonomy): domain Eukaryota; kingdom Metazoa; phylum Chordata; class Aves; order Caprimulgiformes; family Podargidae; genus Podargus; species Podargus strigoides. Next base: position 21,978,344 of record CM051631.1, on the reverse strand, counting down.
TCCTGTCAGCCCAGGCTCAGAACTTCAGGCCTGTCCTCGTTTCATAGCCCACTCTATCATCTCAGACAGTCCCAGCTGGATCATCCCCAGATCCTGGCTGCCCTTCTCCGGTCCAGTTTCAGGGATCGGGGGGCAGAGCGGAGGTGGTCATGATGCTGAAGGAATGCCCTGCACCACCAAGGCCCTGCAGTGACCTTGAACTCCAGAGCATGTGGTGGGCAGGGGGCTGCCAGCCTGAGCTTTGCCCTCCTGGAGCCCTTTGCTGGCACAGAGCTGGCTTTTCCCGGAGATCCCACCCGAGAGAGGAACCCCAAGGCAGGGTCTCCAGCATCTGCAGGAAGAAATCCCAGGCCGCTCTGCAGGCAGGAGCGGGTGCTCTGGAGCCACGCTCGGTGCTGACAGCTGCCGCCCTGCGGCGTACGGGAGTGCCCAGTTCGCTAATTGGAAGGCAGCTTGTTATATAATGAGAGGACGAAGGCTGGGAAGCTGCGAGAGAGCAGCATGTCTGCACCCCGTGCAACCAAAAGCTGCTCTTCCAGCCCAGACAAACCCATGTCCAAGAAAACCTTTGAATCCTTCACCTTGCCCTGTCACAGGCGCCTGGGCTGTGCGCCCTCCTGCCTGGCCCGATGGGGATGCTCAGGGGGGGCCCCAGCACCCCCTCAGCGCCCCTTCCCCCGGGCCGGTCGGCTGGACCCAGTGGGGGTGCAAAGCCCCCCAGACACAGGCTGGGAGAGGAGCTGGGCTCCGCCAGCGCGCGAGCCAGCTGCCCCGCAGGAGGTCAGGCAAGGACGCGTGCTGGGGCTGCGCGGCGTCAGCGGAGCCGGTTATTAATACCCCGCCTGGCCTTTGCGAAGAATCCCGGGCATTTCGAACCGCGGCCGCTTCATTAAAGCCCTTCCCTTGCTGACATTTCAGAACAATAACAACATGAAAGACAATAAGCTGCCGGTGGGACGCATACCTGCAGCACTGCCGTGGCTCTCCATGTGCCCGGCCTCAGCTGCCAGCCATCACCTGGCTTGTGCCAACCCTTGGGGACAACCTGAGACCATCCCCTGCCCCCAAACTGCCTCGAGCAGTCCTGCTCCGTGCCACAGCGGGATCACCGGGATGCTTTCAAGGCCACATGGATGTCTTGTCCTGCCTCGTGGCACTGGCCACCCCACCCCCAGCAGGGCTGCCATCCCCAGGGGAGTCACAGGCAGGGGGTGGCGAGGACTGGAACGCACCCCAACCCCAGGGCCGGGGGCTCAGCAGAGCAGGGAGGGGTCCAGGGCTTCTGCTCTGCCACTGGAGCCATTCTGCAGCAAAAGCCCCTCAAATATATATATATATATATACACACATCTATCTAAGCACACAGACAGAGGATGACGAACTCCTGTTCCGAAGCCAGCAATGTGCGGCACCTGGATAAATATAACTCGCAGCTCATCGGCAAAGCGTGGCATCGGGACAGGTTACAGCCTTTAATGCCTCTCCAGCCCGCGCCCCCCTGCCACACACCCCGGGGTATCCTCTGCCCTCTGCAAACGGGGTCTCGGGCAGGATCTGCCCGGACCCTCTCTCCCCTTGGCAGCCACCTCGCAGTGTGTGCACACGCGCTGCGGTCGCATTCGCTGTGCGCACAGGCAGCTGCTGGGCTCTGCTGACCAAGCCCCGAGCCCCTCCGTCCCACGCAGGTCACGCTGCTCCCCCAGGCTCCCCGCGCTGGGAGGTGGTTAGGCAGGAGGCATCGGGTCCCAGCACAGAGGAGCATAGCAGGGGCATGGAGTGCCCACAGAGGCATTGCCCATTGCCCACGGCACCCACTGCACTGTGCCGTGTGCCTGGTGGGAGCCGGGACGCCGGCATGCCAGCCCCAGCCCCAACTCGCAGCCGAGCTCAGCAGTACTGGCCCCAGCACCATCCAGGATCGGGCCGCATGTCCCCAGGGAAGGGGGAGCATGATGCTGGGACCAGGGCAGACCCCTGTAGCCTGCTCCAGCTCCAACCCCTTCCAGACCTAAAGTTCAAAGCTTAAAATAAATCCTGGCAGCATTTTCCCTATGGGGCTGTGCTGCCTGTCCCTGCCTGTCCTTGGGACACCTACACGCTGGGCGCCTGCCCTGGCAGACAGGCAGTGCCTGAGCGTCCGCAGGAGGTTGAGGTGATGGGTTTCGGTGCAGCTGGAGTCAGCTCAGCTGTGCCAGGCCCCCTTGGCCATAGCCATGTGGCCAGGGGCAAATGGTTTCACCCTGAGGGGCTGGAGGTGCTGAGCAGGGCTCTCCTGTGCTCCAGGGCACATCGGGGAAAATCCTTGCTGGAGAGAGCTGGGACTCACAGGAGCAGGCAGGGACGGGCATGGGGCACGGTGTGGCGCGTGCCGCTGTCAGCCGTGCTGAGCCGTGCCGAGCCATGCCAAGCCCAGTGTGACATGGCCGAGCCCAGTGCTCCTGGGCTTTCCCAGCCAGGAGCCCCTTCAAGCCTGGCCTGGGGGCACACTGGCCCAAAGCCTGCTGGGTCCCAGGGCAGGGGTCCCAGGGCGGCAGGATGCCTGCGATGGAAACCAGGGCGGGCACAGCAGCCCGGCTGCCTGGCATCCTCCAGGCGGTGGGAGGACTTGGGCACACCAAGGTCAGCTACTCCCCTGAGCCAAGGCTCTTGCTGCTGAAGCGAAAGCTCCCCAGCATCTCGCCAGCCTGCAGGGCTCGGCAAACCACGCTGCAAGGCACGGGTCAGGCCACGTGCAGCTCTGTCCCACGAGAGCAAAGCAAACAAATACCCGGTGCGTGGGTCCTGAGCGGGCAGGGGGGCTCTCACAGCCCCCTCCCCAGGCAGACTGGCCCCGTGGGGCTGGGGCGGGCAGAGCGGCCAGCGGGACGGCTCTCGGGTCTCACACCCACACCTCTCTCACGCTCACACGTGCTCCCGTGGGCCCCTCTCCCCATCAATGCCTCCTTGTTGCTCCAGCCCACTCGGACGGCAGGAATGCACTCCCTGGCCCCGCCGCCCCGGGATGCCCTTTACGCCCTGGCTCCATCTCCTCCTGCATCGCTGCTGCAAAGTGACACTCGATGGACGGGGACAAATAGTGCTGTGCCACAAATGCCACCCTGGCATTGCTGCCTGGGCAGATCTTGCTTGCTGGCCTGACCTTATGGTGGGTAACGAGGTGCTGCCCAGCTTCTCCCACCCTGATTCAACCTTCCCCCAGCCTCTCTGTGCGGCACAGCGCTCCCCTGCCTCCGTGCAATTCCCTTGGTTTGCCCAGGCCCCGGGGGAAGGTGGCCCCCAGCCCCTTTCATGGCTCAGACCAAAGCGTGGGTCACTGCCCACCCTGTTTGGTGGAGCAGCAGGTCCTGCAGTGCCTGGAGATGTCCCCTTGCTGCCCGGAGCAGGACGGGGTGCAGGCTGCCGGATCTGATCGGGGAGAGGCTGGGCACGGAGAGCTGGCACGGGCTGGTCGATGTGGGCGAGCAGGTTGGCACATATCTCCTCTCCCCACCCCAGAGCCAGGCGGGGCCCTGCTTGAATCACACATCAGTATGCACCTGGGAGGGTGCTGCTCTCCCCCCTCAGCGCTGACCCTCTCCCACGCTGCCGGCTCCGCTCAGCCCCCCAGCCCCAGGGAAGGTGCCATGTGCTCATGGGGCTGGTTTACCCAGCCCATGCTCGGTTGGGCCCATGCCTGGGTCTTGGATGAGCAATCTCAGGGTAACACTGACATTGTGGAGGGATGGCGGAGACCTTTGTGCCCACAGCACTGGCATCTGCCGGGAGGAGATGTGTGACCCAATCAGCATGGTGGTGGCTGGCCTTCCTCTGCCTGGGGTTTCTGTGCAAGCTCGGCCCCTTGGCACTGCCCAGGTCTCCTTGGAGAGCAGTTCCTGATGCCCCATGTCAGGGCATGGAGGGGAGAAGCCCTTTTTGAACAGGATGCCATGCACTCCCTGAGCAGGAGGGTTTCCTGCAGGAGCATCAGCCCTGTAGGCGGTCGGTCCAGAGCATCCCTACCTTGTGCATCCCTTACAGCATCCCTGCAGCAAGCAAAGAGCATGGAGAGCCTGGCAGGGACCACCCAGCCGGGGCAAACCCCCAGAAACAGCCTGGAAATGCTGAATGTAGGTTGTCTGAGACCCCCAGCACTGATCTGGCCCTGCCTCGCAGAGCCCAGGGCTTGATCCAGCACGGGCTGAACTGTCTCCAGGAGCCCCAGAGCCACACCTGGAGTCCAGATGCAGCTGCTTGGTCCTCCTGTGCCATGCTGGACTTCGGCCTTGCATGAGTGTGTGCATCCACACAACCTCTCCCTCCTGTGCCACTGCAGGAGAAAATCAGCTAGAACAAGGGGCACGAACCTGCTTGGGTTCCCCAGTGCCAGCAGCTAGGGTGCCCTTATCAAGCCTGTTATCGGGGTGTTCCTCTGGCACCCACAATCCCCTGCTTTGTACACTATCACCTCTTGGGTATCTTGGCTCATTCCCCAGGAGGAGAAAGTTCAGACTGGAGGAAAACAACAGCAAACATGGGTGTGGGCACACCCGCCTGCAGTGCCCGGGGCCGTGCCCCCCAGCTCCCACACACCGTGCCACCCAGGGCCGACCGGGGATCACCCAAGCAGCCTCCAGAGCAGGCCGGCAGCAGGGCATGATGGAGGGACACCACAGCTTCACACCACGCTATGGCACAAACAGGAATGCTCAAAGCCTCTTGGGACATAACATACACCAGGGCATGGAGGGCAGGCTGGGCACTGCGGCGAGGGCCACTCTGGTCCCCTGGCACCTCCACGTGCTCCCTACCTCAGCAGCATGGACGGATGCTCGTCAGGAGCACCATGGGTCCTGCCCCAGCAGGGACGAGCAAGCCGTGGCCACATTGCCCGCCGCTCGCCCACAGGCATTGCCACCACCTTCTCCAGGCGAGCAGCTCGGATGCTTGGCTCCGACCCCCGGCAGCCCGTGCTGGGGACGGTGTCTCTCTTCCCCCCGCTGCCTATGATGCCAACCGGCTGCAGCCTCCTGGAGCGAAGGGCAACCTCTCGCTCCCGTTTTCCTCCTGGCTGGGTGGGTTCGCTGCTGGCTGTGCTGGGAGCCCCGGCCGGGCTCTGGGTGCGGGTGCCTTGGCGGGTGTCCCGACTCCTCCTTCCCCACCTGAGCGGCAGCTCGGCGTTATGTAAGCGCAGGCAGAGCCTCTCTGCCGAGGATGGCTCAGGAGGAGCAGCCGGCTCAGCGTGAGACGCTGGCTGGGGCGAGGAGGCGTGCGCACAGCGCCTGGGTGGCTCGCATGCGTGGGGCAGCCACGTGTGAGCCCACCTGCCTCCCCGCGCCGGGCAGGGGGACCAGAGGGCAGCTTGCATGCCTGTGCACAGCCCAGGAGCACGCCTACCGGGGAGCAGAGGGGATGGCGAGGTGTCTGCAGACGCGTGGGTGCTGCCGTGCACCCCACCTGCATGCTACCCCACCCACGGTGGAGGAACGAGCCCCAGAGCTGCTGCCTGCCCTGCCAGTCACGCAGATGCCTCCCACATACGCGCCCATGGGCCACATGTCCCCTCGGCCCTGGGAGGGGAGATGTGTCCCACCTGCTGAAGCCACAGGCAGCTCTGGGTGCTACCACCCTGTGGCTCCTTCCCAAGGCCGAGCCCAAGAGCCCTGCGCTGGCCAGGCTGCTCCCCATCATCCCACCAGCCCTCTGGGGTGGCTGGGCACCAGGACCAGCCCCATCACAGAGCTGGAGGTGCCAGTGCAGGACCTGAGACAGCTCTGTCCCCTTCCTGACCCTGGGGTACCCCCTCATCAGGGCTGGGGAGCCGGTGGCAGCCCCGGGGACCCCCTGTTTGGTTTCCTCTGCTCGCAGTGCCAGAGCAAGGAGGGCCCCTGCACTCCTGTCTCGCCCAGCCTTGGCAGGGTAAAGCTCTGGCAAGTGGGCAAGAGCAGCCCCGCGTGCGTCCCGCTGCTGGGGCCAGCCTGCTTGGAGCCGAGAGGGAGCAGCTCGGACAGGGGCAGAGTCACTTTCCAGGGACAGGAAATACCACCCAGGCCAAATCTTTCTCCACTCAATTCACTCCAGGGAGAGACAGGGAAGCTGCTGAAAGAGCAGGACCTGGCAGCAGGAGACTCGGGCTCCCTACCCAGTGTCTCACTAACTCTAAAGGTGACTTTTGAGGCAGCACAGCTGCTTCCCAAGTGACAAGCTGCCTGTCTTCAGGCAGGACTACGAGGACGATGCCTGTTTGATGCTGGACACCGTCCATGCCCCTGCAGGCAATGTCTGTGTGGATAAGGTGTAGCCAGGGAGATGAACACAGAGTCCAGGGACCAAGACACACGGTTGGAGGCTGTTGTCACTGCCCAGACAGACACAGGGTACCAACAGAGGGGCACCGCTGCCGTCACAGGGCAGGGCCACCCCAACCCGCACACAGGGACTGGGCTGGCACCACCATGGCCGGTGGACTGGGCTCCCTGCCACGCACGGCTGCTCATGCTTCTCCCCACCTGGAAACCCCCAACACTGCCACCCTACCCGGGTCCAGGGTCATAGATATGGGACCCCTGCCATTGCCAGCCTGGAGGCCTGCAGGTCCCACACCTCACCCCCACGCTGCCAGCTCCCGAGCATGCAGCCAGCCTGGGTCCAGCTCCAGAGGCATTCAGCACAGGGGCAGCCCCGGTGCCACCCACCTGTGGAAGAGCAGGAGGATGGAGAGCAGGGTCTGGTCGATGTTCCTGTTGCAGATGCCCTGGTTGAAGAGGTAGCAGGGGTCCCGCACGACGGGCTCCAGCGAGTCCTGCCGCATGATGGAGCTCAGCTTGTCGGTGTTGAGGTTCTTGCGGACCAGCTGCTCCTGCAGCTGCCGGAAGCTGCTGACGGTGGGGCTGCCCAGGTTGTTGTTCTCGCCCCCGGCCCCGTCCTCCAGCCCGCTCCGGTTGGCCAAGTCCAGGCAGCAGCTGCAGCAGTCCAGCCCCACGGGCGACCGGCACTCCTCCGCGGGCGACGAGGACATCCCGGGATCCCCCCGCGCGCTGCCACGGCGGCGCAACCGGGGCCGCTCCCGGGGCCGCTCCCGCAGGGCGAGCGGCGGCAGGACGCGCCCGGCTGCCGAGCGCCGCGCAGGGCCGCCCGCCCCGGCCCCGCCCGCCGGCCCGGCCCCGCCCCGCCCGCCACGGGCCGCCTCTCGCCCCGCCCCTCCCCGGCTCCGTGCGCTGATTGGTCAACGGCGGCCCCGAGCGCGCGGGTCGCCCGGCCCCGCCCCCGGCCCCGCCCCGCCCGGCCCCCCTTCCCCGCCCCGCCCGGCCCCCCTTCCCCGCCCCGGCTCCCCCGCTGTCCTCGGGCACCCGCCGCCGGTCCTGCCCCCGGCCGCCCGGCACACCCCACGCGTGCGTCCCGCGGGGCGCTTTCCGTCCCGCCCGCCCCTGGAGCCCGGGGTCCGGGGGGTGCGCACCCCCGGTCCGGCCGGGGAGAGGGTGGCGGGGGTGGCAAGGGGCCGCGGCGCTCCCTCCCCCGGAGGGACTCCCTGTCCCGCTCTGTGCCCCCGGGGGGACCCTGGGCCGGGTCGCTGTCACCATCAGCCCGTGAACCCCGCGAGGCAGCCGGGAGATCCCTCACCCTTCGGAGGGGAGAACGTCCGGAGAGCGGGCCGGGAGGTGCCGGGGGAGGGCTGGGCAGGGAGCCGAGGGGCAGCGGAGCCCCCGGGGAAGTGGCGGGAGGGCAGGGGGGGGGTCTGCGCGGAGGAACTGGCTGGAAGGGGCTGCAGAAAGCAGCTGCGGGAGGCCAGCGGCGGGTCCGAAGCGCACAGGGCTGGTGAGGAGGGAGAAACCAGGTCAAAATCCGGCCGGGCAAAACTCCGCCAGCAGCAGGAGGCAGGGATGGCGGCGGCGGAGCGGCGCTCCCGTGGGATGCTCGTGGGGCGTGAAGAAGAGGCAGAAGGCTCAATAAACATTTCTGTTCCCTGCTTGGCGAGGAGGAGGAAGATGCATTCGCATCACATGAGGAGGGAGCCCTGCCCAGGCCGTTGGTAACCACGGGAGGCACAAGGCCGCGGGTGAACAGTCCCGCGGGTGGCCGAGGGGAGCTCCGGGCGGCGCTTTTCATGCCATGGCACTGCAGCAGTCCCAGGGACGGGCCAGGGCTTGGCCCCTCCAGCTGTGGAGGGGGGTCCCGCCGGGCTGCGGCCGCGGGCAGGGCTGTGCCCCACGCCGGGCTCGGTGGGGCGGGCTGTGGGGTGGGTGCCCGGCAGGAGCCGCGGCAGGCTGCTGCCATCCCGTGGGCACGGGAGGTAGGACACGGCTGGCACCCCCGTCCGCCCCTCTAAGCCCCCCGGGCTCTGCCCGCTGCTGTGCCCGGGGGCCGGGGGTCCTGCCTGGCCCCGGCGGCCGGTGCCCCCTCCGGCTGGGCACGGCGCTTCTCGGCGCTCCCTCCCGTGGCAGCCGTCCTGGGGCGCTGCTGTTCCCAGCAGGCTGTGTCACCTCCCTGCTGCTGGCCGGCTCCTCCTGCCCCTCGGCCGTGGCTGCTGGCCCATGGCCCCTCCAGCACCCCCGGAGCTGCCGCTCGGGCAGCCCCAAGGCCAGGACGCTTGCCCCACACCAGCCCTGCTGCTCCCTGGCCATCAGCTCTTCATTCCTCACCTGCCACTGGTGCGTGTCATGGGCTGCCAGGCTCTTGCTTGCAAACCTTGCAGGCCACGACAGGCTCCCAAAGCCCCAGATCCTGGAGCCGCGTGATGGGACAAGGCCATCAGCCGCGAGCAGGCATCCAGCCCCGCTGCTGGCGGCGACAGCTGAAAAGTAGGTTTCCTATGTTTAGCTCTGGCCTTTTTGGGTCCTGCTCTTCTGGGGACTGGGACAGTGCTGATTTCTGCCTGCAGCTCCACACATTCGCTTTCCTCAAGGGCACCCAGCTCCTCCACACCCCAGGCAAGCAGCCCGCAGCCTGGACATGGGCAGAGGCACTGCCAGCCTTCAGCCACCACCAGCATGGGCCGATGAGCTGGAGATGGGGAGGACTCCTTCAGGGCTGTGCAGGCGTGGGGAGCAGTGTGACTGTGGCTGGTGAGAGGCTCCACGTCACTCTTTCAGCTCTAAACAGGATTCCCCCTCTCCTGGCTGAAATGTGGGGTGCTCTGCTCCCAGCTCAGTGCAGGGATCCCAGCTCTGCCCTTGCTTCTGCAGCTGCCCCAGGCTGGAGAGGGTGATGGGCTGGGAAGGAGAGCACACAGGGAATTGTGTGGGGCCATGGAGGGACTGGGCTCAGCCAGCTCCAGGCCAGTCCTGGGCTGAGCAGCTCCCTTCTCTCACTGCTGGGAGACCTGAGCCATACGCTGTCTGTCCAGGAGCTGCGAGCTGCAGCGTCTGTCCAGGTGCCAACCCACCCTTTGGGGCAACGCTCCCCAGGGGGCCCTGGGAGAGGAGATTGCACCCCATCCTGGTCTCAGGGTGCCTTCAGATCCCACCCCCATCCCGCAGATGCCTGGTGGGGCTGGGTCAGCACCAGGCAGGGCTCTGGGCACAATCCTTCCCCTCTGGTGCCTTGGAGGGAGCCAGTTTTCATAGCTGGGCCATCTGCTCCAGGGGAGCCCGCCGCTCCCGGCCACGCTGCCAGGCAGACCCCCCTGCGCCTCCGCGGGGTGCTAAGAATAACCAGCGCCGTCAGCAGACGTGGTATTTGCAGGCGCCCGCCGTGCCACCCCCTCTCCAGCCTGCTGGGCACAGGATGCATCTGCTGCCTGACGTCAGCCACCAGCCACGCAGGGGATGGGTGGGCAGTCTGGGGGGGCCACGTGTGGCTGGTGAGAGGGGGCCCATCCCCCCCTCCCACCTGTGAGGAGCACGATGGCTGTGGTGGGACACGGGGGTATTGTTGCCTGCATCCTTGTACCCAGCGCAGGGACGCGGTGAGCTGCTGACCCACCTTGTCCTGCTTTTCCCAGTGTCCCACAAACAGATGCCTTATCCTGAGCTCTGCAGGACCCCCAGGAGACAGAGGAAGCCTCCAGGGCTAGGTGACCTTCCCTCTGCCTTCCCACCTGGGCCTTGCTCTGCCAACAGAGCCGGAGCCACGTGCGAGGGGACAGGGACCCAGCTGGGTATCCCGCATCCAGAGGGATGAGACATTCTGGAGATGCTTGTTGCGATGCAGGGTGACATGTGGGGCAGCTTCCCTGCGTGCCCAAGCAGCCCTTTCCTCTCTGCATGGGGCTCTCCACTGGGCTCTGTGTCTGCCTGGACCCTGGCTCTGCAGAGGAGCGGGGCTGTGGGTGTCCCCAGCCACTGCCACCCTCTTTCCAGGGGTCCCGTAAAGGCCATGCTCTCCTCCATGGTGGGGATGGGGTCAGGCAGGGATGGGGCGAGTGGAGAGAACCCTGCCCCACTGACTGCAAATGTGGGCGTGATGCCCCTCCAGCCTCTTGCTCTGTCCTCCCTTGTGCTGGGGGGAAGGACCATTCCCCAGAGCTCTGCCTGGCTCTGTCCTGTCTGCTTCCCAGCTCCTTCTCTCCCAGCCGCACTGAGCGAGAGGGTGTCACCTGGCGTGGCCATCCCTGTGCCTGCTCTCCTGATGGCAGCGATCCAGATGGTGGTGAGAAACCAGGACTCTGCAGGGGGAAAAAGATAATACAAAAACTCCCCCGTCCTTCCCCTCACCAAGCTTTTCCAGAGCTCTTCCCACGCCCAGGCCCTGCAGGTCCCGTATCCAGACAGCCCCTGCTCCCCTGGGTTTGGCTGGGGGAGCAGTTTGGGTGCCCGTGGCACGGCCCGTGGCACAGCCCCGCTGTTCCGGAGCGTGGGCCAGCAGAAAGCAGAGCTGCTGCTCCTGCTCTGAGGACCTGCGCGCTGCGTCTCCCCGCACCCAAACCGTGCCCTAAAATGGGTGGGCTTTGCTGGGACACAGTGCTCCCACCGAGGGCCAAGGCAGCCCCGGCAGCTGCTGGCACTTGCATAAGCAGCGATGGAGCCCGTCCTCCCCGGGCGATGGTGAGTCACGCAGCCGCGCCAGCCGCGGATGTTTTCCTCTTTGTGTCACGCTCCAGCAAATCACTTAAAATGCCCTGACAGGCCGAGGAGCTTCTTGGCACGTGGATTTCCACACGCTGCCCTTCCTCTGGCACACGGACTGGCACAGCCCCGGGGAGCAACCCCCAGGCCGAATGCTGGCACTTGGAGGGCTCTTCCAGCGGGGCCTGGCGGGCCAGACTTCTCAGCAAACTTGGAAGGGGTTAAAGTCAAATCGTCTCTCCCATGGGGTCGATGCAAGCCTGGGAAAGCCACACAGTGAAGGGGTAAAACTGCAGCACAGCAGCTTCGTGCTGCATCCACAGGGGTGGGCACCCATTGGCATTGTTAAACTGCCCTCAGGCTCTGGGGGGGACACAGCAAAAGGGTGGCAGGAGCTTCAGGGACTCACTGAGGGGGGGGTCTTGAAAGAATTATGGCCAGCCAGGGGTGTGGGTTTGCAGCCAGCCAGTCTGGCAAAGCACGGAGCAAGCGCAGGGCAGGCGATGGGGCAGAGCTCTGCAGCTCCTCCCGTTTGGAAATGAGGTTTTGGAGTTGGCTGACTGCTGGGGGAAGCCTCTGAAAGCACCAGGTGAGGTTTTGCCTAGAGGCTGACCAGGGGTGAAGCCACGGTGGCGGTTTGGGCAGTTTTCAGTGTTTTTTTGGAAATGTAAAAGAGCCTACACTTTCCTCTGGTGAGAAAGAATTGCTTGCGCTGGGGGTATAAAGTCTGTGGCTGCAATTAGACACATCATACCACAGCAAAAACGCTCCCCAGGGTGCCCTCCCCGGTGCCCAGAGCTTCTCACTTATTCACTCCTCTGCCTCAGTTTCCAGCCCGAGACTCTCGCCCTGTTCCCATGTGCCTGGGGAGGTTATTCCCTCCCTCTCACCTGCTGGCATTTCCATGCTTTAGGAATGTCACCCCGTTCCCCCTTGGCCTGCTCCAGGTGAAACAAACCCAGTGCCAGGTGCAGGGGGTGGTGGCCCTTGCCCAGCTGGCAGGAGGAGCAGAGGCCATGGGCACCGCTGGGCTTTGGGGAGGTGGGGGCATGGCGGGACACAGGGCGCAGGAGATGCCAGACTGTACTGGGATCGTCCGAGGCTGGGAGGGGACACGGGGCAGCTGAGGTGTGGCAGGGGACACAGGAGATGGTGGGAGCTGTCCCATCGCCTCACATCATCACGGCAGCAGCGGGCAGTGGGCCGGAGGGGAGCGCAGGTGTCACAGACCCTGAGCTTCTCCCAGGCACGTGTGTGCCCGCACATAGGCACACGCTCGTGTGCTTCCCTCCTCATCCTCTCCTCTCTGTGGGGCTTCTCTGTTCTCCAGTCATTTTTGGCAGTCACAGCAAGTGCCAGGAATGTCTTATTTTTGGTGGCGTTTGAAAGAATGTACAAATATTCAACAAGACATTTATGTCTTTCCCTGGAGACTTGCTAGCTGTTTCCCCATGGCAATAAACTCCAGTTTTGAGCATTTTGAATTATGAGCAATGCTTTTGGCTGTGAATTCATCTTTCCAGCCCTTTCGGAGGGAAAACTTTTGTCTCGATAGAAAGGCCCAAGTAGAAAGAGGTTTGTGCACACTGAGAGGCAGCTTTGCAATAACCTGTGGGACCGCCCTGCCACTGCTGTTGTTTCTCCTCATACCTGCTGGCGGAGGATGAGCCAGGCCCACGGGCCCATCCTGACTTCGTAGTTCAATGCAACATTTGATGCCAGGCAGGAGATGGCCAAAGACTTCATGATACACCCTTGACTTGGAAGCAGCCGCTTGTTGATGGGGCAGCGAGTCCCAGCATCTGAACTTGGATCGTGCAGAACCTACATGGACAATGCAGGCATGGAGTGTGTCTGGACACCCCCTTTGGTCTCTGGGGCTGATGTGAGCTTGCCGTTTGGAGATCCACCCCTTGAGAGCACCAGGAGAGCCAAGGTCCTGCAGGACACGTCTGAGAGAAGCAGGCAAGCGCCCTGACCTTGGCTCCTAAGGACATTCCAGGTCATGGCTTCCCTTCACAGGGAATGAAATCATCTCAGAACAGCCTCTGGGGCTGGAGGAAGGCCATCACACCCAACGCTCCTTGGGGAGGGGGAGCAGGGTGTGCTGTGCTGCCCCAGGGATGCCAGCATTCCCACCCTGCCAGCTCCTCCGCCAGCTCGGAGCAGCAGCGGTGGCATTAGCCTGACATGCTGTTGCCTAGCAACCACCGGCGTTGCAGATAAATCCCCTTGCTGGTGTCACCGTAGACCTGATGCCGATGTCCCAGTCCTCTGGCAGGGCCCTCTGGGGTGCTGCTGGAGATACAGGATTGTGGTTCTGTGATATCCCTCTGCAGGCTCATCTCTGGGACTCACAAGGTGGGAGCACAGAGGAGTACGGATGTGTTGTGCCTGGAGTGGCCCCGGCGCGCACTGGGGCTCTCCTGCCTCATCCTGGCCAGGTACCAAGCCATCGCAGCGTGGCTGCACACCCGCCACCCGCCCGCACGCAGAGTGCTCCCAGCACGCACACATCTGTGCACACACACGCATACGCCTGTGCACACACACACACACAGATGTGCACACACACACACGGCTGTGCACGCTCACCTGCCTGTGCACACACATACACACACCTGTGCGCACACACGCACGCCTGTGCGCACACACACACCCACCCACCCACCCCTGTGCACACACACACACACACACACACACACACACACGTGCACACAGGCAGAGCAGGGCTGGCCCCGGGTCCCCATCACTGTCTGCAGCAGCCGCTGGATGGCAGCAGGTCCCCAGCGCTGGGCCACCAGTGCCACCGGGAGAGGGGAGCGGGGCTGGCTGGTGGCACCAGGGGGCAGAGGGCTGGGGGAGCTTGGGGGGAGCAGAGGCGGGGATGTGCTCTCTGGAGGGGCAGGAGGGGTCTCCCTGTGGTACAGGGTGCTGGAGCCAGGGTGCCCCTTATCTTAACATGAAGGATGACTCCTTGGGGAGCAAATAACAGGGTGGAGATGGAGGGCAGGTCAGCAGGGGACGGGGCAGATGCCCCACAGAGCTGAAAGCTCTCCAGGAGTGGTGGGCACAGCACCAGCCTGCACAAATGCAAGTGGTAAAGATACCACGGAGCAAATTCTTCTGTTTGGCCCATAAAGCATCCTCTTGAGCCTTTGATGCTAATTATTGTAGACCTAATGAAAGCATGCTGGCTGCAGTCCCTGTGGCGGCCACTTGTATAAACATAGAGGGGAGAACAGCCCTTAAAACTGGATATATTTCAGGAGATTCTGTAGCAAACAGCTTCTGATCACAAAGGTACACCTCGCACAGAAGTGTGCATTTGCACCGGCGCAGGCACGACGCCTTGACCCGACCCCAGGAATTTCACACCTCTCCGGCACTTCTGGACTTTGCGAGTGAAAAGCGGTTCTCAGCCCGTCAGCCACAGAAACGCAGATGAACGCAGAGCTCCTCTGGAAACGCTCCCAGGGGATGCAGGATGCCACTGTTACAGTTGCAGGGGAAGCAAAGCCCAGAGGGCTTTGGCTTGAGAGGACAAACACCCAGTGAAATGTCCCAGAGATGGTTCTGGGGATTAGCTCTGGGTATGGCACATGGGGAGAGGGGCAAGGGGAGAACAGACTGCTGAGCACACACAGCCAGAGAGGGATTTAAAACCTGCCACACTGCTAACTTATCCAGACCCAGGTCGGGGAGGAAATCCAGGAGGAAGGAGCTGTTTGAGCCATGGGAGCCTGATGCGGGTCCAGCTTTGCAGAGAGCCTCATGCTCCCACCAGCATTTCCCATCCCACCTGGGCTCGGGGGGGTGCTTTGGCGGTATTCCTCCGGGGGTGTCTCTAAGCCTCAGACACAAACTAATGGGCTCTGACAGACTGAGTGCAAGTTGAGGGGATGAGAGAAAGCTGGGGACAATGTCACCATTAACAGCTCACCTGCAAACCAGGTGTAGGAGTGGCCAAGGGAAGGCAGGCAGGTGGGAGAACTGGCATGGTCCAACCTGGCTGTGGCTGTGCAGGGCTCACACCCCCCCAAAATGCTGATGGAGTAACTGGGGCACTGGTGGTATCGGCACATCAGCAGCAGCATGGGGATTGCAATTGTCAGTGCAAAACAAACCAGGTAGCAACAGGCTGTGCTGTGAACAGGCCACTGTTTGCTCATCAGAGAGCTGGGGCAGAGCGAAAATATAACCAGCATAAGTAGTTTATGAATGAGATAAAATGAAAGTTTGTTATAAGTTTAATATAATTAAGGTAAATTAGCCATTACATAATGGTGAGACATGCACTTTTAACAACGCCCTTTGGGCCTGTCTTATGTGTGTGGCCTTTATGAGTAAGAGCTGCTGGGATCACCTCTGCAGCGTGGGTGGGTGTAGGAGGGTGGGGAGGGGGGAGCTCTCGCACCGCAACCTGTTGGACTCGTGTTCCTCAGCGCGGTCTCTCTCGCTGTCTCCCCCAGCCTCCAGCAGCCAGGCTGGGTCTGCCTGCTCCCCTGGGGAAGGAACAGGCTTCATCACAGAGCAAGAAAGCAAGGCAGGATGCTTTCCTGTCAAAGCCTCATTATTCAGATTCAAGCTCCTCTTCCCTCTCCAGAAAACAGTATGTCAAGAAACAGCAAGGCTCCAGTGTCAGCGCTCCCCCGGGAGAAACGTTAACGGTGGTACCTTAGGCATCGAGTTTGTGTAATACAGGGAAGCCTTGCAGTCATTTGTGCTTCAGCTGGAGTCCCCAGGCACGCTTCAAAGCCCCCCTGTTCACCCAGCCCAAATCCCATCACCCAGCGTGGGGTTTCATCTAAGGAGCCGCACCCTGGGTGGCAGCGAGCCCTTGGAAGTCGGGGGAGCTGGGAGGCCTTGGCGGGGCAGTGTTGGTGTTAGCAGCACAGCGCTAATGCCGGTGATGGACCCTTTCCATGGGGATTCAGTGACGAATGCCCTCGCTTCCCTGCTGCTGGTGGCCAGGCTGGCCAGAGCAACACGCGGCTGCTTGGCCAGGGCGATGCCCCTTCGAGGTGCTGCCACACCCAGCTGGGCAGCCTCGGGAAGCAGGAGAGGTCCCTTCTTACCCCAAAGAGATGCTTTCCTTGGGCACTGCTTCGGGAGACACGTGGGGCAGTGGTGCTCAGCACGACAGGGAACACAGCCTGCCGAGTCCCCGTGTGCTCCCCCAGGTGAAAATAGCCCTGGCTGCCTGCAGCCTGCTTTGTACTTGGGATTTCGCAGGGCTTTGAGGGGTCTCAAATCAGAATATGACACCAAAGCAAAGGGAACACCAGAGCTGAGCCGGGCTGTGTGGCCCCAGGGGCTGCCCTGGGGAGTCTCCTCTGGAGCGTGGGCTTCCAGGACAGCAGGGAGCAGGGCTGTCTCATAGGTGGATGGTCCTCTCCACGGGATGATGAAGTCTGCACTCCTGAGTTGATACCAGGACTGTGGTTATCCTGGGGTTTCTTCTGGACCTGACACTGCCATCACCAACAGGAGCAAGCTGAGCAAGAATACCCCAGCCCCAGGGACTGCCAGGTCCAGTGAAGGTGGCAGAGCTGGTGAGGTTCAGAGGCTTCACTCTGACACTCCACAGTGTCTGGATTTTAAGACCTGCCCGTTCTCTGGTAGCAGGAAATTCTTTGGCACCCCAGTCCTCAGCACATCCGTGAGTGTTTGGTGGGGATACCTGGGGAGAGGTGTGCCTGGCTGGGAAATGAAGATGTTTTTCTCTGTGGTGTGTTCCTGCTACTCTGTGCTCCCAGCATCTTGCCCTGAATTTCCTGAGGATCTAGAGGCAGGAGTGGTGCAAAAGGGCAGAAGTCAACTCTATAATCAGAAAGGGGTGTTGCTTGGATACACTGCTAAGCAACCTCAGGGCTCTTCAGAGATGAAAATAACCTTCTTCTTCAGTTCTTCCTCTTCTTTAGCATCACGCTTGAGCAGTGTGCTGGGACCATGAACGTGAGCCTACTGCAGTCTGAGACGGTACTGTGGGCACGTGGAGCCCTGTCAGGGCTAAGCTAGAGGGAACCTGCTGGCAGAGCACACAGAGGGCCATGGTGTGACAACACGTCTCACTGGGGTGAGGGCTGCCCTTGGCCAATGTTTGCTCAGCATGGAGTGATTTGCCCATTCATTGCCAGTGCATAACCAAGGCACACCCTGCATCAGATGTCCCACCCAGGGGGACCTCAGGTGATGCCTGATGGACCTAACACATCTCACGATGAGCTGAGCCCAGCCAGATCCCTCTCAGCCTTGCTGATGTTAGTGGATGCTTTGGGCACACACTGTCCCCATCTGGAGCTCCTCCCCTGTTCCTCCAGGTGCCACATCCTGCAGTGCTGAGGGAGGGTCTCCAGGGCCATGCACAGTTATGGGGACAGACCCCAAGTCGCCTCGCCTCAGAGCATCCCCCCCCTGTTAGCAGAGTGCCACCTACCCCAGGTCTCCCTTCTGCGTACCTGTGCCCCTGCTCTGGGTGCAGATGCCTCCACAAGGACGGGTTTAGGAAGAGGGGACACAGTGGCACTGGGAGGGAGACAGGAGCTCGTCCACACTCATGACACCCAGCAGCCACTGCTGTGCACGCTGGCGATCTGACGACTCGGCACAGCTGGGAATGTGGAGCCGGCTTCCAGCCCCGTGCCTGCGCCCTGTCCTCCCCGGCGCAGTTCCAGCCATTGCTTACAGTGTAACTTTCAGGCTTTTAATTAAATCTCCATGAAACACCCATTTGAGATGCTTAATTTAAAGGGAGAGCTAATTAATTTTACGGGCCTTTGCCATGTCTGTTTTATTTCTGAATTGATGCCTGGGATGCCATGGTCGGGTGTGCAGTGAGCAAGGCAGCCGCCGACCCTTGGAAACTGTCTAGACAGTCCCGGCTCGTCGATGCGGCTGGTGGCCGTGTGCGAGGCAGTGGCTCGCTCAGCCTCCTCACCAGCCTGGCTCCCACTCCTCCAGCAAGATGCTCAGCTGAGCAGGGGGAAGAGAGGAAGATGCTGGGTTGGACCCTGGTCCTGTGGTGACTGAACCCAAGCCCGAGCACTGTGTGCCAGGGACGGGGTCTGCTCCACAGTGGTGTCCCTGTTGCTCAGGGACCAGCTCAGCATGACATTGCCTCAACAAGAGTTCAGCCCCCTTGCCAGGACCTTTTTCCCCCACGTCAGAGCAGAATTAGGGCCAAAGCTTTGCTTTCCAGTGCTGCCTGCCTTGAGACACCCAACTCCACCGCAAAGACGCTCACGGCTGTGGAAGCCAGTGGAGCTTTTTAGCAGCATCTGCTCATTCTGGGGATGCTTGGACCAGTCTGCCCTGGCCTTACCAGCCCTGTGGTGTTGCTAATGGTGGTCCCAGTCGGGAGAGCACCAGCTGAGCCCTGGGGTGGGCCTCCATGGGAGGGCAGTGGCCCATGGCACATCCCCTTGCCGCTTGCTGGGGAGATGCTGGGAGCCAGGGCATAGACGTGGAGAGCAAAGCTCTTGCCTGGAGCAGCCCAGGAATGACAGGGGACTGGGGAAGGGGGAGATTTCCCTGCTGGAGCTGACACTGTCACGGGGGCATGGAGGGGTCTGTCTCTCCTGTGCACCAGATCTGCCGGGAAAGGGTTACAGGTGGCTCTGGTGAGGATCTGTGGGTGCTGGGGTCCAGCTGAGCCCCTCGGCACTTCGACCCTGTCCCTGCACAGGATCGTGCCAAGGGTGCCTCCCCAGGAGGAAACCAAGACCAGCTTGTTTTCAAGACCTGCAGTCTCCTGCTTTACGGCTGACTGTAAAAGGCCTGGTATTAAACTGTGATTGAAAACATGAATCATCTCTCTAATTAAACAGAGTTGCTCTGTGCCAGGAAATCTGTCTCTTTGTCAGGATCTTTGTTTTTAAAGGGGCATAAATCTCAGGAAAAGCTAAAGATTGGCTCCTGGACCCTTTATCACAGAGCAGCAGTGATTTATCCTGTGCACCCTGGCACCGGAGAAGGAATAAAATTAATAATAAATATTTATTTATAAGCCACAGTAAGCTTGAAAGTGTCTAAACACCCACAAGAGCAGCACTGTCGTTCTGTAAAGTGAAATTGCTTTGGCTCTGATAAAATCTTGCCAAGGCCAGCCTTGTCTGGCAGGATCGGGGGGGACACCAGGCCACTTTGGGGTCTGGCTGGCAGCAGTGTGACCCTTTCAGTGGGGATCACACTCCCTCACCATATCAGCTCAGGGGATGGACAAGGAGCAAACGCAGAGGACCAGCTTGTGCTTCAGGCCTTGTACAGCAAAACGTCAAGAGATGCCGTGCACCGCTCTGCCGTGCACTGGTTCCTGCCGGGATCAGTTTGGGCAAGGGTAGCACCAGGCGCTGGGCACAGCCTGAACCGAGGTGGGTCAGGTGTCCTATGGATAGCAGAGACTTCAGGAGTGGGATGCAGGCAGGAGGCAGCCTGAGCCCCCCATCCTGACCGGGTCTGGGTCTGGGTTTGCTGTGGCCGTGAGCCATCCCTCCCTTGCTCAGGCTGCCCTGCCCAGCTCCCGGGAGCAACCTCATCCCTGGTATTTGTGCCATTTACTCATGATGCCTCCCTGGTATTTACAGAGGGTTCTCAGGGAGTGACCTCACCTCCACCAACCCATGGGTCAACATTGACAGAGCCTGCAAGAAAGGAGTGAGGAGGTGCTGGCAAACAGTGCAATGTATTTACCCAGGCAGACGTGGTGAGCTGCCATCAGCATCCGAGCAATGCAAGGAGGAACTGTGGAGCAGGGCAGAGCAGCAGATGCTGCAGCTGGAGCCAGATGTTAATGATCCTGCAACGAGGAGGAAGAAAACCCTGAACCTCCTGCCCCTCTGCCTCCTCTCAGAGCAGATTTATTTGCATGCATGTCTTCCAGACAGCTCAGCAGAGCAGCGCCTCAGCAATGCACTCGGCAATCACACTCGCAGAGCAGATGCCGTACCGCCAGCAGAGCCCGTGCAGGGTGGTTCGTGCCCCGGGATGCCAGATGGAGCTGCTTGTGGCCTGGACCCCAAGCCCTGAATTAAGGCTGACATATGGGTGGTCCCCATGGCCCTTTAAGAGGAGGGGATGAGTTTGCCTTTTGGCTTTCCTCCAAGGTGCCGCCGGCCTTGCAGGGAAAGTCCTTGGGTAAACAAGCCCCAGGTGCCCCCACTGGGTCAATGAGTGCCAGGTGTCCTGTTTGGGGATAAAAGCTGGGACCACTTGCAGGAAGGGTTGGAGAGTCTGTCTGTGAGGGGGATGCACTTTGTGGAGTTTCCTGTTGGGGAAGGACCTCCTGGCTCCTCATGCAACTGGATCCCAGTCAGGTCTGGCACATACAAATGTGGGCTTTGTGGGGAGGCAACATGGGGTTACCTCTGTTGTATGTGATCACCCTATTGACTTGGTTGTCTCCCATTTTTTCCATGGGTTGCCTTGTATCTTTGTTTATTCCATCCATTATCGGTCGTGCTGTGTCATTCCTGGGGTCACTGGGGTTGATGTCTATTGTTTGTGATCTGACTTGTTCGTACCCCCAGTGATCCCCTATATACTGACCCCTCTACGTGCAATAGAATCTACTCACTGGATTGTTTTTCTGCTGCTGGCTGTGTCCTTTGTACTGGGCCTGGTAATTGGCAAAACATGGACAAAGGAGAGTGGTGGAGTCCACTGGGATGCTGGTGGTCCATCTCCACATACTGCTGTAGCGGAGTCCATTGTTGTCTGAAGGCTGTGGAAGGACAAAACTATGCTGTGTCAGCTGTGATAGCCCTGCACATCTCGATTCCTGCCCAGACTCCCCAAACAAACCAGAGGAGTTCCTAGAGAGAGTTTGAACTGGAGGTCTGGAGCTGTATGTGTGACGCCCCAGTGTGGCAGTGAGGGCTGGGAGGGCTGTGCAGGGCAGGGGGTGCTGTGCATGGCTGGGGGGTGGGCAGCAGGACCAGCTAGGATGGGCTCTGTGAGAGGTGGCAATGCAGTGCTGCCATGTGTTCTGGGGACCTCCACAGCCCTGCGCTTGCTTTACCCCCTTCCCTGCCACCCCATCCCATCCCTGCTCCGATTCTGTCCGTCTTGGTGCTGTTTGAAGCTGGCTTTTCCAGGGTGGGCTGTCAGACTAGATGCAGTTTGAAGCAGAAGCTCCTGACAACTGTTGGTATGGGGAGATGAGAAGAAGTTTGCAGGAGCTGTGGGAGCTGCAGTGATGCTGTGAGAAGCAGCTTTCGAGCAGGCAGAGGGGGCAGGAGCACTCAGGAGCAAGGAGAGGGCTCTGTGTGAGTGCTCCAGCCCATCTATCAGGCAGCCTGGAGCAGGAGCCAAGTGCTGGGGGTGCAGAGTGGCTGGGCTGGGGCATCCAGGCCCCCCCAGCACCGTCCTCACTGCAGCACCAGGCAGAGCCACACTGCTGGGGTGAGGGCCCTTGCCCTGCGCCCTGCTATGGACCCCCATGTGGGGCTGGCAGAGGGTGGGGGGCAGCTTTGCTGTGAGATCAGCCCCACTTGGAGGCAAAGCTTCCGCACCCTGCAGTGCTGAGAATTTTTGCTGCCGTATTTGTATGCTCCAGTCATGTACCACGGCCTCCCCCTGCCAGGATTGGGAGCTCACAATTCCTGTCATACTCCCTTTTGAAAACAGCGTGGATCTGGGAAAAGTGGGTCAGAGGAAGGGTATGGATGTGCTGGTACCTCATCCCAGGCTGCAGCCCGCAGCAGCCAGCACTAGCTTGTGACTCCTCTCGGGGTGGGGGATATGAGGAGTACTGCAAGTTTCAAATTAATTGCAAGTTCAATGACTGTGTATATGAATATCTAATTAGCTACATCTTTCATGAATATGCATGATATGTAAATGCAGGAGGGAGCGAGCAGTGAGACGGGGTGTAGGCACAAACGTAGGGGGAAGGCAGACAGCGGGAGGCAGAGCTGGAACCAGCAACCCCTGCTCCTTGGGGACCCACTTGTCCCCGCAGTCTGGCACACTGGGACCACAAAAAAAGGGAGCTATGGGACTGCAGGAGACAACCTGGAGCTGCCAGCGTGCGTGTTTGGGGTCATGTGTGAGCGTGTTGGTGAGACCTGCAGGCACACGCCTCTGCAATGTGCAACTGTGCTTGCACTGCACAAGACAGGCTGGTTCCTTGTGCAAAGGAGAAGTGAGGAAACATTTAGGTTTTCCCTCTTGTCCCAGAATATATTTCCCAGTGCCCCCTCTGGGCCATGCTCTCTCAAAGAGCTCCAGAGATGCCCCAGGTGACCAACAGCCTGTGAAGACTCTAAGTCCTAAGAGCCCAGCTCCCCAGTACCTTCCAGCTCAAGACCGTGCTGCAAGATGGTGTTTCAGACCCAGCAGCATCCCCAGCCTGCAGCTTGAGGAACTTTGTCAAATTGACCAAAAAGCCCCAAGGCACCAAGGGAACTCAAAAAACTCACACCAACAAAGAGGGTCATCATCCCCTCTGGTCAAACCACCCCCTGCCAGCACCAGCCCTCAAGACTCTCCACACAGTTTGGGCAGTTCCTGCTTCTCCAGGGCTGCCCAGCCATCTGATGGGAATTTGGAGGTCAGCCCTGGTGGGGGTTAGAGAAGGGTGCAGGAAGAGCAGCCTGCAGGCACAGGAGCTCTTAGTCCAAACAGCCTCTGGACTGACCTTGAGTCATCACAGCTGACTTCTGCATCTCCCAAGTGAGGGGACCACGAGGGCCCTTGTAGGACCATGTCTGCCAGGCTTCAGGCCCAGGGGTGTCCATCCCACTCTCAGGAAAGCCACCCCACATGAGCCAGCCATTCCATCAGGAAAACTGCTGCTGATGTGCTGAGAATGGAATTAAAACATGAGAGCAGTAACAGTGCAAATACCTCTGCTGCAGGGCTGATGCACAACTGGGGACCACCGAGCCCCTGAGGTGCCCGCACCAGCAGGGGTTTGGGTGGGAAGCCTTGGGGGTGTGGAAGGTGCTGGGGCTGGGGGGACAGACTGTGCCCAGGGCGGCGGGGCTGCCAGCATCCCCAGCACCCCACGTCTGCTCCGGCGCACCGGCTGTGGAGCCAGGGCTCGCAGGGAGAGTCCGGTCTCTAATTGCTGTTGGGATTGTTATCGTGATTAGTGTTAGTGGGGCCTGGCTGCCAGAGGCACTTGCTGGGGTGTTATATATCTGTCAGCACAGCTCTTTTTATGACTTGTAATTACAGCATGAAATAGCTTTTTTTTTTTTGTATTTTGGCATTAAGAAAAGCCATTATGATGTGGGGATAAGACTGCTACTCTACTTAATTTTCTCATAAAGAACCCTGTCAGTGGCAATTGGTGGCTCCTGGGGCACGAGGGCTGTGGGGGGGCCAAGGGAGCCATCTGTCAGCTGCCCCCCCACACCAAGACACCATCACGGCCCATGTGGGGCTGTGCACAGCTCTCCAGGCACGCAGGCAAAGTGACACCCTCTGTCTTGCCCCCAAAACCCTCTCAGGTGATACCAGAGCATGAGACAGATTTTTTTCTGGCTGCTGCTGAGCACTGATTTTAGAGTTGAAGGAGATGGCACCAAGGTCCTTCCTGATTTGTAGCCACCAGCTCTGAGTTCAGCATCATATAGACCTGAGTTGGATTGTCTTTCTCTGGGTACCTTTAGGGATGCCAGCGGGGACATCTGCTCTAATATGACCCACAGAGCTACTTCAGCTTGATTCGCCTCCTCTGATTGATCTGCTTGAGGAAACCACAAGTCTCCCAGCCCCTTTGACAGCAAAGACCAGCACAAAGAAATCACTGACATTCTCTGCTGTGGCTCAGCATCCCCGAGCACCTCTTACCCCTTAGCTGTCAAGCGGGTCCCACCAATTTCAGCACTTCTTTCTTTTGGTCGATCTCCTCTCTTTGATGCTGTTTCTTTCATTTTTTTGACAACTTGTGTCATTTTTATGTAGTTTCCTTTCCTAAAATTGATCATACGGAGACTGGGTTTCTCTGGCCTGCACTCTCCCTCTGCAGCATTAAACCTAATTGTACTGTGGTGCCTGTTACAGAGCGTTCCCCCACTGACACAGCGCGAACCAGGTCGTGTGGCACTCCACACTAAGCCCAGAGCAGCATCTTTTCTTGGAGATTTCAGGCTGTTTTGTTCAGGGATCATCATTTGTGTCCAAGAGTGTTACCCCTGCATCTACCTCTACCTGTCTATCCTGACAAGGCAGCAGTCACATTTATCCAGGGCAGCTGGAGTCTCCTGCTGTCATCTTCCACTTGAAATTTGCAGTGTCTCTAATCCTAGGTACCTTTTCATCAGCCCTGTCATTATTACAGCCTGGGATTTTCCCCCTGCAGGCAGGCCCACTTGCCGTGCATGTTTATGGTGATGGCAGGGCTCCCCCCCGGCTCTCCAGAGGCACGCTGAGCCTGCACCGAGCGGGCTGTGGTCTCTGTAGGGGCCATGCGAGGTTTTATTGAGGCCTGGTTATGGAGGTGGGTGATGCAGGTGACCCCTCCAGCCCACTGTTCCCAGGTACTCGCAGGCACACAGAGCTGGAGCTGGTGCTGCAGAGCCATGAGAAAAATTGCAAGCTCCAGAGTGAAGCAGGGCAGAAAGGCGAGCTGGCTCTACAATTACTGCTGACAGCTCCTGCGAGCGAGAGCATGAGAGAGTCGACAAAGACTTTGAAGTCCTGGACATTTTGTGATGGAAAAATCCCGGGCTCTGAAGCTTCCAGCGATGTTTAGCTTTAGATATTATAGTGCTGGGTTTATGGGCTCAGAAACTCATGGCCACTCTGAGCAGCCAGTCCAAAGGTCTCCTTTCTCCAAAGGGAAGGAAGAGTTACCTCCCATTAATCTGTCCAGATGTAGTCCAACTACATTTGGTCTGGGTTCCCCTGGCAGGGCTTGAGGCAGAGAGCTGCTCCCTCCTTCCTCCCCAAAAGGGGTTCAGAGAAACAGTGTTTAATAACCAGCCAGGATTAAAGTACCTTCGGGGGAACACCCCCATCATAAGTTAAAAGCAGCCGACTCAGGATGCTTACAACCCAGCTTTTCCTCCTGCTGGTGATCGCTGGGCAAGGCGAGCACTGAGGACGGTGTTTGCAGTGTGAGCAGCGTCTGCCTTGACTGACTGGCTGCATCTTGCAAGCCAAAGGTGCCAACTAGGGGACAGCTGGGAACACAGCAGTGATGCCTGGTTCCTGCGCCCATCCTCTGCCCCAAGCTGGCCCAAACCTCCAGGCCATGAGTCCAGCTAGGTGCTCCAGGTCCCTACTGAAGCCATCTGTGCCTTTCAGTTTCCTCTCCCTGAAAAGGCTTTCTCCATGTTATTTCTTATCCAAAGTCAGAAATCTTGTGGAAGAGCCCTGTTTAAGCAAAATTTCTGTTTTAAAGGGGCTCACATGAATTCCTCCCTTCTTTTGGGCAGTGGAGAGATCAAGCCCAGACAGTGGGTCCAGCTTTGGGCTCCTCAGTCCCACAAAGTCCAGTTATTCTCCCCAGTGTTTGCCCAGGTGAGGGGATCATCCTGCCTCATAGACACAGCCTAGAAGCTGCTCTGTTGCAAAATACAGCCTGGAAACAGGTTGTACACACACAGACAAGCCCTTTCCTAAACACTCTCACACACCACATGGCTATGGGTGACACGGAGCACCTGTGACATGGACAGTCTCCAAATGTGTGGCTCCAACAAGCACAGGCATCTGCACAGCTGGTACCCGCAGCCCCCCAGCGTCATACACGCGTATGGGAGCATTTGGTCAGAGGTTCCTCCTGGGCTCGTGTATCAAGACCTCCCACAGTCCTGTGAACTTATATATAGCAATATGTGGACCCAGAAACACAGACCCTGCAAAGACACAGCTTCTTGGAGGGCCAAAAGGGTGAAAGCCACTTTTGCCCTGTCTCCTGCCCTGCTGCTCTGTGAGTGTGGGCTGCAGTGGAGGCTGAATGAGCATCCCTCAGTGCAGAGGACCGAGCCCCCTGCTCATTATTAGCTGATTCCATGAGAACCACAGCATGGCTCGAGTTTATACATTTGCAAAGCACCAATTACATACGACAGCTGAGCCCCAGGAAATGACCTTGTCAATATACAGTCCAAATGAATGAAAACTATTGGGAAGATCTGCACAGCATTAACAAGGACAGACCCTTTTACAGGGACCGGAGAGTGTGAATTATTAATTTTAAGCCTGTCCTACTTTCTTTGCATGAGCTGGGGAGATCTACCCAGCCAGTGGGAGAATTCATTGCCTCCGAGTGTCACTGGTTTCATGGCTCAAAGCGATTTGAGAGTTGCTGTTGGGTGCCTGGGAGCAGGCAGCGCGGGCTGCAGGTTATCCTCGGCGTGGGGCAGTTGTGTGCCATCACTCGGGGCTGGCAGCATGATTGTCTGGAGGGTCCTGTCCCTCCTGCCTCACCGCTGCCTGGCCCCTGCAGGTGTCTGATAGCCCAGGGCTGTACACGGCCATGCTCTCTAGTGACTGTACAGGGATCCCAAGGCACAATCTCTGACACGGACACTTGTTAGATGGGACCAGCTCTGCCTGGTGGGATCTGAAGGGCACACAGCAGTATGCTCCACACTACCAGGGATCTCTGTCCTGGGGCATCCCAGCCCACCCTGGGAGGGCAGCGAGGGATAGGAACCTGCCCAGGGCACGAATGTAAGAGGCTGAAAGGGGGAGCACACGCCTCCTGGGTCCAACAGCATTACAGAAGGACAGGGCAAGGCAGGCTGCCTCATGCATTTATTTATAAGCCATCAGTTATCAGTCACTTGACCTCTTGAATATGTTTATCACATTTGAAGTCATTCTCAGGGGCCGGGGAGGGGACTTGTCTGGAGGCACTCCGATGGCTGTATTGCTTTCCCCTCTCCAGTCCCTGTTTGAAAGAGATTAGTTTAAAACATCAAAAGCACTTGCTTTAAGTTAGCGTTTGATGTTCCCTTAGGCTGGCTTTATTTGAGCTCACAAAGGAGGAAACAGCGTCAGCCCCTCGCGGCCCGTGCCTCCTGCCTGGCGGTGCTGCTGGGCAGCGTGCTGGCTCCGTGGGGTGGGTTCCAGCTCCATCTGTTCAGGATGGACAGAGCGATGTGACGGCCGCAGTGAACCTCACGGCTTCTCTGCGGGCTGCTAGCCCTGCTGTGGCAAAGGGCCTGGCCATGCAGCCAGCCTGTGGGCTGGCACGCTTGCAGCTTCTGCAGGTTTTCTGCAGACCCCACTGTGGTCGTTTGTGTCGTCCCTCAGCTCCTATCCCCCACTCCGGGCCTCTGGGGAGGGTTTCTTCGTCAGTGATGATATCCTGAAAGGAAACCTCTGGCCTGAACCAAGGTCTCGGAGTTTGCTTCAACATTTGAGCTTCTCCACAGGGACCCTGGGAGGGAGGGCAGGCATTTGCAGCTTCTCCCACTTTTGCAAGATCTGGGTTAATAAATAAATCAGTGAAGCTTTTTTCCTAGCCCAGATCCCTTCTGCGCTCTGTTTTTCTGCACTTCCACATCAGTGGGAGGAAGGAGCCAAATGGCATTGCACCCAGGGGTGACCAGATCTCCTGTGTGCAACAGAGCCCTTGGGCCAGAGCAGTGACCAGAGGACGTGCTCGAGATGGTGTGACATTGATTAATGTCATGGTGGCACCAGGATGTGCAGTATGGCATGTCTGGGGCAACACTTCCCTACATGTCCCTGCCTCGGGGACCAGGGTGCCCATGGAGCGCTCCAGCATCTTGCAGATGTGCAATAACAGCATCTCTATTGCTAAAGATGACAAATAAGATGACAAATATGGGTCCACCAGCCTCTGGAAACCTGGAGAACAGATCTTTTCCAGCTGACAGAGCTCGCCTGCAATCGTTGCACTGTGGGAGTATCACAAGGGGATGCTGCAGGGCTCCCTCCTTGGCTCAGTGCTGCCCAAATGCTCCATCACTGAGCTGGAGGGGGGAAAGAGGCATTTTCTGGGAAGGTTTCAGGCTGGTAGAGTTTTAAATGTTGATCAAAACAAATCAGGCTTATGGCATGGCTGGGAGCCGGAGGTGAGCTGGGCTGGCTGGGTGGTGGGACCGCAGGCCCCCTCTGCAAGGGGCGTCCAGCGGCTCCTGCCTGCGCCCAGGAGCGGGGACGTGGGAGCCTGAGTGCGGGCGGGGGGCTGAGGTGCTGGGAGAGGCTTCAGAGGCAGGGAGGGTGGGCATTGTCAGAAGCACTCACATCAGTCTGCAAAATCCCAGGAGCACGTGGTGGGATGAGAGTGACAGGGCATGGCTGCAGCGCGCCGCTGTGCTGACTGGCTGCCTCATCGCTTCCACTGTGCATCTGTCGGCATTTCTGTGCCTGCGCTATCGCACTCCCCAGGAATCTTTCCTCTCCGAAGCGCCGCGGGCAGAGGCCCTGAGGGGGTGGTCCCGGCCGGAGGAGCACAGACCCAAGGGCTGCACACGAGGCAGAGCTGCTCCCTGCCCCAAGACAATACGCCCGGGGGAAGCAGCCCACACAACCTCAGCAGAGGGAGGAAGGTCCTGCCACGTCTGTGAAGGGGCTGACGCATGAAAAGAGCATCTCTAGCCCCCAGCAATGCCACATTCTCCTGCAAAGGTCTTCAAGACCTTTCGTTCAGAGACGCAGAGCTCACCCCACTGTCTGGGGAGGCAGCCTGGGGTGTCCTTGGCAGGGCCAAGTGTCACCGGTGCCAGCACGTCGATGCGGGACAGAGAGCTGCCTGCAACCACCGCTGGCAGAGCAGGCAGGAGAATCTGCTGCAGGCTGCAAAGGGGGGCTCCAGCTGTGCTTCTGGGTGCAGGCAGCAGTGGGAGTGCTGGCAGCACAAATGGTCTCACTCCTCCTGCTCCCTCAGAGCAAGTCCCTGTCACCAGAGCCACTGGCCCTGAGGAAATGGAGAGGTTTGGGCAAACTGCTGGGTTGGGAAGGACAGGGATGCTGTGCTACACAGCCTGTGCTGCTCAGCTCTGCATCTGTGTGCCTCTGGCACTGACTGTGCAGCTTCAGTCAGCAATAAGCAACTGGAATTGCCAGGTGAAGGCAAGAGCAGAGGGGACAGAATGAAGGGGAAGTCTCACATTTGCCTCTTTGTGGGTTAAACCATGCCACAGGTCTCAGCAAACCACTGCTCCTGCTGAGCATGACAGCTGTGGACCTTGATGGATGAGGTGCTGCCCTGACACCCTGCACATCCCTTCCCCTTTCTTCACAGAGAGAGGAACAGGCATCTCTTGTGACAGGCCATTAAATATCTGTCAATACCAAAATTGTCTCTCCCTGCAGAAGTACACAAGCACAATTGTTTGCAGCTCTATGCCATAACGATCGACTGCCTGGACCACAAAGGGGTGTGATGGACAGAGGGCTACAAATGCCCAGGACAAAGGCATGTGAAATGACCAGATAATTGAGCATCTTTAGCCTTTACCTGGGGCTAAACTGCAGCAGTTGTTCTACCACCCGATGACCCCTCCCCAGCTGAGAAGGGGAATTGGGAGGAAAAGGGAGAAGCCCCACGGGTTGAAGTAGAAACAGATTTAGTAACAAAAGTAATACAGAATCACAGAACAGCCTTGGTTGGAAGAGACCTCTAAGATCACCCAGTCCAACCATTAACCCAGAACTGCCCAGTCCCCACTGCCCCATGTCCCTCAGCACCACATCTCCACGGCTCTGAAACCCCCCCAGGGATGGGGACTGCCCCCTGCCCTGGGCAGCCTGGGCCAGTGCAGGGGAACCCAGTGTATTTCTTCTTTCAGTGAAGAAATACAATCACCAACTTAAAGTATACAAGGCTAGACTCAGCCTTGCCCTTAGGAGTAGCAGGAGCAGAAGACCAAGAGTGAGGAGCCCTCAGTGAGCTCCCTCCTTTTATAATGAGGATGATGAGGTGGTGTGGGATACAGCTGACTGGGGGCTGCTCATGGCTGCTGCATGGCTGGGCTGGGGGCTGTGCGTGGGGAACCAGGACACCGCCTCTTCCTCCGGACAGTGACACACTGTCCCTTTGCTCAGGACACGTGCTTGAGGCTGGCCCCTGGCTTGGCTCCAGCCCTTGGGCAGCTCCAGGACAGGGTCAGCCCAGCAGCAAGTCCGGATCACAGTCCTCATCTTCTCCATCTTAGCTCACCCCTTGCACTGAGCCACCGCTGAATGAACCAGACTGAAATGAGACAGATGAAAAATAATCCCTCTTTCTTTTATTTTCTCTTTTAGTTTTTTTTGGGTTATTTCTCAGTTGGGTTTGTTCCCCACTCTGGTTCACAATGCTTGTCCCTGCAGCGGGGGACAAATGATCAAGGGCAGAAGAAGAAGGAACTCCTCAAGCTGTCCCTGAGGCCACGGGAGGTCTGTGCCATGCTGTGCCAGGAGGGCTGGGGACACGGGCTGGTGGCCAGCGTGATCATCCCCCAGCAGTCCCCAGTCACACCGACCTCCAGCGCGTCCTTCAGGCAGCGTGGGAATGCAGCGGAGAGGCTGGGAAGGGACGGGAGCGTTCCGGGCTGCCAGCAAAGCCAGTGCCATCCCCCAGCCAGTGGGCACAGCCCAGCAAGCACTGGGAGCTGGGGCATTGCTGCCTGGTCTGTTTGACAGCCAGCCTGGAAACGGGGGGTGGATTTAAGTGATTTCTTCACGGCAGCATCTTTCCCCTGCTTGCCCTTGGCTCATGCCAGTCGCCACTTGCCATCTCAGAGTGACTCTGATGGTGTATTTTGTTCATTTGAATTCTATTGTATTTTATGTGCTGAAATAATCCGTATGGGGTTTAATTTTCCATCAGCTTTTGCAGCTCCAAAGACTTGGTCAAGGTGAAGGTTCAGGGGAGAGCAGTCAGCATCAGCCCTTCGCCCCCCAGAACAGCCACGCCATGAAGTAGTGCAGTTTTTAGACTCTCCCCCGCTTCACCAACATCAAGTGTTCCCACTAAATCGGGGACATGTGAAGAAATGTAATTCTGAGATGGGGGCAGCGTTCCCAGCAGGCTGCCTGCGTGTGGGAGAGGTTCCCTGAGGTTGCCCCAGCCAGGGGCTGCTCCAGCTCCGGCCGCGCTGCTGGGTGGTTCCACGGAGGGCACGGGTGTTCCGTCTGACACAGCAGCTTTGTACCTGCTGGCTGCTCTGCGTCGCACCATCGCGGCGTGCAGGTGCAGTTTACAGGGAAACAAAGGCAGCACGGGTAAACAACACAGAGATGAGGCCAGGATTCCTCTTTGATGTGTGTTTGTTTCCAAAGAGTCTGGATTCAAATAAAAAGCCTGGGTAGAGGAGAAAATCTTTTAAATTGCACTGGGCCTGCTCTATTCTGGTGTTGCTGGCGCTGGGAGAGGTTTGATCTTTTCATGCAGGCTTCCTTTGAGACACCCAACTCTGTATTCCTTAAGCCCAGTAAATCTGCAGGTTTGGGGCAGTGTCCCTAGAGGTGGGGTGGGGACACAGCACACAAAATGCACCTCAGCCAGCCTGTGCTCCGTGTGCTGCTACAGGGCATGAAGCAAGAATGCAGCACCATTATTTTTCTTCTTTTTAAACAAACTCTGTGAGCCAGAGAGGTGCTTTCCATTGCAACCCAGGCAAAACTGGGCCAATTTGGCAAACACTGTTGACTTCAGCAGGTACTTTCAGATAAAATGTTTTCCAGTGATGTTTTCCTGCCCACCCCTCCCCACATTAGAGACACGGGGGTCAGGCCTCTGTCTCTTCTTGCTTGTCTTGTTTTGCCACTGCAGCAGGGGCCGTCGGGCACGACTGCGTGCCCCGTGCCAGGCAATGCCCGTGCACTGCTCTCCGTCCAGGCTGACTCACACTGTTTCACATTGGTTCTGCAAACCCTGCAGCAGAAGCTGAGCCTGTGCGGAGTGTCTGAGCCCTTCTCCCAGAAATAAGCTGGGAATAAATGGATGTGCCAGCCACAGGGACATCGTCCTCACTGACGCGCTCCGCAGCTGCTCCGCAAAGGTCACCGCGGCTCTGCTGCTCCGTCCCGGCTTTGTGCTAACAGCTCTCAGGATTTCCTCTGTCTCCCTCTGCTGCTCTGTTTCCCTGTACCTCACTCATCCTTGCCAGGCTTAGAATGTCTGTCAGCTTCCAGAGAGAATGACTTGGCTGTTGCTTCCCATGTCCTTCCATGGGATCACATGTGTTTGGCTGGTGCTGTGTCTGCTCTGCGGTAGCACCCGGCTGCTCCCACCGGCCTTTCTCGTGGGTCACATCCACACCGTGCTGCTGGGTTTTCAGCAGCCTGTCCTCATGGCTGCAGGGGCTGTGAGCTATGGAGAATGCAATCCGGGGCATTAGACTGCCTTTCTGTTCAGGAGGGGTCTGCCTGCAACAGACCAGAAGCTATTTTTGCTCTCAGAAGCTATTGGAAGGTGTTGCTGAGAGAGCCACCACTCTTTTATGTGCCATCTGGAGCATGTGACAAAACTGCCCATAGCAGATAAGGGTGGGTTTTTTTCTTTCTTCTCCTCTTTGCTTTTCCCCTTCATCTCGGCTGTTGCAATTCTGCAGTTTGCCTGCTGGGATCAAAGGTGGTGAACACATCTGCCTCCAGCTCCTCTGCGTGGGAATGGGCTCTGCAAAACCGCCATGGACCACGTTTCCTCGCTGCTTCAGCCTGGACACAGCGGCAGTTTCCTCCCCTCCTTTCCTGCAGCCCGCTGGCCTCCCGGATCAAATGCACCATAAAAGCTGAGTGACCCCAAATCCCAGCCACAGTCAGGCTGTGGGCTGGCCCAGGCGCAGAGCCCCTGGCACAGACCGCCACCCTGACACCCTGTCAGCCCCCGAAGGCAGACGAACCCCCGAGCTCCTCGCTTGGGTACCCCGTTTCCAACAGGAGGGTTTTATGGGTTTGTTGCCTTCATCACAGGAGGCCTCACTTTCTCTAAGTGTTTGGTGCCCCAGTAAGCAGCTCTGCAGTGTTTGTTTTCCGGATCAATGTGCCACAAGCAGAGACCCCCTCGCTCCCCTCTGTTTCCCCACGGGATGGCAGCAGAAAGAAAAGCAGAGGGGAGTGGGAGGAAGCCGAGCTGTCCCGCGGGGTGTTGACTCTGCAGAGAGACGTGCCAGGAGCTGTGCCAGAATCCCCTGGTGCCTCCAGCAGAGACCAACAGAGCCTCCCCTCACAGGCAGTGGGAAATGTTCCTCCTCCCGCATCCTTCCTCCGCAGCGAGCATCCCCGCTCCGCTGGATCCTGCGCTGGTTCCCAGAACAACTGCCGGCCCAGCTCCATGTTTAGTCACGGCAGTGGGAGCTCTCCTCGGGCACACGTGGCTGAGGTCTTTCAGCTCTGGTTGGCATTACCTCCCCCTTCCTTTTCCTTTCCAATATTCTTATATATTTTTCCTCCCCTGGGGCTGCCGCCCCCCCCGCCTTTCCGTGCTCTCACAAAGGCTTCCAAAGGCTCGACACATTTGCAACCACTAATGAGGACTTTTCCCCCAGTGCAAATAAAATGAGAACTTTTTCCAGCTAGCAGCAGAGAGAGGCAGCGCAGCCTTGGTCTGGCCTGAGTCTTCACCCGAGCTGAAGGCAGCTCAGGGACCCCCCTCCTCTTCATGAACCCACTGCTGGCCTCGGCTGTCCCCGCTCCATCCCAGTTCTGCTGGGACAGGACAGCCCCGTACAGTCACGGATGAGTGTTGGATTCCTGTCTCCCAGCCACGCTCATTACAATTCCCCTCCCCAGACTTAAAAACCCAGCTCATTTAGCAATGGGCATGAATTCATGTGTTAAATTAAAAATCCACTTCATTTTTTTTTTCCCCTCGTAGAGAAAAAACAACAACAGCACCAGAAAGGTATTTAATTATACCCCATGACTGCAAATTTTATATCCCCAAATTGAACTGTACCGCATTTAATTCAATTAGACAGTATAAAACTCCCGTTATCCCCTTCAGATGTTAATGAACTCAAGAACTTACAACTCACTTTATTTGTAGCTATTGCAACACCAAACTGCTGTTATTTATATGTTTCTAAGCTGTTTCTAAACATAACAGATTTTTATTACTTTCTGGCCATATGCCCAGAATGGGTAAAGTTTGGGAAAAAAAAAAATTAAAAAAGGGATCTTCTATTTGTGTTTTTCTCTCCTCTGCCCCTTTCACAGAGTGACTGTATAAGCTGTGAAAAAAAAAGTGGGGGGTTAATTGCTGAAGAGGTCGTATTCAACAGCATGACCCGTGGCGTGGCGCGATGTCCTGCCCGAGGTGAATGTCAGGCACACCCAGACCTCCTCGTGGGGCTCTGGGAGAATCTTCCCCAGAGCAGGTTTGCTCTGACCGTGCGGGAGCTGCGCTGTGGATGTTCACAGCCTGGCACCACGGACCTGGCTGCGTCCGCAGCTCCACGGTGCAGGACCTGGCATTGCTGGGAGGTGGGAGAGGCTTTACCCAGCACAGGCTGATGCTTCCTGGGAAGCACCCGCGCAGCCAGCACCCTGAACTGTTACCTGGTGAGGCTCTGTCCGTCATGCAGAAGGCTCAACCCGAAGGCCTTTTCCTCCCTCAGTCTCCAGCCTCCTGCCCTAGCAGCCTGGCGCACCAGGGATGCTGGAAAGCAGCCTGTTATCCATGGGCCATTCAGCATGGATCTCCAGGAGGCTCAGCCGCTGCTGGAGTGAGCGTGGAAGGTGTCACTGCCTCCAGCACGTGTCACAGGCATGGGGATGCTGCTGAACAGCTGCCTGCTGGAAATGACTCTTCTCATTAGCAGCTCTGCAGTGCAGAGCCATGAGCATCGTGCCCAGCCCCCTCCACCATGTGTCCCTTCTGCCCTGGGTTTCCCTCTCTTCTGACAAGGGGCTGAAGGGGAAGATGGTCTTCATGGCTCTGCTCCCTCATCCAGGCATTGATGAGTCAGGGAAGGGGGAGAGTGCGTGGCTCTGAAACCTGTTTCTGTGCAAACTCTTGGGCAAACATGAGAGCAAGGCAAACAGGAGAGCAGGTCTGGAGCTTGTGCTTGGTGTCCCAGCTGCTGTGTGGTTTATGGGGCACTGGGACATGGCACAGGCAGCTGGGGCATCGGGCAGAGGCTCCTAGACAAGGTCCCATCCACAGGAGAATGCAGGGTGACTGGTGAGACACAGCCACCTACTTCCATCGCTCCTATGATATTTCCCTCTGCACGCACAGCTGCCCACCATCTCCTGTGTGGTTCAGCTTGCTTGGCCAAAGCATCATTTTCAGGGCTTAAGCAACTCAGAAGCCGGAGGGATCCCAAGGACACGTTAGACTAGCGTGCCTGCTGTTTCCCAAGAAGACACGTGAGCCCTGAACTGTCCCCCCGTGCTGGAGCAGATCTGCGCATCGCAGCACCGCTGTCACCAGCTGAGCACTTCCTAGAGGGCAAAATATGTCAGACATTCAGGAGAAACACCAACACGCAAAGGGTGTCAGAGGAAGGGCCCACGTGGGATCAAGCTGTACGGCAAAGCAGTCGGCGCTCGTGAGAACAAGCTTCAGACAGAGGCGGGTGTCTGCGGGAGCCGAAAGGATGCGGCTGAGCGTGCTGCGGAACGTTAACCTCTTCGGCAGGAGGCATCTGCAGCATCTTCCTGCCAGTGTTGGAAAGGGGGAAGCTGCTCTAAACTGGTTTTCATTCTGGTTCAATAGAGGATTAGAGCTGAGCAAGCTGGTCTGGGCTGGTGACTCACTGGATGAATTCAGGCAGCAATTCTGTTTGCAGATTGTCAGCGAAGAGGCTTTGATTTGGAGAAATTCCTTCATTATTCGCAGTTATTCAGAGAACATCTTGCTGCATCAGCACCTCTGCTGATGGGCAGCTTGCAAACCGTTTGCTGTGGCCTTTGTGCTGTTGGCATCACGGGGTCTCAGCTCAGCACGTGACTTGCTCTTGGCACCATGATGTCTGCCCAAAACTTCAGCAGCAGCTAGAGACAAATAACAGGATTCCATCCTGGCTGCGGAGCTTTCCTCCAGGGCTTTCCCACACTGAGAAGGTGTGACCAAGTGGGCCACGTGTGTGACAAACGGCTGCGGAGCTGAGCGCCTGCAGTTGCCCCAGATGACAAGCCACGATGGCTTTCTGAGGCGGGAAAACCTGCTTTCACAAATATTTTCACACCTTGTGCAGGAGATTAGCTAGCAAGCTGGGAAAGCAGGGCAGGTCTGCCTGTGAGCCTTTTTTCCCCTCAGCTGCACTCCTTAGTCCAAGAGAAGCTGCTCGTTACAGACCTAGCATGCATGGATTAAGGGATTTGTAAGAAAACAGCAGAAAATACGCAATGTGATCATCACCGTTCCCACGTGTCAGCAGCGTGACTCTGAGCCGTTCTCTGCAGGTGCACCCAGGGGCAGCCTCGGAGGCTGGCACCGTAGCACCCGCCTCTCCCTCCCTCCCAGGTGTCCACCCCCGCCGTGGATGAGGTCTCAGCATCACTTTTACTTTGCTTTGCAGAGATTTCACTGAGCAATACCATGCAGCCAAGGGTTCCTGACTGCACCAGGGTGAGCGGCTCGTGGGCACCAGTGCTGAGCTGGCCAGGCCGTGCCGCCTGCCCCACACGTCTCTCCTGATGGCCCAACCTGCGTTTGAAGACCAGTCGTTATTTGTAGTTTTTGACACAGACACAAGAACGTTTGGAAATGCTTTTCAATGAAAGTAAACCCCAACATTTTCTTTTAATTTCTCTGTGTGAGATGAAAGCCAGCTCACCGCTCTATTTTTAGCTTGCCCATAACAAGCCGCATGAGCAGGCGAGAGGAGCAGCATGTTGATGAGGAAGGTTATCGCATCCCAACCTCCCATCGTCCCCGCAGACAAGCTGTGCTCGGAGCGGTTTGCCAGCAGCCCGTGCTGGGGCTCTCCCGCCTCCAGCGAAGGAGCGCGCGATGCCCTGAGCGGGCAGCGGCGAGCAGCGGGCCCGGCAGAGCTCTCGGTCTGCTCCATGCTCTGAACAAGAGGTCCAGGTTTGCCAGAGGGTGGGAGTGGGCTGAGGTCTGTTGGTTCCTGGGCAGCACCGTTCCGCCGGGCCAGGGCGGCCGCGGCAGCGAGCCCGCCGCGCCGGGGGATGCAGGGGTGCAGGGGTGCCTTTGGCCTCTCTGCTGACTCGCTTTTGCCTTCAACTCAAGGTTTGGGCTTGGGTGAGCTGGGCAAAATTCCCACTGCGAGAAGAGAAGCCCCTGTTTGGGATGGAAATGCTCCACAGCTGCTTTTGGCACAACAAATCATCCCATCAGGAAGACGAGCGGACCTGAAGCATGGCTGGATGGCAGGGAAGGGCAGCACTTCGGGCTCCCTGAAATACTCTATAAAAGAAGGAATAAGCTTGACCTAGATACATGAAATAACACAGTCCCTGGCAAAGAACTGCAGCGAGAGCGAGAATTTCACATTCATTAAAATCCCAACTCACTCTCTCAGTGTCCACAGACACACACAGCCTGGAATTAGACACGCAGGGGGATGAAACGGCTCCGCACAGCTGCATCCCGGGAGCGCCGTGCCGCTGGGCTGCGAGGCAGCCTCCGGGGAAGCTGCGCACTCCACGCTGGGGCACCCAGCCGTGCCTGGAGCTGCCTGTCTTCACCCGGCCTCGAGCGCTTTCCGTGGTGCAGCAGGTCCAGGGCTTGTTCTCCTAAAGCTGGTGGCATTGCTTCAGGAATCCCTCTTGTCCCCAGCACACACCAGCCCTGGCAGACCGTGGTGGTCAGACGGGGTTGTGTCGCAGCGGGTTGCACCAGTGGTGGCTGGTCTTGCCCTGCCCTCCAGGATGGATGCATGCTGTGCATGCCCTGCCACATGGAAAGGGGATGCCGTACTCCACAGTGGGCGGCGCACCGGGCTCTGCAGGATGGGCTACAATGCGCAGGAGGATGGAAGGCACTGGAGGTCACTGGAGGACTCCTTGCCTGGGGTTGCCAGTTAGCATGGTCACCTGCACACTGTCCCCAGCATGGCGTGGGGCTACGCTGGCTGCGCTCGCTGCTTTGGGGCCCGTCTTGGGCTTTCCCTCGGGTGCACTGCAACAGCGTGAGCTGGAACAAGTCTGCTCGGGTATTTTCCCCGTGCCCTGGGGCGGGTGATGTGGACCAAGGAGCATGGAGGTCTCTGATCCTCATGCCACGTGCAGAACATGCTGGGACTGGCGGAGCCCGTCTGGCAGGCGCTTGTTAGCAGCAGCAGCGCCTGCTTTGGTACTCCAGGCTCTCATTAAAGCTTGGGCACTGCCTCACATCCACACCCAGGAGTGTGGGAGACGTAATTGCTTTCTGGGCACTAAAGAGTGAGCATACAGGGGGCTGAACAGGGGCAGGGAAAGCCAGGGAAGGGGAGTGGGAACCCAGGGCAACACTAACTTGGGAAGTGCAGGGAAAGACTCCCCATCCCCACCCACAGCCCTAGGGCTTGTTGCAACAGTGCTGGCCCAGGTTTCCTTCCACCACCGGGAATGTCGGCACAGTAACCTGGTACCAACCATACAGACACGGCTCAACTCAGGGCAAGAGCTGGGGACTGACCCCCCTCCTGATGGCACTGCAGCTCAGGGGGGCTCTGTGCCCCATCCTCTGGCAGCTCTGCTCTGGAGCAGGGAGGTCGGCAGAGCCTTCTCCTGCAACACCCATCCTCCCTGCCATGGCGAGATGCTCTGCGGGACGCGTCCTAACAGCTCTGCAGCCCAGGTTTCTGACACTGAGGACTTCTGCCTGCAGTTCACCAGGTGATCTCAGAGCTGGCGTGCAAACAGCTGGCTCACCCCACCATGGCTCTGTGGGCTGGGGGCTGCTTGTCCCCTGCGCCGCTCAGCAGCCAGGAGGGAAGGTGACAGCACCCAGTCTGGCAGTCCGTGTCCTAGAGCCAGGAAGGGGCAGAGGGCAGAGGCAGTAAAAGCCTGTGAATATTTACAAGGAGAGAAAACCACCAGTCTGGGCTAGCAGGGGCTGCTGCCCTGGGCCAGAGCTGGCCTGAATCTGTCTGCTCTCTGATAACAGAGTGCATCAGAGGGGCTGTAGCTCAGGGCTGTGCCAGTCTGACTCCATCCCATCGCTGCTCCTCCTGTGCCCCCTCCCTCCGGCCAGCAGCCCCGCGAGCTGTGCAACAAGGACAGTCTGTGGAGCAACTTCAGTGACTTTGTGCACTGGGACCGCTCCCAAGTTCTTCCTCCTCCATCACGTTTGTGACGTGGCCTGTGGTCCCCGGCAGGGAGGTGGCAGCTGCCAGGTGCCTGCCTGCGCCATCCACCGGAGCGGGAATGGCAGGTACCCTGCGAGAGACAAAGGGGACTGATGGCCCGGCTAGCCAGCCTCATGCAGGAGTGCTGAGAGCCCCTGCTGAAGCACAGTGATGACAGTCTCTGTGTATTTAGATTCCCAGCTCCTGGTGGGTGAGGGAGCTGACACGCTCTGTCTTGGATCTGTCACTCATGTCATGCTAATGCTATCCAGGATGGCAGCGCTGCTCTCGGGGGGCTTTCCACGCTCCCTGCCATTAGCAGAGCGTGGTGGGGGAGCAGGGGCTTGTGGGGCTCCAGCCCAGGACCCCAGGAGCGGCGCTGAACGGGAACGGCGTTCGTCCCCTGCAAGAACCTTCCGAGAAACAGGGTGACAAGTTTTGTAACCTCACCATCACTGGTGGCCCAGGAAGAACTCCGCCTCAGCCACTTTCATTTTATCTGTGACAATTTCCATGTTGATTTGGAGATGTTTAAAACTTTTCACCATTTTTCCCCCCAAGATGAGTTGAAATCAACTGCTTCCTGCAGACTGGCTTGGTTTTTTTTTTCAAACTGGCACTTTTTCAGCAGCAAAGAAAAGCACTGAACCCCAAAGAGGGATGTTTGGTGAAGGGAACCGCTCCGTGTTGCCCATGCTCTGGTCCTGACCTGACGACAGGCAAACCTACAGCACAGCTCAGCAGGGACCGAGTGGCCGTGGGCAGGAGCGCGTGGAGGCTCCAGCCCTCGGGGCTCTGATGCCGCAGCAGGCGGCAGCGCTCCACAGAGGACACGGATTGCTCGGTCCACGTGGGACGTGCTGCTTCACTCAGCGGTCCGTGTTCCTTCTGTCGCACACTGCACCTACAGAGACTGCACGTTCTGCACACTTCACAGCAGAAACACAAAATTCCAGCTTTTGAGTTGACCCCAAGCCATGGACCACCAGTCCGACGGCCCCCAGACCCAAAAGTGGCCTGAGGGAATAAGGGCACCCTGGGCCCATGGGTTTCTCAGGGAAGGCGGTGGCGCGAGCCTTCACACGCTGCCGCTCCAGCCCGGCGCAGCGGAGGTGGCTCTGAGGATTGTTAGCTCTCCACGCATAGCAGGGATTTAGCGAGGTTTTATTCCCAGTATTGCATCTTTCTTTTTTTCTTAAACCCCAGTCTGGGCACAAAGCATGAAAAGCGCTTGGCGTTTCTCCGTGCGCAAGCACCTGATCGCCCAGGATTAGTGCGAGCTGGGGACACGGACTGTGCGCCAGGGCTGCAGACAGAAAGCTCCTCAAATTAACTTTTCAAACTGAAAACCCTGCAATTTGCAGAGCCAGGATGGGAATGGTAATTCCTTTCAGGCTGCGTACCCAGTTCGGAGGGGGCGGACTCCCCCAGGACCGCGATGCAAAGGATTTCTGGGGGTGTTTGACTCCAGGCATTCGTGCCTGATGAATTCACCCACCGTGCACACCCCCAGGACACCAACTGTCCCCCACTGGGATCTGGTTTTTTCTTCTTCTCTGCAGTGACTCTTCCCTTAATCAGGAAATCATGAATATGATTCTGAAACACACGGTTCCGAGGTTGGTCTCGATGTGTAATGCAGGGAGGAATTTGTACAGACAGGTAAGGTTTAAAGCTGAGGAGTGGGAAGGGGATCTTTGCAGGAATTCAGCCCAGGAAGGTTTCAGTTCTTCCCGAAAGAGAAGACAGAAAAACAGAGAGACAGGGAAAGGATAAATGACACGGATCTCTTAAAGCTGCTAATGGAAGATTCCCCAAGGCGACCAATCGAGCTGGCAGTGCTCCTGTTCCCTCCTTGATGGGTTCCTGCCTTCAGCTGGGTTGTCAGCCCAGGCGTCTCCGTGTTTCAGCACTCGGGGGCTGACAGCCACCGTCGGGAGGGGACAGTGGGACGCAGCCAGGACTCCACGGAAAGCCAGCACAGCTCCCAGACCTCGCGTACCTCCTGGCTCTTCCATGATCTCTTCCCCGCAGCTGGTGGCCGAGACGGGTAAAGCTTTTCTCTTTTGAACGGTGTTAACTCTGGGTAGATGGATGACTGTGTGTGGTTAGCGATGGGCACAGCCAGACGGAGCGGTCAGCGTGCCGAGGCGCGGGGCAGCACGGCTCCTGCCGCCAGCACTGGCCAGGGAACAGCGCGGCTGAGGGTGAATTGCATGCGATCTCCTAAAAGCCCTGTGAGCTCTCAGGGCCTCAGTTTTTCCCATGTGAGCCTGCTCCTGCTACACCTCTGGCACACGGTGCGCCACCGCAGCACAGTCTGCTCCGTGGGGCAATCAGGTGTTGGAACAGAGCTGTAGAGGGCAACCAGCCCTCTTGTAACCGTTGCCAGAAGGATCTGCTCTCTGTGTCCTGGACAGTTCCAGCATCACAGCATCCTTCTCCCCCTAAAAGTGGGGAGCATCGCCTGTGTGCCTCAGTGGTACAGCCACCACCAGCATCTCTCCAGCCCTGGGCATCCCAGAGATGGGAAGCAGGAACAGGACTGAAGGTGCTGCTGCCACAGGGCCAGCTGTGACTTCGCAGGAGAAACGCTTTTGCTGAGAGCTTTCTCGCTGCCATTTACACACTGGATCTGGCCACTGGAAAGCAAAACGCCCTGGAAAAGACACCCTGGAGGCAGGAAAAATGTCACGCTGATGCACAGGGACTCCACCACACCTCACACCTGGAAAGCACAGAACAAAGTCCTTGCACCTGCACTGCTACAACAACTGCTGGGCAAAACACGAGCAAAATGATCTCTAAAGGCTTATGCACATTTATGTCCAAATTCACCTTGTCTGCCTCTGCTTTCAAGTAATGCACTGTTGACAACACGGCAGTGTTTTCCCAGGAAAACACACTCTAAAATCCCAATTGTGAGCCTTGTACTCATCTGACACACTCAACACCACGTGTTCCATGCGGCAAATCATTTGGATACTGAATAATTATAGCCTAGTGCTAATAAATGAGCAACAAACTCATAATTATCTGCAGAAGTTATTTGATGAGTGATTTTTAAAAAAACACCATGAATCTAGCTAAATTTGGAAGGACTCAAAAGCTGTCTGCAGCCAGGGGAATGCATCAGTGGCAGAGACGAGCTCTGGCCCTTTCATCACTACATGGCAGCGATGTGAAGCTGCTGCTGCCTTCCGCGCTGTGGATTTTTCTTGCACCCCATTAGGCTTCCTGAAAGTTTCAGTTCCTGGTTCTGCAGAGCAGCAGCAGCCGCTGCGTCCCTGGTGCGAGCGCTGACAGCAGATCTGGTATGGCCAGAGGAAACTTTGCTTTCCATTGTAGGGAGAGGAGAAATGAAAAAAAAACCCACATCCGGGCTATGTTTGTGCTCCTCTTTCGTTTCCCAGATTGGCTGGGCATTGTTTAGGCTTTGGGCAAGGAATGGTGTTTAGACACCCTTACAGTGATGGGCAGTGGTGCTGCTCGTGACCTGGAAACACCGGTGCTGACTCTGGTGTGGCCGAGTGCCATCTCTGACTGCGTGCAGGGGACAGAGCCTCTGCTCTGAAGGCAGGGAAGGCAAGGGTGGGCTGGCCCTGGATGATCTGGCACACGGGGGTTTGATGCAGCGATGCCGTCCAGTGGGAGCAGGCTCGGCATGTGCAGCTGCTTCATTACAGCGAGGGGCTGGCAGGGAGCTGCGCCGCTGCACGGCACCGAGGGCCCCAGCTGGCTCCCAGCCCCGCTCCTGCCATGGGGCAGGGCCAGGGAAGCTGCCACTCTCCCCAGAAGGGGCTTGGTATCACCTGATCCCACCTCGAGATAGCAGGAGCACAGGGCAGGGACCACACGGCTGCTGATCTCAGGGCAGGGAGTAACCAGGCCTGCAGAGCACTTCTCCATGTGCCCACACGATGCTGCCTGCATCGTCTGCAAGGGCTGCATCCCGTGCTTTCATGGCAGTTGCCTGCTGTGGAAGCTGTTCTGCAGTGCATAGGGAGCATTCTTCCCAATAAGAAAATAAATTGAAAGTAAAGATTTTTTTCCCCTGCCTCTGTTAAGCCACGTGTTCCTCAAACAGTAGACCCTGGCTGGCTGATAGGTATTTAGAAGTGCTCTTTCATTGACAAAGTGAAGAAAATACCTGAATCAGAAGAGTTCTGTAAAGGTCCTTGTAGACTGTGATTTGTGACTGCACGTTCTCGGAGGCGAAGCAGAATCCATAAAATGGATGTGCCTGTTAAGGAGCACATTTCCCTTCTCCTGGTGAGGTGCAGTTACAGTAATAAGCTGCACGAGAGTGAGACCGACTTTTCAAACAGCAGCAAAGCACCTCCACAAACCCTGGGACGCAGCCAGGGTGAGAGCACGCCTGTGGAAACATCACTGTGTCATCAAACCGGCACCACCATCCTCCTTCCAACGTCCTGCGGTCCGCAGGGCTCACGTCCAGGCAGGCAGGACCCTGCGGACCGTGTCACCAGCACCGTCCGGCCATCCTCCCCATCACACACACTTGGCAATGCCACATGGACCGTGTCTGGAGGAGCTGATGGCTGCCAGTGCCGGCCTCTCTCCTCTGTCCAGGAGAGCTGGTGCCACGGAGAGCACTGCAGCAGTGCTGCCCCTGTGTGTGGGTCATTTTTCCCTTTAGAAGCATATATCTGTGTTCTCTTTGCATTCCTTGTGAGCTGCTGGGGAGGCTTG
The DNA here is from genome assembly GCA_028020825.1 of Podargus strigoides. Taxonomy (NCBI): domain Eukaryota; kingdom Metazoa; phylum Chordata; class Aves; order Caprimulgiformes; family Podargidae; genus Podargus; species Podargus strigoides. Next base: position 21,934,552 of record CM051631.1, on the reverse strand, counting down.
AAGGAACTTGCTTGACTTTCTAAGTAGAAGGTGAGGTATGAAAATACTCCCATGGCTCCAGGAGTAGGAGCTTTAGAAATGTGTATATATACATGTGAGAGTGCCCTCTGCTCTGCAGGAATTTGGTGCTGGCTGGAGATGAAGATCCTCGGATAGCTGCACATTGGCTTAGCCCAGCAGGAGCCTCTCAGGAAAACAAGGAGATAAACCACCTCAATAGTAATACTTCAGAGCTCTTAGATGTGAAGTTTTTACCTTTTATCTCCGTCCAAGTTAAAAATATTTTTTTTTTGCCGTGCCAGCTGAATGGACCATCAGCCCTTCCCAGGATCTGAGGGCAGCTGGGATGACCTGGGTGCTCCACCCCATAGATCAGCTCTGCTTTAGGTCCCAATTAACCAGGGAAGGAGAGCGATCTGGCTGGCTTTCAAATCTCTGGTGGTGGCAATGCCACCACATCCCTCAGTAAACTGTTTGTGTAAATTGTTATGAGTAGGTAATCACCCTCGTAATGAGCAGTGTGCATCGTAGTTCTCATCTGAATTTCTGGGTGAAACTTCCAGCTCTGGTCTCCTGTTAGACCTGTATGAGATGAAAGAATCTTCTCCCACCCAGTGTCAGCTCCCCACACAGGTTTTCATGGGCTGAAGTCATCCATAACCTCTGCTCTGGTGAGCAACTGAGGTTTTGGAGTTTCATGAATACTTTTAAGCCTCTCCAACAGTTTCACCCCTTCTTTGCTTTACCAGCCCCCCTTTGCCACCGGGCAGCAGCAGCAAGGTGCCCCACCAGAGCACCAGCACCAGAGCCAGGTCCTGGCGCTGCCTCCCAGTTCCTCTCCCCACGCCCAGGGTGGCAGCAGCCCCGTCACCTTGGCCTGAGGCAGGAGCTCAGGCTCAGCATGTCAGTGCCAAGCTCGGCTGCGGTCCCAGTGTGTCCTCTGAGGTTTCTGCAAAAGCATACGCTAAAGCACATTCCCAAAGTGTCCATGGAATGAGTGTTCTTCTGGCCAGTGACCCAGAGGAGGATGCACACAGTCTTACAGCACCATAACAGCCTAGCAGGGATTTCAGCAGCGCAGGCACCCTTCATGCCCTCTGCTGCTCCTCCTCCTCCATAACCCCACCTTTGGTCCTGACAGCCCGGCCACAAAAGCCAATGGAGAAACTGTGAGCACGGGCGTTGCATCTGGCAACTGGGAGAAAAGCCAAAACTCAGTAATAAAGCATGAATTATCAGTGCTATCTGGCTGCGAGATAAACGCCATAAGAACAGGTATGGAACAAAAGCAAGGGAAGGGAGACAGAAGTGGAAAGGAAACGAGATCCATCTTCAGTGAGAGGAGAGGCTCCGACGCAGAGTGGAGGTTCGCTGCGTGGGTCCCTCTCCACCCTGGAACGGAGCTTGAAGACAAGAGGTTTCCTCAGCACCTGGCTGATGCTCAGCATTACTCCAGAGGATGCTTGTCCCTGGAAGACAGAGCCCAGGGCACCTGGAGTGAAACCTGGACTCGGCCAGAGCTGGTTTTAATCCCCCCACAGTGCTGACTGTGCACCTGGGAATGTCACTGACCAGGCTTGAAGCACTGCTTCAAAAGAAAGGTGGACAAAATCCATTCGATAAGCATGGTGGTTGTCATTAACTATTTCTCTTCTCTTTATCAACTTACTCATTACCTTATATCACCTGATTGACCTTTAAATATGACCTCTCCTGGCTGAGCCTTGTCCCCATCGTCTGAAAAGTCTCTGGTATTGCACGATGTCTGGAACAGCAGCAAACAGTGATTAGCTCCTCCAAAACTCTTGCATTCAATTAGCTCACACTTGTTATTTAAAACAGGGCTTCTCAAAAGACTCATTCCACACAGGGCAGAGCAGTGGATGACTGTGCACTGTCGCACTGGCGCTGGTGCTTGTGACAACATCCCTCGAAGGAGAGGGACTAGGCAGTCAACATATGTGTGCACCCGTGCATAGCTTCACACCCCTCCTCCTCCTGGCTTTAATTTCCCAGTAAGACCAAGCATTGCTGTAATTTAAAAAGCCAGCACACAGCCGGTCCATTCACCCAGCACCACGCCGTGCGGAGGGAGGAGCAGCCAGTGGTGCTCCCAGTTGGACCTGCTGGGTAAGGGTCCTGTTAGATGGGACATTCCTGTCCCCGTGTGTGGAGGAGTCACGCAGCTCACTGGGGAGGGGGGCAGGAGGAGGCTGGAGCTCGGGAAGGCTTCACTCGCACCTTGGATGGGGACATGGGGCTGGCACCCTGTAATAAGGTGGCAGCAATAGTCCCTGAGAGGGTCTCCTCCTCCCAGGCTCCGATCAGGTTTTCACTTCCCTGTCCCTGACCTGGTCTGATGCATCCCAAGCCCAAGGGGAGCACACAAAGATGCAAAGCAAGGGGTGAGGGGTTCGTCACAGGGTACTTGCACTGCTCCACCAGCACCAAATCCTTTTGGTACCGCAAGAGTTTGCAGACAAGTCCTATAGCAACATGTAGTGAAACTGCACAGATAAATGCTCTGGTTAAAGCATTCCCCCTGGAGCAACAGCTGCTGCCCCTGTGCTCTTGCTTTGCTGTTCCTTCCCTTCCTCCCAGCCTCGTTATCCTCCCCATTATGGTGCTGTGCAGGCACTGTCACCCCACAGCCGTGGGGGGGGACCATCACCTCCCCACACCCTCACCCGCTGTCGGGTGAGCACAGTCCCAGCTGCATCCATCATCTTCCTTGTCACCTTATACTGCAGACTCCACTATTTCTTTCAGCATCGTTGCCTCTCCCATTTGCCTCTTGCTGAATAGCAGCATATCACATTATTTTTGAGATGAGCTTTTCTCACTCTGATTTGCATTTTGTTATTTTCTGCCATGTCTGCCCAGATCTCAGCTGAGAGCTTGCTGCGGTGGGATCAGTGATGGTTCTGCTCTCTCAGGGCTCTTAAAGGGCTGTTGGCCTGTCTCCCTGCTGGAGAAGGACCAGCTGCCCATTCCAAGCCTGTATCCAGCTTTGCTCCGTGTTTCGGCCACAGGAGACACACACCGTGTCTTTTCCCAAGACTCTGCCTCCCAGGGGGCTGCTGTTGGCAGCACCTTCCCACTCCCCAGGTAAACCTCTGAGCTCTAATGGCCACAGACTCTGCTCATCCCCATGCCTGCACCACAGCAAAGGCTCTGCCTGCCTTCTACATCCCCCTGGGAAGGGGCCGTGGGGAGTCAGCCCATGGCAACCCCTGCAGTGATTTCTGAGCCCTCGCTGCCTTTTGCAACAGCTCCGAATTTCACATCCTAATTTAGTAAATGACCTCAGCGTGCCTTTTGCTCCCTCCTCTACGTCACTAACAAAGACAGTGCTGTTCAGGAATACAGCTTTTCTTCTGCTGGTGGGCAGCAGGCTCAGGACAGCCCCATGTGCACCACACGTAGATATGGGCTCACCTGGGATAGGGATTTTGCCCTAAAAAAGCCAGCAGTGGGATGTGTGTTACCTGTCGGTATGTGAGGCTGAAGGGAAGTGAGAGATGGAAGTTAATCCTGAAGGGCTGCTCCCAGTGTGTGTGATCCATGAGCTGGGAATGTTTCCTGCAGGGTCAGGGTAGGTCTTGTGATGCCAGGGGCTGACTTGGGGGGGTGGAGGGGCTGTTTTGGCTGCTGTGAGCCAGCTTCTTTTGCAAGGCACAGAGGTTACCCTGAAGCATCCTAGAAGATGGCATAATGTGTCAGAGGAGCCCCATGATGGCAGCCAAAGCTGAGCTTGGCTCGGAGCTGGGGAATGCAGGTATGGAGTGTGACCTTGCTTTCCCCTGTGCCTGTGCTGGGGCTTGTGCATGTCCGAGGGCGGCTTTCTCATGTGCAGCTCTGGATGTGTGTCAGAGGAAAGAGAAACCTCAGTCAAAATCCTTAGAAATCTCCACGGCCTGGGTAGCTGGTACAGCTTCAGCTCAGGCTCCCGATGCCTGCATTGCGTGTGGGCCAGACCAGCAAGGTCCAACGCGGATGGAAGGCAACTTTCCACCTTACACGGGTTCCCCTCACGCGTACATATGGTGAGGAACTCCTTAACGACACGATTCTTGGCAGTGTTTTCCCTGGGACCCTGTACCCTCTATGTTTGCTCTCCAAACTGAGGCTGGAGCCAAGTTTTCCTCGAGCTCTGAAATGCTGTGCTGAATGCAAAGTTACAGATGTCTTCGTGTCTGCTTCCCTTGGAGCTTACAACTTATCCCTGAGCTCCACAAGCGTAACAAATGTTTTTCCAACATGAATCTCTGCAAGCTGGGGCCCGTGGCCTGAAGATACCTGGGAAAAGCGCAGACAGCATGTGATCTCTCTGTGTGCCTGAGCTGGGGTACTCAGGGCTGTTTTCCTCCCCCAGGTACTTGGGAAGACAGGGCTCCGTGTGAGCAGAGCTGCCGATGGCCCCGGTGACACTGTGCTCACCAGGCTCATACCAACATGGGAACTCAGAGAATGGGCAATACAGGAGTGGCTGCTTCTGAGCAGGAGCTCTGCAGTGGCTGCAGAGATAAATCCCCCATTCTCCAGGGTGGCACTGAGCTGCCCATACCCAATCACATCATGTTTCTTCTCCTGTAGCCACCAGGCATTTTTCCATTTCACCAAAAAGCAAAAGAGGTCCATGCAGAAAGCAGCCCCTTTCCCTAAACCACCAGCCCCCCTCCCTTGGCAGCATCCATCCTCCGCAAGGAGTGGTGAGGGAGCCCTGTGGAGTTAGGAAAGCATAATGGAAGGTGGCTGTGATGCACAGGCAGAAGGGGCTGAGCAGAGACTGCCCTTTTGGGTGCCTAACTTCATAGTCTGAGGGCTCCTGGGTGTTTTTCCTGTGCCATTTTCTAGGCTTAAAACCCAGCCTGAACAGGGAAAATCCAGTTGTCATGTGAAGCCATTCTGTGCCCCATGTGGACAATCAGCACATTCATCCTGCGGACACACAGCACTGATGCGGCAGTGCGGCTCTGCCAGCCCTGGGGGGCTGGGGAGCTGTTCCCCTCTCTTTGCCACTCCCCAGCAGAGCCAGGGGGGCTGTTGGCTTTGATGGTCGGGCTGGCAGCTCCTGGGAACCTGTCAGTAAGCCAGAAGGGAAAATAGCGGGCACTGGTGCTGCTGTCGCTGCTCTCTGCTCCCCTGCACAGCTTGCTTTAGTGGAAAGTCTGTGGAGCTGAACATATTTAGCTGGCTGAGAAGTCGTTTCATCCTGGAGTGGCTGCGGGGGAAGCAGTAACTGTACAGCAGGACTCTGGGTTAGCAAAAGCTTGATGAAACAAAACACACAGACCAGAGAACTCCTGCTTTATTTTGGTGGCGAGGGTCCCGGCTGCTGGAGTGACCCACTGGGGATACGCAGGAATGCTCCCCTGGGTCTTTAAAATCCAGCTGCAGTCTTTTCCCCAGGGACGTGCTGCTTCAGGTGGCTCTGCAAGCACAGGGAGGGCAGAGTTTGGGCTCTGTGCCCTGGGCCTGGCAGGGAGACCCGGCTGGGGCATCTTGTGCAATGTGCCCGCCCAGCCCAGTCTGGGAATGGGGAGGACTGGGGCTTGTTGTGGCAAGGGGAGTGTTTGGAGGCGCTTGCCACCCCTCTGCCCAGGAGCTCTAAAAACAAGGAACAGCTCTTGCAGATGTTGTTGTGGGGAGTTTGCTGCTTCCCTCCAGCTCCTGGTTTCATGTCTGGCCTCTCCTGTACTATCTCCAGGTACTGGGAGCCTTAGCACCTCGTCCCACCCCACTGCTGCTCCCCAGCAGTACAGAAGCAAAAGTGGGCTCTGTGGGAATGGTCTGGGCTCTCCCCTGCGGTGTCTTGCCTTCCTCCTGGAGGCCTCTTCTTCCTCGGGAGGAGAGAGGAGGGCTCTCCCTGCTGAGGGTTCCTGGTCAGCACGGGTGGGATTTGCAGATGCTTGTGCTCACCTTGGGCAAACTGCGCTACCTGCAGCAAACTGGGGGGGCTGAACGTGGGCAGAGGGGGAATGCAGACAGGCAGCTGAAGTATGGAGGTGTTCAGAAGATGGCTTGAAACCTGGCTAGATAGTCCTTGCCTATCAAACCCTGACTCCTTACCCGGGTGAGAATCTCCTGCCCGGGGTCGCGGGGAGGCAGGAGGATGGGATTGCTCACAAGGTGGTGCGAAGTCCTGCCCATAAAGAGCTGGGCTGGGCTGAGAAAGCACGAGGGGCTGGGTTGTGTGCAGACAGGAGATGCACCAGGAATGGGAGAGAACAGTTCTTCCTCTTTGGAAATCAGCCCTCACACCCTATGGGGGCGGCTCAGCCCCGCTGCTGCCGGAGCAGCCACAGCGGAGCCTCAGCGAGGCACACGGCACCACCACTCACTCCTTGGGAGGCGGAGAGGCGGTGGGCAAGTGGATGCCGAGCCAGAAGAGCTCGTTTGGGGCAGGTGAGGCCTCTGGCGCACTCATCACGGGAGAGAGCTGGCGTTGGGATCAGGCTCTGAAATTCCAGGCCTCAACATGAGGTGGTGCAAAGCATCCACTTCACTTCCCATCCACGAACCGGGAGCTGCTGCTCCCAGTGCAGCAGGGAGGAGGAAGCACTGAATGCCTTTGGGGAAGAACTGGAGATAAAGGAGGTGCTAATGAAAGCTAGGAGAATGAAGTCATCAAAATATAAAAAGAAAACGAGAAGAGATTCTTCGTGGGGAATTCATCCGTCCCTGCTGGTCCCTGCAGCTGCCTGCTGCTTTCTGGGAGACGAGGGAAGAGGGATCCAGGAGTTGAAAGGATTTTTTTTCTCCCCTATGCTTTCCACTGCAAGAACAAATTTTTGAGGGGGAATCCTGCTTTATAACCTTGTGTTATGTATTCAACAGGCATCCCAGGCACGCAGTGCAACTCGAGCATCTCCATTCCCTGTGTGAAATGTGGATGCTAACGCATACCAGCCTTGGGCAGGAGCCTCATGATGCCCCAAGTCCCGGCAGTGTGCTCCAAGCTGCATGTCACCAAAATCCAGACAGTCTGTTCAAAATGCACAGGTCCTCCTGGAAGGGCTGTTGAGCACTTGCCACTCCAAAGGGCTCTGTGGGCAGATGGGGATGATCTCCCCACCCCTCTGGAATGTGACTCACTCCGGAGCGGTGAGCACATCAGCATAAAGAGCTCTCCCCTCCCGCTGCCCAGCTCCCTCAATTAAAGTGCCATTGGAACCTGATCCCTCTGTGTTTTGAACACACACACATACACAACACCACTGTCATTGTAAATATTTGCCCAAGGTCACCTCTGACACCTCCAGCTTCTAATGCAGAGGCCCAACTGATCTCAGCGCTCATCGGGCTGTGAGCGGCGCTGTCGTCTGCTGGTGATCTCTTGGGAAAACTGGGGGACTTCAAAATCCCCATACCCCTGTCCCTGCACTGCAGCCTGGTGGGTGCCAGCCTGGTTGGGCTCCAGCACGGGATCTGTTCCGCAGCTGGAGCCACAGCTGTGCGCACCCGTCACCGCTGCTCTGCAGCGGCCGATTCCGGGGGCAGAGGAAGGCACTGAGGCTGATCTCCACTGCATCACCCAGCAGCTGCCCCAGACCCCATGCTCCCCAGCCCTGCCAGCTCGCTCACCCGCCGCGGTGAGGCTGTCACCAGAGCTGGGGTGACATTGTCACACTAGGTAGCTGGCCGCCGCTGCAGGACGCCCGCTGTCTGGGGTTGCTTTCTCCCTGGCGTGCTGTGGGAGGAAGCCTGGGAGTCTGTGAGCCCGGGTGGGAGCCAAGGTGCCAGCTCTGGGCAGCCCCCGTCACTGCGCAGAGCCCGTGCAGCCTGGCTCTCTCCCGCGGATCCCCAGTGATGGTGCTTCGCTGTGGTCTGCGGCCATCTGGTAGCTGTTAGTGGCCTCGTTTCTCCGGCAGCCTGATGTGCCTTGTCTCAGGCTGCACATCTGTGCTGTTCCGCTCGCTGCTTCACCCCAGCCACCAGCCCAGGCTGCACCGCGCAGCCGAAATCCAACCTGGGTACCTGCTGCGGCCGGCTAGCACCACCGAGCCCAGAAAAGCGGCTTTGATTTCCTGCTGCCCGGCCGAAGGAGGATTGGGCCCTGCCAGGCTCTGGCTGGCTGCTCGTTCTCTTCTCGCTCAGCCTGCACAGGTGCAAACGACAAGGGCCAGTCCCAGGACAGCTACGGGTGATGTGACTTGGCCACCGCCATGCGGGCTGTGGTTTTGCTGCCAAAAAAGCAGAGATAGGATTCAATGCAGAATGAGTGGCGCATGTTAACTATCCTGCTGTCAGATCCTGCTCGGGAAAAGCACGTGTAATTCCTCCGTGCGGTGAGCTAGGTGAGAGCAAGGCTGGCCGTGGCTGCGTGTTGACCTCCACAGCTCGGCGGAGTACAGCTGTCTGTTCCACTGGAGAGTCACAGCGTGACAGCGACCGTGTGCCCAGTGTCTGACCGAGAACACAGCACGTCTGTGCGGTGACGATGGTATCGCAGCGCGTTACGGGCAGGAAACGACACGGCTGCAGGTCCCTGCACATCAACCCCCTCCTCCTGCATCCGCCAGGATCCCTCCCCGTAGCACCTTAAGGAGCACCAGGAGCCTGGATATATTTGCCCTCATGTTTATTTTAAAGAAACGGCTCATTTAACACCCTGGGCAGCCTTCAAATACGAATAACCTGTCCAGCACGTCTGCACGTTGCCGAGGAGTAAATTACACTGCTGGGTTCCCCCTGCCTTGCTCCCCTTTGATGTTATCGCCGCGGTTACACACACACGTGTGCGTGCGCTCTGCGCGTAACAGCATCCCCTCGCCCACAGCCCTCCCGCGGTGCGAGGGACCCCGGGGGGACACCCCTGCTCCCCGCGAAGCCTGGCCGCCGAGGGGCCTGGGCCTGGCGTAGATGTACGGACAGACACGGGCCTCCACCGCACACGGGATCGCCGGGGCGCCCCGCGGGTCTGGGCGCACACGAGCTCGTGACTCTTTCCCACGCGGGGCGGGTGGGTGCGTGGGCGCCCTCCGGCCCGGCCCCGTTGAAAGGGGCGGGGGGCGGCGGGACCCTGCGGGTCTCACCTGCGGCGGGGCGGGGCGGGGCGGGGCCGAGGGGCGGGGCCGGCGGGAGCGCGCGCGGCACCGGCACCGCCCCCCCCCCCGCCCCGCGCTCCGCCGCCGCCGCCGTCGTCTCGCCCGCGCCGCCGCCGCGCCTCCAAGATGACCGGGCAGCGGCGAGGAGGCTGCCGCAGCCCGCTGGTAGGTAACGGCCCGGGGCAGCGGGGGGGGGGGGTGTCCCGGCCGGCGCCCGGGCACCGCGGGAGGGGGCACCGAGCCGGGCGGCGGAGCGCGGGGCTCCAGCGCGGCCCTCCCCGGGCTGCCCCCGGCGTTTGCAGCGGGTGGCGTGGGGAGGCGGGCGGGCTCCTGCCCTTCCCTGGAGCCGGCGCCCGGTGGCGGCTCCCCGCCGCCCCTCCCCGCTCTCCCGACTGCAAAGTGCGTCCGCGAACGCGCCCCGGCATCTTCCGGGGGACCGGGGGGGCTCAGCCCCCTCCCCCATCCCGCGGGGGCGGCCGCCGGGCACCCCGCGCCCTTCCCGGGTGGCGGCAGCGGGACCGGTCGCTCCCCGGCCGGCCGTGCCCTGGCCCCGCTCCCACGGTTTCCCGGGTGGAGCCGCTGGTCCTTTCCGCTCCCGCCCGGGGACCGCATCCTCATCCCGGGTCCGGGCTCCCGCTGCTGCCGGCGCGGCCGCTACCGCCCGTTCGCTCCCGGTTCCCTTCTATCACGGCTGCAGCCGTGATAAAGTTGAGTTAAATGGAAGTTAAAAGGTGCCGGGTGCCCCCCGGGATCACGGAGGGTTCCTGCAGAGCGGGGGAGTGTGCGTGGATCCCCCCCGGTGCACCGGGCAGCTGGGCAGTGCCTCCCGGGACATCACTGTAGTGTCGTAGTGCCCGTTCCCGGGGGTACCGGTGCTCCTCTGGCAGTGGAACGTGTTCTCCTGCGCTGGGAATCTGCGGGGCCGTTGGGAAACGCTCCTGGTGCCGCGCCAGAGCCGAGCGTCCTCGTCCTCGCGCTTCATTGATGTGCCTTGCCTCCAAAACCGCATCGGCCGCGTGTTTGTGGCTGCCCGGTGTGCCGCTGGGGTGGCTGTGCTGTGCCAGGGGCCGTTCTGGACCGGCTGGGGAGTTTCTGGAGAGGGCCAACAGCTCTTGTTGCTCCATCGTTCCCTCAAGCCCCGACACGCCAGGGTGCTGATGGCTCCGGCTCTGCCGGCCCTGCCTGGCGCTCGCCCAGGCCTCCAGTGCGCCCCGAAACCTCCGCCGAGCCGGTGGTGGTGGAAGGTGGCTTCAAGGGGCGGCTCCGCCTGGGGAGCGGCTGCAGCCGGTGCCCGCGGGAGCGCTGAGCATCGCCAGAGCGCTGCTGGCACATGGCCCTGCGTGTGCAGGGTGGAGGGGGGGCTTGATCCACCCTTCCAGTAGGATCAGGGGTGCCGGAGGGGGCTGTGGTGGTGCTGCCCGCGGAGGGTTGGGTGCCAGGCTGCGGGCAGAGCCCCCTGGCTTCTGCAGGTGCCGTGGGCTCTGCACCGTGGTTGTCGCTGCTGCGTTTCGCCTGTGAGGAGCACACTCGGGACTCCTCGCGTGGCTCCTGCCGCTGAGGAAGGGGTGATAAAGCTGGGCAGGGAACGGGAGGGGGGGGGGCTGGCTGTGGCAGTCTCCCTGGCCCCGGGAGTTGGAATGCGCTTGCACCCAAGGGGTGTTCCTTGAGGATGCTCCTGGGAAAAGAGTGGGATAGAAACAGGAGGCGGAGGGCTGAATGCTGGCGGTGGGAGCAGCGCATGGGTCGGTGCAGGTGGTGGCATTGCCACAGAGCCCTGGGTGTGCCAGCGCTTCATGGGCCAGGGGAGGCAGGTCTGTGCCCTGCGGAGCCTTTCGCGGCACAGGGTGAAAGTGGTGCCTGTGCAGCCGGGGTCCGAGAGCTGCGCTGCCTGTTTTGTAAACCTTGCTGTGGAAAAAGAAATGAAGCTGCAGTTGGTGATAAATTCTCTGCCTCAAAGGGTGCGCTCGCCAGCGGGCTGCGCTCCCGCGGGCTGTGGCACAGGACAGCTCAGGGGGGTGATGTGCTCGCAGGTCGTGTGCTGTTGCATATATATACCTGTTTGTAGGCAGGGTGGGACCAGCCTTGAGACCGCGTGAGATTGAGAAATGATTTGTTTTTAAGATCAGGATTGTCTTTTGATCGTCTCCTCCAGGGGATGGGGAGGCATCTTTCCAAACCTGCACTTGGGTTTTCCATCCTGAATCCCCTGGACGGTGGCCCTGGGGGGGTTTGTGTGGGGCCACTGGATGCTGCAGAGGAGGGTGTGGGGTCTGAGCCTGTTCTCTCTCAGGTGGTCACATCTCGGACGCTGGTTGCTGAGAGACCATGGCTCTTGGCTGTCCCATCGGAGATGCTGGATCCAGAACGCTCTGCAGGCTGCACAGCTGGTTCTGTGAACAGAGCTAATAAGCAGTGTGAATATTTTGTACCTCTGAAGGGATTCACTGCTTCTGATAACACCCATCTTCACTCACCTGAAATCTCTTGGGCTGGTGCTCCCCTCTTTGGGGTGAGCTGGCAGAGTGTGTCAGGAGGGTTTGTGTCCCTCGGGAGGGACAGACAGCCTTGGGGAGGTTTGGGGACAGGGTCTGGTCTCCTTGCCAGGGCTTGAACCTGTGCTGCTTCTTGTGCTTGGTTGTGATGCTCTTCCCCTGGAAAACGAGTGCATGTTGCAGCTTAATGAGTGCCTGGCTTTACCCTCATCTTTTGCAAATGAGCAGCTCCATCAGCCTCTCCGACTAAGGAGAGGACGTGGCAGGGAAGCCAGTGACTGGCCTCCCTCCTCTGCCTCTTCCAGCACGGTCGCATGCTGGTGCGGAGCCCGGGGTCCTGAGAATGCCAGGGCAGGGGGGTCATCGGCGGGGAGAACGGGACGTCTGTGCGCTGCTGAGAGCTGCCTTGTGCTGTGTGAGGGCGGCGTGGCCGTGACCGTGGCTCAGGCAGCCCGAGGGGTGCTGGGAGGGAGCCTCTCACCCCTCGGACCCTGGGCCGCCTTCCCGTGTCCTTACGCATGGCTGCTGTAAAACATCGCGTTAGCCCTTTGCCAGCGGCCCAGGACCTGCTGGGTGTGGGGAGGGGGGTGGTGCTGAGCCCCCAGCCCGTGGCTTGTGCTGTCCTTGGAGGTGACGGGGGACAGAGCTGGGTGTGCTGCAGCCCTGGCTTCGCGGGGTGGGGGCGGTGGGGCCCTGCCAGCACGGGTGAGATGTGCAGCACTGGGTGCCTACGGCATCTGCCCTCCCTCCCACGTTCCTCCTCCCAGCCCCAAGCAGTCTGGCAGCACGGCCGGCAGCAGAATAGCTGCTTTTGTGCCTCTGGACACGCTGGCCTTTCCCAGGAAAGAGCTGATTGTATTCACAGGCAGTGCCGGGCTCCGTCACTGCCTCCGCTCTGTCCCTGCGCGTGGGCACCGCAGCCCTGCCGCCGCCGGGCACTGCGTCCGGGGCAGTGGTCAGGACAGGGATGTCCTTGTCCTTGCTCCGCTGGGGCAGGAAGGCAGCTGCCCCCCAGGTAATGTCCACCAGCGCAGCGGGGAGAGGAGTGGGGTGCTGCCCCTCAGCACCACCCCAGTGTGGGGACAGGGTTGGTGACGTGCCCAGCTGCCCCTCGCCTGCTGGGCTGGAGCTCGTTGCCCTGCGCAGCCTGGCCGTGCTGTGTCCCTTTGTTCTGTGCTGGGTGACAGCTGTCCCGCGGGACTGGGGTGTGGGGGCTCGGGGTGGGGGTCAGGCATGTCTGTGTGTGAGTCCGGACCTTGTTTAGTCTTCTCTCTGTGGTGCTGGTCTGCCCTGGCGCAGCTCGCTTGTCCCCACGTCACCAGCAGGGCCTGGCTTCCTGACATGGCGCCGGAAGGGCAGGGGACATCAAGGGCAGGGGACATGGCGCTGCCGCCCTTTTCCCTGCTCTTCTCTTCCCTTTGCAGTCCTTCCTGCAGCCAGGCTCAAGCTGTGCCTCGCATGTGTTCCCTCTCCCTCCCCTGTGGTGTGCCCTCTGACACGGGTGTTCACGTGGGCTGTCCCGGTGCCAGCTCTGCGAGGGCCCAGGACCTGTGGGGGACACGGCACGGCTGCAGGTGCCATCGTTCCCCGGCCCAGGGGAAGGCTCCCTGCCTCTGCCCGGGCGGCCCCGCGGCCGTGCCGGTGCTTTTCGCAGTCGGGCGTGCTGCGGGGAGCGCGTGCGGGGCTGGCAGGCGGTTCCCGGCGCAGTCCCTGCGGGTCGTTCGAGGTGTGCGGGCACAGGGTGCGCGGTGCCCGCTGCCGGCAGCGCGGTGCCCGACGCCCGCTCCTCCCCGGCCGGGCGTTGGCGCTGGTTTTGTTTCCTTTGGGGCGTTTCCTGCGGGATTTCCACGCGTGGGGAGGAAGAGAGCGCAGGGGGGCTCTGGTTCGAACTCAGTGGTCAGCCGGAGTGGCCTTGGGTGAACAGGGACTGCGGAGCAGGGGCTGAACGGGAGGGGGGGTGGTGTGGGGGGTTTGGGTTGGTTGGGTTTTGGGGGGATTGGGGTTTTTTGGTGTTATGTGGGGTTTTTTGCAGCTGTTGCAGATTTGGATGCTGCAAACTCTCAGGTCTCAAAACTATTTTATAAATCTCTGAACTCAACTCGAGAGGGAAGAGGAAAACCCAGTGGCTGTGGAGAGCCAGCGTGAGAACTGACAGGAAGCCTGTTCCCCCGGTGAGAGCTGAGGGCAGGTCCCGGGGTGCTTCCTGCGGGCCCTGCGAGGGAGCGTGTGGCAGGGCTGCGTGCCAGCGCTGCGCCCCAGCGCCGTGGCGTACGGCACGAGTCCCGAGGCTTTGGCTGCTCTCCGTGGTGTGGCGCGGGCTCCCGAAATGGAAAAGGGGCTCTGTGCCTCTGCGGAATATTGTCGCTGTTGTTTATAACCGGAATCCATCTCTACGAGGGAAGGGAATTGCCAGCCCTGTCTGTTTACTGCTCGTCTTGCAGGCAGAGGAACGAGACCGCAGTGGGGTAATGGCCTAGAAATTAAATTTCATTTCAATACGCAAACCCAGTTCTGAGTTGGTTGACCGAAGGGGAAAAAATTAACTTCAGGCAGCAGGCAGAGGCCTTCCTGGCGGAGGATTGGAGCACCACGTACCGAATGCGAGCTGGCTGGCGATTGTACGGGAGCGAGAGCAGCTGCGTACGCACATCGCTCTGACATGCAGCAGCACAGCATCCTTCGGCAGCGAGTCAGAGATGACGTGGAATAAATTAGCTTTTGTTTTTTCAGAGCGAGTTAAATGTGCTTCGTGGGCAGTCTTCAGAAGAACCCCCCCTAAATCCGGTTGTGTCACTGACTGGTCAAAATTAGGCAGGGTAAGGCCATCTAATGATGGCCCGGTACTCGGAGCAGGGGTGGGCTGGGGCACAGCGCTGGCGTTTCAGCACCCTGGTGTGAGGCTGTGAGCTCCAGTTCACTGCCCCAGCTAGGTGTCCTGGGAGGGAGGGACGGAGAGAGGGAGGAATCTGGGGGGCCGCTTTGAGCTGCAGGGCGACCTGGCTTAACACCCTGTTAAGGAGCAGGCTGGCTGCTGTGCAGCTGCTTGAGATGCTGCACCCCCTCCTCAGGGCTTTGCTTTGCCCAGCCAGGGTATCCAGGGCACAGATGTGTGTGTGGGACCTGCTGCCCCCCTGTCTTGCTCTGAAACTCTGCTCGCAAGGTCCTGAGCTGCAGCAGAGCGCTGGAGAATGAGCCAAACTCAGTTGCATTTGTTTAGCAAATTTGCCCTGGTTTCTCCTGGCTCGCGCTGTGCATCACGGTACGTTTGCAGCATGCTGGGACCTGGCCTCGGCGCTCTCCGCCAGTGCCTCTGTCTGCCTGTGTTGCTTTTTTCCCCTTCCCAGAAATGTGCTCTGATTTTTTTTGCTTGGAGGTTTTCACTGGCTGTGTGTGGCTCCATCTCTTGCTCCCTGGTGCTGGAAGCGTTTGCGTGCCTCTAGGAAGGAGGAACGGGCTGAGCTTGGTCCTGCAGGAGGGTGACAGGTGCCGAGCTGCACAACTCGGGGCTTTTTTGGTGATGAGCATCCTGGCTATAATCATCATCTTGTCTGGCATGTTCCTCTCCTCCATGGGTGGTGGGTGGGAGATGTCCTCTGGGATCGGTGCTGGCTCCGTGACTGTGCCGGAGGTTCTGCTGAGCTCTTCTGTGCTTCGCCTCTCATGCTTGCTTTCCTCCTGGGAAATCTCCCCTTCCCTCGTCGGGGAGGGCTGCCCTCTCCCAGGGACAGGCTTTCCTTTGTCTTCTATGGGGTGTTTTTCTCAGCCGCTTAATCCAGACTCGATGCTTCCTGTCTTCCCTGTTCTCCCTCAGAACCATGGTCCTTCCCTCTTCTTCCTGAGCCGCCTGCCCCTCCGCCCCAGTTCCTACCACCCCATCCCATCTCCCTGCCCTCCGCTGCTCCCCTGGCACCCGCAGCTGCCTTGGATAAATGCTCTGCAGCCATTTCGTGGGCAGACCCGCGGGATTTCTTCCTCACGCCCTGCTAGAGATGCTCTCTCCCATTCATTGCTCACAGTACAGGCTTATTTCAGCTCTCGCCTCTCTTCCCTTCTCTCCTGGCACCTCTGCTCCCATTTCCCCACCACCATGTCCTTGCCCTCCCTTATCAAGCCCCTGGCAGTTGCATTCCCTGTTGCTGGTGGCTCCCAGGCTGGGTTTGCCCATCCTTTCTCCTTCCAAGCCTCTGCTCCCTCCTGACACAAAGGGCCTCCAATTGCTCCCACTGTGCCAGGGCTGCGTCCTGCACCGTGCCCTACGTGTGCTTCCCACTCTGCTGTCCCCGTCCCCCCATCCCTGGGCACGGCTCCTGAGCTCTGCTTAAATTTTGAGAGGATCCTGCACTGGTCTTTGACTCTGTTGTGCTTTGAAAGGAGGGAGCCCAGCTTCTGGTTGTCATCAGAGGATGGTTTGTGGGTGCTGGCTGCTGTCGCCTCCCTGGCCCCTGGTCTCCATGTGTGACACATTTGCATTTTTCTGGCATGAAATATTCCAGCCTTTTTTCATCCCCTTTAGCTGATTCCTGAAGTCCTTTAGCAGTGCTTCATCTCGGGAATAATCATCACGCAGCGGTATTGCCCTGCTTGTCAGGAGGTGATCTGGGCTGGTCCACGGGGGTCGTTGGTGGCAGGGTGATGTGTCACTGATGGAGATGCCGCAGGGCTGGCGTCTCCCCAGAGCGCTGGGGGGTGATGCCCTCTGCCACGGGAGCGGATCCAGTGCTGGCCCCAGTGTCCTTGCTGCTTGTGGGGAGGACGTTGGGTGGGAGAGGGGGCTTGGGCTCATCCCCACTGCCTGAAAAGCTCTTCAAGGCTCCAGCCCTCAGCTGAGGTAGATAGACCATGGTCTGGGCATGCCAGACTGAATTGATTTATATATCTATCTATATATCTATATATTTTTTTAAAACTCTTTCACTCCTGCCAGTATTCACTTAAGCTTCTGGCCACTGGTGTGGTCCCTGTGTGACCTGCGAAGTGCTGAGTTCCCTTTAGCATCCCCAGGGTCTGTGTGTGTTTGTTATTCCTCACCAGCCGTGAGCTTTGCCATCCATCTGCGGAGACGCAGCGGGTTCCCGCGGGGGATCGAGGCAGCTGGGTGCTCTGGGAGGCAGAGGTGCCTCTGTGTGTACACCCCCTCTCCAGCGAGCCTCTCGCAGTCTGTGATTATTGCACGTGCAAAATACGGAGCGTTTTCTCTTTCTTTCAGGTCATTAAGAGAGCACTCAGTGTTAGGTACAGGAACTGTGTGCTGAGCCTCTTGTTGCTAAAAGCCGTCCTCTGCCTCCCTCCGGCAGCCTGCGGGGAGGGAGCGGGACGGCAGGAGGAAATTACCTTGTACTTACCTGCTTCATCTCAGGCATCGCGTCTGAGCAGAGCTGAGGGGGACGGCGGGGGATCCATAGCCCCTGCACGCGGAACAACGACCTTGGCTGGCCCTTGGAGCAGGGGGGAGCGCTCTGCGTGACGCAGCGTGGTGGGGCTGTGCTGTGCCCCTGACCAGAGGCAGCTGGCGTGGTGGTAATCCTCCGGCAAACGGGGACTGTGTGATTACTCAGTGTGCTCGGGGATGCAGCCTGTGCTGCGCTTCAGAGCAGTGGGTTCGAGGGTTGTGCCCTGGTGTTTTGCTCCAGCCTGGTTGTTAGATGACTTGGTGAGCTGCTTGTTCCTAACCTGGCTGCGTGTGCTCCGGACCTGCCTTGCTCGGTGTTTCATCCCCATCCTGGCACGAGCCACGGGATGTGGGGATGGTGTCCTGCAGCAGTGTAGCCTTACTGCTGTCCTGCTGATGGCCTGGCTTGGAACAGAAAACTTCTTGGTGGCAGGGGAGTGAGCCCAGGGCCGTCTCAGAGGATGTCGAGTGTTGTGTTGCTGGTGGAGCATCCTGTGATGTGAAGGACCATGGGTGTTTGGTGACATCCAGAGCAGATGGTGGAAGGTGAGGACAGGTGGTGGCTCTGCCACACTGGTCCCCTCTGTGCTGGAACCTCCGCACTCTCACCGTAGAGCACGAGCTCCTTTGCACAGGGGTATTGCCTGGTAGCACGCTGCTCTGATCAGTGCCCAGGGGCTTCAGGGCAGCACCGAGGGGTTCCTGTGAGTGACTGGAAGCACGTGTCTGCTGCCTGAGCTGGTCATGCTGTCCCCGCGCACCTTCTGTCCCATAACGCTGGAGCTGTCCCTGCTGCCTGGGCCAGATCCCGCTTGGGTGTGGGATGTGAATCTTCCCAAGCCAGTGGTGGCAAAACCCGGCTGGGGTGGAGCTGCAGGAAGCAGAGCTTAGCGCTTGCAGGTGGGTGGGCATCACGCAGTGGCGGCAGCAACAAGCTGAGAACATCCACCTCCTGCAAAGCCAGCACTGCCTGCTCTCCGGTGGCCCGTGGTTTGGGAGACGAGGGAGCTACGAACCCCCCAGCAGATCCGTGCCACCGCAGCAGGGTGTGTGCGGCGCCCGGTGCCGCTGCCGGCGGGTGCGTGCGGCAGGGGCTGGCTGCAGGGCTGAGCGGGGCAGTGCAAACACAACTGCAAAATAACCTCGGTGTTAGGTGGAGTATGGCTGGGGAAAGCAGAGCCACTTGAATTGGTCCTTTTTTTTTTTCTTTGGAGATGGAGGGTAAAAGTGCTTGTGTGCAGAAGTGATTGAGGGCTGGAGAGCCCTCTCCAAAGGGATGCTGATGGTGTGAGTCACCTCGGAGCGCGGGAGCATTTTGTCTTGAGAGGCTTCACATGACCTGTTTAATGGGGCTGACGTCCCTGGGTCCTCCTGCAGCACCGGGAGGAGGGCTGGGAAATCTGGCTGGCGTACAGAGCACTCCCAAGGGGCTGGTGTAGGAAAACGGTTTGAAAAATGGCATGAGTTGAAAACAAGCCTTGGTTTGACTCTCTGAAATGAAGAGGTGGTAACTGCAGCAGCAGAGGATCTCTGACGTCCCCCAGCCTGGCAGCGCAGGGAGGGCTGGGGGCCGTGGCCGGGTTGCACCCTCCCTGCAGCAGCACGGGAGCTTTGCTCCCAGTTTGCTTGTGGCTGGTCCCATATGGCATCGCTGGCTGTGCTGTGCTGGAAGCGAATCAGGGCTGGGGCATGGACACAAACGCTTTCTCCAAACCTCCTGCGCTGGGACCCTCGGCGTGTGGGTGTCCCCAGCCCCCAGCGTGAGCCCGGGAGGTGCCTGGAGCTGCTTACGCTGGGAAAAATGTGTCTCCAAAGCACGTGCCTCCCACGCAGCCGCCTCTGGCGAGGGGGAGGCTGAAATGGCGAAGCCCTGGGCTGATCCCGGGGCGCTGGTGGCGTTGCTTCCCTCTTTTTAAATAATTTGTGTCTTTTAGCTGGGGCCTGTGGGCCAAGTTACACCAGTCTGGGCGCCTCTTCCTGAATGTGGCAGGGGGAGGGTGTGCAAGTCCAAAATATCTGCTACCTGCATTGTTTCTGCCTTGTGGACTAATGCTAATTATCCCCCCATTGTCTTCAGTTCCTGCAGGAAGTCTTGTTTATCTCCCCCGCTTCGCCAGGAATGCAGCCCCCAGGAGCCCGTGCAGATATATTTAAACTTGCACAAAGCAGCACAGTGGCCTTCAAATGTCCCGACTCGGTGGCATCCGTCGTAAGCACGGCCGCGGCGCTGGGCGGTTTTGGGGCTGGAGGCTGGGGGCAGCCTGGCGAGGGGCTGGGGCAGTGGCTGGCTCTGGGCTGACTTCCACAGCTTCCAGTGAGCAGCATGCAAGGTCGGGATCTCTGCCAGGAGGTTGGAGTGGCCTTTTTCCTGCTGGCAGCACTGAGCCACCAAACGGGACTGAAGTGACATCGTCTGCAGCTTGTTTTGCCATGGGCTGACGCAGCGCCGCGCACACGTGCTCCTCGAGCACCGTCGGCTGCCGTCTGCGACTCAGCACAGCCCTCGGGCCGAGAGGCTGATGGAAACCTTGGGCCAGCTAGCAGCTCCTGGCCCTTTTGGAGCCGTCCTTGCTTGTGTGGCCCCATTCCAGTTCTGCCTTCCCTGCGGGGCTGCCTGGCGCTGCTCTGCGGCGTGCCGGGGGGATGCCGAGCGCCGGGCTGGGCGCGCTCAGGCTCTGCCCCTTCTCTGGTTGGGGCTGTACGGCGCAGGAGGAACCCCTTCTTTGGTGGAGATCTGTCTTCGTTCTGCCCCTCAATAAATGTCCCATCAGTAGCACCCTTGACGTTTGCACAGGGCGAGGGTCCCTGGGGAGCACTGGTGACAGGCCAGCTCCTCACTGTGCCATGCTCGCGTTGCAGCAACACTGGTGCCTGCCCAGCTCTGGGTCTGTCTCTTTTCCTGGCTCTTCCCTGCAGTGGACTTTGCCATGAGCCCAACCTCACCTTCGCTAGGGTCATTTCTCAGCATCTCCTTAAGCCCTGCTGCCCCGTGGGTGAGCAGTGCTGGTGTCCTGTGATGGGATGTGGTGGCCCTGTAGGGAACACCAGAGCAGGGATAACCCTGGGCACTGTCCCTGAGGGATGCTCATCCCTGGCACGGTGCTGGGGCTGTGAATGCTGGAGTGGGCTGCTGCATCTGCAGCCTCTGGAGAGGCTGAGGGGCTCATCCCCAAAATACGCATCTCCTCGGCCACCCCGGTGCTCCAAGGTCAGCGGGGGGTTTGCACACATCGCTGGGGCAGCCTCGCCACGCTGGTGAGTGAAGGAGCCGAGCTGTCACAGGTGGTGCAGGCAGAAAGTGGGGTGCTGGGTGGTGCTGTGGGGGGCTCTGCTTGCTCTGTAGCTCGTTGCTGGGGGCCCTGTCAGTGCCTGACGCGGTGCTACGTCGGTCGGACCTGCGCTGGGCTGGGTCCCCTGCTGTGCAGCATCCATCTGGGGATAAAAGCCACGACTGCTCTTGAGCCCAAGAGGTTGCTATGAAGCACCGGCTGCTGCTGTGCTGCGATTGCAGCTGTGCCCTCCCCGCGTCCTTGCGGGGCCGGGGCCTCTGGCTGCTTGCAGGGACGTTGCTGGGCTGGAGCTGCATTGCAGGCGGTGGCTGAGGAAGCGGGGAAGGGCGCAGAGCTGCGGGGTGCGCCGGGAGAAGGGCTCGGATCAAGAAGCGATGTGTGGTCTGGCGGCAGCTGCCTGGGCGCAGGGCTGTTCTCAGGAGCCGCTGGTGCTGACGCGAGTGCTGCGTTGCGCTCGCTGCCGTGCAGCAGCAGCTGACCGTGCTGGGCAGCGGAGGAGAAGCCCTTAGACCAGGGTGGCAGAGAGCAAGTAACTGCAGGAGAGGTGAAGGAGGGAGGGAGGTGGCAAGACCTGGGGCAGAGGAGGGCTTTGGTGGGAAGGAGGATTTGCAGGGGGATGGCAGAGCTGCCAGGGCCGCGGGGACGTGCCAGTTTGGTGGCATGCCAAGTCCACAGCTGCTTTTCTCTGTGACCAGGCTGGAAGTGGCTCGCTCGCATCTGCACTGGTCTTGGGGAGGTGGGGGTGCTCCCGCTGCAGCCCTCGGAGCTGGGTGCCCACAGATGTCCCTGGCTCTGGCACCGTGGGCTGGGCTGCCTGGCATCGCTGTGCCCCCTGGCTGCAGGGCTCAGACCCTGAGCTGTGGGGGCAGCTCCTGGCAGAGGGTCAGGGGCAGCTGGGTTTTGGCAGTGCCAGGCAGAAACGCGGGGACGGGCAGGCGGGGACGGACAGACGGGCGGACGGACAGATGGACACGGCATGGTGCATGGAGAGGAGGTCTGTGATCGGCTGTTGCCTGCAGGAGGGTGAGCCTGGCTGCTGCAGTCCCTTGTTTTACTGACTGCCGGAGTGCAGAGGGCCCCGGGGAGCTGCAGCATGCGATAGGAATCCAAAGCAACTGCGCTGCGCTCCGGGGAGCTGCCGAGCCAGAGGGGACCAGAGGGATGCCCTGCGCCTTTCGTGCCTGTCAACCCCCTGGCCGCTGAAGGAGGTGTCAGGGGAAGGTTTCCACGCCAGGTCTGTGGGAAGTGCCCCCTAAGGTGGGCGATGTGCACTGGTGCTGCGTGGGGTTTCTCTGAACAGCTCCAGCTGCTGAGGAGCCGGTGCGGTGCGATTCTCGGGCGTGCGGCTGCAAGGGCGGGTAAGGAAATGGCAGGAAATCTCTCCCTGATCTGCCTTGCACGCCGTAAATGCCAAACCTGGCCCCCCTGGGAGCCTGCGGCGGGCATGTGCAGAGCGAGGTGCCTCGAGCACGCTGCCGAGCCGGGAGCCATTTGTAGGGAAGAGGTAAAGTCTTCCCTTCCACCTGGATGCAGCTGGAGAGAAAACAGATCAGGTTTTTTTGGTGCTTGCATCCTTTCTTCGGAGGTGAATGAGGTCTCTCCCTGGTAGGGACCACCTGGGCTTTGGCCAGAGCATCCTTGTCCCGTGCAGGTGCCCCAAGGAAGCTCCTTGGAGCTGCCTCTGCTCCTCGTGAGTGCATCCGGCGTGTGAGCGGTGCTGGGCTCGCACTGAAGGCTTTGGCTCCGCGGTGAAGCATTTGGGCTGCTGTGGGTGCTGGTGGGTTTGGGGTGCTCCTGGTGGGAGAAGTTTAGGGGGAAGAGAATGCTGTGATGAAGTGAAACTGTTTCATCCCATCAGCCAAGACGATGTGGGCAGCGATGAAGGTGAGATTCCCCTGGGGAATAAGGTACTGTGCAAACAGAGGAATTAAAGAGCAGCAAATCACCTGTGCCCAGTGGGCCCCAGCAGCTCCGCTGCAGGAATTCACCAGTGCCAGCAAAAAGTAATCTCTCATTAGAAGCAACTGCTGCACGGGAGCACAGCCTCCTCTGCTCTGTCCTTCGTCTAAAGAGGCGCAAGAAGAACTGTGGGGATTACGGAGCAGCCAGCTTTATTTTAGCACCGAGCAAATTGGCTGAGAAAATAATTAAAGCTGGTGTGGCAATGCCTGCGCTTCCGTGTGATAGATCAGGGACAGCGACACGTGGCTGTCGTGCAGGAGAGCCGGGTTTCTCGGGGGGTTTTGATCTTTTGTCAGTGTTGCAATAAGGTGATTGGGGAGATGAATTATCCGGGTTTCCAGAAAGCCTTGGATAAAGCCGCTGAGTTATTAAGGAAACTGGCGGCGGGAGCAGGGGGAGGGAAGGCCGGAGTCTGTTTGATGTTTCCAGGTTCACTGGGAGGAAAGAGCAGGCGAGGAGGCGCGTGCTGCAGTGGTGGCCTGGCCGGAGGACGCCCCGGCCGAAGGATGCTCCCCACTGTCTGGGGCCTTCAGCCTGGAATTTGTGTTCAGTGAGTACCGGCGGGTTGAGGTTGCAAGGCAAGCACAGAAAAATTGGGTGATGCGAGGTCTGAATTGGCTGGGGGAGCCTGGCTGCCTCCCTCGCCTCCCTCTCCCATCCTTAGGTAGGAAGCTGTTGCTGATTACATGGTCGGGGGCTATTTGTCCTCGTATGACCCCCGTTTCTCTGGGGACAGACCCCAAGTCCCGGGCTGAGGGATGCTCACTGGTAGGGCTGACGCTTGCAGCAGCGCAGTGTGTCCCCCTCTGCCCGTCAGGGGGGAGCGGGTCCCTGCTCAGCCAGAGCTGGGCTGCGCTGGAGCCTGGGCTGCTGGAGGGGGTTTTATTTCTCCCTGAGCAGCCATCCGGTGTGGAGCTGATTTTCCCGAGGACAACAAAAAGCACACAGACAACTGCTGCCCAGATTTTATATCCTGCTGTCGTGGAGCCAATTAAGGAAAGGGTTGCCATATTTTATTTTATTTTTTTTTTAAACGTATGGGTGGAGCAACAGCTTTTTTAAAGCCTCATTCTTGGAAGTGGCTGAGCAATCAGGGCTGAATTTTTTCTGGGAGGGAAAAAAAAAAAAGAAGAAAAAAAGAGAAGAAAAAGGGGAGGGGGAAAAAAAAAGAAGAAAACAAAAAAATCACACTCAGTGTGGAGAATATGAACCTGAAGAGTTGGTGTTTGCCTCAGCAGGCCCAGGGAGGTGGTCTGCAGGTGGGGCTCTGCAAGGCTGGCAAAGCCCTGCCTGGTTTTGGTGTTGGGGGGGGACCAGGCAGAATTTCAGGTGGATTTAGCAAATGTGGGTAAAAGTGGGGGCCGGCAGAGGTCTGGAGGGACCTGCAGATGTACGGTGTTGGAACTTTGGGCTGGCCAGCCATAGCCTTGGGTGATGTACACTGGGATGTCCCCTCCCAGGCACAGATGGGGTGATGTGAGCAGCACCTCCTGCTGTTTCTCCTCCCTTCTGTCCTTAGTGATGAACCTCTGTATCGCTCACGGTGAACCTTTGAGCTCCAGGTAGTAATGAAGCATGTTTGGCTTTGATGTTGTAGGAATAATAATTAGTGAGAGACAGTAGGGGAACCTTTGTATCGACTGACCCTTGGTGTAATGTGCTAAGGATGTCCTGTGTGCCCCGGGGGCTCGCCGCGCTCACACTGCTCGGGGTCACCGTGTGGGTTTCGGAGCCTGTCAGAAAGCTGGGTGCTGAGGTGTGTCCCTTTGGGAGGAGGGCTGGGGTGCGAGTGCCATCCCTGCTGCTGGGCTGGGCTGGGGGCTCTGGGTGGCACCGGGTGGGCTCCCCTGACTGAGTGGGGACCCCAACAAGGTTGTGGGGGCTGCAGCCATGCACATCTCTCCTGTGCCGTCCTCTCCATGAGCTGTGTCTGGGAGCAGCACGAGGGGATGTGTGACATCCCTGGGCCTGCACAGACCCGCAGTGCGGGGGACCGGTCACAGTGATGCAGGTGGGTGCTTTGCCCGCTTCTCACCTGCTGCACAGACTGACCGTCGGCAGCACGGGTGCCCGCTGGCCCCCTGGCACCCGCCTGAAGCCACTCGCCGTGGCCGCCGTGCCGAGCAAGGGCACCCCCGGGCGCGCTGGGAGGACGCCGCGTGCCTCCGGGTGTTGTGCAGTGGCAGCAATCCCACCCGGGCATTTCCACCGCAAAAATGTTCGGGTCTGTGTTACTGCTGCTTGTAGTCGCAGCCCTGCCTGGCTGCGGGAGTTTCCCCCGGGGCCAGCACGAGCGTGGCCAGGGCCGGGTGCCCCGTGGGCAGGCGTGACACAGCGCTGTTTGTAAACCATGTTAATATTTTTATAATTTTATATTTAGGGAGTTAATGACTCTAAACAAAGCAGATCTTAATCTAATCAGCTCTTCCTCGTGCCACGTCGATCCTGGCCATCAAAGCGAACATCAAAGTGAAGGCATGAAAAGCTGCGAAGGCAGCGTTGGCTGC
Source organism: Podargus strigoides (assembly GCA_028020825.1). Classification (NCBI taxonomy): domain Eukaryota; kingdom Metazoa; phylum Chordata; class Aves; order Caprimulgiformes; family Podargidae; genus Podargus; species Podargus strigoides. The sequence continues at coordinate 21,909,862 of CM051631.1, read as the reverse complement.
TTCGCCCGGGTGCATCTGAGCCAGCGTCCTCGGCCCTGCTCCTGCGCCAGCCCGGTTTGGGGGCTCCTCTGGGTGATCTCAGGTCTAAAGGATGTCACCCTGGCAAGGAAAACAAGAGTGACGTAAGACCAGCCCTAAGGAACAGAGCAAAAGGCTGTTTAAACTGTTTGCATCGTGTGGCCTCGAAGCTGGGCACCTCGCGGGCGGGCGGGAGCTCGCGGGAGCTCGTGGGAGCGTGCGGCGTCCCCTCCTCGGGACACGGGTGGGGGGCAGTGCGAGGGCCTGCGGAGCTGTGGGGGAGCCCCTCGCTCCAGTCCCTGCTTTTGCATTCTTTTCCCAATGATGTTCGCGCTCTGAAACAAATCCTGTCCTTGTCCTTTCTTTCCCTCTGTTTTGCTGGCTGGAGACACTCGGTGAGTAAACGTGGGCGGCGAGGGGAGCCCACCCTGCGCGCGCCGCGCTGCAGCCGGCAGCGTCCCGGCAAGGCTTGGGCAGCCTGCGAGGTTCGACAGCGCGGGCGCCCGAGTGGCGTGCGGGGAGCTGCCGGGAGGGCGGTGCGGGTGTTACGGCTGTGCCCCCTCGTCCTGCCAGGCTCGGGGCTCGGGGCAGCCCGGCACATCCGGCTGGTGGCGGGGGAGTGCCAGAGCTCCGGGCAGGCAGCCAGGAGCGGTTCCTCCCCGGTGTTCCCAGCGCCGAGATGGGCTCCGAGGCTCGAGAAAGCACCGGGGGCTGCAGGGAGGGAGCTCTTGGGAGCCTTGGCGCTCCTTGGCTTTTTTGGATGCAGCTGCTTCTCCTCTGTCCCTCTTGGGGGAGAAAGAAAATAAAGTGTGTGTGTGTGTGTGTGTGTGTGTATATATGTATGTATGTATGTGTATGTGTGTGCAAGGCTGCATTTGGGCAGGCCTTGATAAAGTTGGTGCAGCATTAACCTATCTAAATATCCAGTTGCTAATTTTATAAGCCCTTTGAGCTGGGGCAGGGAAGAGCTCAAGATCTCCTCCAGGCACTTGCAAATCCCATTTCAGGCAGCTGGGAGAGCTGGTGCGATGGGAGGGGCTGGTGTGGGCAGGTTCCAGCAGGATACCTGCGTGGCTGGCCGCGTGCAGGTGCCCGGGGCGGTGGGCAGTGCCCCTGCCATGGCTGGGGACGGCTGCCAGCACCGCTTGCAGGTGAGGCTGGAGCCAGCCCTGGAGCACGCCGGAGCACTGGGGTTGCTCCAGGCTCTGAAGCTGCTTGGTGGGAGGAGGTGGCACATGGGCTCCTGTCTGGGGAGAAGAGGAAAACACTGTCAAAAGGGGCTGTAGTCCAGAGGCCATCTTGTCATGGATTGGGAAGGAAATCCCCAGCCTGCCCCATCTTCGCTTCCTGGGCTGGCAGCTCCCACTGTCCCCTCCAGTGCGGAGCATCCCACTGGAGGGCTCGGCTCCCACCGGCACCTCCCAGCTCCGAGCATCGCTCCGAGCATCGCGCTGCGGACCCTGCCCTGCTGCCCCTTCCTGGGTAATTGCACGCTCCCTCTCCCCCACGGGAGGTGTTCCCAGCCGGTGTCACCCTGGCGCAGTGGCACGCCAACGTGGAGCCGTGCGCAGCTCGTTGAGTGCTCCCCTCCACCAGGTCCCGCGGGGAGGCAGCGGGGCTGGTTAATCCATTGCTGGTTGGTCTCTAAGGCAGAGCAGGACTGGGGGGGGCACTGCCTGCTGCGGGGTCGGTGGGGTTGTCACTGGGGTTGGAGTGCAGTGCTGCAGCCCCGGGCTCGGGCACAGCGCGGCAGCGGGTTGGGTGGCTCGCGGAGAGCCCGCTTCCAGCCTCGTGCAGGGGAGGTGATCTAAAAACAGGAGTGTGTTTGGCTCCAGCCGGGGCTGGTTTGGGCATCCCTGGCTGTTGGTGGAGTGCAGCAGAGGACAGCTGAGAGGTGGAAGTTTGCAGTCTGTAATTTCCCTGCTTGTCCTTCCCCGCCCTGCTCCTAAAGGCGACGGCTGGGAGAAACGCCGAGCAGGGACGGTATGTTAGAGCTCCTGACCCACTTTGCTCACTTTCCAGGACATGATTCACCTTTTCCCCTTCCCCAATAGGAGACAGGGCTGTGTAGCTGCTAGAGGGGATATTCAGAGGTTCATCTTTGCTGTGCAGCAGAGCCTTTATGCATGGGAAACCAGCACAGCTCCTGTTTTGGGCAGCACTCACCAAAAGAAACATGAAATCACGTGGTTTCTCTTGTTTTTGTCTTCAGCCTTGCTGTCTGAGTCCTCTTTCCTGGCTGGGCTGGAAGGTGCTGGGGGGGAGCCTGCTGCTGCCCCTTCTCCCTTCCCCTCAAACAGCTCCCCTGTCCCTCAGTGTCTCCGGGCACTGGTCCGTGCCTGGGGTGTGGTGGGACGCTTCAGCCACGCCGATGTGCCTGCGTGAGCCTGGCTGGGCTGTCGGAACAGCCCTGGGGTGCAGAGAGTGTTGGGGCACTGCAGAGGTGATGTCTGACTCCCTGGGTGCCTGTGGAGAGGAGCTGCCACTGTCTCATGTCTCTGCTCTCCTCTCTCCCAGGTACCAGACCACCTTCCCTGGTTTTTGATGCTGAATCAGGATCGTTTTCACTAAAGATGGAAACACTGGAGTCAGAATTGACCTGCCCAATCTGCCTGGAGTTATTTGAGGACCCTCTCCTGCTGCCGTGTGCCCACAGCCTCTGCTTCAGCTGCGCCCACCGCATCCTGGTGTCCAGCTGCTCCTCCAGCGAGTCCATCGAGCCCCTCACCGCCTTCCAGTGCCCCACGTGCCGCTATGTCATCTCCCTCAACCACCGGGGCCTGGAGGGCCTCAAGAGGAATGTGACCCTGCAAAACATCATTGACCGCTTCCAGAAGGCATCCCTGAGCGGCCCCAACTCCCCCAGCGAGAGCCGCCGCGAGAGGACCTACCGCAACAGCCCTACCATGTCTGTGGCCGGCGAGAGGATCGCCTGCCAGTTCTGCGAGCAGGATCCCCCGCGCGACGCCGTGAAGACGTGCATCACCTGCGAGGTGTCCTACTGCGACCGCTGCCTGCGGGCCACCCACCCCAACAAGAAGCCCTTCACTAGCCACCGCCTGGTGGAGCCCGTGCCCGACGCCCACTTCCGCGGACTCACCTGCTTGGAGCACGAGAACGAGAAGGTGAACATGTACTGTGTTGCTGACGACCAGCTCATCTGTGCCTTATGTAAACTGGTGGGCCGCCACCGGGACCACCAAGTGGCATCCCTCAGCGATCGCTTCGAAAAGCTGAAGGTAAGCGGGCAGCGAGCGCGCGGCGAGGCCATCGGCAGGGCTGGTGTTCGCTGCCGGACGGGGGACAGAGCAGAAGCTGGTTCTGGATGCCCCAACCAGCACCTCTTGTTTAGCCTAAGCAGCTCCTGACAGATGTGTGGGCTGTGGGATGCAGCCTGGGGGTTCCTCCAGGGCCCAGGCACCAGGAGGCTGAGCTGGGTCTCACCTGCACAATTAGAACAAAGTCTTTGCTATTTCACTTTTCCCCTGCTGGTGTGTATGTGCCAGGCCCGGGCATCGGACCTGTGCCTCAAATGGCTGGACAGAGAGACATCCTTGGGCACCCAGGTGCCCTGTGACTTTGTCCTGTCCTGTGAGAGAGCTGGGGGCACAGGGAGTGGCCTGGGGACCTGTAAGCATCATCCCCCAAGGCTGTCGTGCTCGCGCTGTGCCTGCTCAGCCCTCTCGGAGGATGGGAGCAGGACGGGTCAGGCCATGGGCATTTCCTTTTGGAAAGCCGCTCTGCAGGCTGCAGTGTGTGGGAACCCTCCTGCTCTCCATAACTCACCCCCCTGCAGCCTCTCCCCACGCCTGAGGACCGCTGTGCCTGGAGAAGTGCTCCAGGGAGTGCTTTCATCTCCTCCTCGAGCCAGCTCGCTCAAAGCTTCTCTGCTGTGAGAGTGGAGAGGGCAGGCTCTGGGAAGGGGTGGATGGGGTGAGAGCATCCCTCTGGAGAAGGACTTGGGGATGCTGGTAGGTGAAGAGCTGGATGTGAGCCAGCGATGTGCACTCACAGCCTGGAAAGCCACCTGTATCCTGGGCTGCATCACTTCGGCTCTTTGCAGATGCCATCCCCGGGGGGCTGCCCTGAGCACCCCTCTGCGTCTCCCAGAGGAGTCATGCCGAGGGTGGCTGTGTCCCATGGAGAAGGTGGCTGGAGGCTGGCTGGGATTTGGAGGCTTCTGAAGATCCCCGCGGTGCTGTTGTCTGAGGTCTCCCACCCGCTCCCTGCCGAGTCCAGCGTTCCCAGCAGCGGGGAGCTCCTGTGGGGGGCTGAGCCTCTTCGCTGCGACAGCCCGCGTTGTCTGTCTGAATTTCCCCAAGCTGAAGTGGCAGAAATGGGCAGTCGCTCTCCAGCCCCTTCTCTGGCAGCACGTATTGATCCGAACTGAGTGGCTGCTCCGCTGCTTCTCAGGCAGCAGAGCGCGAACTTCCCAGGGCTCCCCCCGGAGCACTTGGGAGCTGAATTTTGATGCAGCGGCTGTGGCTGTGCTGAGTGTGTTGTGAACCCACGTGGGTGAGTTTGACCTGTGTGAAGTTAGAAATCCCTCTCTGTCCCCCGTGCGTTCCACATCAGTGCAGGACGGTTTTAATTCCTTGTGTTCAATATTAAAAAGAACTATATGGCTGTTGCTATTAGAGGTGACGCCGTGAGGCTGTGGCAGTGGCAGCAGTCACGTTCCTGTTACAACCCTTCTCACGTGTTCCCAGCTGCTTCTTCCTTGGTCCTTTTGCCCTTTATGTTCTGGGCTTGTTCTGACCCAAAAGTGCTTTTCTTGGCTTTTTGTCCTATTAATATTTTGAACAAAATCGATCTGTCTGCTCTTGTGTTTTTTGAGGGCAGAAGAAATACTTCCATCGCTCCAGCAGAAATACAGAAGACTTTTATTTTATGTGCAGGCCAGATTATTTTTTCCTCTTTTTTTTTTCCTGAACAAACTGATGCGTGGAAAGGACTCTCTCTGTGTCCAGTCTCTGGGGCTGGTTTCCCACCTGCCCTTCCGAGACCTCCCGAACCCGGTGTGACTTCCCAGTGATGTGACAAACGCGTGCGGCCGCAGGAGGAAGGTGCTGTGCGATGTCCTGAGCTTTGCTCCTCTCTCCCCCGTTCCAGGCGCGGGGTCTGGCCTTGGGCAGGTGCTGCCGAAGGGTGGCGGTGCCGGGAAGCACCTGGGCTCCGTGGGGGCTGGTGCTGGCCTCCGGACCCCGATGTGCCTGTCTCGTCTTCGCATCACGCCTCACCTACGCTTCCCCGGGCGTGCGGAGCTGTGCCAGCAGCCTGCTCCTTAGTCCAGGACATTCTTTTTCCATGAGGAAATGTCTCAATTAGCAAATTGGAAACCTTGGAGAGCAATGACCACGTATGTTTGCACGCAATAAAACCTGGGGATAGAAATTAAAAACCTTTCAGTATTTTCCCCTAATCCGGCCCGTGTCAGCTGGCCAGGCACATTCATCTGGAGACACAAACCCTTGACAGCCTCAGTTCCTTCTTCAACCAGCCAAATCTTGCAGGTTGCCAGAGCACCATTTTTTTTTTTTTTCTTCTAAATAAGAGTCTGAAGTGGTTTTGGATGAGGAGGGAGCTCTCCTCTGCTGGAGACGTTCTCTCTGTGCTGCTCGCCCTGGCCAGCTCCCTGCTGGTCGCAGGAGCCGCAGCCGAACGGGGGAGTGGGGGGATGCCGGTGGCTCTGCCCGCAGCACAGACGTGGCTTTCCTGGGGGAACACCTGGGTTAGGCATCTGCAGTCCCTGCCTCCGGCTGTGCGTCCCTCAGGCTGGTTTCAGACGGTGTTTTTCCTAATGCTGTACCCCCGCTGCAGGAATTGCGTGGGAGCGATGCTGAGCTTGACCAGCAGTCAGTGTTTGCATTGGTGTTTGTGTCCTCCTCCTCCTCGCGCGCCCTCGGTCCGTAGCTCCCACCACAACGCCTCTCTGGCAAGGCGTGGAATCCTTGTGAGTATCTGAAACCTGAAATCATTAAAGAGGCCCTGGGATGGGAGCGCTGGTGGGGTGTGCTGGCCAGGCCCCTGGGGCCGATGGAGCTGGCTGCTGCCCCCTGGCCTGCCCGACGCCCCCCAGCCCCACGGCAGGGCTCTGTCCCCTCCTTCCCCCTCTGAGGTGTCGGTGGGTTGCGGCGCAGCCAGCGCGCTCCTGACGATGCGCCGTGCGCCTGGGCCTCGAGCCGTCAGCAGTTGCTCTTAATCTCCAGCTTTGATCCCATAGCTCCAGCGAGCTGGAAACGCCTTTCAAGTTGGGGTTTTTTTGATGGAAAATTGGGTTTTGAACCAAGTAATTTCACTTTGTCAAAAGAGCTGTGCTTTCCGCAGAAATCTTTGGTGAGGGATTTTTTTTTCCCTCTTCAGAAGGGCTGAGTGCCTGGAAACCATACTGATGTGTCTGATCCTAAAGCATCTCCTGGCGCTCCCCTTCCCCTCCGAGCTTCTTGTACCTCCCACACCCCTGCTGCGTGCCTGCAGCGTGGCTTCCCACGGAGGTCTGCAGCGCCCTGTCCGGTCCGTGCTGTGTGCTTCAGGGTGTTTTAGGAACCATTTTCAATCCCTTTAACACATATTATGGCTTTTCATTTGTTTATATTACAAAGAAGTTGGTAAGTGGGAGCAGTTTTCCTGAGCCGGGTAAATCCGAGCTGTGAACAGTGCCAGGCTGGGGGTTTGGACCTGCCCTGTGGCTGCTCACATTGTGCCCGTTGCTTTGGGATGGAGGAGCTCTTGCTCTGATTGTGCTGTGGTTTGCCAGCACATCCTTCTGCACCTGGTTTGTTCCAGCCCATGAGCTGGCTCATCCATAAAAGCGGCTCCATTCGCTGTGCCCATCACCTCAGACGTGGGCTGTCGTCTGCCAGCTCACACAGCTGCTGGCAGAAATGGTGCAAACACCAGGGATGCTGACAGTGCAGGATAAACTGCAGTTATTTTCAGCCCTGGCTGTCCAGCACCGCGAGATTTCTGCGGCAAAGCACCCACCTGTGTTTAAGATGGACAGGAAGGGTTTTCCCAGCTCCCCTTTGCTGGGACTCACAGCCAAGCCCTTGTTGTGAGATGGGGACCCAGGCTGGGGAGCATCTGAATTTGAGAGGGGACCATGCGGGGTGTCCAGGGCAAAGGTGGAAGTGCTGGTCACCCACGTGGTGTGGGAGCGTGTCGGGGAGCTTCCCAAAGCTGGGGTGCCAGGGATGGATACAGCAGCATCTGTCTCCCTGGGAAGGCTCCATGTCAAGGGCTGTCAGCTGCAGAGACCACAAGGGAAGGGAAAAACAGCTCTTTGGGTAGAAAAGTGCTTTGTAAGAGTGGCTCTTTCCCCGCGCTGTGTGCCAGGGCTCGGGGAGCTGCGGGTGAGGGAGATGAAATACCGTGCTTGCCTGGCAAGACCGAGTGGGTGAGGCCAGGCAGGCGTGGCGCGGGGGGACCTGGGGAGCGCACGTGAGAGCGCGATGCTGCGAAGGGGTTGGATTTCCACCTGTGTGTTCTGCTTGCTCTGAGGTTTCGGTGTTTGGTAGCTGGTATTTGAGTGGCTCCTTTCGCAGCGTAACCCGCGGTGCCAACCCCCACGGTGCCGTGCCGGTCCTGCCGTGTGCAGCCCTTCTGGGGGCGTGAGGCGTCCGCTGGCCGTATGGACCGGGCTCGCTCGCTGCTGCCGTCGGCTGCTGCTTCCCCAAGCTTACGGGCAGTGCGGGCTCTCCCAGGGCATGAGTGTGACTAGGAGTCGTCCAAGGGCATGAGGAGTGTGGTGCTTGTTTTCCCTCTCTGCACGTTCAGGACGGGTCGAGATGTTGAACGCAATCAGTGACAAAGAAGTCCGTCGGCTCGGCGATGAAAATCAGCATTAAAGATCAAATTAAAAATGTATGTAGATTAAGAGCAAAACTAATGGCTTGACCTAGATAAAGCAAGTGCCTAGGACAGCAGTGCGTTATCTGCCAAGTAAAATCTTGGCCAATTATGAATTCAGATTGCTCGAAACTTGTAAGGACAATCGGTGGCTGCCGCCGCGTTACGCCGCGCAGCGACTCCTGCGAGGGAGAGGTTACAGCAAGGAAGGCTTTGGCTGGAGAGCTCTGGCCGGCGCCTCCCGTCCGGGGTTTGTGGTGGAAGAAGTTTTCCGAGAAAGGATTTTGCCTTAATTGTTCACTGCTGTCCTTTGCTTCTCCGTCTGCTCTGTTCCCTTTGCAGGGGCCGGGTCAGGGCCAGCTCCGAGGAGGCTTTTTCTTTGCTGTTGCTGAGGCTTCTGTTGATCGACAGCCTGGAAATACAAAAAAAAAAAAAGTGAAATATGTGTTTTGTAACACTTTCATGTTGGCTCTTCGCTAAGGGAAGAGCAATGAGCCAGGCGGAAAGCCCGTCCGTGCCGCGTCAGGGTGCGCAGCCGCCGGCGTGAGTGGGACTCGAGGTTAAAGACACCCAGAACTCCCTGGGCAGGGAAATGTGTGCAGAAAGCTGGTGGTTACTGCAGGGCTCTTGAGAGAGTGGTGGGGTGGGAAAGAGGGAAAACAAACTTCCTTCGCGCTGCAATACAGGACTGCTGTGCCTTGGGACTGGGAGCGTGTTCTCACTTGCGCCGCGTGAGTCACGGCGATTGCTGCTCAATTTATAATTCACTGTCCCGCCGTGGGGCTAAACGAATTGTAGATGTGCTTCCCCTGCACAGAGTTAGCTGGGAATGAGGGCTGCAATTGTGGCTGCTGCGACTCCTACACACAGCGTGGGGGGCTGCTACCAGCAAAAATACAGAAAGCTCCAGTTGTTTGTGGCTGTCGGCTCCTTTCCCCACGCCTGGCAGCAAAGGGCTCTGCGGCTCCTCTTCCACACCCGCGCGGGGGAGGAGACACCAGCCCTGAGGTCTGCTCCAGGCCAGGTCTGTGGTGGTGGGAGCTGGGACCACCCTGCTGCTTCAGGGACGTGGGTGGGGTGATGCCTGGTCCCCTGCAGGTGCTGCAGCCCTGGCTGTGCGGGTTTGAGCCCCCCGTGGCCACAGCCTGAGCTTAGCCACAGTTCAAACTCACCCATGACGGGATGCTTTTCCAAGGATGCAGCTGCTTTCAGTGCTGCATCTCTGCAGTCTTGCAGCCCGCTGCTGCCCGTGCCTGCCGCAGCCTCCCAGCTTGAGGGCTCCTCCAGGCCTCTGCCTGGCAAAGCAGCAGCTCTGCCTTCCAAAGCACAAAGAAAATAAAGTGAAAGGCTCCAAGCCTTTCACCACCACCATCAGCAACACGGTCACGATGAGCCCGTGTGGGCCATGGCTCTGTTTGTGCCTGAGGGTGAGGCTGGAGGATGCTCAGCCCACATTGTCACTTGCAGTGGCTCATGTCACTGCTATCCCTTGCTCTCCTCATGAGTAGTATTTGCAACAGTGCTTTACTTTAATTTTAGTTAGCCACTGCCCTCTGAGCTGCTGGCAAGATGCTGGTGTGGGCAGCGCTCAGACACGGTTTGGGAAGCATCAGCGTGTGACAGCAAGGGCTGTTCGGTGGTCCAGGGGCTGCCATGCCCCGGGTGCTGCTTTCCCAGGGGACAGCGGGGTCTGTGCTTTCCTGTGATGCTGCCGGGTACCCTGCTCGGGGATGCTCTGCTGAAGAGGTAATTTTGTTGTTGCTCTGTAAATAATGAGGGCTCGAAACGTGGCGTTCCCACCCCGGGCGGCCCTGCGGCGCTTTCGCCCGGACCGACCAGCAACGAAACCGCGTCCGAGGCGCTGAAGGGGGACGCGGAATGTTTTTGGCAGAAGTCGTGGCACCGGCAAATTAGAAATGAAAAATTTATGAGCGTGTCAAACTGTGTGAGTGCAGCAGCTCCAGATCGTTGGGTATTAAATTCGTGCTTAACTGTATACCTTACGGTGTGGGTGGGAATAACCTGTGCAGAGGTGCTGCTCGCGCCTCCTGCCCGCGCTGGGCAGGGCACAGGGAGAAACACAGGTGCTGGAGGTACCACAGCTCCTGCTCCAAAGGACTGTGGAGGAACCAGGGTGTGCTGCAAGGGAAGGAGCTTTCTCCCTGCAGCAAGCACCTGGCAGGACCAGGGTTTGTGGCCCTCTGAGTGTTCTGCTGGTGTCCTAGAGCGTGGGGCTTTTCGGGGCTCTGCAGCTGGTGTGGGGTCCCTCAAAGAGGCTCGGGTTTAGCAGTTCAGTTTCCAGGGCTATTTCTGGAGAAGGGGAACAATCTCTGAGATCTAATGCTTAATACTGCTTTCCAGCATAAACAAATCCATGCCAGTCCGTGAGCCATGGCCCCATCGTTTTTCAAGCCAATTTATGTTCCCATCAAACCTAATCTTTGTTCTAGTCATCCCTTGTCATGTGATTTAACAGATGTATTTTTTCTTCCCCTTTTTCAACAGACTTGTTAACAGTACAGGTACTTTTATGTTAGTTTTCTTTATGGCATCTCTCTGGATGCCTCAGATCTGTATTATCTGTTGCAGTTTCTAAATTTCCACTTAATCCTGTTTTTTTTTCTCCATGTGCTCCTGCTGTTTCTCTGCAATGTGAACTCTTCAGGGAAAACTCCCCCCCTTGAGCCCCATTTCCTTCCCAGAACAGGTACTTTTGTTCCCTGGAACAACTGCAGGCCATCACCTTTTCAAGGCTTGTGTTTTGTGATGTTCTTAAGGGTGTGAGCTGAACTCCTGCTCTTTCAGTTCTGCATGAATAGGTTTTTTATTATTATAAAATAATAAAAAGACTTAGTGGAACCCCAGGTCCCAGGGGAAGTCTCGGGCGGTGGAGGATTCCCTGCATGGAGGTGATGCTCGGGCAGCTGCCCGGCGTTGCCCTGTGGCCTGTCCCCCAGGAGCTCTTCCTTGGGGTGCTCAGGTACATCTTCTGCTTCTTGCTCCCTTTCCTTGGGTTCCTGCCCCACCTGCGTTTGTGCTTGGGATTGCCCTGACCTTGCACTTGGCCTCGCTGGACTCCATGTGGTTTGCACAGGTCCACGTCTCAGCCTGTCCAGGTCCCCCCGATGCCATCCCCGCCGGGCACCCGGAGCCCTCCCCTCGCCGAATCAGCTGGCAGCTTTGCCGAAGGATTAATATTCCTGCCCGAGTAGCTGTTGTTTAATATTCAGGATGTATTGCGTTATGGGCATAATGAATATTCAGGAGTGTGAATTAGCATAGCTCAGTTAATTACGCGCCGTGTGCAGTGGGGAAGGCACTGGCTCTCGTTAGGCCTCTGCTCAGCGATTCCCGGCGCGTCCTCTCGCTTGCAGAATGTGTCCCAGCAACGTTCAGTGTCTTTAAGTAATTTGGAGAGTCGGTTGCGTGCAGTGGGGCGAGTGTCGTCTGAATTCCTCAGCAGGCTCGAGGGCATGCTCTGAGATGTGAAATATTGCTATTATTATCTCATTAGACCCTTAAATAGGCTTACAGGTGCTATGAAGTGTTTTTACCATGACGGCTGACACGCTTTTAAAAAAAACCTGTTCTGAATATCCTATCGGAGCAGATTGATGTGCCCTTTTATGGAAATTAACGTACAGTAGCAGCGCATCTCCTGATAAAAATCCTCCTGCACTGGGGGTGGAAATGTATCTCGGGACCTTGAGGTATGTGGGGTTACCTGCTCTGCCCTCCAGCCGGCTGCGGGTCCCTGGACTGTCCCAGCTCCTGCTTCGGGCTTTCTCTTTCTCGGCGTGCTGGCCCCAGGGAGACCATCCCCCTGCTGGAAGGGGCACGATGCCCGCTCTGGAGCCGAGTGTGTCCTGAGGAGCTCCAGGCTCTGGCTTGCGATGGCTGCTGCCACCATTTGCTTGACCTTAGAGGTGTTTTCCAGCCTAAACAGTTCTGTGATTCTGTGAATGGCTGGTAGATCAGCCCGCCTGGGTCTGATCTTTATCTGTGAACAGGTATGTCTGGGATGAGGAAAGCACAGGTGTGTCCCAAAACCTCCTGAACTGGCTTCCAGATGAACAAGTTCTTGCACCTCTGGTGTTTTTCCAGAGCTGCTGGCTGGGTGGTCCATAGGAGGCCACATCCCGAGCGGTTGGAGAGCCCCATCCTTGCAGGATGTCATGACCATGTGATGCTGTGATGTGCAGCGCAAGCATGTGGCCCCTGCGCTACCGCTGCGTAACGCACAGCACCTCTGTCGGAGATGGAAGCACTGCCGTGCCCACTGCCCCCACAACGCCCCCCTTTGGCCTCCCAAGGACAGGATTCTGTCCTGCCTGAAGCTCTCCCAGTCCTGTGACGGAGGAGATGTTTCCATAGCCGTGGTTCAAGGGTAACGGGGTCTGCAGCGTGGCGGCTAACAAGATCGAGCGCTCTTTCTAAAGTGTGTTTGTAAAGGTTTATCTCAAAATAACTTACCCTGAGTACTTCCATGCTGCTTAAAATGGTGTGCTGGGGTAACTGGTGTGGGGAGCCATATTTTAATTAATGCTGGATGGAGTTTGTGGGTTTATTGGGTGCAAAAAAATTGATTAAATTGATTTCCTAAGATTGTAGGCATGGATGCTGTCCTAGTCCCTCATCCTTGAGCCTGCTCTCATCGCCACATGGTCCCTCTGACACGAGCTGGAAGGGCTGTCCTCTGCCAGTGGTACGTTGGGCTGGTGGCAGTCTTGCCTGTGCAGGTTCTTAGTTGCTCTGCCTCAGTTTCCCGTCGTTAAAGCAGTGCTACGTGCGATTGGCATTTGAAAGGCAGAAGATGGCTGAGAGGAGCTCCTGCTGATGGGGAATGCTCGTGACTCAGCTGGTGAAGGGAAGAGCTATTGGTTTGTCTTTACCTGTTTTCAAATGGAATTGTCATTTTTTCTGACTAAACGTTCTGTGCCGTTAATGATTTGCTGTCAGCTTTTGTTCTAAAGTCTTGCTGCTCACCCTTCTGGAGGTGAAGCGTGTAAGAGCCAGCACCCAGGAGGCTCCCTGGCGAGCAAGAGGCATTTCACCTCTGCGGCTCACTTGTCAGCCCAGGGAAAAAAGAGCAGTATTATGCAAGAAGGCAAAGAGGGGCTTTGTTTGCTCGTGGGGCGTGGAGACCTTTAGGGCTGGTTTCTGCCTCCTTGTCTCTGATGTACTCTGCGTGGACCAGAGCACGTGTGTGGATGTGTCCCCACCCTTGGCGATGCTCCACCTGCTCTTCCCAGGTTCAGAAGAGTTCAGTTAATTCATCATTTGTTAAATAGAGGGAGTCTTGCTGCCTTCTCTTGGTGCATCTTTTACTCCTCTCCTGTGTCTCAAGTCCAGCCCACAGACTGAGGCTGGATCAGAGCTGCCTGGGAACGGGGAGCGGGCAGTGTGGGTCGGATGGGATTTTTGGATTTAATCTTAAAAGTCGTTGTGCCAGGGGAGGTTTGGGTTGAATATTGGGAAACATTCCTTCCCCCAAAGGGTTCCCCAGCACTGGCCCAGGCTGCCCAGGGCAGGGGGCAGTCCCCATCCCTGGGGGGGTTTCAGAGCCGTGGAGATGTGGTGCTGAGGGACATGGGGTAGTGGGACTGGGCAGTGCTGGGTTAATGGTTGGACTGGGTGATCTTAGAGGTCTCTTCCAACCAAGGCTGTGCTGTGATTCTATGATTTTGGCAGCAGAGCCCAGCTACAGGCGACGGGACCGGGCGCACAGAAGTTTTCTCACCCCAGCCCCAGGCGTGAGCTGCAATGTGCCGGCTCGTCCCCAGCGGGGTCGCAGCTTTTCCCGCAGGAGATATCCTCACCCTTCCCATCGGGCCGTGCAGCGGGCGTTGCTGGGGACCCGTGTGGGAGCTGTGCTCATGCAAACGAGCGTGGGTTGCTTGGGACCGGAGCGGTGCTGGGGAGGAATCCCGTTGTCTGTCCATTGGCATGATGCTTCCGTTGGAGACGAGGCGCTGGTTATTTATTTCTTGGTCTTTGCCTCTTGTTTTGGCTTTGCTTGGGCACCTTTCCCATGCTGTGCTGGGGGGTCTGCTCCCCTCATTCTGTACTGGGGGTGACAAGTGCTCCTAGGACCTGCAGTTTGGAGTCCAGGATCCTCTGTCACCATCTCATCACCGGCTCTCTGAGCCCCCAGACCTCCCTCGGTTGTTGTGCAGCTCTTACCTCCTAGGAGAAGAGAAACAAATTATTTTCATGAGCTCTCAGTTAGAGCATCCCTGTGCATCCCAGGAGGGATTTGTTGGAGGACACTCGTGCTTGGGAATCGCACAGGAACCCAGACCTTCCCCCTGAAGGTCCCTGCGGGCCAGTCTTTCCAATAAGCTATTGAAATGTCCCAGTTAGGCATGTTGAAGCCTTCCTCTCATCTCCCTGCCACTTTGCAACCCTTATTTCCCCATTCTCTCCTTTGCTGCAGGCTTTGAGTGAGTCCTGGCACTTCTTCAGCCCAGTGGTAACGGGCAGCCCCTGGTGAGGTGTTGCACTCAAGCGCATCATTGAAATAAATTGTCTCATAAATTACCAGTGAGACCAGCTCCTCTGCTCGCCCGTTGCTGGGCGGTGTCCCGACGGAGGGAGCTGAGACGTTTTCATACAACAGCATGGACAAACTGCCTTTTATATTGGACAGAGCCTTGGGGAAGGAAGATGGAAAGCTGATAGGGGAACCACCTCCTTCCCCCCGTGCCCTTCGGAAGGGCCTTGGCAGCCTGAAGGTAGGAGGAGGCTTTGTGCAGCCTCACCTGACCCCAGGTCCCCCGGCATGGGCCAGGCTGGGGGTTCCCGTCAGGGCTGGGGTTTGAGCTGAGCGGGAAGGTGCTGCACTGAGTCACTGCGGGGTGGCTGGGGCAGCAGCACAATGTGGGCTTTTCATGTGAATATGCAGTTATTTTTTGAAACAGCAAAATATCCTGCCCAAAGCAGTGCAGTTGTGATCCAGGTCTAGAACCACCTGCGTTTTTATCTTTTATTTTCCCTTTTTTACTGATGGGATTTGCCAAGAAGGTTGTTGGAGCAGCATGTGCTCTTGCTGGGGGGAGCTGAGCATCCCTCTTGGGGGCAACAGGTCCTGTGGAGAGTTGCTGCCTGGACACACACCACTTTCTGGGCATTTCTGGATGAACTGGTGTTTGTGTGTGTCAGGGCCCTTCCCTAACAGTGGGTGTTTGCTGCCAGTCCTGTCGGAGGGGTCCCAGCCTCAGCTCTGGGCTTCATTCACTGCTGAAGCACGAGGAAAGCAGGGAAAAGGAAGGAGAATAGGGAGTAGTAAAAGTGCTGGCTTTTGAAATAATTCAAATCCAAGTCATGCCCAGCGAGGGAGTTTATCTTCCAAGTTATCCACAGCTGAGTGTTGTTTAACCTTGGATAATTCTTCCTGGGTAAGCAAAAAGATCCCTTACACCTATAATAATATCTTTTTGAGAGTTATTTAGTGCTCAAGAAGGGCTTTTTAAACCACTGTAAGACATTGCAATCGAAAAATAAAAATAAAATGCTAATTGGTGTGGTTTGAAAGCCCGTGACAAGGCCTCTTACAGAAGATATGTGCTCACAGACATGCTTGCCAACACATAGATCAGCAGTGTCGGAGGGAACAAAAAGTCCCCGTTTGCAGAGATTAGCTTTCAAAGAAAGATGAGGGGACTGGGGAAAAAAATAAAGGAAAGAAAAGAAAACTAGATAAAGGTTTTCTGAGTAACCCTCTTTGTGGAGGGCTCTGCCAGGAAGATCAATGTGGTGGTTTTAGTTTTGTGCCTTGACCCCGCTAAATTTTGAAAGAGTCTTTTGACCCGTTGGTGAATGTGCAGGAAAGAAGCTGCTGGAGAGGGAAGGGGCTGGGGGAGAGGGGAGCAGGGGACTGGGCAGGGAATGTGTCTGCCATGCCAGCGTTTCAATATAAGAACGCATGGACCCACTACAGAAGTGTCTCGGGTGCCTCAGGTGAGGACAGAGGAGGTCCTGTGCAGAGGGTGCGGATGGAGGCAAGGCTGTGATTTTGCTGGAACTCTCTTTATTCCTTTCATGTGCAGCATCCTCCCAGGTCATTGCTCTGCTGCTGACCTTCCTCCAGGAGCTGCTGCCAGAGCTTTTGGGCTCGCCTGCCCCCCTCTCTGTGCCCATCATGGTTTAGGAGCAAGCCCACGACCCGAGGAGCTGGGATGCTCTGCAGCCGCTCCCTGTGCCGTTAATGCCGAGCTGCTTCCCACCTTCTCCAGCCTGCCCAGTCTCCCCAGTGGGGCTGCAGCTGGGGCAGACAGTGCTACCAGTGCCAGTGCTTCTCCCAGTCCCCTGCAGAGTCTTGTGCAGCCCAGCGCTGGGCAGGAGAAGGGATGTGAGAGACTCAGCTTTCACGCCAAAGAAAGCATCTCGGGGCTGGTTTGTGTGTTCTTCTGTGACTTTAGAGAGAAGCTCAAAATCTGACTCAGATCCACTCCAAAGGCTTGCAAAAAGAACCAGGAGGCCAGTAAAGAGTACCCACAAGGTATTTGTTTATTTTCTGGAGCTCTTGGGATTTTCCAGCCAGTCTCGTGACTCGGGCTCTGACTCACCCAGCCTGAATGCCTGGGCTTGGCAGCCAGTGACTTTCTGCTGCCATCCCGGAGCTGCTGGGGCAGGGAGCTGCCTGCAGGGTTGCCACCGGCCCCTCTGACAGCATTCGTCGCGCTGCTCACTCCTGCTGGGTGCTGCAGCAGCTTCCCAGACCATGGGGTGCTGGAGCTTTGGGGCACAAACCTGCCTGCCCCAGGCTCAGAGCACCGAGGGTCCATGCTGGAAAACCTTGTGTGTGTGAGGAGGGGGCAGTGCTGGCACTGCACCCCTTGGCAGCCCACCCTGAGGACAGTGGGTGGCCCTGGGCCCTGCCTGCCATCCCTTGGGCTCCCCTGGATCTGAGAAATCATCAGCTCCACTTTGGGATTTAAATTGCAAAGGGAAAGCACTAACTTTCCCGTGCCAGCGGTGCGGGATTCTGGTGCTGGAGGGGGCTTTGCTGTCTGGGTGTGGGGTTTGTGAGGAAGCCCTCCTGTGATGGCAGCTCTCTGGGGATTGTTAGAGCACTCAGGAGACTGTTCTTACAAACATTCCTTTGGCGAGGTAAGCCTGGGTAGAAGGGAAACCTTCCGGAGCGTGTGCTGGAGGCAGCGTGCCAGTGTCAGGGATGCAGCAAGGCCAGGCGTGCAGCGAGGGGCGATGCTGTCACTGGAGCAGGGATGTAGGTGAGAGGAACAGCAGCGCCTTTGGCCAGGGGAGCCTCATCTGGGGGCTGCTCCCTGCGAGGGGGGCTGCTGGGAGCCACGACTGCTGTCTCACAGACACGTTGGGTGATGCCAGCAGCTGCCCTCTGCAGTGCCCCCTGTGCCACCCGCTGCTGTGTGAGGGCTCCCCTTGGGAAGCGCTGGCTTTCCGCAGGGCTGCTCGCAGCGACGGCCGCGCTGCACATAAACACCCGCGTGCAAACAGGAGGGAGGTGAGTGCCGGCTCCCCCACCCCTCCGCGCCGGCTGAGCTGTGATTCGAGTGCTGCCAAGCGCAGCAGCTACGTGTCGGTTCAGCAGAGCCAAAGGAAGGTGCTGCTGCTTTCCTTCCCTTTGTGTGCATTCCCACTGAGGACTGTTTTTCATTTAAATGGTGGGAGCCAGCCCGCATTGGAAAAACATTGTTCTCGGGCCATAAAAACAGTACATTGTGGAGTTGCTGTGTCCTGCAGAACGCGGGCGATTCCCTGGTTTGCTGTGCCCTGTGCAGCTGGTGTGCCGGGCAGGAGGGTGCTGGGGGACGAGAGGGTCCTGCCGTGGCTTTGCTCGGGTGCAGGTTTGTGCTGCCCACGACCTGGGCAGGTTTGGGGTGTGACCTGCTGCGTGCCCTTGGGGCTCCCCACGTGCTGCGTTCCTGGAACGCTGCTGCTGGCTGCAGTCAGTGCAGGGTTTTCGGAGTGGTCTGCAGCAGCTCTCCCAGCTCAGCCACGCTCCGGGTCCCTCTTCTATTGACGAGCCCCCTGCTTCCCAAAGAAGGGTTTCAGTAGTCCTGGACCTGCTGTTCTGCTCCATCCCTGGGCTTTCCTGAGGTCTGAAGTGATGTGTCCTTGGAGATTGCTGTGGTCCCAGCAGCTGAAATATCCCCTTCCTTTGGGCACCCTGCTCCCTCGCAGTGCCCTGTCCGTGCCCCTGTGTGTGGGGCAGTGCAGGGGGGGTGTGCACCCTCCTGTGCTGGCCCTCGCTGTCCTGCCTTGAGCAGAGGCAGGTGGGACCGAGCTGGAAGGGAGAAGGGAGAGCTGGGGATGACGGGGCAAGGACAGTGGTGTCGCTGGAATGGCAAAGCCTGGGATGCTGCATTGGGGAGGTGGGGACTGGGGCAGCCAGAGATCCCTGGGGATGCTCCAGAGCCTCCCAGCAGTGCGTTGCTTTGGGTATTTGGGCTTTTCCCAGAACAGCTGACTGCCCTCCAAACTCCAGCCTTGACTGGCAGCACCGATCCTTTGAGTTTTCTGGGGTGATAACTGAAATTTTAGAGCTTTCCCTCCTTTTTCCTTTTCCTTTTCTCATTATCAGAAACGGATGTTTTTTTCCTGGAGGAGGGAACACGGGCTGACGGGAGCTTTACACTTCATTGGGTAAAGTTTTAGCCAAGTTTAAAGCAGCTGAAACAGGTTTTGGCATGAGCTGTTACCCTTGCGCTTGGCTTGCAGGCTCCAGCGTCCCTCCCCTCCGCCTTTCCCAGATGCTGGAAGGTTTGGAAAAGTCTGTGTTTGGTCGGGTTTTGGCCTTGCCCCTCAAGGTGCCCTTCAGAGGGGCTTCAGTGGAGTCCAGTGGAGCAGGATGGGGAGCTCCGGCGCTGCCTGGCTCGGGGGTCGGCTCTGGGCTGCCCAGCGGGGCGGCAGGGCTGGGCGCGGGGTGGCTGTCCCCGGGCTGCCCAAACACGCTGTCTTCGGGCGCTCTGGGGCGCCTGCCAGTGCCAAGTCCCCGGCCCTCGGGCAGCAGGCAGGGCTGTTTGCTCTGGGAAGGAAAACCTGTCCAGACGTTTTCTCTCGTGCCCGTCGCTGTAAGACGTCGGAGCTTGTGTAACCCGTGGGGCTGGTGCCCGAGATCTGCCGGATAAGCTGGGATAAAGGCGCTCGCGTTCGGCTGGGGCGGCCTGGGGAAGCGAGCAGGGATGCACGGGGGGGCTGCAGGCTCGGCCCCGCTGCGCCGCTGTCACCCCGCAGCGCCCCGGCTGCCCTGGGGGGACCATGGGGGCTTTGCTCACCCCGGCTGTGCTGCGGGTCAGCTTGCTGACCCGGGGCTCCTGCAGCAGCCGTGGCGCTGCCCGCTCTGCGGGGCTGCCTGCATGCACAGGCTGTGAGTGCAACGTCCCCTTGGCATCTCTGGCAGAGTCCTCTGTAGCACCCACACGTTGCAGGGGAAAAGGGGTCCCTGGGCAGCGCTGAGGCTCTGGCCACAGGAGAAGCTCCAAAGGCACTGTCTGCCCCATTGCTTAGCCGTGGTTTTGGTGGGTTTAGGCTTTTTTTTTTGGCTTTTCCAGCAGCAAAACAGCAGCAAAGGGAAAAAGCAGGCAGAAGGAGTGGGACTGCCTGGTGCTCCCATCTGCACAAGGAGTTAAAGTCTCCTTGCAGCTGCAGTCAGAGCGTTCACCCCGAGGCTGAGTTTGTGCTGCTGCGTCTATCTCAACATCAGCTCTGGTTTTAACACTCTCACCCTGGCTTAACACAAGCAACAGATCAGCCAAAATAAGCCCCATCCCAGCAGTTGGTTGGCGTGTTGTATCTGCTTCCAAGAGAATCCTGAGGGTGTGCGTCCCTCTCTGTGCTTTGGCCGCCCAGGGACGTGCCCTGGCGGCAGGAGCGGGGCTGGGCTGGCTGGGGGGAGCAAGGGCAGCCCCACATTCCCATGGCCCCAGCTCCTGCCCCCGCAGCCAGGGCTGGGACGGGGAGCCTGGCGCAGCTGAATGGCTCCTTCTCCCCAGCACGACTTGGGGCGAGACAGGGAGAAAAGTCAGGGCAAGTTCCCAGTGAGATGCGACTGGCCCGAGCCTTGGACTGTCCCCGGAGCCTCTCCTGTGCTGGTGCCAGAGACGCTGGTTCAGCGCAGGCAGTCCTGCACGAGCAGGGACTGGAGGGGAGTTATTCAGCAGCTCCATGGGCTGTGCACTGGTGCCCCTGCTGCCAGCTCATCCTGCTTTTTCCATCTAAATTTGTTCTTCTGCAAAAAGGGGTGAAGAGGAGAGACCTTGCGCCGCAGCGGTCGCCCTCCAGCCCGCCCCTCGCTGCGCTCCCTGCCAGCCCTTCTGCCAGGAGGCGGCTGTGGATGAGAGGCTGTGTCTCCCAGAGGGCTCATTGTGCTCAATCGTTCCCATTTGTCACCGTCCTGCCTTTGCAGGCGCTGGGATGTGGGTTCTAAGTCACCCTCGGGGTCTCTTCCTGCTCCCGTGAGCAGGCCTGATGCAGGAACGCCTTCCTGCGGTGGCTCACAGCTCCTCTCTTCGTTTGTCCTCGGGTTATCGGAAGGGAAAGCAGCCGGGTTGTTCCCTCCCGACGCCATTCGGGAGCGCCGTGTAAAGCTAAAGCAAACGGACGGCGAGGGCTGAGTGGGACAGGGGCTCCAGGAACGTCCCGGCCGGCCCCGGCGTGTTCCTGGTCGGAGGAACCTGGCGTGGCTCAGCCCAGGCGGGCGCTGCGGGGCGCAGGGCTCCCCACCCCACCGAGTGCGCAGGGCACGGAGGGGACGGGACGACTGCGGGGCCGGTGGCCTGTCCACCAGCAGCCCCGGTTCCCGGGGGACAGCCCTGCTCCCCGAATGCCATCTCTGTGCCGCGCAGGGCGGGCACCCCCGGCCCCTCGTGCGGCGTGCGAGCGAGCGGTGCCGAGGAGCTGCCAGCCTGGAGGGAAGGAGCCTGGGCGAGGGCTGGACCGAGCCCTCGGGAATGTTCTGCTGCCGTCTCGCACGGCCCCGCTGCCCGAGCGCTGACAAACAGCGGCGAGGTTTGGGGATGCCTTTCAAAGCCTGATACTGATGTTTTGCGACAATTAATCTTGCTATTTATATCAGTATAATTAGCTACGTTATTAATATTATCAAGGCGCCACAGTGCTAATTATATGTCTGCTTAACATGTGCTATCAGTGCTGTTCAGAATCCAGTGTAATTCTGCTTGACGTTATCCCTGCCATTAGTGTTATTTGTTGTGTGCTGCAGAGGATAATTTGATCCTTCTAATCGCTGCGATACCCATTAGGCAAACGGTCCCCACTCGCCCAAGCTCTTGAGAATGATGCCACCAAGTGGTGCAGCTTTCCTAGGGACGCTTCCCTGTGAAATCTTCCCCGGTTTTGGGGTCCCCTGTCTGTCAGGCTCCCCCTCGGAAGGAAGGAAACGCTTGGAAAATCCTGCCTCCAAAAGTACAGTAAGTAGGTCTTTGCTCTGGGGTCTGTAGGAGCTTCTCTGGTCTTTTGTCTCCCCTTCTCCCCCTGCCAAGTGCTTAAATATTTCAAATTTGAGGAGAAATAAAGCTGAAGTGTGGGGAACCCAGCTTTAAGACAGCTTTTCCATCAGTGATCCTGCAGCACTGCTGCCAGCCGTGCCGGGGTTCCGTGGCTCCACCCGTAGCACCGGCTCAGGAGCAGCAGTGGGGTTTGGTGGCCAGGCTGTGGGAGCAGGGACCGTCCTCCCAGCGCTGGCCATTGCCCGAGGGGACGGGCAAGGCAAACGCTGGCATTCACAGCCAGCGAGGGCTCCCGCTTGCTTCCCCACATGGCTCCCGTCCAAGGGGTTTGTCACCACCTGCCATGTTTGAGGATCCTCTCCCGCTGCTGAAAACAGGGCTTTGCACACCTAAACGTGGAGTGAGGTGCTGGTACAGCTGTCTGGGGACTGAAATAGTGGTGTAAATATCAGGGTAGGTTCCTGGCCTTCCCCCTGCAGCTCCTCCAGTGCTGATGTGCCAGGGGAGCGATGCCCACTGCGGTGGTCACAAACGCCAGAGGTCCCTTAGAGCTCATCGCAAGACCCTGTGAACTTTCTAATCCTGTTTCTTGCCCTGTGCACATCTCCTGTGGCTTCACCTCTTGGGAAGCCTCATGCCAGGAGGGCCCCTGGGGAAATCTGGGTTTTCTCTCCCCTGAAGCAGCCATCCTGTGCTGGATGGGGAGGACCTGAGAGCCAGCTCCATGAGCATCTCTGCCACCACCCATGGCCAGCCCATCCGTGCTGCCCACCCGTCTGGCTCCCAGAGGAGGATTTAAATGGAGATAAATCCTTGCATACAGGGGCAGGTGAAGAGGTGCATTTGATTTCTGATTCTCTCATGCTGGCTGTTCGTGCCTCAGCCCACTCTGCTCCTGTTACTCCTGCTGCAGAGATGGGGGAAGGAAAAATACAGGCTCCTGAGTGTGCGCAGGAGTTGAAGCAATGGGGAATTCAAAACCAGCTGCTGGAGCGTTTGATCATCTCGTTTGATCCTCAGAGCTGGGAGCTGAGATTTTGTAGGGCACGCTGGGAGAGGGAAGGCGCCAAATGGGAGGCTCTGTATTTCATTATCATTCATTTGCAGCTGTCTCGATGCCCGCTCTCCAGCAGCAGGCCCTGGAAGAGGGAGCGGGCGTGAGGGTGGAAGGGTCTGAGAAGGGGGGGCAGGAGCAGCTTGGGGCTGGAGGAGTAAATATTTAACCAGCTTTGGTGAGGTTTCTGCTGCACTGTGCTGGGATGGGCTCTGGCCTGGGAGAGTGCTCCCTCAGGCAGGTTGTTCTGCTGCTTCTGATGCTGAGCCCTGGCCCCTGTCGGTGGGATGTGCCCAGAGGTGGGTGTTGCAGCCCCAGGGATGGGTGCTGCAGCCCCTGAGCAGGCAGCTTCTGCCCGTCGTGTCTGTACGCCCCCTTCTCTGGCCAGTGCCTGGGATGGGGCTTTGCTGTGGGCAGAGGCTTTCAGGGGATGGTGCAGGTTGGATCCACCCTGTGTGCATGGCACTGCAGCATGGGGATGGACACAGGGCTCCAAGCCCCTTCCCAGCGCTGGGTTGAGGCTGGGGGTGACATGCTGGGGGACCCCTCCAGCAGGAAGGTGAGCTGGGTGCCCATGACGTTGCGGAGGGAAGTGGTGATGAAGGCAATAAAAGCTGTTGGGGCAAGGAGGATGAGAGACCAACTGAATGTGGATGGTGGGACGAGCAGGCGTTTGCAGATAGAGCGTACACGTTTTATCGCCCGTTAATATTTGAGATTAAAATCATGTTCTGCAGTGTTTTGTAAAGGGAAACTATGGGTCATGGTTGTGACACAAGTCAGGTTCCCCTTGAGCTGATTTCTCCACCGTCATTTGTCGCCAACCTCTGATGCGGCATCTTCCTGATCTCTGCAGAATTCAATCCATTTTCTGCAATAATTTGAAATGCAGGAGCTTAAGCTTCACTTTCGAGCTAATTTTCTATTTGTGATTCAGAACATCTCTCCCCGGTGTTTAGGCGTGAATTCCGCTTCTAATTCATTTTGTGCGTTTCGCATTCAGTTTTGGAACAGCTGAATCCAGACATTGATCTGCAGCCCCGGCAGCGGGCGGGGTGGGGACAGCAGGTACCTTCCCCGCAAGTTTTCATTATTTTGTCTTGCATTTTGCTAATTTGGTTTGGGAAGCGCGATAGAAATTGAATGAAGTAATTAGTGAATCTTTGATAAAACCGTTATCTGTCTGGTGGAAATCACAAAGCGTCTTTTTTATTGTTGAATGGAAACCAGATGTTCCTCGGAAATGTATGAATCTGCCCTGAATTTCTCTCCAGCACTTTCCCAAACTTTCTGTTGAGTGAATACTCATTGAATTTCCTCTTCATTTCTGCAACAGAAGCTTGATTGGCCATTAAGTGCAAATGAGAAATTGTGTAAATTGCGTGCCAAATTCCAGATTTCCTTTTTGCAGCCTCGGATTGGGTGTTTCAGCTCTTCAGGTGATAACCATTAACTGGGAAGGGCCATCAGACCTTTCCAAACTCGAGCCAGGCACGAGGCTTGCGTTGCCTGCGGCCGCTGGATGGTTTCACAGCTCACACCGCACGGTTGTGGCAGCTGTCAGACCGCGTTGAAACGCTGGCAGGAGCTGGTGTGGTCCCCGGGGTGTTATGTACTGCCTGACTGCAGCTTTCACTGGGGAAGGCATCGCAGGCGCTGCGCTGCTTATCGTTCAGCCGTGACGATGGGTTGGGTGTGCTAACGACGCGTCTTCCCATGGAACTGCAGTCTCCAGTGTCTAGAGAGTAAATGCAAACAAGCTTTTGACTAATGAAGCTTCCTTGGTTGTGCATCACTTTGAGAGCTTCAGCAGGTGGGGAGTGAGGGGTGTCTGAGCCCCCGAGGAAAAGACCAGCGAAGCATCTGACCCTTTTGGTAGAACCCAAATGGTTCATTGACACCAAAACCCTCCTGGGGGAGCGTCCAGCGGGGAGGGGTGAGCCCAAGGAGGGACAGCGAGGGAGGGCAGGGTGGAGGGAAGACCTCACAAGAGTCAGGAGCCCCAGAGGTGGAGCTGGGTCTCTGCCTGGTTTGGAGCTTCAGTTCTCCAAGTGTTTTCAAAAGTTCTTAATTTATCACAATATTGCTGCTTGTTTGGTTGGGTTCTTTGTTTGTCAAGAACACGTTTTTCCTGTCGCTCATAATTTACTTCAGGAGTTCCTCCATCTTCTGTTACAGTTTCCATGCCTTCCGTGGTGGCTGTGCCTTCCATGATGGTTTTGTTTTCCACCTGGACGTTCTAGAACAGACCCCGCGGGTGCTCAGCCCAGGCCTTTGGTGTTGCGTTTGTCCCTTTGAGACTTCCCACAGTTCCTCCTTAGATCTTCTCCACGTATTGTTCTTCCCCATAGTCCAAATTCATTTTAGTGTTTCATGTTCAAGGATATGTGTGGTCTTTATTCTTTTCCTTAGGAAACTTTAATGGCAAAAATCTTTGTTGATGCTCTTTTAGTTAGCTTGTTCTCTTCTGCTCTTAGTAATTGATGCCCAGCATTATCAGTGACACTTGGTCTCCTGCTGTTCTGACGCTCCGTGTGCCTCAGATCAGTGTTTGTCAGGCTCTTTTTCCTGGAAATCCCATCTCTGCATGAGATTCTCACATACCCATAGGAATATTCTTGAGGGCTCTTCATAGCCATACCACTGTCTGCAGCAAGAGTCGTTAGCATAATTGCACTATCATTAGTGTACCCACGAAGACGCGTGTTCGCTGGCGTTGGTCTCCACCCAACGTCCCTTCCCTTCCTTTTCAGGGCAGCTTCTAAGGGCCACTTTTGTGTTGTTCTTTGTCTTTGCCTACCATGTGTTCATATAAACCCTTCAAAGGACACATCTTCTGTTCCACCAGTCGATTCTTCCACAAGGATATACATATTTATGGGAACAAAGCTGTGTTGTCTATCTTTGATACTTAGAAAGGAATTGTGTTCACTTGTGGCTTCAAAGCCTGTGGAGAGAGGGTGGTGCTAGCTACAATCTGTTCCTCTTCCCCGTCTGAGTCCTTCCTCGGCTGCACAACAGCAGCATGGCTTTCAGGTGTCCTCTCATGGTCTGATCCATTGCCGAGCTGCGTTGTTGTTGGCTTTGTCCTTGAGTCATTCCTTTGCGCTTCGAAGGGGTCCTCCGGATGCTCGGTGTCCGAGGTTGTGAATCCAGTAACACCACTGACCTTGGCCCTGTGTCAGGTGGATTTTGGCCCTGTCTGGCTCACGCGATGCTGCTGGTGTGGCTGTCTGTTAGAGTGGGTCAGAATGGGAAAAAAATTTCATTTCAGTCTGTGGAAAACACTTGTTTTGGCCAAACCCTCCAGTGGGATGCTGAGGTCCTGAGATGGGGAAGGTGGGGAGGTCTGTTCCCACCCTGTGGGACAAGCAGCTGCTGGTGGCACCTACAACAGAGCATCAGAAGCCAACGCCTCTGGACCTCTGGTGCTGGCCAGGAAGAAACTAGAAACTACTCACTAGAGGAAAATTCCTGGGGACAGGCATTGCTTGGAGCACTGGAAATCTTTTCCTTCCATCTGTCTTTTTACAGGAATAAAAAAAAGTAGAGGAAGATAAACAAATAAGCTCAGGACTCGCTGCAGCTTGGGAATTTTTCCATCAAATGTAGCAAATTTAATAAGATGTCTGAAAATCACATTCTTTTAAGCTGAGAAGCACGCAGCCTGCACTGGGGAGTAAAGTCTCTGAGTATTTAAATAGGACAGCTCAAACAAGCAGATATTGGTTAGATGGCTTCAGGAATAAAAACTGGCTTGTCACAGTCAGGATGAATTTAATAAAATATTTAAACAATTTTCAGCACTGCTGCGGTGATACGGCAAACCACGATAATATCCAACAGCAGAAGAATTGCTTTGAAAAGATTAAAGGATGTAAACACCGAAGGGCCTCAATAAGCCGTGTGCATTGCTGCCGTGTGTTCGCACAAGTGTTCGTTAAGCGAGTTCTGCAGCGCCTCGTTAGCTCCTTTGTGCAGCCGGGTGGTTGTAGGCTGGAAGGCGAGGGAAGCAGCCGGCACTTCGCCGAGGGATCTGGTCCGGCCTGGAATGTTCCCTCTCCTCGGGAACCTTGCTGGGATCCATGTCCCCCAGGCTCAGCTCTGTGGCCAGGCTCTGCCCTGACGTGGATCGAGGTGGCTGCCGTGGGCACTGGGACCGGTCTGGTTCCACCAGGGCCAAAGGTCCCTGTGTTCCTCTGGCTGCACGGGTGGGTTTTTCAGCCCACGTCAGTGCGGTGGGGATGCTCCTGGGAGCACACTGATGTGCCATGGGGCTGTGCAGCAGCGTGGCTCTTCTCCCAGCAACCTGCAGCGCTGGGGGCTTGGTGCTGCCCCGGCCTGAAGGCAGATGCACAACAAAATCCAACCCAGAATGTCTCGGTCAGTGCCGGGCGATGCAGGTGAGACCACCCAAAAAGCTGCTGAGGAAGGGACCTCTGCTGGAAGGTTATCTGGTGTAGGGTGAAAGCTGAGCTCTCCTTTGGCAGCCCTGGGTTTCTCCTCCAGCTCCCAGGACACGCACAGGTTCCCACCGGCAGGGCTGTGGTGGGCTTTCCCCGCCGGGCGCTGTGGGCTCGCTGCTGGAGCCCGTACACCTTTTGATCCCCCGGGCCTCGTGATGACTTGGTAGAAGGTCACATCATCCCGTAACAGGGAGGGGGACTGGCTGGCTCATTCTCATCCTTGTTCTCGTTTTGCCCAGGAAAACGGATCAGCGTGGCGTCCCGGGAACACCTCGTTCCTTGGGCTGCGCGCTCACGTGGAGCAGCTCCAGCAGCCAGAGGTGAGCCATCCCGGGGAGCCATCCCTCCCCCGCGGGAGGAGCACGGCTCGTGCCAGGCACTCGCAGGTATTGGGGGTCTGACGGGAATATTTTCGGAAGCAAAGCCCCCGTGCCTGTGAAGTAGCACCAGGGCAGAAAGAGCAGTCTGGGGAGGTGCGAGTCCCCGAGGTGCTACCAGTGCTGATGGTGGTAAATCGTGGTGGGCCCCATGCTGAGTCCTCGCACTGCGGGAGCACCGGCTGGCACAGAGCAGTGCCAGGGCTCGGGGACCTGCTGTGGCCACAGGGAAGAGCCCGGTCTGTGCCGTGCTCACCAGCACCTGGGGTTTTGGTTCGGCAGCACGGAGGCGGCTGTCGGTGGAGCTGGGAGGATGCACAACCACCCCATCACCCTCCCTCCCAAACTGATGGGGTCGGGACTGATGCTGCTGGGAGCAGGCTGCAGCTAACTCAGGCGCTGGCGTTCCCGAGGTGAGCTGCACCGGTGCCCCTCATCCCCACAAAACCAGTGGGTGCCTGGGCAGGAGCTCAGTGCAGAGCAGCATTTTGGCCAGGGCAGGGACAGGGGTGTGGGTTCTCCATGGCTACAGCAGCACTGCAGCTGCAGGATGCCATCAAGAACTTTGTGGTTTTAAAATTGGACCAGCTCCCACAGGGGCGATCGTGGTGGACTGGGATACCCTGGGCAACATACTGGTGGCAACTGGTTTTCCTGTTCTGCTTCTAATTGGACAGAGGACACCCAGCAGGATCCCTTCCCTGTGCCAGGAGACATCCTGAGCCACTGAGGGCTTGGCCGTGCATCCCCAGCCCAGCAGAAATCCACCCCCACTGCACTGGTGCCCTTCTCCTGTGTCATTCTGGTGAAGCTGGTGGATGGTGGGAGGCATCAGGGACCCGTTTTGATGCTGCTTTGCAGCCCCAGAGGTCAGGGTCGGCGTGCGGGGAAGCATTTCGCAGCTGGTTTGACTTTGGTGCGCGTGTGTGCGCACGTGTGTTTATGGATGCACATGTGGTTTGTGTTCGTGGGATGGGGAGGGAGCAGGGCAGGCACCCAGGCCCTTCTCAAAAGCAATTATACATGAAGAAGGGCAATGAAAAAGGCCCTAAATAAATCACCCAAAGTAAACACTGCAGCTTTGGCTGCCGATGCACGAAGACAGACGCGGGAAGCCTGTCCTCTAAGGCAGAGCCAAGCGACACGTCCCTGCGTGCCGCCCGCTCGCTGCGAGCGCCCCTCGCGCGGCGGAGCAGCTCAGAGCAGCCCGGGGAGCTGCAGGGAGCCTGACACTGATAGTTCCTCAAGTTGTCTGGAACCTCGATACTGTCTGCAGGCAGAACAGGGAAATCCGTACTTAGTTCTTGTTCGAGACTGGGAGAAAAAGGGAAATGCAGAAGGTGTTGCACGTGGTGCACGTAACCAGTAAAAGCTGAACGGCCGTGCTGGGCCAGCAGTGCCGCGTCACCCAGCTCCTTCCCCCGGGTGCTGGGGGCATTTATTTCGTGTCTGGTCACTGAGGCAGTGGGGCCAGCCCCCTCCTGCCCTGCCGTCCCCGCTGAACGCGTTTGTCCCCTGGGCCCCCCAGCCCCTCCCTCTCACTGCACACCAGTGACTTTTGCTCAAGGACATGGTGGCGTTTCCTTTTTCTCTCTTTTTGTCACTTCTCTTCCCAACTGTAGAGAAACAACTGTATTTCAGGCCAGAAGGTGAATGTTTGGGGAAATTACGAGCGTGTTATAATGCAATTAAAACCCCCCCCCTATAATTTCTGTAATTTATATATCCCTACCAAATAACCAGCTGGTGTAATCAAAGTTTCTGGGCTGTTTTATTTGTTTCAGCAAATCAAACAGAAGGAAATGGTTCTCTCTGCAGTTCCACGTGCTGCACAGGGGTGCTGGCTGAGGAGGAGCCAGGGCACAGCGAGAGGGGTGTGTGCTGCGTGAGCCCTCGCCGGCACACGTGAAACACGGCTGGAGGGATGGGAGCTCAGGGGCAGGCTTTGTGCATGTTCCTGCGTGGAGCAGTGATTCTGTCCCCTGGGAAACTCCGGGTGCTGCAAATGTTTTGGACTCGTGTGCTTCCAAGAGCGTACCTGGAGCTCCCTGCCACCCCTGCCCTCCATCAGCAGCCCTGCAACATTAAAGCTGCAATTTCAAAGCTGCAACTTCAGTGCAGCCAAGTTGGTGACGAGGAAGATAATTAGCAAGCTAAATGTTCAATGCTTTAGTCAAATTGTGTTTGATAATATTGAGCTGTTGGGGGGGGAGCTGCTGGCAGCTGGCTTTGCCATTATCGGTGCGGCGATGTTGTGCAAAGCGCTTTCCTCTTAATGAAGGCGCCCTGGGTTTTGTTTCATCTTTCAGGCCCGTTTCTGTGCTCCGCTTCACCCTTCGTTGCCCAGCAATTTGCGGGATTGCAAACGAGCTTGGAGTATTTTAGGAGCCGGTGGTTTTCCGGCAATGAATGCTTTGCCTGTGCTTCATGACCACGATTCAAGTTCTCTTGGCTAACTACCCCAGATTATCCGTGCGTGCAGAGAAGGGCCGTGTTTATGGCTCTGCCGGAGTCCTGATGAAAGCCTTGGACTGCAGTTTCTAGCCCAGGATGAATCGAACACCACAGGGATCCTCTCCCAGCCCTGACATTTAAAATATTAATAGGATATCACTTTCCTGACAAGCGCTGCAACAGGTAGTGAGCACTTTGTTGTAAAACATTTCCTCGTAGTGGAACCGTGTATTTTAATGGAAATGTGGTGTCACTTAAATTATTGATAGCCAAAAACCCACGAGTCCACCGGGTGTCCGCAGATACCGAGATCTTTTCAAAAGGGCTCTTGCTCCGTGCCCCGCTGGATCCCCTTCTGCCCCATGAGTGTTGCAGCTGTGGCACCGCGCCCCCGGGATGCCAGTCTGCTGGCAGTGACCCACGAGCGCTGTGTGACAGGGACCACAGCCTTCTCCCAGGGGTCTTTTAGCTCCAGGGAGGAGGGGGGAGCAGGGGTGGGAAGGGGCAGTGATTCATTCAGGGGGGCAGGCACCTGGCTGCCCTTCGAAGGACGCGGTGAGAGGGGATGGCGGAGCTCGGCCGGACTTCGGCAGCTGCTGGGAGCTGCTCGGGGAGGGTCTCACTCGCTGCCTGGCGAGGCTGCTGGTGGCCGTCCCCCGGCCGGAGCTGCCCCGCTGCTCTCCCTGCCGGAGCCGGTGTTGCTCTGACAGAGGTGGTTTGCCAGGCAGAGAAGTCCCTCTCTGGTGGTTCAACAGGCGCTTGGTTGGGTTCCTCACCATGTGCAGAACAAAGCTGATGATGAAAACAGTGCTGGCTTCTTTCCTGGTCGAGCTGCGGGGAACAGCGCGTCCCGTCTCGCCCACCTTGTGGGGGGTTCAGCAGCAGTAAGGGGGTCGAGTGCTCCTGGTTTTCCGGCTGCTCTTGAGGTTTTCCAGGAGAATGCAGGAGAAACTCAGCTTTGCTGCAGGAACACAACCCAGCCTGGCATCCCACACCATCTGCAAAGGGCAGACGTGCACACTGTCCCCTCCAGCTGGGGACCTCCTCGGGGTCCCCACGGTGCTCAGCTCGGTGGCTGCCCCGTCCCAGGGGAGCACAGCGTGGGGCAGAGGCTGCACAGACACCCAGAGCCTTTGCCCAAAGTTACCCACGTTGTCACCCCCTCAGGCAGTGTCTTGGGTGGGAAATGGTCTCGGTTGCCGCTGACCTTGTTTCTTCTCTTTCTCCTCTCCCATCTCTGGACTCGCAGCAAACCCTGGAGACAAACCTCACCAACCTGGTTAAACGCAACAGTGAACTGGAAAACCAGATGGCCAAGCTGATACAGATCTGCCAGCAAGTGGAGGTTGGTGAGAGCCACCGGGGGACTGGGCTGGGGGGAAGGGGCACTGGGAAGCTCCCTGCTGGAGGGATGGGATGCACGGGGTTGCTCCCGTGTTCTTCCCCGGGAGCTACCCTGGGAGCAGGTGAGTGTGTGGTGGGAGCGGGGCTGCTGGGAGGCTGAGTTGTTTTGGAGAGCTTGGTCCCAAATGATGGAGGACGGGGATGGTTCCCAGGGGTCTGTAGGGTCTGAAGGAGAGGGTGGCGTGACTGGGAGCTGCTGGGAAGAGACACGGGCTGCTGGGCTGGCTCGGGAAGGGAGGACCTGCACCCCCAGCTGCCCTCCCTGAAACAACAGACCCTTGGATGTCAGTGATGAGCGCCCCGGGAGAGCCCAGCAGGAAATTGGTGGTTGTGCTGCTGAGGGGCAGCAGGACAGCCACAGCTGTCAAACCTGTGTCTGCCCAGGCTGCTGGGAAGCTCTTGAAGCGGTTGCAGGTTCCTTCTCAGCTCCAGGGTGCTTGTAGTGTGTTAATTACATTTTAACCCTTTCCTCTGGGGAAGGAGTGGGTGAGACCCCACCACGCTGGGGTGGGTTGAGCAAAAGTCCTCGCTGATGAACGGAGGAGGGAAGCAGTGGGTGTCTGCAGGTCCTGGCAGGGAAGCAATGTAAAATCCCCACAGCTGCTTGCAGGCATTTGTCTGGTGGGTTGTGCGCTCCTATGGGGTGTGTTCTGACTATAGCAGATCCACATCCCAGGAGCAAAGCCAAGGAGCTTGGGAGCCTGGAGGTCAGAGGGGGACGGAGGCACAGGTGGGGACCTGGGAACACCCAGGTACGCGGTGGGTGAGACGGTCCTCCCTGCTGCAGGGCTGAGGCTCCCCTCCCTCCTGGGGCACGGGGGCTGTGGTTCCGGGCAGTGATGCTCCCCGCTGCAGCCACCGTTGCTGCTCCTTGCTGCGCCTCACCCTGCTCGTGGACACGATTTCCCTCCTCCCTCTGAGCTGTGCTTGGTTCAGGGCCAGCCTCACCCTGTGGCAGCGCAGGCAGAGTGACTTGTCCCCAGCTCCCAGGTGGTGGGGGGGACGTTGTGCCCGTCCCTGCTGTGACACCAGCTTCCCCTCTCAGGGCAGGGCTGATTCCAGCCGCTCTCCCGGGCTGCCTCGCTTTCCTTCCTCCTCCCACACACTTTGCCTGCCCGCATCCTTCCTGCTGTGGGGATGGCTGCGACCTCTCCTGCCTGCGCCCCCAGTTCAGCAGCGCAGCGAGGCTGGGGATTAAGCCAGCGGCGGGTGGGAAAGGCTTTGTACGGGATTACGGGGGGCGTCGGCAGGAGAGAGATCGCCTTTAATCCCCCGAAGAAAGGGACTCGCTGACCTTGCTGCTTTGCCCACTTGATCTGCAAAGCTCCCTGTGCTCCCGGTGTGCAATCAGGCATCTCTTGTCTGCGTGGCGGAGGAAGTGTGCGGCGGGGGGAGCCGGTGCCAGAGCCTGACGCTGCCTCTTGGCTGCGGCTCCGGAGTCGGAGTTCAGGAGCGACGCGCTCCGGCGGAAACATTCGGGAGGAAGAGGGCGGTTAACGCCTTGCTGTTGTTTCAGAGTGCACGTACCAATTAATAGCAAATTAATTCGCAGCTTTGTTTACTGATGTGATACATGGAGAGAGGCTGTCGCAATTAGTTTCTTCTTAATAGGCTATTGATTTTTTTTGTCGCCGAACTCAGCAGTGGTTCCTTGAACCAGCACCTCCCCAGAGAACAACCCCCGGCAGCTGCTGGGATCGCTGACGTGGATTCGGGGCTTTGCCAGTGGCGGCTGTGTGCTTCCCCCTCGGTCACCACAGCCGTGCTGGGGGACACAGCCCTGTGGCTTACCCCTCGGTCACCACAGCCGTGCTGGGGGACACAGCCCTGTGGCTTCCCCCTCGGTCACCACAGCCGTGCTGGGGGACACAGCCCTGTGGCTTCCACGTGAGCATGGACGTGCTGGGGCTGCAGGTTTCTTGCTCTGGGTGGGTGTTCAGATTGAGGATTATTTTAGCCAGGAGCCAGGGATTTCTGTGTGGATGCCAGGCTGGAGGGGGAGCGTGGTGCTTGCTGAAGGCCCCCCCTCACCTGCTGCTTCTCCTGCTGTTGTTTTCTGCAGTCCTGGCACCCAGGGCTCCCTCCTGCAAGCACTGGGGCTGCAGACGCTTGCCAGCAGCCCCGATGTTGTGCTCCTGGGCAGTTGGAGCGATGGCCGTCTCTGGGCACACCTCGAGGGGCTGCCAGCACCCTCTGCAGCAGCCGGGTTCCCAGGCAGTGCTGTCACCTTTTGCTGCCAGCACAGATTGCTGCAGGCTCCAAACCCCGGGTCTGATTCCCCCCCTGCTGCCTCGCAGCACATTTGGAAGATGATCCGCTGTTTTTTCTCGCTGGAGTTATCTTTGCAGACCATCAGCTGTCTCCCACTTCAGTGTTGCATAATCTGCTGGCCAGGTTTAAAAAAAGATCCTCCATCAAACGGGTTTAACTCGGGGCTGCTGTCAGACTCCACTGTTCTGCATAGCTTTGGGAGTACCAAGCGAGGAAAGTCTGTTTATGTCCTCCAGTACACGGTTTAATTTCAGTGGTGAGGCTCAGCTCCCCATCTGTAGAGCGCATCCCCCCTGTCCTGTCTGTCCCCCCAGGGATGTTGGGGGGTTCCCCCCTTTTCCTGCAGACAGAGGACTGAAGCCTCTGCCTGTGCTTTCACTGCGCTCGTTGCATGCCCTCCATTCAGCTTTAAAATAATAAAAGGTAAATCTGTGTGTGTGAAGCCTGAAGGGGGGCCCAGCAGGGATTAATTAGCCTAAATTAAGCAGGACACGTGCAGCTTATTTTTGTAGAAACAAGCCCCTGTTTCCTTCTGCCTCCTGGGACTGATGCTGGTTCGAGGGGCAGGGTGGGAGCCCCTGGTGTCCCCAGCTTGCTGAGCCCCCACTACCTGTGTCCTCATCATCCAGTCTTACCATCCTCATCACTCCCTGCTCAGTGGGCTGAAAGCTGCCTCTGAGGAGGTGCTGGAGCCGTGCTGAGAGCATCCTGCAGCACCGGGAGGGGGATGATTTCCCCCCTGTGCCGTGCTGCAGAGCTGGGGGCCACAGAGGAGGGTGGCTGTACCAGCCCAGCTTGCCTGGAGCCATGGCTGCCTCGAGCTGGCTCAGCCTTTTCAGTGGGACCCCACTGGTGTTCCCTGCTGAGCCCTGTGCTGCCGTGGGCTCTGCCTGCGCTCCCTCCCTCCGCCCGCGCCAGGCGCTTGCTGTTCATCTTGCTTTTGTGGATGCTTTGAAGTTCGTGGCCACCCTTGCTCTTCCAAGCAGGGTGCTCTCATTCATTTTTAAACTCTCCTTGCTTTAACGAGCACACGGGCGCTGCCGTGGCGGAGGTGCACGCGAGCGCAGTGAGCGCTGCTGGGGAGGGCAGGATCACTCCAGCTGCCCCCGAGCCCAGGGCGCGATGGGGTCACTCCGGAGTGCTGAGAGCAGCCCAAGCAGTGCAGAGCACCCCAAAACATTCAGCCTGCCCAGAGAAAGGGGGTGGAGAGGTCCCTGAGCACCCCTGCATGGGGCTGGCATGGGCTGGTGGTACCCAGGGTTCCTTGGAGAGCGATGTCGCTGTGACCATGGGGTGCAGCACCAGCACAGCAATGCCTGCAGGGCTCGCTGGTCCCAGGCTGCCACCAGCCCGTGGCCCAGGTCCTGGGGAGGGGGCAGTACCTGTGGATGAGCGTGTGCTCCACAGGCCACCCAGCACAGCCCCATCACCCAGCGCCACCCTTGGATGTGCAGTGAGGAGGGTTTCACACCCTTTGTGGCCTTTTTCCTGCCTCCAGCTGGAGTGACCATGGATGCAGGCGAGCCAGCCCGCTTCTGGCTGTGTCACCAGGCTGTCACCTCCTGCCCAGCTCAGCCCCTGGCAGCCAGCAGAGCTGGGGCTCAGCATGGAGGAGATGCACGGCACCTCTCCCGGTCTGAGCTGGGAGAGCCGTGGGGCTGGCAGGCTCAGGGACCAGCGTGTCCCTCCTAACGGCGTGTGCTTCTGCTCTTCCTGGCCAGGTGAACACAGCCATGCACGAGGCCAAGCTGATGGAGGAGTGTGATGAGCTCATGGAGATCATCCGCCAGCGCAAGCAGGTCATCGCTGTCAAGATCAAGGAGACAAAGGTACAGAGGGCCAGCTTGTGCATTCCAGGGTCCCCTCCTGCGCTCATGGGCTGGCTGCTGCGGGATCTGTCCTTCCTCTCCGGGGCCAGCCCAGCCGTTCAGCAGCCTGTGGTGCCGGGATGTCCCCGCCACGTGCAGAGGGGCTGCCAGCGGCGTGTGTTGCCTTGCCTGTGGAGGAATTGCTTTGGGCAGCCAGTGGGAGTCAGGGTGTCCCTCGCTGCTGCTGTCCCCAGGGCTCTTTGCCGAGGACAAGGTGTGTGGCCGGAGGAGGGAAGGCACGTTGATTAGCATGACAAATTGGTGTGGTTGCTTGGATGAGTCCAGGCAGCTTCCTCGGGGCTTTTCTAAGCTGCGTGCTAACTAGTGATGTAGAGTCAATGTGGCAGGGCCAGCGGAGCCCTGCGCTGCGGGTAAAGGAGAGGCTCCGCACTCGTAGCTGAGCTGGTTTCTCACCCTTTGTTTTGGGGGGGGGTTTGGACCCTTCCCCCAGGGGTTCCAGGTGTCCTGGCTTTTCCTGGTGGTTTCTGGGCGATGGGGAGGGGCTGGAGGGGTCGGCTCTAGCTCTGAGCCCCCACGGGAGTTCACAGTGTGCGTGCACGAGCCCTTTGCTTCGTACAGAGCCTGAACGTGCGTTGGGTCCAGCGCTGCCTCCCTCAGTGCCGACAGCTGAGCCGGGGAGCAGCATCCCCCGACACGGGGTTTTGCAGGCAGGGGCTGCGCTGTGTGTGCCCAGGGGAGCCAGCAGCACGGCTCTCGGGCACCTCGGCAGCAGGGGAAGCTGTAAAACGCCCGCTTTTATCCCAGCCGCTTCAGGGAACATATTTTATGTAACGGTGCCTTCTGCTGGTCCATCTGTCTGTCTGCCTCTTGCTTCCCACCCACTCCCCCTGACGTCTTCGACCATGTTGTCCAGTCTCAGCCGAACTTGGCAGGGAGCTGGAAGGCTCAAAGTTATTTTTCTACAGACTGGCAGGCAGAGGGGAGAGGCCCTGATCAACACCCAAACCCCCAAAACCATCCGCACGCAGCTGCTTGTGCCCACAGCACCCCGCCAGTGGGAGATGGATGTGGGGATGGTGGTACTGGTGAGGGGACTAGGTTTGCTTACCAAACTGGAATTAGCCTCTTTGCTGGTGGAACTGGGCTGGAGGTGGAAGTGTGTGGGTTTGCAGCACTGCAGTGCTCCCCTGTAGCCCCCCATGCCACTGGTGCTGACTGCGAGGAGGCTGGGCAGGTTTGCTCCACTGCTGTGGACACCTGAGCAATGACTTCCACGTGGGAAGGGGGAGCAGCCCTCCCGCGGCGCCCCAGCTGCGAACAGGGTTTGAAAACCTCCGGACACACGGGAAAGGAGGGAGTGCCGGAGGCTGCGGCCGGTTTGAAGCAGAGTGCGAAACACGGCTTTCCCGCGGAGCTGCCGTTTGGTTCCCCACTTGCTCTGGGCTGCGTTTCCCGACAGACGCGCGGAGCAGCCGGATCGCGGTGCCACGCGGCGCTGGGGCAGCGCAGCCCCCGGCCCGAGGAGGAAGGTCTGGGGAGGCAGCAGTGCTGCGGTGCTGGGAGGAACTGGCTGCTCAGTCCCTGGGCTGGCGAGCGCGGTCCCTCCCCAGAGCCCCTGGGACATTTCGGTGCTGTGTCACTGCTCCTTGCTGAGCACCCCTGGCTCAGGGTGGGGTTACCTCAGTGCTTTCCAAGCTGCGTGCTGGGTTCTGAGCGCCGCCGGTCCCCTCGCAGGTGATGAAGCTGCGGAAGCTGGCCCAGCAGGTCGCTAACTGCCGGCAGTGTCTGGAGCGCTCCACGGTCCTCATCAACCAGGCGGAGCACATCCTGAAGGAGAACGACCACGCGCGGTTCCTGCAGACAGCCAGGAACGTGGCCGAGAGGTGGGCTGGCACGCTGGGCTGGGGACACCGGGGGGATGGCGCTGGACTTGTCCCCTGGCACAGCTCCTGCCCTGTCCTCCCCCTGCAGCCGGCCAGTGTGCTGCCCTTGATTAAACACTGGGGACAGGGCTGTCACCAGTTCCCATCCCTCGCAGGACAGGACTTACGTGGCAGGTCCTAAGGAAGCTGAACATCTGCTGTGGGAGCAAACATCGTTCCCTGGGGGGGCAGTGGTGGAAATGACAATCTGAAGGGAGCTCGGGGGGCTTCTGGGGCTGGGATCCCCCAGGGATGGCCCCCCCCACCTCTCTGGGGACCTGTCCCCAGGCCAGGCCATGCTCCCGGGGCAGGAGCAGGGGTTAGTTGGTGTGAGCCGGTTTCCCAGCGGCGTGTCATGTCACCGCACCCATTTCATCGCCCCTCTTGCTGCTGCTGGGTGCCGGGAGCGACGTGCACCCTGATGTGTATTGATGGTCTCTTCTTTTCTTTCAGGGTCGCCATGGCAACTGCATCCTCTCAAGTTCTGATACCAGATATCAATTTTAATGATGCCTTTGAAAACTTTGCTTTAGATTTTTCCAGAGAGAAGAAGCTGCTGGAGGGGCTGGATTATCTCACTGGTGAGTGCATGGGTGCGCTCCCCACCGCCTGCACCCCACTGCTTCCCCACAGCCCCCCGCCCTGCTCCCTGCTGGGGGCTGGAAGGACTGTTTCAGAGCAGACCAGACTGCCACTCATTCTCACTGGTAAAAAGTGCCTGGTCGGCTGCGGCAGAGCAGAGGCCGTGCTGTCCCCAGGACAGTGACATGTCCCTGTCCTCCTGTTCGCACTCTGCCTCTCCCAGGGGCAGGTGGAAGAGTTCCGGATGCAGGTCACAAATGACAGTCCCTGCCCAGGGAGGAGGGTGATGCCCGTAAGGATCCCAGAGCGGATTACAGAGAGGGAACAGTGAATTAACCAGTTGTGCTTCTAACGCACCGTGTGCTTTAGCATTTCCCTTTTGCTGCCCTTTTTGAAGAGGCTTCTCAGCTTGTTTGGGGTCAGATGTCAGACCTGGCAGAGGCAGCAGCGGGAACCCCTCGTTCTGGCCCCCCTCACGCACCCCGACCCCAGGGTGTTTTGTTATCGCACTAAAATGTTTAGTGAAGCAGGAAACACAATGACAGATCAAATGAGACGGTGGTTTGTGTCGAGAGGCTCTGCTCCCCACACGTGCCCATCTCTGGCCTCAAGGGAGCAGAAAAGCCCTGGGTATATTAATTAAAGCAAGCCCAAACTTACCGAAACCTGTTACATGTGCTCTCCTGCAGCGCCGAACCCGCCGTCCGTCCGCGAGGAGCTTTGCACGGCCTCCCACGACACCATCACCGTCCACTGGATCTCGGAGGACGAGTTCAGCGTCAGCTCCTACGAGCTGCAGTACACCATCTTCACCGGCCAGGCCAACTTCATCAGTGAGTCCCAGCGCCCCTCTGCGTGCCGACCCGGTCCGGCTGGGCGCATCCCGCACCGTGCCCGGGCACTGCGCAGGGCAGCGCCGGCTGCTCCCGGGGCTGATGGTGACGGGTGATTTGTACAGCCCCTAGCAATATTGAGGCACTCCTCCAGGTAATCCTTCCTGGAGTTTTTCCTGCCATACCTAGTTATGTTTCCACAGATTTGCTTGGCAGGAATGGGATTTGATGACCAAGGAGGGCTCTCGCTGGTGGGTCTGTGGTGGTACCCAGTTGCTTAGGAAGTGCTGTGGGAAGAGAGCAAGGAACCTGTGGCTCAGGTCACAGCGTGCAGCTCCTCTGGCAGAGCCTGTGCTTCGTGGACTGTGTGGTACTCAGTGCATTTTCCATGCCGTGGTATCTTCTCATGCAAGAGGACAGCTTTAAACGGTTTTATAGGGCTGAACCTGCCCCCAGGCTTCCCACGAAGTCAGGACAGCAATCTCTTAGCTGCAGAGCTCCCTCCTGGGTATTTGCTATTTGATGTGGAGTGCCTGGGCTCTGGGTGGTCGTACCCACCCCTCCACACCGCTGCATCTGACCGCGGACTGGAGTTCGGCTCTAGTGTTGGCCAGGCAGAGTTCCACAGACACCCTGAGACAGCTGAAGGCTTGAAGAGAAAACAAGCCAGAAATTGCCTGGGGGTTAAAACCAAAGGAATATGCCGAATATATATTTAATTTTCTTCCCCCCCCCCCACATCTAAATTGATCCAAAGAGACACAGACTGTACTGGTGGGAAAGGGGATTCCTCAGGCTCCCATGGAGGTGCAGAAGAGACGTTCCCCCGTAAAGCCAAGGGCTGTTTGCTGGTCTCTGCAGCAGTGATTTCTTCCTTTGGGTGCCTGGGGGTCCTCAAGGTGTCAGAAACATGTACCTGTTGTGATTCATTGTAAGACTGCCTTTGCCCTAAAATTAGAGGGGGTTTGCACTCTGGAGGAAAGGTAATTTATGAGCTGGGTTATAGGAGAGTCCAGAGAAACTGCTTGTGCCATACAAGAGAAAAATACAGGTGTCCAGGCTCCTGCACACGTGTGCTGGCAAGAGGAGGCTGAAAACCCTCCTGTCACCTTTAATTCACAACCTGCTCCTCACCCACCATCTTGCCTTCACCTCCAGACCCGCTGGATCCCAGGAACGCCAGCTACTGCTGCTGAGCTTCCTCCTGGCTCCTTTTTCAGTGTAAAGCCCCAGTGCCTCCAAGGTCTTTGGGCTCTTAATTCCTTTCTGTTTCCAGGAAGAGTTCAGGCTCCTGAATGCTTTCCAAGCGTTCGGGTCCCACTCCCTTCACGGGGAGCTGTAATTTTCTTTGAACTGCTTTGCAGACCCCTCTACACAGGGAGGGGAAGCATCAGCATCCCTTGGGCGTGGGTTATTTCTTCCCCCCCTGGAGCACTGTGTGCCCTGCAGGGGGAGGATTAGGGTGCAAACATGTCCCTTCCTGCTGCCAGCACTGTGAACTGCAGCCCCCGGAGCCACAGGGGGTCCTGCAGGAGCAAAGAAATGAGAGAGGATGACAGCAGGCATCACCTTCTGCCGGGCACCGGCTGCCTCTGCCCTCTGCCCTGGCTGGAAGGTGCTGCTGGTTGAATTCCTCTTTCTCTGCACCCTTTCCCCGTCGCTTTCCACGGCGGCAGAGATGCCAGTCCCCCACCCCTGGCTTTGCCTCACCAAGCCCTGCCTGCATGTGGTGGTAAAAAAGGCTCTTTGAGTGGCTGGGGTTTGTCATCTCTGGACCGTTTCCTGCAGGTGCCGTTGCCTCGCGGCAGGCAGCGAATCACCCGGAGGATGCGCAGTGGGGAGCTCTGCACTCGCAGCACGGGGCTCTGTGTTCTGTCCTTTCCTGTGGGTAAATCATGCCCCCCTCTCCTGTACCACAGGTCTCTACAACTCCATGGACAGCTGGATGATCGTCCCCAACATCAAGCAGAACCACTACACGGTGCACGGGCTCCAGAGCGGTACCCGCTACATCTTCCTCGTCAAGGCCATAAACCAGGCGGGCAGCCGCAACAGCGAACCCGCCAGGCTCAAGACCAACAGTAGGTGCTCCAGTCCCAGGGGTGTGGCTGAGCCGCTCCCTGCGAGCCCACAGGGCTGGCAGCCTGATGGAGACCCCGGGTTATTTAAATTACTTAACCTGCCCATCTTACGTGGTGTCTCATCTCCTTCCCTGCCTCGAGGGATGGTCCTGCTGCCCCCACTGCTCTCTGCTCCCATCAGCGCCCATCACGTGTCCGTGGGACAGCGGGGGGTGTAGGAGGTCAGGAAGGTCCATCTTTGTGGTCACTTCACATCACTGAGCCTTTTGGGGTGTTTGGAGTCCTGGGGCAGTTGTGTGCTTGTGCGTGGCTTTGCCCACAGCGGGCTGCGATTCTGCGGAGCCGCAGGAGCCTGAGTGTGGTGTGGATGGGGCTTTGCAACCACGTGCAAAGCAGAGGAGGGTTGGATATGTTTAGGGAAATCAGGGTGAGATTCCATCAAAAATCAGAGGGCAGCAGAGCCAGCCCCGGGTGGCAAGGAGGGAGTTTCTGGGTTTGCAGAGGGAGCAGGGCAGCCTGTCCCCACCGCCGCTGCCTGGGGGGCGTCGCAGGAGAGGCAGCGGGGAATGTGGAGGGAGGAGATCAGTCGGTTCTCAGGGCTTCTGCCCATGGCTGCCCGTGCCATGCCACGTCCCTCCAGTGCTCATCCCTGCCCAGCCCCGGCGAGCTCAGCCCTCCCTTGTGTTTCCTTTCCCGATGCTGCAGTCGCTGCTGCGAGGCTTTCGAGATGATTTATCGCCTCCGCCTCCACGTTTTCTTTGCGTGACTTTAAACCACATGAAATTAAGTAAAGGCAGTGGTGGGGGGGGCTGAGGGGAACAATTCTTTTCTCCTGCTGTGTATTCCCCTGCCTGTGGAAAGCGTAACGCCCTCCTCGCCCTTCACCTCGGGGTCCTGCTGCCCACGGGCCGGGGGGCAGCTGGCAGCACCCCGCAGTGGTGGGGCAGCCCCTCGCCTGGCTGGGCTCTCCCGTGGCACGGAGCCTCGCTGCCCCCCCACGTCAAGGGGCCTCTGCTTCTCCCTCAAGTCGTGGTTCCTTCAGTGTCTTCTGTAACCCCCATTGTCCAGCGCAGCATCGTCTGGGGCGCACGGCGCACGCAGTGGAAGTGCTGAGGACCCTGCCAGGCTTCTGTGGGGCTGGGACCATCGAGAGTCAGTGAAACCTGTGTTGTCTTCCAGTGGCAGGGTGGTGTTTAGTGGCAGTACTCAGATGGCAGCAGGCATCTGGCTGTGCCCTCTGAAACATCCCCAAACCAACCCGTGTGCTTCCTGACCCCCTTGGCCCGTGGCAGCGTGCTGGCTGCAGGCATTTCCCCAGCCCGTGGGCCGGGACGTGCCAGCACAGACAGCAACGAGCATTCGAGTCTGCTTGCTCACACTGACCTTAAAAAGGGGTTGTGTTTGTGACAAGGGCTGTGACTGTCTCTCTCCTGACACAGCCGTGTATTTTTGTTCCTCACTTCCTCTGTGCCTGTCTCTTTGCATTACTGCTGGAAAAAGATTGCTACAGAAACATTAAAATAGCTGGAGGGAGGGAGGGGGCAGGTCACTCCCCATTTGCAGCTTTACTCTCAGGCCTCTCAACTCAATTATCCGGCAAATTGGGCTCCAGGGAGAACCAACACGAGCTGGTGGGTACCGGCGAGCAGGGCAGGGGGCTGCGTGGGGGGGTCGAACTGCAGAGCTCTCCAGCTGCTGCCACCCTTTGGAAACCCCCTCGCTGCAGAGCGGTGGCGCGGGGGCTTCTCCTCGCCCAGACTCGGTGTCCGTAGCCGAAACCGAGAGCGTGGCGCAGCGTGCACCGCAGCACCGTCCCCAGCCGGGCCAGGGACCGCGCCAGGCGCCGAAGCCTGCGTGATGTTTGTGGTTATTGAAGGTGTTTGCTACAGCTGCCCTGTTCAGTTTGCTTTATGCTAAAGCAGAAATCCTCTCCAGTATCTGTGTGCTCTTTTCTCTATCTTGCATGAAAAGTCACAGCAGAAAACCCCACCAGCACTCAGTCTGCTGCTTTCCAAGATCTTGGGGTTTGGTTTGCGAGACCAGCCTTAGCTCAGCCGTGCTGTCGGCGTGTGCTCACGTGCAGCTGGTAATGGATTGGGACTCCACTCCACAGTTCCCTTTAAGAAAAAAACAGGGAATTACAGATGGAAGAGCCTCTGGGGGACAAAAAAACCCAAACCACCATTAAATTTGCAAAGCCGAGAGCACAGGGTTTGAAAAGCACCGGAATGAAGTTGAATATGCAATTTAATTTTCTGCCTGCTGTTCCCGCGGCGTGCAGCGATCCCTCCCCAGCGGTGCGGGCTGTGGTGCAGCAGAGCGCCTGCTCCCTGCTGGCCCCGGCCAGGCTCGGTGGCTCCTGCCACGGCCAGAGCCTTCATCAGTCACATTGTCATCAGCACTGCCAGTGCCCGGGGGCGTTGCCTGCAGGTGTGGGCAGCAGTGACTGGCTCTCTCCTTCCAGTGGGGCTGGGGAAGCCGCTGCACAGAGCGGGGGCATGGGAGCAGCCCAGGGACCAATGCCTTACAGATCAGCCGGTGACAATAGAGGCACGAGGCATGAGGATGTGCCTCGGCATCTTGCTGGGCATCTGTGATCCCGGGTCCCTAGCTGGTTGTGGAACTTCTGGCTGTCCAGAGAGCCTGGGGCAGACGTTTCCTGCCACCTTCTGCCCGCGCGATGATGGCAACAAGCATAAATCCTGATCTGTGTGTCCTGTTCTAACAGGTCAGCCTTTTAAGCTAGACCCCAAGATGGCTCACAAGAAGTTGAAGATCTCCAACGACGGGCTGCAGATGGAGAAGGACGAGAGCTCCCTGAAGAAGAGCCACACGCCCGAGAGGTTCAGTGGGACGGGATGCTACGGTGCGGCAGGCAATGTCTTCATTGACAGCGGCTGCCACTACTGGGAGGTGGTGGTGGGATCCTCAACCTGGTAGGCAGCATCGTCATCTTCCCTCTCCCTCCTAGAAGCCCTCCAATTTCCCCAGAGGTGCTGTGGGACACACTAGGGTTAAAGGCCAGGGTGCTGGCAGAGCTGCTCATGGGCAGGGAGGTGGTCGAGACCTTAACTCTGGGGGCTGTGGCTTGCAAGAGGTTTAGGAGTTTCTCCTCTCTGCCAGAAGCTTTTGGGTCTGCTCCAGTGAGGCTGCAAGGTGAAGCCTGTATCCTCATCCCCTGAACCTGCTGATGCCTGCTGGGGCTCAGATCCCACCCTGACAGCACGGAGTGTTAGATGGGCTGGTTTTCCCACGTGCAGTGCCCTCCCCTGGGCTCCCTCCTGCAGGGTCCCACTCAGCTGGGCCAGACACGGCTGTGAAGTCTGAGCTGGACGGCTCAGCAGGAGGGGTCCATGGCTAAGCAAAGGGTGCAGGGATGTCTCCAGGGAAGGTTTGTAAAGGCCTGGTGAGCCACAGAAATACCCTGATGAGGGCAGGCAGCTCAGGGAGAACCTATTTCATACCCCAACATTGCAGGCTGGCAGGAGAAGCCATCCCAAGCAGTAGGTCCCCCTGCTTGTGGGGACATACATCTCTGCCCTGCGCTGGCAGAGGTGCCAGTGGGGCAAAGCAAAGGGTGATGCTTTGCTCGCTCTTTGCTCTCCATCACCCTGTGCTGCTGCTGTGTGGCTCTGCTGCAGGAGAGGCCACCTTCATTGCCTTGGCACAAAGCACGCTCAGCAGCGAAACAATTGGGGTTTATTGTGAGCAAGCCCCTCCCCGGCAGGTCTGAGCCGAGGCATTCCCGCAGCGTTCTGCACTGTCGTGTTGTCACCGCCGCGTTGTCACCGCCACGCGTGCAGCACAGTGGGGCTACAAGGGCCGGTTCCTGCGGAAAGCACCCAGCTGGCACCTCTGCCTCGCCCGCCTGGCAGCAGGAGGGATGCTTTCCCCAGCCAGGGCTCCGCAAGCGGCTTTTCACTCGCGTGCAGCTGCTGCCACCCTGCTCCTGCCGGCCCTGAGAGCACGGGGCGC
This sequence comes from Podargus strigoides, assembly GCA_028020825.1. Classification (NCBI taxonomy): domain Eukaryota; kingdom Metazoa; phylum Chordata; class Aves; order Caprimulgiformes; family Podargidae; genus Podargus; species Podargus strigoides. Next base: position 21,865,297 of record CM051631.1, on the reverse strand, counting down.
CGGCGGCGGGGCCGAGGCTGCAGGTCGCTGAGCAAAGGTTCTCCCCCCCTGCAGGTACGCCATCGGCGTGGCTTACAAGTCAGCCCCCAAGAACGAGTGGATCGGGAAGAACTCCTCGTCCTGGGTCTTCTCCCGCTGCAACAACAACTTCGTGGTGCGGCACAACAACAAGGAGATGCTGGTGGAGGTCCACCCCCAGATGAAGCGCCTCGGCGTCCTCCTGGATTACGACAACAACGCGCTCTCCTTCTACGACCCGGCCAACTCCCTGCACCTCCACACCTTCGAGGTCTCCTTCATCCTGCCGGTGTGTCCCACCTTCACCATCTGGAACAAGTCCTTGATGATCCTCTCGGGTCTGCCCGCCCCGGACTTCATCGATTACCCAGAGCAGCAGGAGTGTAACTGCAGGCCCCAGGAGTCCCCGTACGTATCAGGGATGAAAGCCTGTCACTAGGCTGCCCTACCCTGCCTGTGCCCTGTGGGGGCACCAGGGACAGCCCCGGTTGGAGCCGGGAGCCTGCCAGCAGCCGTGCCGGAGAGGCGCCGTGCAGCCGGAACGCTCCAGCAAGCGAGCGCCTTCGCACGCGCCGCTCAGTTCTTTTTGAAGGGGAAAGAGGCAGAACCTCTAATGGCGGCTGACAGTGAACTCACGGGCGAGCTCCGCTGGCGTGCGAGCGCGGCTTGTGCCACTCCTCGGGCTCTGCTCCCCTCTCCCGAGGTGGATTGTCACCTGGATGGTGGTGTCTTCCCTCGGGGGCTGGAAAGGCTGGGGTGGGGTTTGGGTTGACCTCCTGCAGCGCTGCCGTGATCGGGGGACGGCTGGTGCGTCCGCAAGGCGCAGGTTGGCGCAGGTTGGCACAGGGGGACTGGCTCTCTGGAGCCCGCTGGTCGCTCGGCCGGAGCGTGGTTCTCTGGGGAGGACATCCCGTTCAGCTGCGGGCGGTGGCTCCTCGGGTGCGGTCGATAATCGCATGGACCCCTCGCACTCGGCGGGCGCTGGCCTGGTTGTGGTGGGTGGTGGTTTGGTGGTGGGTGGTGGGCGAGAGCGAAGGCAGCGCTGAGGACGGTCCCGCTGCTGCTGGCGCCGTTCCCTGTGCTTGCCCCCCACCCCGTGGCATCTCCTCCTTCGGGAGTTCTCCGGCCCCCACCCCTGGGAGGAGCCTGAGGGGCGTCTCGCCCCCAGCCCAGAGGTTGGGCAGATGTTCCTTCCCGATGCGGGGTCTGCTGGCTGTGCCCGCACGTGGACCTCTGTGGGTCCCACACCTGGTGTCCCTGCTGTCCCACACACCGCCCCACGCTGAGCAGAGGGGCGAGTCCTCCCCAAAGGCCGTCTCTGCTTTGTGACCCCAAATCTCACTCTGTGACCCCAAATCTCAGCAATTAGTTTGTTCTCCACGTGGTGGTGTGAGTGTGGAGCCGTCCTGTTTGCTCTGTGGCAAAGGACTGAATCCTTTCCAAGGGCTCCAGCCTGTGGTTACTGGGAGCTCTTCAGCTGCCACCAGTGCTCCCAGTAACCACAAGCACCAAGTCAGCTGCCACGTCTGCAGAAAGCCGGGAGGAGCTGGGCCAGGCACACCAGTCCCCATGTCACCAGGAGCACGGACCCAGGGTCCGTGGCACCATTCAGGGCAGGTGGGCACACGGACACCCCTGCAGCATCGTGGGGATGCCAGGGTGGCCCAAGCTTTGGTCCGTGGTGTTTGCATCCTGCTTCATCTCCCATGGCTGTGGTGGTGTCTGACACCTCGGTGGCACTGCACGGGGACTGTCAGGGTGGCACTGCCAGCTCTGCCAGCCCTCTGCTTTCGGGTGTCGGACCTTGCTGACAGGGAACTACCTCAGAGCCCCGGGGGCTGGGGGCAGGTTCAGGCGGGGTGACAGCACTGGGACGCTGTCCCATGGGGGCTGCAGGGGAGGCTGGAGCCCCTTGGCCCCGTCCGAAAGCGGGTGTTCCTCAGCACAGCATCCCTGCGCTTTGCCCGCGTGACACTAATGGTGACGGACGCCGCGGGGAGGGGGGCGGGTGTCACCTGCGGGGACGGGACCTGCTGCCCGCTGCCCGCCGGAGGGTGGCTTTGCCTCTGACCCGGGCTTGCGGCAGGCGGGGGTGCATCTCCCCGAGCGACAGAGCGGTGGTCCCAGTGTGTCCCAGCGTGTCCCTGAGAGTCGCAGCGTGCAGAGCGCGGGGGGGTGCGGCAGTGCCCCCAGCTGAGCACACGGGTGTGAGCCGGCCCCGGTTGCCGTGCCGGGGCCGCTCGCCCAGGGCCGCACCGGGCACCGCGGAGGTCGCGCCCGCCCCCGATGAAATTGCACTGATTGCGGCGGGACCCCGCGCCCCCCAGGGCCCCCCCTGCGGCCGAGGGGCGGGAGCCCCGCCCCCCCCGCGCCCTGAGTGGTGCTGCGGCCTCGGCCCCGCCCACGAGCGGCGCTCCCATTGGTCCAGGCCGCCGGCGAGCGGTGAAGCGGCAGTGGGTTCAGCCAATCCGAGGGCGCGCGGCCCTGGGTGGGAACGAGCGCATTTCCCACGGCCCCGGCGCGGGTGGGGGGCGGACACGCGTGGGCGTGCGGGGTCCCCTGCTCCTGGTGCCCCTGTACGGCCCGGGGGGGACGTGCTTACCGCGCCCCCCGCCGCACGCGCCGGCTGTCGCGTTCTCTGCGGGAGGGCTGCTCTGTCTGTCACGGTTTTTCCCTTTTTTGTTGAATTTTTTTTTTTTTTTTTGGCAACTTCTTTGTTAATGTGTATATATATATATATATATATAAAATATAATATATATATGTTACTGGATCTGTCTGTGTGTGGCGGAGATTGTGCAGCGCGTGCCATCCCTGGCACTGGGATGCTCTCAGGCCGTCCCGGTTGTTCCCACACCTCTGATGCAGGGCGGACGGTGAACCTCAGGGTTACTGAGAGCGTAGCGATAAACCAACCACACAAAAGAAGAGGCCTTTACTTCCCAGAGCACAGGAGGGGACAAGAAGCCAGCCTGGCTGGCACACCGCCCCCCGAGCACAGCAGGATCAGCAGGCAGGAGGGTGGGAGGGTTTGCTCTCCCTGGGGATGATGCTATGTGTCACATTTGGTGTCACATTTGGTCAGGGGTACCTGCCAGATGTGTGCCTGTGCGTCCACAGGAGCAGGGGGGAACATGGTACCAGCCAACGGCAGCATTTCTTGTCCTGGACTGTGACCCAGGCTTAGGAGCCTGTGGGGGTGACAAGTCACATGGGATGCTAAAGCCCCATCCAAAAAAGCCCATACACACAGATATTCTGCACCCTGCTGTCAGCCCCCAGAGGATGTCACGTGAAGGCACAATGTCCAGGTCGTCAGGACACCAAGTGCTCCAGTCTTCCCTTCCCTGAGCCTTCGATGGCCACAGGGACTGCTGGAAGTCTCTGAGTGCCAGGCAGGGACTGCTGGAGCCTTGGCTCTGCTGCCCTGAGCCCAGGTCCCACTCACACCCCCCAGTGCCTCGAAAGCTGTGGGAGGGCAGGGATGGAGCCTGACCCATCAGCCTCCTTTCATCGCTGAGCATCCTCACCCTGGGCCCGCATCTCCCGCACTAACCAGAAGATGCAGGGTCCCGGTGAGAGGAGGAGCTCCGGACAATGGGACACCCCTTCCAGCCCCCTCGGCAGGGGGGGCGGTCCAGGGCTCTGTCCACAGTTCCTGGGAGCAAAGGGAGATGTTACCCTGGAAAAAGGAGGTAATTACTGGTCACTGTCTATTTTTACAGAGCAGCTGGTGCTCGGAAGAGCAGGACAGAACTTCTTTCCCTTTCTTCTTGCTTTATTTGGAGCCTTTCTCCATTACCCTCTCGTTTCCAGGAAACAATAGCTCCTGTTGATGGGCACCTGTGAAAGGCAATTTAAACCCATTACTGACATGGCAGGTTGCTTCCTAGAAAGAAAAAGACTTCACTGAGAAGGTTAAATGAGCTTTGCCACAGCTTTCCAGGAACGCACTTTTAAACACATGAGGCTTCAATGTCACATGCGCCACAAATCAAACCAGAAATCGCTTCCTTGAGTCAGCCAGGAGGGGAAAAATCAGCCCTTAGTGTGACGAAGGGAGCTTCGGTCTGTCCCTGTGGGATGTTTCCTGGCCAAGGTGTGTGCCCAGCACAGAGGGGTCAGAGCAGCCCAGAGCCAGGGTGGGCTCCCGGGGAGCTGCGGGGCCGGGGCAGGGCTGGAGCCCAGGGCAGGGCTGGAGCCCAGGGCAGGTCGTGCTCACAGCACGGGTGCTCAGGGCTGAGGAGCCGGGGGCTCTCCCCTTGGGACCCCACGCTCTGAGACTGGGAGACGTGGGAAAAGGACAGTTTCTGAGCTGTTGCACAGGTTCGGGAGGGCCAGTGGCACATTTTGGGGTGGGCTGATGGGAAAGTTGATGTTGGCTTTTTATTTTTTTATTTCCCCTGGAGTACGTGAAACAGGAAATTCAAAACAACTCCTTTGCCAAAGCTCAAAAATCCCACTGGCTTCATGGGAGCCCCGGGGCTTCACCCTTCCCTGGGGAGCTGCGGAGCAGAGACAGGACCAAGTACTGCTTGTATATAGCGAGTGACAGGAGGACACCGCCTCATCTGCTCCTGTCTGCCAGCGGCAGTGGCTTGCGCTGAGGTGTGATGATCCCAGCCAGAACACTGCTGCAGTCCCTCCATCCATGAATGAAAATTCCCTGAACTGGTGAATTCACTCCAGGTTAAAAATAACCCAACAGCTTAATAAATGGACAGAGCAGAAAATTACAGCCCTGAGCCGTTCGGGACTGCACGGGGTAAATGATGAATAGTGTCTGAGCCACGCTGCCTGAGCTGGCCCCAAATTAGTCCTCCTTAATAGAACTCTAATAGAGATTTTAAATACTCAGCTGAAGTATCAGCCTCTAAAATTGACTGTTCTTGGTCATTAGACATGTCAAAGTGCCACTTAGCATGTTGCAGCAATATTCCCTTGATCTGGCTATGGAATGAAAGGGTGTGTTGAAATGGGGACTTACAGAGATTGGTACTGAAGTCTCTTGGCATTTGGGCCCAAGCAGGGACAGGGAAGCAGGGGTGACTGGGTGTGAGTGCCTGGTGCGGAGTGGGACAGGACACGCTCTGCCCCGTCCCCAAGCTCCGGGGATGGCCGCTCCTCTCTGACCAGTGCTGCAGAGATGCCCAGGTGCAGCGGGCTGCAGGACAGGGGGTGAGGACATCGTCAGCACCCTGTGTCTGGGGCTGGAGATGGCGGGGGTGCCAAGGGGAGGGCAGGGAGGGGACGTGGAGTAGCTGGCACTCCCGTTCCTGCAGACCGGCACGTCTCAGCCACCACCAGTGGGTACCAGTGTGTGGGGGTGCCGGGGCAAGGCTGGGGTGGGGTGGGTGGTGGTGCCTGTGCAGGTAACGTGACGGGACAGTAATGCAGGGCAGGAGGCGCGGGTGGCAGAAGCTGTTACGAGAGAGCGCTGGGAGCAATGGCCGAGGTGACAGGAGCCGCAGAGTGACGTGCTGACCCCCCTGAAGGAAGGCAGCCCCAGCTCTGCCAGCCCTTCCATGGGATTTCAGAGCCAGCCTGGCTCCTCTCCTGGGAATGCCACGTCAGGGCTCGGCGCAGCACCCTCCCTGCTCCCGAGCTGGTTGGTGCGGTCAAGGCAGGAGCAGCACAGAGTGTGAAATGGAAAGGAGCCCGGTTCTCCATGGCAACGAGCAGGAAGTGGGTCAGCTCGGGATGCTGGGGGAGAGTGCTCCCAGGGGCTTTCAAAGGAAACTCCAAGCCAGACAGGCCCATGGAGGCACAGGGCCAGGGCACCCTGCACCCCGGGTGCCAGGGACCCCCAGAGCTGGATCACAGCTCCCACCAAGTGTCACAGTGAGGTCTCCGTCCCTGTCACAGCTCTGGGGGACAGCAGTGCCCCAGGGCACAGAGAGAGAAGTCACAGGAAAGCGGGGAGCACGTCAGCAGCTCTGCCTGGTCCCCGAGGCACCGCCTGCCAGCGCAGACATCCCTCCCCACGGCCTTCTGCTCGGCTTCTCTGCAGCCCCAGGCACACATCCTTCAGCCACCCCGAGCCAAGCGCCCCCTCTTCGCATGGCCCCTGCTTCCCCGTCCCTCCTCGCTTCAGTTCGGCCCTTTTTTCTGTCCCCAGACAAGCAGGCTGACATGCGTCGCCAGGGATTCTCTGTGCAGAGGCTGGCCATGTGAAGCTCCTCATTACGGCTCGCTCCTTGTCAGGGGCTTTGCTGCCTCCGCTCGCTGCCTTTGATCAGCTGGAGGCAGCGGTGTCGAGCCTGGATCTGCGCGAGGCAGCTCCTGCCTTCGCCTGTGTGCTCCGGAGCCTCGTGGCAGAGGCTGCATCATTATCCTCCTTCTGTCACACAGGTGCCTTTACTGGGACAATCCTTCCTTAATTACCTGCCACGGCTCTGCCGAGACGGAGCCGTCAGGGGAAAGTGACCGGTGAGGGGGTGTCAGGGGATAAAGGACAGCAGCACCCTGAGCATCGATCGCTCTGGGTCGCCCCGCGTTGCCCATGGCCACGCTGGGGGCCGGGAGCACCGGCCGTGCCAGCATCCACGCAGCTTCCATGCATTTTTAACGTGTCCGCAGCCAAATTAAACATCAGCTGCGAGTGCTGAGGAGAGCGAAAAGGTACCTGCAGGCTTCCTGCGAGGCCTGTCAGAGCTGTGACTTCAGCGGTGAGCAGCATCACCACCTTCGGCTGAGGCAGTGCTTTTGGTGGCACTCGGGCTCTGGTACTTTATGTGCCAAACCCTGGCAGAAGGTTGTCAGATCTTTGCCCCTCGTGAGAAGCCCTCGGTCCTGTTCCCAACGCCTCGGCGTGTGCCTTGGTGTGAATAACTCCTCTCATTGGTAAATGGGCTGCATCCTGCTCCACCTGCCCATGGGTTAAACACCCTCCTAGCACTGACACCGCGCCTTGAGGACGGAGGGGAAGTGCTGCTGATGACAAAATGAGGGGAGGTGTCATTTCAGCTCAGCAGTGCACGGTGACTGCACGGACACACAGCAGCACCCCGGGCACAGCGGGGACACCCTGGGCATTCAGGAGCTAAAAGTGGGGAAAAAAGCCCCATTTGAGGAGGGAGCAGCTCCTTGCACCTCCTTCCCTGAAACCCCTCATGTTAACCTGGGCTTCTCCGTCCCCAGCTCCAGACCAGTGATGTCAGTGGTGTTGCACTGAACCCAAGAGCTGCCCAGTCAAGCCATGGACCCGAGTGATCGGAAGCAAGGGTAGTGAAGGAATTTGTAATTAAATTGCCATTAGATGGGTAACAGATTGTCTGGCAGCTGACAGTGAGTGAAAAGGCTCTGGTCTGTCATGTTTTATCAGCATGAAAACCATTTGCAAGTGCTCTAATTACATTCCTAATTGCCAATGTGATTAGGGACCTGCAGCTGTTCATTAAACGTGTGTCACCCTCAGCCAGCTATCCATGGGAGAGAATATTTAATTAATTGAGTAGCTCGCTGGATGAGGAGATGGACAAACCTCGGAGTGGAGGAAGGAGCCTTGCACCAGAAGGAGCTATTGGGTGGCAGTTGTCTGCTTCCAGCTCTGGGCATGGTCATACGCCTCTTGCAGAACTTAGTAAGTGTTTTTTCTTTTATTCCAGAAGTGGAACAAGAAGGGCTTGGAAGGGACCACCCAGTGGCCTGACAGGGAGCAGGCTGACTGCAGACCCCTGGAATTCCACAAGACAGAGAGGGAAAAACATGCGTGCATCCAGATCAGCCCATTTCTTCAAATTATATAGTCTGGGGCCTTAAGATATTCTTGGTCACAACAGGGAGAATCTTAGGAGGCTTCACCTTAATCCCCGTTTAATTTCCATGTAAGAAAATGTCACTGTGGATGTTTAATAAGAATTAATTCTGGGGTTTGTACAGTTACTTTCAAATAAACCCTGCGTTTCCCAGCTCCTCAAACAGACACTGAAGCACCTTGAATCCTGCTTCCCAGTCATTAACTCCAGCCTCTGCGCAGCCCCCGAGCTCGGGTCCTGCAGCCGAGACGGAGCAGCGCTGCCGTCACTCCACAGCGTGGCGGAGGAGGAGGAGCTGGGGCTCATCTCTGGGCTCTGCTCCACCAGTGCTTTCTCCGGGCTGGCACCCAGATAAAGTGTCCCTGATGGGAAGGGTGCTCCTGCGCGGCTCCCACCGGCCAAGCAGAACGAACCCATCGCTGCGAGCGATCGCTGACGGGTAGGGTGTTGTTACTGTGGTCTCCCCATCCGCCTTCCCAGACTGAACCCCTCTGCTCTCACCTGGCTCCCCATTTCTCTGGGGCTCGCCCCGCACGGGCCCAGGCGCCAGCAGACCCTGTCCCGGCTGCCTTCCCCAGCCGCACCCCGCAGCCACCAGTGCCACACAGACCCGCTCCGTCCGCGGGGAGAAAGCCTTGGGGGGACAGTGGTGCCCCCAGACCTCCTCTGGGGCAGGCCAGGCCCTCTCTGCCAGCCCTGCAGTTCTACTGCAGAGCCAATTATTCCTCCTTTCAACTTGTTGTACTGTTTTTTCCCCCCTGACTAAGTGCAGTGCTTTGCACTTGGTGTTATTGAATTTTCTGTCATCGATTTTGGACTATTTTTTCAGCACAAGGAGAATGCCAAACCTGGTTCTCCCACTGCCAGCCTGCAGCACATCCCCAGGCAGTGTCCTCTGTCCCCACGGACCAAGGACCACGTGAGCAAACCCCATTTCACTCTAAGCCACTTTCTGGGGTGAAAGTGCTGCAGGGGGTTACTGGTCCCTGCCCACATCCTCCTGTGGTCAGGTCCTGGGGAGGCAGCTGGGTCAGGAAAGCAGCCAGCCATAGCACAGCCCAGAATTGGTGTCCTTTTCCCAGGAGCTGCTGTGTGCCACCCTCTGCTGAGTCCCTCTTGGAATGTTCCTTCCCCTTGCAGGCTGCACTAAGCCCTGCAGACCTTTGCCATGCCCCAAATGAAGGGTGAAGCATAAAAGCAAGTTGTGTGTTATTTATGCTCCCCTGACTTGTGTGTGAAGAGCAGCACTGCAATTTCAAAGGCTTTTAAAATCAGTTCAATATTTAGATTTCCGTGTTGGTGACATTTACAACTTGTTGCTAAACACTCGAGTGCAGCTCATTTGCAGACATCAACAAACACACCAGCGGAGTCTGAAGTGTTAACAGTGTCGCTAATCTCCTGTTGTTTATAAAACTTGGTGTCCGGGGGCACACACCTTCCCCAGCACAGAGCCTCAGCCCTGCTCATCATCCCTGCTCATCCCTGCTCATCCCTCCTCTCTGCAGGCACCTGCGGCAGAGCGTGCGAATCCTCCTGCTTCAACTCCTCTTCAGCAGCAAGGGGCTGTAACAGCAGCCAGGCGGCTTTGGGGGACACAGGAATTAAAACCAGGCTGTGCAACACCTCGTGGAAGTGAGACCTGCCCCCAGCCCAGCCCGTGGGCGCCCAGAGCGCAGCGATCTCTGCGCTGGGGTGAGAGCGGGACGGGGGCCCCGGGGATCCATGTCACAGTCTCCTGGTAAGATGGGGAAGAATTTTGCTGCTGTGTTCCAGTCCTTTGCAGGCAGAGACCACGTGCTGTTTCCCCTGGCACATACCCCAGTGGCACAGAGGGATTCAATAACCCATCAGAGACCTCCCTGGCACGTGCGTGTGATTTCTCAGGTCACCGCAGGGACGAGGGGCTCCTCAGGGCTGGTGCTGGCGTGGCAGAGGCTGGGCATCGCCACCCAGCCCGCTCTCTAGCTCGGCAGTGATGCTAATTCACCCCAGCCAAAGCCCAGCTCTCACTGCCGTGGGCCACAGCCCCTGCATGGGGTGTGCCGAGGCTCGCTGGAGCTGGGCGCTGAATCCATCACAGCAAAGCAGCCTGAAAGCCTCTGCTCAGTCCCATCTTCTCCAGGGTTGGGACCCAATTAGAGCTGAAAGTGCCACGGGCATCTGACACCAGCAACCAAACCTAAATGGCTGTTTCCATTCACATTAGAGTGACTGAAGAGACACAGAGCAGCAATTACTTCCTCTAATTAATGGCCAGGTTTAAACAGGGCTAGATTCTACCCAGTAATTCAAAGATGAGAGACTCCATAACCATCCCTAACACATGAGAGAGTCATTCCCCCATAAAGAGCTTTAAATGAAGACTTTGAGCTACTACTTACACAGGAGGCGATGAATTACTTGCTGTGTTTGAGACAGACACATTATTTATTGACCTCAGAGAATTAAGCCTTTCCAGTCTATTGGAGATGAACCCAAGCAGACATGATTTAGAAGCCAGGCATTACTGGCAGCTCTTAGCATGGCACGCAGCAAGCTGTCGGCTCTGCCTCTGCCTGGGTAATTCACAGCTCTTTGTTGCTAGACTGTAATACATTATTAATCAGTCATATTTTAGGAGATCCCAATTTACATTGGCTTTAATTAGGCTGGTCTCTTTCTAATCTCCAAGCGTGCAGAGGACTAATGGCAAAAGGGGGTGTAACACCAAGGGGTATATCGTGGAACACCGCCATCTCCCCTTTCTCAGATCCATCAGGAGGCTGCAGGTTGCCATTAAGATTCAGATCCACGATGACACGGCCGTGCACCATCCCTTGTACCTCCCAAGTCATCACCCAGATCTCTTTGGAACTATTTTGAAAAGGTAAAACGGAAGCTATTAGAGAAAAGACCTTGAACTGAGCAGAGGCAATGTGTTTGGTATGCAGTGTGGATGCAGGAGAGTGAATGTTCCTGTGCAAGAAAATGAGTGCTGAAGGGGAATGAGGCATCTGGAATATGTGATCAGGCATCATCTCCATCGCACAGGGGAGGAGGAGTGCTGGGCTGGTCCTGGCCCCCTCGGCTCACCCGGGGCTGGCATGGACAGGTCCCCCCTTTGGGGGACAGCAGGAGCCCCTCGTGCTGCGGAGCTGAGACCACTCTGCAGGGTCTGTGACCCTGGAGAGATGGCTCCTTCCAAAGCATTTGGGTCCCCAGAATGGTGTCCTTGTTAACCTGCGAGCACACATGGGGATGCTCAGTGAACAGCACCAACGACCCAAGCTGAGCCCCGGGGACTGAGGCTGCTCAGTAAATAACACCACATTGAAACCAGAGTCTGCTGTGAGTGATTTACCATCCGCCTTACGCAGCAGGTCAGATCAGGCGATGATAAAAGTCTATGAAGATTAATGACTTGAAGAATTATTCAGGAAGGAACTAACATAGCAGATAAAATTCCTCAGCCCTGTGCTGTAAAGTATCTCCTGGCAGTGGGGACTGCAGGAGCCACACACTCACACCCCTGCTGGGTAACCCTTCACTTCGGATACGCTCGTGTTGCACAAAGATTTCCTGTTCCCCCGTAGCACATAAGCGTCAGCACGGGTACTCTCCATCATTGCCAACTTTAGGGCATGTCAGGATTTTGTGCCAGCCCCTTCCCTGCTCCCCAGGCTGCCGAGAGGCAGAGAAAGGTGGATCCTGATCCCAGAAACTTCTTCAAAAATATAAAAGCAAAGGAAAAGCCTTCTTACAAAACCAGATGAAAAGCTGAAATAAAATTGATGTACCTAAGGCAAAAATAATAAAATTCAAATCAGAATTCTCTCTTCCTCCCCTCTCTCTGTGTATATACATACACACATATTTAGAGAACTTCAAACAATTTTGCTTCAGTTTCAGCTGATCTTTTAACTCATTTTCAAGCACTTTTTAAAATGAAAGGACATGGGAACTCCTCCTCCTGAAAATGCCGAGACCCAGTTTTTGTACCAACCATTTCAAACCGTTTATCCACTCAGCAGCTTTCCGGGCGCAGGATTCACTGGAGCTGCACGTGCACCTTCAAGCATCCGCATTTTTCAGTTAAGAGGGGGGAGAGCAGAAGCCAGAGGGATGCAGCCTTGTGTGAGGACAGGGCAGCTCCCTCTTCTCCTGCACCTTTCCCAGGTCCCTGATGTCCTGGGAGCCTTCAGCATGTCTGGTCTGTGTCCCTGACACACCCGCCCTGTTGTGCTGGTTTCATCCCACTGGACAGAGAGAGAAGGTGCCCCTCTGCCCCGTGCTGCTCATGGCACCACACCACGAACTGCCGAGGATGTGGCCCTAAAACCTTTCCCCATTCCCTGCACTTCACTCCCAGCCACCTCACAAACACTTCTTTACAAGCAGGCTGTTGCTCAGAGGTCTGTTTCACCCTTACCAAAAAAGGGATAAAAAAGACAAACCGTGTGTTTTCTTTTCTCACAGGGGAGGCGGCGCTGGCGCTGCTGTGGTGCACGGGCCCATCTCGGGAGCCACTGTCCCCTCTGCTGTGAGCTCCCCAGAAACACGGGGAGGAAACCCTGGGGGCTGTTACAGGGTGATGTCATCACACTGGCAAGCACAATTTGGTGTATTTTAACCGCTCTGGCTTCTTCCGATGACATCGCACTGGGCCATCGCATTTAAGCCAAAAAAGCACAGATCAAGAAGTACTGTTTCTGCCCAGAAATAATTAGGAGACATTTTTTCCATATGAGCCATAACTGTAGCTTCCCTCATTAAAATATGCAGATATTCACAGAGTTCTGGGAACAATCAGTTAATAGTTTCATCTTTTATGGCAAGGGCTTGTGTTTCAGAAAAAACTTCCTTTTATTCCCAGGCTTGTGACAGCCTCAGTAGCAAAGGTTTGACCCTGGTCAGGGTGCTAAGACTTGGGGACATCTGCCTTGGGCTCCATTTGTCTGCTGGATCCCAGCTGGGAGCGCTGGTTCAAGGGGGGACAGGGATGGAGCAGAAGGGAGCACTCGTGGGGCAGGGCCCCACACTGCTCTCCACAGCTGCATTTCCACCACCACTGCTGGTCGGTTGGCATTGAACAGGGTCCCACAGCCACCCTTGTGCTGGCTGGGAAGCAGAGTCCTTCCCCTCTTCAGACACCCCCAGCCCCCTGTGCACCCCCTGCAGCCAGCCGCACGTATGCAAGCTCAGCTGGATTGTCCTCTGCGCCTGCTCCTGCGGCTGCCACCACCCCTGGGGTTCACAGACCCCGTGAGGTGCCCCTGATCGCAGCGGGGGAGCACTGCAATAACCTGCTGGGAGAGGGAGCAGCACAGCCCATGGCAGCTGTGCTGAGTAATGGCCCCATTACTGAGCCATTACTGGAAATAATGGAATAATAATACACCACAGGAGAAGCAGCTACCGTGACACTGAAGGGTGCAAAGTAGCTAAAAATTATCTAATCTAAATACTCCGGAGACCCATACAGGGGAGGTCTGAGGGGATGCGAGCAGGTGAGAGCCTTTCTGTGACATTTTGCAGCAGAATCCTCCAGAAAGCAAAAGCCATTTCCCGAGCCAGGGAGGCAGCCTTGGAAAAATGCTGAGTGTGGCACGGGTGGCCCAGAAGTGATGTCCCCGGGTGAAAAGTGGCTCTGAGCAAAAAGCCAATGAAGATAAATGTCCAGAAACATTGTGCCGTGAAGAGAGGCTGAAAGGAGTGATTGTTTCCTTGGGAGGGGGGACAGATGAGACTGGCTGGAGACGAGCCCGTGAACCCCGCGTTGCCTGGCAGAGGAAGATTAGCACTTTATGTTCTCTGACACAAGGGAGAAAAAATGCTCGCTGCAAAAATCCCAGAGCACCAAGGAACAGCCCCTCCAACCAGCTCAGAACCGCCCCGGCAGGAGGGGCACGTGTGCCCACCCGGGGCCAGGGCAGGGACAGCCCTGCCACACACTGCAGACACTGCTGGCGGCCAGGCTGAGGGGTGCCCACCCTTCACTGTGCCAGTGAGCACCCCGCTGCGTGACTGCCCGGGAAACCTGCGGCAGCACTGGGCACGACACAGGGTGCAAGGGGGCTCCTCCCAGGGAAGGGCCAGACTGGCTCTGGTGGGGACTGGGGGCTGTTGCTGCTTTAGGCAAGGAGGTTCTGAAGTGGGGAGCAGAGAGGGAGCAGTGTCACCAGCAGGGTTTTCCAGCCCTGCCCAGGTCTGCTCATCCTACCCTGACCAACACTCCCAGCTAAACCAGTTCAGTCCCAGTGGTCACAGACTTGGGCTGCGTGATCCTCCCCAGTTCACAGGCACAGAGCTGTCTCTGCTGTGGGCTGGTACTGGTGCATTAAAGGATTTTTAAACTGGCACCAGGATCCCACTTCAGAGCTGAATGTGACTCCAACACTGTCCTTGCTCTGAGCAAGGGGACAGACAGAGGCTTCCCTGTGACCCCTCACTATGGTGTGCCTGGGGGAGATGGATCCAGCCTGAGGACGTCCTGCTCTTGGCTCCAGTGTTTATCCATCCACAAGGATACGTCTTCAGAGCTGGTCTAACAGCAACACAGCAGCACTGCTCCTTAATTGAACACGTCCTTTGTGCTCAGCCCCTCAGGCCAAGGGAGCTGCGCTTGTCCCTACTCATTTGGGGTTTTTTGCCCTAGCACCAGTTTGTAATTAAATAAATCAGGAGATAATTAAAGGGATTTTGATCACTGTGGAAAACAATCAGCCCTGCCCAGGTCCCTGGCCAGCCAGACCCCCACCCCGCTGCCAGCAGCAGAGTCCTCTGGACGCCTCCGAGCCACATCTGGAGACACGTTTAGCAAATTAAGTCATCGCTGCGCGGTCTCCAACACCACATTCATCTACAAACACATTTGCACAGTTTATCTGGACAAAGCCCTCAACAATCTGCCCTGGCTCCAAGATCCGCCCTGCTTTGAGCCGGGGATTGGAGCAGAGACCCCCGGAGACCCCGTCCCACCCAGCGCTTCCTGCGCTGCTGCAAACAGCGTCTGCTCCAGACTGAATTTTTCCATGATTCTGCTAAAACAACACTGTTTGCTTTCACCTTTACGGCTAAAAAGCTTCTGGGTCTCCTTTTTCCTTCTGCTTTCCGTGTCTAACATTTCTCTCCAGGGTTAAAAAAAAGAGGGGGAAAACCCCAAACCCCTCTTTCACTTCAGAGAGAACAGGAAGGCAAAGGAAATCCCAAAGCGTGCGTGTACGTGTAAACCAAAGGCTTCTTAAGACATCAAACTGAAACATTTCATGCAGTACATTGTTCCTAAAGCAGCTCTGGGTTCTCCCACCCCAGTCCAGGCGGCCTCCTGCACCACAGCTCACCCTCAGCCACCCCAGCTCCAGCTCCTTCCCCACCTCTCTCAACGCCCCCTTGGTCCCTGGGAACCCCCCATCCTCCCAGAGCCCCATCTCTCACATCAGGGTCATCACGCACTGCCCACCCTGTGCTCCTCACACCCGTCGTGTCTCTGAACCTGCTGGATTCCCTCTGCCTCCTGTGCCCGAGGTACAGCTTCTATTCCGCAGCCTCAGCAAACCATCAAACCCACCACAGCCCTGCTTCACCTGCGATTTTCCTCTCTGGTGGGAGCTCCTGGCTCCCAGCCAGCACTGCGATGCCATTCACACCCTCCTCCCCGTGCCACTGTCACCCCCTCAGATCACACAGTCTCCTCAGCCTTCCCACCAGCCTCCTTCCCTGGGGCCGGGGTATGGCAGCACGGTGGGAATGACGTGGGCTGGGAGCTGGATGGGTGAATGCCCCTCGCAGCGGGGAGCACCAGCTGCCACTGCCACATCTGGGGGTGCTTCTCCTCTCCTCATTTGCCAAAATCCACTGGGAAACAGAACGGATCTTAACAAAGGGGGAGGGACCTGTCACTTCCCAGCACTGCCTCTGCCAGGTTGAGGTTAATTAGATAATTACTCTCATGTTGCCAGTTTGTCAGGCACAAACACCACAGTGACTGCCAACTGGGGAAGCTTCACTTCCCTGACAACTCCATTTCAGCTGTGGTGCTGGGAACGTCTCACTGGCGCTCACGCAGGCGCCTCGGTCTGCCAACAGATGCTCTTCCACAGGCCAGAACTGCTGCAGTTCTGGTATTTTTTTGGTCACTTCAGCAACACATCAGCTCAGTTGTGTGATTCAGCTCAGGCTATATCCGTGCCCTTGTGATGCTGCTGGTTCATTATGGTGTGCAGACACCATCACAACTCCAGTGAAATCCCTGGAATCATTCCGTGGGTGCCCAGCCAGCTCTTGGATCAGAGCAGGAACACCTTCTGCTTCAGGCGTGCTGGTACCAGCAGGGTAAAGCATCGCCATCATCTCACAGGTCAATAGCAATGTCTTATCACACCTTTCCTAGCACAAATACAGTATCTTCTTCAAACCATCGGATCTTGAAGAATTACAGCGCGAGCGATGACATGCCACATCCATAATATGTAGCAAGGCAGCACCTTATAAAATCACCCAGAGTCCTATGTTCAGCAGATTATGCTGTGATGGACTGTCTCCTCAGTCACAACACCTGACAGGGCAAGACATGACAGCGACATCATTAAGCCAGTGCTTTTGTTGGGATTGCCAAGTGGAAAAACTGCACAGGGAGTCTGAGCTCCCTGCTCACTGCAGCTCGACAGCGTCACAGAACTTAAATACTGGAGAATGCAGTGGTGTTCCTGCTACTCCTGGTCCTCCTCCAGCAGGAGCCAGGGATTACTGGTCACTTGGCATTGCTGATTCTCTCCTGCCTCCTTCACAACCAGTGGTGACAAGCAGAACGAGAAATGCTAAAAATACCAGCATTATGCAACACTTTGCTACAGGAAACTGGCCTCATTCCTGGCAGCACATCCAGACACCCAAAGCCATCCCAGCACTGAGACATTTGTCTGCCTGTCACTGGCCATTATCAGCAAGTTTTAACGTTTACTTCTCGGTGCGTAACCACCAGCAGTGAAACCAGGGCTCACGCCGCCCCCCGAAGGACGGGTCTGTGAAGGATGGAGGCTGCACAAGAGTACCCTCACTGGTGAGACCGTGCCTTTTTTAGCCCTGCCAGCCACAGGGATGCCCACCTGCACAGCAGGGAACAGAGCCTTTCTGGTCCACGTGCCTTCGGTGGGACTGAAGATCCAGCTCAGGGTGCAAAGCCTCCAGCTCCTGCTGGAGTCAAGTAAACCACAGAGACTAAAGGTCTTTGGCAAAGGCATCAACCAACCCTCACCACTTTCCCCAACTAGATGTGCACACAGCCAAACCCACATGAGTGCCTTAACACAGAACCTGGCCTGTTTCCCAGGAACAGGGTCCCGGAGCAGCAGCTACAAGGACCATCCTCTCACCTGTGAGCTCAACAGATCTGGCACCAAAAGCAGTGGGAAGGAGGAATGGTACAGTGGGAACAGCAGGGCTGGTGCTCAGCAGGACCATCAGTGTCAGCCCGTGACAGCCTCATGGGGGACACTTGGCAAGGGCTGAAAGTCAAAATATTTCATGCAAAGAGTTTGTGAGAATCGTGATGTTTCTCATTCAAATACGCAGAATTTCAAAGCATCCAAGTGCAGCCAAGAGTCTTCTCCAAAACCTCTCCCCTCCCGCACCGTGACCCTGCTGCAAAGGGCAGTGGGGGGGAAGCGGGGACCCTGTCTGCACAGTCTGTCCCCAAGGCAGAGCACGCCACTGCGGCAAGGGCGCTGCAGTGCTGGCCCAGTAACTCCTCTCCAGAGTCCTCCCTATGGATTATAATGGTCCTGCAGCACCTTTCCCACACCCTGAGCTCTTAGTTCAGTATTTTCAACCCAGCTAGTTACATGTTGCCTCCATGAATTAACCCTGGAAGTGCTGATCTGCACTAGCTCTTCACTAACAGGCGGATGCTCTGCTGCCCCAGCCGGTCTCTGCTTGGCACGTGCTGACCCAGTGCCACCAGCCTGGACAGACAGCTCACAGGGAGGGCTCTCTTGCAGCTGGGCAGAGATGGACTTTCTCCTCAGCTCCCAGCACTCAAAAACCTTCAGGAAATCTGATGAACCCAGTTGGCACTGGTTAAAAATTACCAGGGAAGGCACAGATGGCGGGACTGGCTGAGCCCAGCTGGATAACAGCATGTGTTCTGTCTTGTACATTTACACAGTGATGTAAAGAGTCAGCACAAGGAATCCGCTGGCCATGTACTGTACACCAAGTGCTGTCCTTGGAGCCTGCAGGCAGCTGGGGTCCAAAACCACTTGAGAGCCTTGCTGAAGAACTTCATGACCTATTTCACAAGTGATACTTATCCTGTCACCAGCCTGTCAGACCAACTCCACAGAGCACTGCACATACCCTCAGATAA
The DNA here is from genome assembly GCA_028020825.1 of Podargus strigoides. NCBI lineage: Eukaryota > Metazoa > Chordata > Aves > Caprimulgiformes > Podargidae > Podargus > Podargus strigoides. Next base: position 21,847,177 of record CM051631.1, on the reverse strand, counting down.
CTTGTTCTTTTTTTGTTACTGCTGCTTAGACTTCTTCCCTTGCCTCCCTCCAAGCGAGGGCACGGTCTCTTGCCGAGACTGCTGGTCTCCAGAGCCTGGTGCACAGCAGAAAGCAGCGCTGTGCCAAGGCTGTGAGCATACGTGCACACTGGTGTGAGGAGCTCTGTGCAGCGCCCAGGAGCTGCGATTTAACCACAAGCCCCAGGTCTGAGCGACAGCAGCAGACAACTTCGCACATTCGTGGCCAAGTACCACATCCTCATGCATGCAGGGTCAGCTGAGAGCCTGGATGGCTCCCCACTGTCTCTCTGCAGGACCTTACTCCTCTGCAGGCTGGCAGGACAAACCGTGCTGGGAGAGCAGGCACTGCCTGACCTGAAAGCCCAGCCAGCCTGCAGGGCAGAATATTCACGCTTGAACTGCATCTCCTTATACAACAAGCAGCAAGTACAGGTATTAAACCTGACTTCACAGAGCAAAGTCTAAGTTGAACCTGAATGTGTCTGGCATCTCCAGTACAAAGAACAAAGTGACTGCAAAATACCATTCAGAAGTATGCGTTAGATCCACTCTCAAAACATGCCCACTTGACACTGATACCAAGTGGTTGGCAAGTCTTAAATGAGCCAGCACCCTGAAATAAATTCTGTGGGTCCCCAGAGGCCCCCTTACTTCCTATAAAACACTGGGTGCCAAAATGCAGGTGCCCTGTGCCATTTCCATGGGCTCTGTAGGACACCCAGAGGCTCCTGGAAAGGCAGTGGATGCCAACTGGGACACTTCAGATCTTGTCAAAGAACACCAAATCTGTATGTTCTGGCATCCAGCTCTCCCCTGGGTGTCTGCAGAGGGCAATGGGCTCTGGAAGGGTCATCTCTCCAGGACTCCCATTTGCAGGCATCACTGCATGGCCAAGGCAAACTCCAATACATGGAAACCACCGAGAGCCAGCCAGCTGCATGGCATCTCCTGCGAAGGTTTGCATGTTCTGACTCCCCATCAGGATTTAAGCTGAGTGTTCTGCTCATCTTTAAGAACAACATATCATCCACGTAGGCACACAAACCCAATGCACTGCTGCACAGGAGGGCTCTGCTCTCCCTCACTGCACACCAGCAACAGCTCCTGGAACACCACATCCGAGAAGTCCGTGAAGCAGTGAGTGGGTGCACAAAGATAAAGTGCAACTGGAAGACCCTCCCTGGAGACCAGCTCACCCTCTGTAGGGCTTTTAATTCTAAGTACTGCGGATAAGTGTGGAGATGCAGTCATTAGAAATTAAGTGCAGGGAAAACCATACCCGTTGCCATGCAGATAGACAATAGCAAACCCCACAACAATGCAGTCAGTCGCTGTCACGAAGTACTGCTCATTTGTCAGTGCAGACTTGAGGCAAAACACGGAAAAGAACAGAAACAAAGGTCTAAAAAGCAAAGTGAACCAGCAGTGCCCTGAGCAAGGCGGATTCCAGGCCTGCAAACACCTTCTAACCCAGGGAGCTGTCACAAGCCTTGTCCAAAACAGGGGGGTTTTGCCTTCCTGCCATGCCCTGGTGTGCTTCGATGGCTGGAAACTTCCCATGCAAACACCTTGCCCGGACACCGCTTCCTCCCTGGGTTTTCCAGCTCAGAGAGCAGTCAGAGCCCCTTTGGTGAGCCCAGCACAGACACACGTGTGCTTTCCATCCACCCCACACCAGGGCAAGCTGCTGACAGACGGACAGACAGCCAGCCTCACCCCACACACCTCGTTTCACACACTGATTGGGTGGGGGAGAGTCAGGAGAGGTGAATTCCCACACCCCCAGCGGGGGGGCAACGCCGTTCTGGGGGGAAACTGCAGAAACAGCCACACTGGTAAATGTTTGTGTTGTCTGTAGATGAGTTTCTCCTTTTCCCCAGACCTTCCAAGTGTTTAAATCAAGATGATTTGAGACAACCAAATGATCTCTGCTGCTCTGCAAGAGGCTGACTGGCTGCAGCTAGTGCGAGGGGACACAGTTATTGTTGAATTCCCAGTGGGAAGCCTGACAACAGTGCCAGTGCCCACCACAGCTGGTGACAAACATCCTCTCATCAAGTGACAAACATCCTCTCATCAGCTGCCCGGCACCCCGCTCCCAGCATGCTTCCCCTTGAGCCCCAGGTCTGCCCCTCGCTGCAGAGAGCCCCGGCTGACGGCCGCCCCCGCGCCAGCACACCGCGTTTGGTTCAGGCTGGCATTACACCAGCAAAACGAGTAACACACATTCTGCATCTCTCCAGAAGGAAAATGTCACAGTTCCCTGATCGAACTAAACCCCTTTTCTGTCCGTTTGGAGGGGGCTGTTTCATTGTAATCTGAAAAACCCCCACGTATTGCATCTCAGAACAGTCATTTCGTAAAGAAAATAATCCCATTTTTCTTTTCAATCTCAAAATTAAACGTTTCAGCTTTCCCCTACACACTTACACCTTTCAGTTTACCTCGGAGAGTTGAATAACTTCACTCAACCTCTATTTTTGAAGGAATAAGTCATTTTCTAGCAGCGTGCCACCCAGCTCCTGTACGAGGACGAGAGCTCAGTCTCTGCCAGGCCCTGCTCCGGCAGCTCCTGTCCGTGCGGAGCTACGGTCGAAACCAATCACAGCTGCCACCAGCCCAGCCTTTCCCTCGCCCAGTGTGTCTGACAGGGGAAAATCCTATTCGTGCAGTATTTTGCAATAATTTCCTCTCTGCAAACGATTTCCCCCTGACACCCAATTTCCACATCCATTTTCCTCCCACCAGCTTTTCTCCTTGCATTTCTTTCTTTCTCCTTCCTTGTCACCATGTCATTTTTACTGCTGGGGAAAAAAAGTGTCTCTAACTGCCTTGCCTTTTCCCAAATATTACCCGATTTGTCGGTGCTGTTGACACCAGCCTTTCCCTCTCTGCTCTCATCCCGGGGCTGCAGCCCAGACCCTGCGCGGTGGGGAGGGACAGAGGAGGGAATGCCAAGTGGTTATTTCAGGTGAGGGGACAGATGGCCCAGGTCCCCGTGTCACGAAGCGGGCTCTGCCAGCCCCCAGCTGGACCTGGCTCGAAGCAGCCTCTCTGCTGGGACACAGCGTCAGAGCATCCCCTCCTGCAGAGTGACTCCTCGGCATCGCAGCCACCGCGGCTCCTCCCGGCCACCGAGCTGCGCCCAGCCTTAACTCCCAGCCTCGACAGTATTTCTGCACTCCACGAAGAGTGAGCCTCGTACCTTTATTTGCTCCATGAAGAGTTCCCATCTGCACTTGGGACTTTTACCCTTTCCATAAAAACCTGCCCATGTTTTTCCCAGCCCCTCACTGCCAGAGAAAGACAATTCCCAGCAGCGAGTCCCCGTCCTTCGCACGCACCCCTTCTGCAGAGCCCCAGATACCTTTGCACTCCCTGTCTGGGTGTCCTCGGTCCCGAGAAACTTGTGCCAAAGGAGTGTATTGGCCTCATGGCACCACGCTGGGAAAGGGCAGAGCTTTGAGGAACATCTGTCCTCCTTCCAAGGGCCCCTGGGAAGCTCAAACAGACCTGCACACTCAGGAGCAGGGCTTTGCAAGCAGCTCCTCAGACCAGAAACTCTTTTAGAAGAGGATTCAAAGCATTTCTGGAATCAGACTAGAACAGAAGGGATTTAGAGCCTCTCCCACAGTGTCCTCACACACACCTTGTAAGCTTGGCTTCTGCCAGCAGCTCCGGGGCTTTCAGGGTTGCTCTGAAACTGTCTCCCCGGGGCTGTAGAAAGCCCGTCCCTGTCCCTGTCACTTGCCAGGCTCCTTCATAGGGTCAGCCCCGTCCCCTCCTGCTGGGACTGACCCACCAACAGTGGGCACCAGCCAGCAGCTGCTTTAGGAGGCTTCACATGCTTTGCATCCAGACTTCCTCTGCCTGTGCCTGCATTGCTATAGCTGTTTACCTGCCTGGTTTTATATTGCAGCCAGCTCAGCCACAGGCACCTCCCTCCTCTCTCCAGCCATTTTTGAGGCAGTTAATGAGTAGCAAAGCCCTCACTGTTTTTCTTTTCACTGCCATGTATAATAAATGTGGTTTTGATTAAATTTTTACACGTTGCTTAGTGCATCAAACAGGAATACGCTATTCCACTGGCAACACAACACAAACCCCTCCTCAGCAAAGCATTCCCTTCCCAAGCTGTTTCTGAAGCAAGTCTCACTTCCACATAAAGAAGAGACGATTGTGACAGTTTCCTGGGGGATGCTAAGACAACATCTGCTGCAAGGTTTTCAATCAACATGCCTTAATTTTCACAACTCCAGTGCAAACATATTTATGGTAAATAACCCATCTCAGATGGGGTGAAACCAGGTAACCTTTCCAATCTGTGCAAACATACATTTGTTTCTGGCAGAAACTTGGAGTGTCTCCATCCCCAGCTCTGTATAACTAAGCAAAACCAAGGATCTGTTCAAACCAGCTTTATTCAAGCTTGAGTCTCATTAAAGCACATCTCAGCCTTGGCCTGGAGACTGTGTTTTAGGGAACGTGGATATTTTCCCAAAAGCCCACATATGTTCAGTAATCCCCAGGGTACTTACAGCTATCTGCTTTCTAGATGAAAAGAGAGGGACCTCTCTGCTCATGCCACGTCCTGCTGCTGGGCTGGGTGTCCTGGGCCAATCCAGCAGACATCCCGGACCTGGAGGTGCTCTGGGGGTAAGAACTCCTGCGCTGCTGCCCAGGTTCCAGGCTTGCCTGCTCTCAGGCAGCCTCACTGGCCTCCTGTTCAGCCACCGGATTCCTCCTCACCATCACCTCCCCAGGAAGGGAGGACACCAGTGAAGGGGATAAGTTTCAGCAGATAATGGCTGTGTGCAGATGTCGAGTGGCAGAGGAAGAGTTACCTTAAATCCACAGGGCTGCAGGATGCTTTTACCTGTGAGTCCATGGCAGCTCAGAATAACCCAGAGGGTCAAAGCCCTGTGCTAACCCTCTCCCATCTCTAACCTCCCCAGGAACCAGCCTGGGCAACCAGCCTCACCGCCAGCCCAGAGCACACAACTACTGCCAGTCTCCCAGCAAGCCACCAGAGCACAGGGAGGCTGCAGAACTGAGCACAGCACTTATAAAGAGTGAGGAAAGGCTCAGGTGAAGAGCATCAAGAAGAAATGCAATCACTTCTTAAAGGGCATCAGCTGTTTCTTGAGGTGGAAACCCCTTTCTCAGGGTTTTTTTTTTCCTGTGTGGCACTGAACCCTTCTGGTTTTCAGTGGCAGAGGCGCTTTCTCAGCTGCTGGCAAACAGGTTGTGACAACAGAAGCCAAACACAAGGGTTTTTCAGGAGCTGCTCAGAGGTCCCCAGGGCTGGCCAAGTGGGCCAGGCTCCTGCAGCCCCCAGGCATGTCAGGTTTTCCAGTACACAGCTTGAATTTGCTCCTTCTCTCAAAAAAAGCCTGCATCAGGCAGACACTTCACAGGGGAAGCCTGGATGGCTGCAGGCTGTTCTCCAGCTGCCGGTGGCTGCAGGGACCCAGCCCTCTGCTCAGGCACCCCGCTGCAGGACCCAGACCACAGCTCCTACCTGGCATGCTGGTGTCCAGGTCACGGTGCTGGCACAGGGCGAAGGTGTGGGACAGGGTCCTGCTCTCTGCACCATTGCCCTGGAGGGCCAAGGGATGGGACACAGAGCGGGCAGTGTGGCACGCTGTGGCCATCGGTGCTGTGGCATCAAGCAAGGCTCCTTTTGGGTAAAACACGGTGTTTTGGGCCACAGAAGCAAACCTGGCAGGCAGGCTGGCTGGAGGAAGGCATCGTGTACTGCCTTGTACAGATGCTTGTGAGCTTTTCAACCCCCTACAGCCACCTAGAAGGGATTTTAAAGCCTCCAGTTTCCACTGAGGAAGCACCTAGAAGCTCAGACAAAAATGTTTGAAGTTCCCCATCAAAAACCACGTCTTTTTGATGAAGAACGCCCACCTTTTCACACTACAAAAGAGACTGAAAAGAACTGGAGGAAAAAAGGCAGTTCACAGTCTTGGTGCTATTGCACAGCTCAGCTCCCGCGCCGGGCACGGGGCGGGCACGGCTCTGCCGGGGCAGGGGCTGGTGCCGGGCTTGGTGCGGGTGACCGCGGGATGCGGCCGGGGGGCAGCTGGCTGATTTCCTGCTCCCTGGGCTGTCTCTGCAGAGCCGCTGCAGGAGGATGGGGGTCGGCCATGGAGCCGAGCCCTGAGCCCTGAGTGTGGCTGAGCTCTGCCTGTGGCAGGTGGCTGGGTCACGGCTGCCTCCAGGACACCGCGGGGCCAGCGCTCTGCGAGGGTCACAGTTCAGAGGGGGAGCCCCGGGTCACGTCCCTCGCATGCCCCAGGCTGCACGGACAGGCCAGCTCCTGCCCAGCTCTGCCTGAGCTTCGCTGACCCCGAGGGGTCCATCTCCATTTCCCTGGCAGGAGCGATGCCCTTCCCAGCTCTCCCAACCTGCAGGAGCTCTCCGAGCCGTAACAGTTCTGTGGATTAAAGTCAGGGAAAGAAACAGCACCACGGAGATTACAGCACGAGCTTTCACTGTAACGGGGAGGCATTCCCACCAATGCATCACTTGACCGTGTTTTATTTCATTTAGGTTTTTATTACAGAACTTCACAGTAGCAGTTGTGATTAATCTGGATAATTCCCCCTGGCAATAAGCACTGGGGCAGTAAGTCACACGTCATTAACCAGCCCTTGCTCTGCAGGGATGGCTCTGCGGGGTGGTTCGGGGGCTGTCCTGCAGGGCAGGGCAGTGCTGAGCTGAGGGAGGGTGGGCTCTGGAGCAGGGGGATGTTGGGTGCTATAACGTGTCCTGACAACATCCTTTGCCCCGTTATCAGTGCAGGTAGGTGCCTGGGTTGGAAGCTGTTACGCTGGATTTCTAGGAGCCCTGTAGAGTAGAGCCCTGGGAGCCCAGTATGTAACTGGGGATGAACCGGAGTGTGGTGGGCCAGGTTAACTTGGTCCATTGTGCAGTGGGAAAGGGGGCACGCGGCATCCGACAGCGAGAAGTGGTGTTCCTGGGCCACAGGGTCTGGACACAGTGCAGAGCCCCTCAGAGAAGTCACTCAGCTCTGTAAATACCTTGAGTTTTGCCCTTTTGTGCCCCAAAAGTTGGCTCGATTTACCCCAAAGGGAGGCTCCTCACTGGTGTGGTTTGGGCGGGTGCTCTGCTCGGAGGACGAACAGGCTGAGTGGACACTGGTGGGTTTATGTCCATCTCACACAGGGACAGTGGCATTCCATCGATGCCACAGCAGCTGATGTGAGTCCCAGAGGATTCGTTAACTAACCGGGGTGTGCCCATGGAAGCTGTGTGTGGGGACAGGCCCGCTGGAGAGGGCGGCTTGGGACGGGTGGGAAGGGAAGGAGAGCCCAGAGAGTGACCCTGGCACGTGTATCCAAAGGCTCCATCCCACCCACCCACCCAGCCCCTCTCCTTTGCCAGTTTACCCCATCACTCCCACTGGTGCCTTTCCACACAGCATCAAACCTCCCACGTTCTCTCACAGCAGCCCCTGCGGTCCCATCCCCGCCACCTTCTGCCCATCGCTGCCTGCGCCGTGCCTGGGAAATACTGATCCCAGTGGTCGTGGCCGGGCAGGCTGGGTTTGTCCCACAGAGACCCGAGGCTGCGCCAGGCCCAGCCCAGGAGCCTTCAAAGCCAGGAGGAGCCGCTCCTCACTGCCCCATCCCATGACGTGCCACCCCGTCCCATGACGTGCCACCCCGACCCGTGACGCGCCACCCCGCACACAGCCTCGGCCTGAAGCATGGCACACGGAACGCCTGGCACGTGTCGGGCTCCGCAGATGCTCCGTCTGTCCCCAGTGCTGGGTCTCTGCCAAAGGGAGCACGGCTCTGGGGGCAGCCTGGCGGGGGGCAGCTCCTCCCCACCGCTCTCCCTGCGCAGCCCCTGCCCTCGAAGCACGAGGGACTCCGTGGGGCAGGAGCACCCAGCAGGCACCCTGGGGCAGTTCTGAGTGACACAGAGGGATGGGGTGCCCCGGCCATGAGGGCTCACCCCAGGCCCCCTCCCTGCATCCTACAGGCAGCGGGACAGGCGGCAGGGGCGAGGGTGACTTGGGGACAGGTCGGCTGTGCTGGGGACTCTGCACATCCTCCCTGGAACAGGCAGGTCGCAGCAGAAGGAGGATCCAAGTCATGCTCAGCCATTTGTGTCTGAGCTGTACCTCCTTCGGAGGGGCTGGCACAGCGGTCTGTGGTCGGTGTGCAGGGAGCTGGCAGCGGGTGCTGCGGCAGAGCTGCGGGGTGGGGACCCACGTGTGGGTCAGAGCCCCCACACCCTCACCCACCCTTGCTCGTCCTTACACCTCCCAGAGCCCCGCTGTCCTCCAGGAGCTCTCTCCCAGCCGCTCGTCTCCGGAAAGCCCAGAGGTTTCAGCACTGGAGGGGAAGCAATCTGATCCGAGTCACATCTTGAAACAGTTTTTATTTCCCCGGAGAGGCTGCAGCAGTAGTTCTGAAGGGAGAACAGTTAATGCTCAATTTAGCTCCACATGACCTAATTTGCCACTGCTTATTCAACAAGGGAGAAGCGAGCGAAGAGAAATCCTTGCACATGGACCTTGAGAGCTGCTGAATTCCCGGGGGCACGGAGGGAAGGGTGTTTCTGCAGCGGCACCGTGCAGGCGGACAGGCGGCTCGGTGGTGATGAGTGCAGGCACAAACCCGTGGTCCCTTCGGCAGCTGCAGCCTGTTCCTGGCCCAAACCTCTCTGAAGATGGGCCCTGGTGCGTGGAGCCACCCAGTGAGACGGCGGCTAGTGAGCATCTTCCCTGGGGGCTTTGTCTGGGATTGCTCTCTGGGGGGAGCACGGAGGGCTTTCCTGCTCCCCCTGCCCTGCGCATCACCGCGTGCTCCTGTGCCGACCAGACCTGGCAGGGAATTCCCTGCTTTTTCCTGCCCGAAAGCACAGTACCTTCACATCTCGTATTTCTGTCCTAGTGTGTGGCCCGTGCTTCTGCCTGTCCCTCCTCCCCCAGCACGCCACCCCTCTCCGGGGCACACAGCTCCTTCCCTCTGTCCCCGCACGCCCCATCCCTGCCTCCCTGCCTCTGTGACCTGCCTATGTTCATCCTGTGATGGGACAGCAGATTTGCTAAAAGCAGTTGTGTGATTGTACCTAAATTGTGGCATTTTAGAGACAAGCAGTCCTTGGGGAATCCAAGTCGATGCTGGTATTTCGGTACAAATCTTTGTACCACGCAGAATTAGTCAGAGGGTCATTAAATGCATTTGCCACCAGCACGCTGGCAGCTCTCCTGCGGAAAGGATCAGGAGCTCTTGGGCGAGCACGCTCTCAGAACTGCAGCAGCGATGTAAAAGCTGTCACTGGCAGTTTGCAAATGGCAAGCCTCAGAGGGTCGGGGTCCAGGATGGACAGATGCTCTTCTGGGGTGAGCCAAGCAGCTTGTCACAATCCGGTGATGTCATGAGAAGCCACAGCTCTGTGGAGCCTTGTCACTGGCTCTCAGCGTGGCTCGCTCCCCTAAGCCCTTTCTAGTGCTGCTCCTGCTCTTCCATACCCCTGCATTTTCATTTCCACTTCATGGCTCTGCTACAGATCCCCACGTCCTTTCCTCTTCCCAGCTTACCTTTCCTCAGTAGGAACAGTTTGTGTGTTTTCATTAGACACTGGGGAAGTGCATCTCTGCAGCAGGACACCGCGCTGCCCCATTTCCCTTCCCAAGGGCCCATTTCCCACATGCTGTTGCTCCAACATGTAAAGTGCAATACTTTTATTTAAGAAAACAAGCATAAATGTTTACTGGTAAACATTTCAGGGAAGTGTGCCAACGAGCATATCCTCCCCTCCCCTCCAGAAATGTAAAACATCAGCATGCTGCCAGCCACGAGGACTGGAATGTTTTTCCTTTCATACATAAAAACGTCTTACTAATTAATCCTCCGCTCGCAGTAGCCAAAACCGAGGCAACTCTGCCATATGCTAACACACGCCGGGACTTCGGGACTTGTGAAATATTGAATGCTAATCAGACGTGGAGAATGTTCTTCCCTCTCTGCATAAGCAACCATTGCCTCAAAGCCAAGGGGCAGGAGCGATCCTCCGTGGCTCGTCTCAGCTCCGTCCGTCCGTCCAGCTCGCTCAGCACCCACGGCGGGGGCTCTCGCCCTGATCCTGCCTGGGATGCCTGGGCACTGCTTAAGAGAAATTGGCAACAACCGCTGCTGGCGACAACCTCAGCACACCCCCACGTTCCCACCGCACAGCAGTGGGGAGAGCAGGGACCCTCGGAGCGCTGCCGTGCCACACGGACCTGGCCCGGCCAGGGCAGCCCTGGGCCGAGGGACGCTCACGTCCAGGTCCTCTCTGAGCCTCTGGCTGACCAAGGTGCTGGGGGGAGGCGAGGAATGGCACTGCGCTCCTCGCCCCCGGTGCACTCGCTCGGCGTCGCCGTGCGTCTGCCTTGGCAGCCCCCACTTGCCGCTCACCCAGCAACGTGCCTGCAGATCACAGCCCACTCGAGCAACCCGGTGCGGATCACGCGGGAGCCCGTAATTGTGCAGATGACATTTCATAAACAGTGTGGCTCACACATTCCACCTGGGGTTCAGATCCTGGTGGGTGTTATTTGGGAACAAATGCCTTAAAGTGCTTTCTTTTTAATTACACTCATAAAGAACAGAGGTATATCAGTCGCTGGCCTCCCATTACAGCTGTAAAGAGCATCACAAACAAATCATTAACACACATAAAAATGGCAAGTAATTAATTTTAATATTAGCATAAATACTATCATATGACTTTATTACCAGCCCAGCCTTCAGGAGGGGACATCAATAGTATTAATTCAATAACATCTTCCAAATGAGTTGTTACCAGTAGGTAGGAGGTGTTTTTTAAGAGCTCAGGGCTAAACTGGGAGACCTTTAGGGCCCTCAAAACAGCTGTTAGAGAGAGGTGTGAGGGTTTGCATGGCCCTGGTTTGCTGTTGCTGCTCTGAGATTACACTGAGGCTTCCTTGAGAGGGGTTGGATTTGGCATGGGCTGAGCAGCCCCTGGCTGTGTCTGCACCCTTCAAACTCCCGCAGTGCAGCAGAGAGAGCAGCCAGGTGGGACCCTGGGAGACAGCAGGACTCTGTCCTGCCTCCAGCAAACTCCAGCTGGCTCCAGCAGTGCAGGACCGGGCTCTAAAGGGTGAGCCCTCGCCCTCACCCTGCCCACAGGCACCTGTCCTGAGATGTGTCAGGGCAGCACGTGGCACCGCACAGGGGGCATCCCACACCCCGCAGGGCTCAGCCCCTTTGCTGAGCCACAAGCCAGGGCTGTGCATGCTGCCCAGGAGCTGGGCACACAATTTACCACCTGGGCTAAAGCCACCCACAGCAGGAGCAGCTCCTTCATCAGTCACCACGAGATGCTGCCCCAGGAAGTCACCTCCTGCTCTTCGGACCACAGGGACTCAAACTCCTCTAGGTAAAGTGCTAAAAGCCATGGCTGGTGGGAGAGAGCAGAGATTTCATTTTATAACCTTGAGTGTCCTTTTACCGGCGGTGTGGGGTTTGCCTTGAAGAGGAGCCCAGGGCAGAGAGCAGCTCTGCACGGGGTCTCTCAGTGCCCAGAGCTGTGGTGCCAAGCAGCCAGAGATGTGAGTCCCCAGAAGCGTGTCTTGCTTGGTGCTGGTGGTGAGTGCTGCGTGGGAAGCACAAGCTGCCTGGAGAAGGGGGATTGCCTCTGCGTGTGTCTGAGTGCTGCTCTGACTGGGGAGTGATCCCTTCCCTAAAGGCAAAATTACCCCTATTCAGTTAATTGAGTGGGCACCACAAAAAAAAAAGGATGGAGAAGTCCCACAACACCTTTCAGAGAATGGGAACAGCGAGAAATCCATTGTGAGTGTCAATTAACTCTGCAGACAAGGTGTTTGGGCACACAGGAGGGAGAGGAGACTCTCCACACCAGCATGAAGAAATGGATAATTACTTCCCCTGCACTGGGGAGACACATGGACTAACGAGGAGAAGGACAAAGGGCCTTTTATTTGCTTTTTGGCTTTGTGCTAACGATGGTGAGCGCTTTCTCGGTGCCTCTTTTGCTGCTTGCTGAACCACAGCGGGCTCCTTGTGAGGCAGTGTCTGTCTCTGCATGCCCTGGCTGGAGCTGGAGCTGGGATGTGCTGCATCCTGTGGGATGAGGTGAGGCAGCTTCCAGCCCAGGGGCTGCGGTGCCTTCCCTCGTGGGGGACAGTGAGTGTCCACAGTCTGTCCCTCAGGGCAGTGCTGGGCACGTCCAGGCAGTGCCTTACACCCCCCCCAGCAGACAGCACCTCATCTCAGCCCCAAAGAAGCCAGCAGGAGTCACAGACTGCCCTGCAGGTACAGCCAGGGGCACCAGGCTGGGATACAGCCCCGTGGTCCCACCAGCCCAGCTTCACACCACAGCTCCAGTCTGCTGGGGTGGATGGGCAGTGCTGGGCTGAGATGCTCACCAGTCTTCCAATGTACCAGACTGCACGCCACCTCACCAGGACACCTCCTGCTGCCACCAGCTGCCCTCCTGCCCTGCCCTGCCAGCCAGGCACCTGCCCCGAGGCCAGCCTGGCAACCCCTGCTGCTCTCAGAGACGCTGGCCGGCCACCCTGGGGGTTTGCTGGTGCTCCAGGGGGAATTAGGAGTCCTCTCATGTGTGCACGAGCCGCAGGATGCAGACTCTCTCCATCCTCTGCCACAGCTCCAGACGTACGTGTGCACACACTGCGTGTTTGTGTTTGTCTCCTTAATGAATGTTGTGCTCATTCAGTCCTGAGCTAACACAAATAAATGACAGAAGATGAGCATCAATTTGCGAGTTAGGGTAAGAGACAAAGGGAATAAAATAAAAGCAGTTCACAGGCAGGAAAACAGAAAATCGTACTCATGAAGCCCTGAGCTTGCATAAATCATCCCCTGAGTGAATGAACTGCCACTAAGGCTGACAGGAGCTCAATCCAGAAGCAGTTATCCCATGCTCGGGTATCAATTACAATTGCTAATTCTGAAACCCAAACCAGCTAATGTTAACTGGGGACCAAGAATTAAACCGTCAAGAGTTAAACCATTGAATTTTGAGTTTGGAATGGCCAAAAGTCACATAACTGCTGTGAGATGAAAGGAGAAATCGCAGAGATCAGCTTTCCTCTCAGGTGGGTCTGCTTGTAAAAGGCAATGGAAGGCATTTCCACCATACCTCCCACCATACCTCCCACCATAGCCCCACCCTACCTGTACACAGCTCCATCCATTCCCTGCTGTTCCGTTCCATCCCCACCTGCAGCCCCCTGCTGCTCCGTTCCCCCAGGAGCTGCTGCCCACAGCCCTGGGCTCAGCAAGGGCATCACCCGCCTGTCCTCACCCCGCTGCAGAGCGGGGGCTTTGGGGGGTCTGCCACCCCCTGAGCAGCTGCAGAGAACTGTCTGAGCCACACCACTCCTCCCGTCCCACCTGTGACCACTGGAAGATAGAGATGGGTCATTATGTCATGGATAAGAGCTTTTCCCTGGTGAGGGATGGATCAGGCTTAGCAGCCAGCCCTGTGCAGCTTCTCAAACAGGACTCCCATCCTCTGGGCAGCAGCTGATGGGACTGGCCAGTCCCCACGGGGCTCTCAGGGAGATGAGTTCCCTTTGGCAAAGTGTGAGTGACCAGAGTGGGAGTTCCTCCTGCCTTGTGCTGCCCCAGCCTGCTCTAGTGCCCCTCTTCAAAATCAGCATGGGTCTCAAAGCGACGTCAGCCCCCCCGAGCCACCACGGCTGTGGCAAGGGACATCTCCAGGAGAGCCAGCCCGAGCCTGGGCTGCCTGGCTCCGGACCCCCACCCACGGACCCACGTCCGTGGGAACATCAGCAGCCACCCCTCGTCACTGGAGGGGACCCCGGACCAGGAGTCCCACGGGATGAGCATTCTGGGGACGTGCGCTGGCTGGCACCCAGGAGGAGAGGGACCCTGAGCCGGGGAGGGATCCCCAGCCAGAGCACTCAGCCCTCAGCAGCACTGGGGTCATCCCAGGCAGTGAGAGAGAATTTCCTTTCCTCTTTGGGCCAAACCCTTCCCCAGCGTGGATGCTCAGCATTTCTAGAGCGATTGCACAGTGACACCCAGAGGATGGGCCCCGAAAGTTGTCACCATCACACCCGGCCACCCCCGGGACAGAGGTGATGGGGACACCCACCCGGAGGAGCTCTGCAGAGCAGCAGAGGGTGGAGATCAGAGGGGAACGCTCCCCTGCTGCAGCCTGCTTTGATGCTGGACACATCTCACATGAGGAGAATAAATAATTCATTTCTGTTCCAGAAATATATATTTCTCCATCGAAAAGTAACGCTGTTTACTTCCAGGAGAGGAAGTCACCCCCTGGGCCCTATAAATATTTATACAAAGCCAGACAAAAAGTACGTCGGTAATTTAGTGTGTCTTTAAAATACACACTGCATATGGACCAGCGCGTGTTTCACTGAATGTGTTGTGGCGCTGTGTGTGGCTGTGGCCCCGCCGCTCACAGACAGACAGCACATCAAATTCAGATCGGCAGAGGGGTAAAGCCTCGGAATCCGAACGTGCAGCCCCGCTCTGCAGAGAGGGGCTCTGCTCTGGGCCCCTCTCCAAGCCCGTCAGATCGCCTCATTTGCAAAGGTGTTCCCTGAGCTGTGTCCCAGCACTTCGGGGGCTCCCCGGCGGACCACGGCCCTCACTCATCTTTCCAGATCCCTCACCAACTTCTATCCCCCGCAGCGCACCAGTTCCCGGGGGACAGCTCCTCCGATGCGCTGCTGGCTCCGTGCTCCGCAGCAAGGGAGTTCTGGAGCCAGACAGCCAGGGGAGATGGGAGGGGGAAGATGAGCTTTCACCTCTGTGATGGCTCTGGGTCTGGGAGCGTTTCTCGGGCCAGGCTCAGCACAGGACTTGGTCACTGGAGGAGCCTTGAGAGCTGCTGCACTCCCAGTAGAGCACTGGTCTGGGGAACAGGGCAGCACGTGTGCAAACTGCGTGTGAGACACAGTGCCAGCTCCTGGCGGGCAGCGCAGCTCTGTGAGCCGAGCACGTGTCCCGGGCACGCTGCGTCACGGCGGGGAGAAACTCTAACCAACATTTATTTAACTCGCTGGGAGTCACTTAGTGAATGACAGGGACAGTAATGACAATGTTCGTCACGCATTTAATGGGTGTGGGGAGCGTGGTGGTGGCTGGCAGAACCAGGAGAGCAAATTAGGAAGCAGGAGACATTTATTATCCTAATGGGAAGTGGCAGCGATCGATCACCCCCAGTGACACTGCTCTCGCCACCGCATGCTAATGGGAGAGAACGAGCTGCCGCAGGCGGGGTGTGGGGAGCCCGGCCAAGCCCTGGGTGAGATGGGGAGGATTTTAACACCCCCAGCGCTGCCTGGCATCGCTGAGAGGCAGCAGCGTGTCCGGCTCCCACGTGCCAAGGGGCTGCAGTTATCCTGCAGTGAGGACACAGCCTCGTGACGTTGTGCTCCCTGCGAGGAGGATGGGTCAGGTGCTGCCTCTGAAAGACATGAGGGGGTCCTCCACGGAAAAATGGTGACCCTGTCCCTGCTGCTTTAAAGCCACGTATCAGTTTGCAGCGTGACAAAATCCTGGAGCCCTTAGAGCAGGAGGTTTCACGCCCACTGACTCCAAAGACTGCACCAGGAAATAACCAACAGCAGATCAGAAACTGGGTGGGGACGTGGGGTAAAGCCCCGGGAACAGGGGCAGGCAGGGCTGGCTGCTCCGTTAAAAGCTGAGTACCAGGAGCAGGATGGAGGTTAGTGTCAGGCCAGCGGCTGCTGGGTCATGTTCAGGTTACTCTGGGGGTTAGGAAAATGGAACCAAATTTACTTTCAAGTGCAGACCTGGTGACACCTCCACAATGACACCTGTGGACGGCCAGCACCCCTCAGGCAGGGACTGCCCATCCTGGCCAGCAGCTTTTTGGCCAAGATGTGCCCCGTTCCCCAGCCCAGTTCAGAAGCTTTAGTGGCACGTCACTGCAGTGGCAGACGCAGAGGGGAACATCTCCGGGAGGTGGAGCACTGAGGACCTGAGCTGGAGCCCAGCCCCTCTCAGCTCCTGTCCTGAGGGTGATGGGCAGATGTGGAGTCACCAGAAATGGTGGGACACCTGCAGCAGATGGATGTTAAGTG
Source organism: Podargus strigoides (assembly GCA_028020825.1). Classification (NCBI taxonomy): domain Eukaryota; kingdom Metazoa; phylum Chordata; class Aves; order Caprimulgiformes; family Podargidae; genus Podargus; species Podargus strigoides. The sequence continues at coordinate 21,831,021 of CM051631.1, read as the reverse complement.
ACCTGTTCCCAGCTGAGTCCTCATGAGCTTTAACAGCACCCGGTCTAACTGCTAAAGCCTCCCCAGGGTGCTTGTTGTCATTTAACATCTAACCATCCAACCATCATTTAATGCTCTAACTACCGCTGTGCTGGCCCTTGTTTCAGTTCTCGGGCAGTGGGTCCCACCCCTGGGCTCAGGGGACATCGTTTTCACGTGCCAAGTGACACACATGGGACAGCAGCGTGCTCATCCCTGTCATGGACACAGAGCTGCCCCGGTTCTGGTGCCCGCTGCCGAGCCGCCACCTGCACCGGGCTGCACCAGCCCCGGGCTTCGGAACTGGCAGAGATCTGGTAAAATCTATTGGCTGAGAAAAAATCTCCTTCCCTTTGTGAGAGTAAATTACCTTGAGGATGAGGTAGAGAACAAACACAAGTGTGGCTGTGGAGAGCACCGTGTGCTGTCAGCGTGCCTGGAGCCCTCTGCTGCAGCAGGAGAGAAGGAGAAGTAATGCCGAGTTTGCAGCAAGGTCCAGCACAAAGGCTCTGCCCGGGTGACCCATGCACCGGGACTCACTCAGAAATCACAGCATCAGAGAGTCATTTCTGTGCAGACCAAACACCTGCAGTGCATCTGGCAGAAGAACCGCGTTTCTGTGCCCTCTGGATTGAGCTCTGCCGGTGGGTTTTGTCAGACAATCGTTATTTTGCACTGGTTTATGTCAGCGCGTACTCATCCCCGCCAGCATACCAAATAATGAGCTGTGTCCCCGAAGATTGAGTAGCAACAGGCTGCAAAATGCAGGGGAGGAAATAGAGCCCAGCTTTGCGAAGTTTTTAATGAACATTTTGATACTGAGAGGGATCTCCCAACAACGGGGCGTTTCCCCGGCGCTGCCGAGCGTGGGCAGGGCGATTCTCGTTCCTAAGGACAGCCCTGTGCGAGGAGTTCCTCACATCCCTGCTGGAGCCGCACAGCCATCCCGTTTCTGTGGGGAAGGATGAGAAGGATGCTGCAGGGGCCGGCGTGGAGCAGGCACAAAACAGCCCGGTGCAGGGGGCCGGAGCTGTTAAAAGCCTCGGGGAAGAGGGAGATTGCTTCCTCTGCCTCAAAAGCGCGGCCACAGCATGGAAAAGAGTGTAAAGCATCGCCCCTGCCTTGCACCCCGGGCTACAGCCTCTGCTCTGCTGTCCCTCTGCACAGAGGCTGGTGGCACCAGCGTGTCCCACAGCGCCCGGCCACGGGCAGTGCGACACAACCTGGTGCCCCGGTACTGAGCATGGCGGAGACACCTCCTCTGCAGTAGGAAACCCCCAAGACCCCCCTGGACCCCTCTTGCACCCCACTTTGTTGGGGTCCTGCATCAGCCCAGGCTGGCGGGCGGCTCAGGGAGCTCCTGCACACCCAGCACCAGCACGTGCCAGCCTGGGCGCTGCAGGAAATGGGGGGGGGGGGGGGCACAGCAAGCTGCACTCAGAACAGCCTGCGAGACCCACATTGCTTCTTTGCTTAAGTGCACCCCTTCATCCCCACGCAGCCTCCCCAGCAGGAAGGACACGGTGCCAAGAGCCTGCACACACGCTCCCACGGGATCCGCAGGATCCAGCACACGGGCTGCAGGAGCTGACGTCAGAGGGGGAATGCCACCAGCCTGTAGCTCAAGAAAACCCATGAGGTGCACAATGGCGGCTCAACAAGGTGTAATAATGTGATTAAAAAGGGGGAGACATTAATTGTTGATCTGCTTTCAGAAACACACAGCCCTTTAAGGCAGCCCCTCCTCTACCTGGCAGCAAATCTTGTACCTGGCCCCGGAACGCCACTAGGGGCTGGAGGAATTCCGGGCCAGTGGGCTTTGTATTTGTTCCTGGAAAATGTTTCTAAATTGTGATTAAAAATAGACTAACAGAGCACAGATGGGATGACATAGAGCTCGCGAAGGAAAATCCATCAGTCGCTCCAAAACACCTCCCGCTACTGCTTCGACTTCCAGCAGGGGAGTTCGGGGCAGCAGAGGCGTGAGGAGGCGCAGCCCTGGGGACGGGCAGGAGGGCAGGGGGACACCGCCGTCACGGGGAGCTCACACCAAAAACTGAGGGGTCCCAGTCTCCAGTCCCTGAACACCGCCACTATGGACCTCATCGCTGCGTATGTGAACGCTTCCCGCAGTGATCTGGAGAGGCAGAGAGCTGGAAGGCAGAGCCCAGTTCACAGATGACACAGAGGGGAGTTAATTGAAGCCAGATAAACCCGTAAGCACCTCAGGGAAACCTGAGCCAGGGAGCTGGGTTTGGAGCTGAACATCCACTTCAGCACACTGTGCATCACCAATCTTCAGTAAACAGCTCAGTAAATAAAGGGCAGAAAAGTGTGACCCTGGGTGCTGTCCCCTCTCCTGCCCTCGGTGTCTTAGACCAGACCCACGGCCCCTGCAGCCCCTGTGCCCGTGCTGGGAGCTGCTCCGTAATGGAATGGCTGGGGAGTCCTGAGAGGAGCAGAGCAAGCAGGGAGGCTGCAGAAACTGTGGGATTTTGGAGAGGAGTGTGACTTTCCATAGGGACCATAAGAGATGGCTTGGGAGCGTGTCCCACGGCCACGGTGAGTGGCACAGCCACGCAGCACGGGCAGCTCGGGCACACAGAGCAGCCGTGCTCCCTTGGCTGCTGTGCCCTGAGCCCACGGTCCCATGGCAAAGGCCTGGGAGGGCACATCAATGCCAGTAGGGCCCTGCGCTGTGCCCAGGGGACTTCACCCGCAGATTCCAGCAAAACCACTCCCAACCTCCACCACTTCTCTCAGCTGCTGCACCCAGAGCTGCTCAGGAGCATCTTCAGCACAAACCTTGGCAGAGAGCACCCTCCAGTGGGCACTGGGAGGGCAGGGGAGCCCACACCTGCTGCTCGCTGGGCACTGGGCACAGGAGGCACCCAGGCAGGTGGGTGGCACAGCGGGACCCGGGGCAAGGAGGCCTGGCAGCAGCCGGAGCAGAGCAGCTCCATCCCAGAGCTCCGGTCAGATGCTGCCTGTGGGGAGCTCAGGTTCACCTCCACGGCTGAGCATCGCCCTCGGGATCTCGGTGTAGTACGAAGCAGTTCTGCAAAAAAAATGCAAGTTTGGGTGTTGGACACTGAACCCCACAGGATCGGTCCCTGCCGGTGGCACTGCTCTGCCTTTGCAGGCTTCCAGGAGCACACCTGAGCAGAGAAATCCCAGCTGTACGAGGCATCTGGCAGCCCTGGCTGCCAAGCGTGTGCCCCCTCCAGCCCCCCACGACGTCGGTTGCAGGGCGAGGCGGCTCTGCTGCCGCGCTCGGGGCTCTGCGCTCCTCGAGGTGCCTCCTGCTCCTCCCCGCTGCTCCTCCTGGCTGGAGCAAAGCGGGGGCCAAGCCAGCAGCTGTGCGAGCCGCGCCGCTTTGGCAAGTGTTTCACAGCCTGAAAGCTGCTGCCTGGGGCGTGCTGCAGCGGGGGCCCCCAGGACAGGCAGGGGAGAGGGAGGAAGGTCAGGTGCCCCTCCAGGGTCCTGGCACCCCCATCCCCTGCCCCTCACCTCCACCCAAAGCCCTGCCACCCGAGGCATCTCCTCTGGGGCACACCACATGCCCTCCCTCGGAGGCGATGCTCTGCTGCGGGCGCAGTGGGGCTGGAGCGGGGCCGGAGCAGGAAGAGCATCCCTGCAGCATCTGGTTGCAATCAGTGTCTGCAGAACTGGCTAAGCTCCTTCCCGGCCAGTCGCCAAGTGAGCTGTTTCCCACGGGATCCCGAGCCCATGGCTCCGTGTGCCGGGGTTCCACACGTCCCATACAGCATCCCTGGCGCAGCGCCTGGCTCCCAGCTCTGCCCACACCGTGGGGGCCAGCCCCAGCAGAGGGTCGAGACCTTGCACCTGAGTGGAAATAACCTGGCACAGGCTCGGGGCTCCACTGCTCCCACACTCCTTCCCCACGGGATCCCTCCCCTGGGCTCGTCCAGCAGCTCCGGAGCTCTGGCAGGGCTGGGGCTGCTCCTGCCCAGCCCTCCTGCCCTGTTCTTCATGCAGTGATCATCATAATAATGTGGTGACTTCATTACTCAGCTTACTTCACATTTAAAGGGTCATTGTAGTTTTCTCACGCTAAAGGTTTGACAGAAGACTTGAGGAAAGCATGCTCAGTTTAGGAAAAAAAGCCAGTTTAAGTTGCTAAGCAACCAGGTTTTGTGATTTCTTAAGCCTCTTGAACCGTGTGATGGTTTTAGGAATCCCCTGGCTCCTGGAGTCAGGTGATTACTGAGGATCTCCACTTGCACTCCATGCTGAGGTGTTCAGACCTCTCCAGGTGCAGAAAAGGGATTGCAAATGAGGCCAAAGGCACCCAGAAAGGAAAAGAAAAAGCCCTTGCCACTTATCAGGCTTAGAATCCTCCCTGTCACTAAGCCAGCCTCGAGGGAGCGAGCTGAAGGCATCCCAACGCTGCTGCTGTAACGAACCCGCCTCACGAGGGAGAAACCACCTGGGAAGCAGAAGGAAATGGGATAACTGGTGTTTCGGTAGGGCTGCCCACCCTCACCCTGCCCGCCGCCGGACCTGTCCTGCTGTGCGGTGCCGCAGGCGGGAAGGACGGGTTGAACCTGGCTCCTGAGTTTGGCTCGGGAAGGGAATCGACATGAGCCACGAACAGGCCAATTGTCCGTGTGTGTTCTGTCTCGTTTGGCAGCACGGGTGGGTGGGCTGGGGTGGGAGGTGAGCGGAGCAGAGTGGGGCGAGCGCTCCGCATTCGGCACAGCCTGTTCCTCCCCTAGCCCAGTGATGCTGATGGGCTCCAGATGCTCTCCTTACCCGGGCGGTGACTCATGATTGGCGACCGACCGGGCCGAGGCAATCGGGCTGACTTCACCCTCTACCTCCCGGCGGATGTGACCTCGTGCCTCAGTTTCCCCACCTGCAACACACAGAGACCTGCATGGTGCTGGCAGGGGAGGAGCCTCAGCAAAGCTGCTGTGCGGTGTCATGGGCAGCACACAAAACTGTCTGCTCCCACAGGGGTACACGGGGAGACACGCATCTGTCCGGGATAAATCGCTTCAAACTATGACTGCGATGACGTGCTGAATTTTCCTTCTCTGGCTTAGCCCCCATGTTGGAAGAGCTCCCATTCGAGGCGAGGGCCACGTCCACACACAGGGAGTGCTGTGCGCAGGGGACAGCCAGCCCTCTCCTCCCCACCGCCCTCGCACTGCCCCTGGCAGCTGCTCCGCTCACCTGCGTCGGGGCTCTCAGCTCCACCTGTCCTGCTCAGACTGGGACAGCCCTCAGCTCACAGAACCACAGACTGGTTTGGGTGTGAAAAGGGACCTCAAAGCTCACCCCATCCCAACCCCCCTGCCATGGCAGGGACACCTCCCACCAGCCCAGGTTGCTCCAGGCCCATCCAACCTGGCCTGGAACACTGCCAGGGAGGGGGCAGCCACAGCTTCTCTGGGCACCCTGGGCCAGTGTCTCACCGCCCTCACAGCCAACAATTTCTGCCCAAGATCTCATCTCAATCTCCCCTCTTCCGGTTTAAAGCCATCACCCCTCATCCTGTCACTCCCTGCCCTTGTCCACAGTCCCTCCCCAGCTTTCCTATCCGCCCCAGGCACTGGAAGGTGCTCTAAGGTCTCCCCAGAGCCTTGCCTTCTCCAGGCTGAACACCCCAACTCCCTCAGCCTGTCCCCATGGCAGAGGTGCTCCAGCCCTCGCATCATCTCTGGGGCCTCCTTGTGGGTCCCTACCAACTGCTCTATTCTATTCTATTCTATTCTATTCTATTCTATTCTATTCTATTCTATTCTATTCTATTCTATGCTATGCTATGCTATGCTATGCTATGCTATGCTATGCTGTGCTATGCTGTGCTGTGCTATGCTATGCTGTGCTATGCTGTGCTATGCTATGCTGTGCTATGCTGTGCTGTGCTATGCTATGCTGTGCTATGCTGTGCTATGCTATGCTGTGCTATGCTATGCTATGCAGTTCTACTCCCCTAGGAGTCTGTCCACAGGAAAATCCAGACAGCAGAATACAAACGTGCAGCTACAGCATAAAATCCTGGATCGTCATCTGCTGGGGAGAGAGCCGAGCCCAGCAGCACTCCTTGGCTCCCATCAGCTGCCTGAGCTCCACCGGGGAAGGTGCTGGCCTTCATCACAGCCACTCTTCTCTTGGCTACTGCGCACTGCCCAGGACACACCAGCACCGGGGCAGAAAGGAACTCATAAACGCATTTTCAGATTGAACCTGGCCTCCTGCCCTGGCAGTGCTTCAGCCCTGTGTCCCCTCCAGGGACACCCATGCAGCCACCAGAAGTTGCTGCCAATGCACGCTTTTCTTACGGAAGAGGAAAAAACACTGGCATGAAGAACAGATCAAATAAGAACATGTTAAATTGAGCCTGGTTAGGGAAGGGCAAAAGGTTCCTCGAGTGCTGGGGGGATCCTGCCCTCCCTGCTGCCCTGCCTGCTGCCCTCCCTCTGCTCTGCCCCAGGACACTGTTCCTCGCTGCACACAGTCTGGCCAAAGGACTGGAAAACCCAGCTTACTGCCCCAACCCTCTCCGGGCTCGTCCCTTGGACTGGGCACAGCCAGGGGCACACAGCACTGGGTCACCCGTCGGCGTGACCAGGGCTGATGTACAGTCCTGCTGTGGCCATAAAATGAAGCTTAAAAGTCCCAGGACTGAAGGTTGAGGCTCCAGGGGCTGCAGTGGGACCCCATTCCAGGCAGCCCCACATCTCTACGCGGCAGCTTTGCCTTGCCCCAGCTCAGGCCCTGTGCGGAGTGGCTGCCCAGAGCAGGGACCCCCAGGCACAGGGACACTCGCAGCCAGGACACTCCCACAGCATCCCGGTGCCACCCCAGGGGGATTCAAAGAGGGGAATTTTTGCTCCTGGGCCAGCACAAATATTTGCTTTGGTGTGCGCCAGGGAGAGGGGGTGGCGGAGAGCAGCGGGGGGGGCGGGAGCGTCCGGGGCAGGGAATGCCACAAAATGCAGGATGAACGTGCTCTCCCTGCTGCAGTTAGTGCGATTCTGCCCCCCCGCCTTGAGAGCAGCAGTGCCAGAGCCCCCCACCAAATCCCAGAGGAGCTGAGCCGGGGTCCGTGGGCAGGCATCACCCCTGCCAGCCCGGGCACGGCCCGGAGCGCTGCTGGCGGGGAAGCGGGCACGGGGGGGCCGTGCCCTACCGAACGGGCACCGGGAGGGAAGAGCCGGCGCCAGGGGATGCCCGTGCCCCCAGCCCGAGCACCGCCATCGCCGGGGGTCCCGCTGGGGGACATCTCGGGTCGGACCCACCGCTCCCCGCACCGCACCGAGCCGGGACCACTCTGTCCCTCCCGGCTGCCGCGATGCGCCCCCGGTCCCCGCCGCTGGCCCGAGCATCCCCGAGCGGGGCCGCCCCTCCCGCCTCCTCCTCCTCTTCCTCCTCCTCCCACCGGCCGGCCCAGAGCCCTCGCAGCCTCGGGGCTGGCCGGGGGGAGCCGTGCCGGGCCGGGCCGTTCCGAGCCGTGCCATGCCGTTCTACAAGCGTAGCGTGGGGGCGCGGCGGGGGCGGCCGGCGGTGCCGCTGTCCGAGCTGCGGGACGTCTGCAGCCTGGCGGCGCTCACCCTGCTCCGGCAGCTCGCCGACCTCTGCGGCCACTCGCTCGCCCTCCTGGGGGACATCGAGGGTCACCTCCTGGCGCTGGGTCGTCGCACCGGGCGGCTGCACCGCCGGGCTGCCCGCCTGCAGGCGCTGCTGCGGGGCCGCCCGCTGCGCGGGGCACACGCCGCCCCAGGTAAGGCGACCCCCGCCCGCCCCGGGAGTCCCCGCGTCCCCCAGCCCCGGGGGGTGACAGCCGTCGGGGATGCGCCCCGCTCCGAGGGGCATCCCATCCCGTCTGCCCTCCCCAGTGCGGGGGCGCTCTGCCGCCATCCCCCCGACGTGGTCCCCGCCGGGTCCCCCACGTCCCCTCCCCGGGGAGGGGGATGTCCCACGCCGGTTTCCGCAGCCCTGAGGTCCCAGTTCCGCCGTCGGGGGGGGGTCTGGCGGGGCCGGGGAGCAGCGGTACCACTGCCAGGACCTGTGGTCCCCATGGCCGGAACAGTTTCACCCCGTGACCCCAATTACCGGAGCTCTCCAGGAAAGCGGGGACACCGGGCAGTGAGAGCTGGTCCTCTCCTCTGCCTCGCTGTCCCCGGGGATGCTTCACCCCCTCCCGGGGCAGGGGACCGAGGTGGCCGTCCCCTTGCCACGCTTTCAGACAGCTCAGCTGTCGCTCGGGCTCTGTGTGGCCCGGGGTCCCCTGCTCCTGGCAGGCAGCGGCTCTGGCTTTGCCTGGGCTGCTCTTGTTTCCCATGCCAGGCTCTGGGTTTGGCACGGACCGCCGCGCTGGGTCAGAAGCGGGTGGCCTTTTCCAGAGGAGCTTAAAATAAGCTCATTTTGGAATTGTTTGTGAAAGTTTACTTTAAAAGGCTCTGCGGGGCAGGGAGGGGAGCTGTTGGAGCGCGTTTCCCCAGCAGCACAGCGCGCTCTCAGGCCCTCGGCAGCCTGTGTGCCCATCTGAGCAAAGCCCCTCGCCCGGTCTGCGTGGAGCCCGGGAGTGCCTCCGGTGCCTCGCAGCGCTGCCGTGTGCGGGGAGGGCTCAGCCTCGGCCGGGGAGATGCGCTGCTCCCCCAGGCGCTGCTGGAGTAAATCCTTACCGGGGTAAGCAAAGGCTCCCACTGTCCCGTGCAGAGAAACGAGGGAACAAGGGGGTACCGCGGTCACCCGAGCTGACCCGTGCACGGCACCAGCGCAGTGCCAGACCCTGCAGCGTTGTCACCGTACGTGCTGGACCGGTGTCTCCTGGAGGAGGAGCTGGCCGTGACAGTGACCAGATGGTCCCTCACCGCCCGCGTCTTGCTGGCAGGTTGGGAACACTCTTGGTGGCTGCAGGAGCCTTGTGTGCTGCCGAGGCGGCTGCGGGAGGTGGGGGAAACAGTGTGGGGGATGGCGTGGGGGACACAGGGACAGCTGCAGTGTGGTGAGGGTGGGGAGGCAGCCGCTGCCGCGAGCAGGTGGGGTTTGGAGCCCCCAGGTTGTATTTTCAGCTGTGTGTTGGTGCCAGGGCTTCTCATGGAGCCACAGCACAGCAAGCTGGGCACAGGGAGTTGCCAGCAGTGGCAAAGGGCGCTCGGGTGTGACAGCTCCTCGTGGGAGCCCCGCGGATGCTGGTGGATGCGGATGTGCGGGGACAGCTCAGCGGGGCATGGGTGCCTGGTGATAAAAGTGCCTTGATGTTCTTTGTGGGAATAGCAGAGCTGTGCCCACCACACCTCCCCTTCACCCCTGCTCCAGCAGTGCACAGACTTGGGGGGGTTTGCGTTCCACCCCACACCCCAAGGGGAGCACAGCCCGCCCCTGCCTGCTCCCCATCCCTCCACCGCCACAGCCCCTGCAGCCGCTGGGCCGTGGGAGCCTCCACTGATCTCCTTCCTCGGGGGAAGAACAAAATTCCCATTGCTGGTTTGTTGCTGTTTGTTTTTCTAAGAGCTCAGCCCCCGCCTGGTGCGGGGGAACGTTCCTGTCTCTGGGGGACAGGAGCTCCCTGCAAGCCCCCAGCACCCTGGCAGAGCCAGCCCCAGGCACCTGAGAGCGCTGGCACTGAGCTGCGGCACCGTGCGGAGTCCCCTGAGTGAGGAGCAAATGCTTCTCAACACCCCGCTCCAGGGCTGGGTTTTTTTCTCCTTGTTTCCATTTCTTGAGGAGGATTCAATGATAAAAATCACATTTCTCCCCTTAAACTGGAATGGAACCTTCAGCTCCAGGGCTGGGCATCCTCAGCTGGGTCAGGGGCCTTGGCCTGGCTTCGGTTCCTCCCCGGCGAGGGAAGCCCCGTGGCTGGGGAGCTCAGGTCACCGCTGTGCAGCAGGGGGTGTCCGTCCGTCTGTCCGGAGGCTGTGACCTGGTGGGAGCTGCCTCATCTTCCCCATCAGGAGGGGGAGATGGTGGTGCAGCGATGCCAGACGAAGGGATTGAACTGTGAAGGGCTTAATCCATTGAGGCAGCGTGGCTGTCCCAGCGCGAGACGGCAGCCGAGGGCTGAGGGATTCCTCTGCTCTTAGTGGTGGCTGCGTTAGAGCGGGGCGAGTGCGCGCCTGTCCCCGGGGAGCTGGGCACATCCTGCCCTCAGGGCTGGGCACGGGGGTCCCACTGTGGCTGAGCGCAGAGTGGGGACCACGCTCCCCATCCCGCTCCCCTTGGCACAGCCACATCGCAGGGGGGTGGCACTGAACCCTTAGATTGGTGCTGAAGGTGGGGGCTGCTCTGCAGCCCCAGAGAGCCCCCAGTGTGTTTGGTTCTCCTGCTGGTGTCCCACTGGCTGCCGTCCTGCCCATCGCTGGGGACGTGGCTCTATGGGCACCAGCTGGGTGACACGAGCCAGCGCTCCTGGCTCAGCCCTCTCCCCTCGGGACCAGCAGCTCTGGAAATAAATCTCAGCACAGAAGAGGATGGGGGCCCGGCGCTGGGAGCTATTTAAACCATGGTCCCTGAAGAGCCGCGGAGCCGGTTCTCTGGAAGGAGCCCCGGGCTGCGCTCGCAGGAGGAGCTGTTTACTGCTCTTGCCGAAGTATGCAGCGGTTGTGTCCTCTGACCTCCCAGCCTTCTCTTGGAACAAGCCGGCACCGCAGCTGGGAAGGGGCGCAGGGCAGCTCTGAGTCTCCTCGGCCGCCAGGACAGGCTGTGGCAAGTGCGGGGTGAAGGCTGCTCGCCCCACGGTGGTGCCGCAGCCTCCTGGGCTGGGCAGAGCAGCTCCCAGACCCCCCCGGACCTCCCAGCTACTTTCAGCGCAGAGGAGAGAGAGCAGCCGTGGGCGCAGGCGGGAGCCGGGGTGCTCGGGATGGCTGACCCACGGCTTCGGCAGCCGGAGGGGAGCAGGGAGCCGCACCCTCCCTCTTAACAGGAACCTTCTGCGGAGCGGCTCGGCGAGAGGGTGGATGAGTGAGTAACGCATGTCTCCCACCCGGCCCTGCTTTGGCCGGTGGCTGTCCCCGTGCCTGGCTGGGAGGAGACACCATCCCGGCCTTTCCGCTGCTCCCCAGTGCTGCTGGAGCTGCTGCAGGGACACCGTGGGGCTCTGCCACCCCCCCAGCACACCCTGCCCACTGGCATGTGGTCACTGCCATGCCTGGTCCTGCTCGGGGGGACGTGCTCGGGGTGTCGGGAGCTGGCGCTGAGGGTGGCATCTCACAGCCTCTCCCTGCCAGGGTTTTGCTGGGCTGGGATCCCTGCTCAGGTGGACCAAATCCTGCCTCCCACTGGCAGCACTGTCACCCTCGGACAGCCTTTGGAAGGGATTTGTGGGAGCTGACCTGGCTGCCAGTCTGTCCTCGGGAGCTGAGCTGTGGCCTTTGGGGACAGCAGGTCGCTCCTTCAGGGGCACCAGGTCCCTTGGGGACAGCAGGTCCATGGGACCCCCACCACTGCCAGCCATGCAGGATGGCACAAGGGAAGGTGGCTGCCACCGTCCCCTCGCAGCCTCGCACATCCCTGGGGTTGGTGTTTCCTCCTGCCCAGACCAGTCCCTGCGCTGGGAGACTCCTTCAGTGCCAGGGTTTCTGCATGGAGCTCTCCCGACCCCGCACCGGCTCTGAACACTCACGGGTGCCAGCTGGCTCTGTGCTGCCCACCTGCGCGTGCCCACAGCCACCTCGTGGGGACAGGCACAGTGGGGAAGGGATGCCAATGTGAGCTGCCAGCCACAAGTCCTGTCCCCAAACCCCTCAGCACCCCCACAGCCCCTCGTGTCCCAGTGTCCCTCACCCAACCCTCGCTATCCCCACCTCCCAGCTGATGCCACCCTGTACCCTACCCTGGCCACCAGCCTCCCCACGTGCCACTGTGGGTGCCAGAGCTGCAGCAATTGCCAGTCAGGGCAATGGCACCCCCACCCTGACACCCCTGTGCAGGGGAGTGCCCCATGCATCCCCCCAAGACATGTCCTGTGGCCTTGCTGCCACCCATGGCAGGGCTGGGGCCGTGCCTGGCACTGCTCAGCATGGCCCAAATGCCACTGAGGGCTCTCATGTGCCAACCTTGTGCATGCTGGGCACCCACTGCTTCACCTCTGATGGGCATGGGGGACACACAGGGACTCCCCAGGGACCTCCCCTGTCTGCTTCGGAACCCATCAGTCCCTTGGGGACTCATATCCAGCTCCCCACATAGTCTGTGCTCCCTGGGTACCTGGTGCCCATCTCCAGCCTGCTGGCCATACCCAGCACCCCGTGGCGCTGGCACAGGGCCGGGCAGCACGCTGGCTGCTGTGCATGCACGGGGGCTGTTCGCTGGCAGCACAAAGCCTGGATTGAGCGAGAGCTGGCGCGGCGCTGAACGGGCCGAGTATGCTGGCGGGGAGAATCGGCTCTTCTTCTTCTCACCCGTGCCAGCGGGCTCTGCCACCCTCCTCCTGCGCTCGTGCCTGGCAGCGAGGACAGCTGCCCACTGCGGGTGCTGAGATGCCGCTGGCAGGGGAGCAGGCTGGTGCTTCGGGGGTGTGTGCGGCGCTGGGTGAGTACCCACCGGCACACCGGGGTGACGGACCCCTTCCACCAGAGCCCTGCGCCCTGGTGCCGATGCCAGCTTGGCACGGTGTCATGGCTGGCAGCTGGTCCAGCTCCAGGAGCCTTAGCAGAGCTGCCCGGTGGCAGGGGGAGGCCGAGCGCGGTGGCAGCGCGGGACGGGCAGCAGGTCGTTAGCTCCTCGAGTTAATCCAATGGTGGCAGACCAGGTGTGGGGACGAGCTCACTCCCTGGTGAGCAGGCAGTGGTGGGCAGCGGCGATGTCCTCCCTCCCCAGCGCCTCCAGACACCGGCCCCATTCCCTGCCGAGCCCCACGGCCCCAGCGTGAGCTCAGGTCCTGCCTCAGTGTCCCCACGGTGGGAGGATGGGGACCGCAGGGCACCCCGCATCCCTGGCGCGGGGGAGCACACAGCCTCTCGTGTGTGCTTACGTGTCTGTAAGTGTGAGCGTGCCCGCGTGTGCCCGCGGCAGAGGCGAGGGCTGCTGGGCGTGCAGTGCTGTCCCGGGGGCTCTCGCACAGCCGCGTCCTGCGGAGCAGAGGGAGCAGATCTCTCTCTGCAGACCCAGCTTGGGGGTGCAGCCCTGTCTGGTGCACAGAGGGGCTCCCCGTGCCACCCGGCCCCCGGCGCTCCCCTCCCCATGGCGCGGCTGGTGGCCCCTGGCCTCCCGGGTGGTCCCGGCTGTCAGGCAGCGCGTGGGCTGCCGCGGCCACCTGCGAGGGGCTGCCTGCATGGGACCGGCTCCCTTCCTGCACCGGGAGCCCAGCCAAGGTGGGGGGGGCTGGATGGCTGCCTCTCCGCAGGCCGTGGGGTGCAGACAGCCTCAGGGGGACTGTGGGGCCAGCTTTGGGCAGCCCTGGGGCTGATAGCTTTGGCAAAGGGCTGCTGGGAGTCCAAGATGCTCCATCTCATCCCATTGTAGGAGAGGGACCCACTGGAAGGCCCTGCCAGGCGGGTGCCCGAGGGAGCCGGAGCAGAGGGAGGGTCTCTGAGCCCCCCAAAGCAGCTGGGATGTCGCTAATGGGCAGGGGGTGATGATGTGTGTCCGTCCGGGGTGAGAGATGATGTCTGGCTGCAGGAGAGCATGTGTGGCAGTGAGCAGGAGCTGTGTCTGCTCCTTGGAATCCTCCAGCCCTGCCTGCACCACCTGGTCTGGAGGTGGCAGATCCATCTCGTGCCACATACGTGACCCACGCGTGGGCAGTTTGTGGGTGCAGGCCAGGCTCACCTGCACCCTGGCGGGCATCGTGGGCACGCACAGCCCCCCCAGCGGAGCCCAGATCCCTGCCTGGGTGGCGGGGCTGCACGCCCAGGATGCGTTTGCCAGAGCTGGCAGAGAGGCAGAAGCTGCCAGATCAATTCCTGGAGCGGCAGGAAAAGGCGAACGGGGATTTTCTACCGCAGCGGGCAGAACGGGCAGCGGGAGCGTGAAGCGAGGCCAACGCACGCCTGAACTGCCGCGGGTGCTGTGGGACAGGGCTGTCGAGGGCCGCTGCCAGCACCGGTGCCTTCCCTGCCGGCTCCGTGTGGCTGTGCAGCCCCGTGGCTTCACAAACCCTCTACTGCTCTGGCTGTGGGTGCCCACCCTGTGTGCGTGGGGAGGGCTCGTTCTGTGCTTGCATGGGGAGCCCGAGGGCTCCCGGTGCAGGGCCCTGGTGGAAGAGGTCAGGCAAAAGGCTGGGGGGGGTTGGCACTGGTGAAAGCTGCCTGCTGGCCCCAGTTTCTGCTCACCTTTGGGACCAGCGTGGCCTGAGGGGAAGGCAGGGTGGCAGGATCTTTGCCTGCCCCACACCGTCCCTGCTAAAGGAAGCCCCCAGGCAGAGCCAGGAGCGCTGGGCAGGCAGCACAGGGGGCTGGTGGGTCGTGCCAGGCTGCCTGTGGTGCCCATCTCCACGGCTCCGGCATCGCAGCAGGGACGTGTTGCTATATCTTTAAGAAGGGCCTGGGCTGGGGTGAGAGAAGCGTTTCCATCCAGGATTTCTCCCGGCAAACCTGGATCGAGTTAGTGGGAGCGAGGGAGCGAGCGGCGGAGTTGGCGCCGTGGCCGCTCCCCGCTCCCAGCCGGGGCAGACGCCAGCTCACCCCGTGAGCGGCCACGGGGGCTCGCAGCAGCTGGCGGGGCGGGGGGCAGCCTGCGTCCCCCTGGCCTCGGTCCCAGTGAGGAGAGGAAGAGGAGGAGGCAGCACTGGGTACGTAGAAGTTCTGTCCTCCTCCCCGCCCGTGCGACTCCCTGCCCTGCTCTGGGGAGGGGGCAGGCAGCGCCGCAGGACGCGGGCAGGGAGCGTGGCGGGTGTGTGGCACGGGATGGGCGGCCGTCTCCAAAGGTGGGTGCTGGCAGCGGGCAGCCCTAGGGCTTGCCCATGCAGCCAGGGTTGGCAGAGCCGCTTGCTTGGCAGCTTCTGGCTCCTGCCCGTGTGCCCTGGGCGATGGGGATGGCGGGATGGGGTGGCTGGGCACCTCGTCGCCTGTCAGCACCGAGATGCACGGATGGTGGCAGCGGGCAGACCCCATGGGGGGGTTGCAGTGCCCTCCGCTCCCTGGGCAGCACCCATGCCCAGCCCCAGGGCTGGATGTGTCCCTCCTCTTCCTCCCCACCCTCTTGGGATGGGGCAGGGAGCATCCCCAGGAACGCCATCGGGAAGAAGGTGCCCACCGTGCCCCTGCGCTGCTGCCCACCTCCTGTGAGCAGAGGTGCTGGGGGGTCTGGTGCCGTGTGGGGGGAGCTGCCGGTGCCACCCCTTGCACCTCGTGTCTCCTGTGATAGGTTCATAAATGACACAACTAGTGATGGCATCAGGGCACGTGGTGGCAGTCCGGGTCTGCGCGGTTCTCTGGCACGGCCGTTTTGGGGTGCGCTCTGTTTTCCCGAGCCAGAGGAAGCTCTGGGTGGCAGGGGTGCGGGTGCAGGCTGTTGAGGTGATCAGGAGTATGGCGGGCACCGCCAACAGTACCCTGTCCCAGGGAGGACAGGTTAGTCCCCGGTGCACTCCCAGGACACGGAGCTGGAAATGTGTTGCTGCACTGGAGGAATCCCAGGAATGCAGGACCCGAGGGGACACGGGGTGGCACGGCAGTTTCAGCCCAGCTTTTCGGTGGCTGGAGGCGCATTCCCTGCCAGGGCCAGGCCGGCCTCACCGGGCACCTCGTGGTGCGGGGACACAAGGGTCACCTTCAGTGGGGCGAGTGGAGGGGCTGCCAGCACCGGGCTCAGTGTCCTGGGCTCTGCCTTCCAACTGGTCGGGACCCCACTGGTGGCCGTGCCCCATCTGGCACCCCTGCCCCTGGGAGCTGGGACCCCTGTGGGACCCCCCAGGGCCCAAGGCAGCGCTGGAAGCGGTGCACGGTGCCCGCTCTGCGCAGAGCCTGTGCGGGGCTGAGCCCTGGCCCCGAGCCATTGCTCTCCAATGAGCTCATCTGCTTCCCTGGTTATTATTTTTCAACATGGTCTCTTGGCCAGAAAATAATCAGCTCGGCCACTTAGTGCCTGTTTATGGCTCCTTCAAAGCAGCTGCTTCCTCTGCCAGCAGAGAGAGGGGCTGCTGGGAACGCTCACAGCCGGACGGAGCCGCCGGCGCGGGCTGTCCCCCCGCTCCCTGCCCGCAGTGGGCAGCTGGGACGCACTGGGGTGTGCTCAGCCATTTGCACCCGCCTGCCTCCACAGGCCCGTCACGCGTGTCCCTGTGCTGCGGGTGGGGAGGACTGTCCTGAGCCACTTCACCGCGAGCGATGACGAGTGGCTGGGAGCGAGGAGCAGCTTGCCCAGCTCCCCGGGACAGGGTGCGGAGAGGTGCCCACGCTGTCGGTCGTGGCCCCCCAAGGCGCAGCAGGGATGTTTGCAGCGGTGCTGCTGCAGCCCAGCTCCACGCCGCGGGCCTTGGCCGGGCTGGGGGCTGGGGAATCTCTTGAGGGTGTTTCTGCAAACCACCCTCGGTCCTTCGCCTTCCCGGAGAGCGCGCGGAGGCCAGGGCGAGGTGGGGTATGGCTGCGCTGCCGCAGTTCCCCGCAGCCCTGTCACGGGCTGTCACAAGCCGAGGCGCTGCCGCAGCCCTGCGCTGGCACGGGGGCACGGCGTGGGGCCGTGGGAGTGGGGGTGCCACCACGGGGCCCCCGCACCGCTGCCGCTGTCACACCCACCCGCTATCACATCGCTCACACAAACCGCACCTTGCGCCAAGTACTGATCCAATTTGCGGCTGTTTCCATAACAACCTCCAGCGCTTTCTGGTCCTTTCTGTCGCTGCAGATGCTGAGCCTCGGCGTGTAAGGGATGCTCCAGCCTGGGACTGAGCGCTGGGCTGGGCCAGCACCGAGCCCCCAGCTCCTGGGTGCGAGGGGCTGCTCGCTCGCTGGAGGCCAGGATGAACTGAGCAGGTTTCCCCTGACCCGGGGGTGTTTTTTCCCCTGTCAGAGGAACACGGTGAGGTTTGGGCCAGGGGAAGAAGGACCTGAAGGGCAATGGCTGATCTGGGGGTGCAGCCCTCCTGTGGGGTCCCTGAGCACGGCTCAGCCTTGTGCAGAGGTGGCACTGCCTGGGATGCTCAGTGCCAGGGATGAGGCTGTCGGAGGTGCTGCCAGCCAGAGACCCGCCCTGTTCTCCTACCAGAGACCCCATCGCCCACAGCCCTGGCTCTTGCAGTGTCCCGTGGCTCTCACACAGGCTTTTCCCACGGGGTGCTGGCCCCTAGAGCTCACCCCACACCCTCCCATCTCCCACTCACAGCTCAAGCTGCTCTGGGAGCTGCCATGCTGCCATCCCTGTGCCCCCATCCATGCCCTGCTCAGCCTGGCACCCCGCCGGGCCAGCCTCGGGACCCCCACCCAGCCCCAACACCCACGGGGGCTGCACAGCCCCCGTGCCTCCCACCCATCCCCATCACCCCACGGGCTGCCCAGCCCCATGCCCCCTGCATCCCCAGCCCCCTGGGGGGGGGCCCCACTGAGCCCCGGTACCCCCCCACCCACCCCCAGCCCCATCACCCTGGGGGGCTGCTCACCCCCGGCCCCATCACCCCGCGGAGGGGCGCTCCCAGGCCCGGTGCCCCCGCACACCCTCATCCCCATCACCCCGATGCCTCCCACTCCCCCCCCCACCCCCCGGAGCCGCCCCCCCGCCCCGCTGCCCCCGTCCGCCCCCCGCCGCCGCCGCCATTGGGCGCTCTGCGGGGCTCGGCGGCCCCTGCGCGGCGGCGGGCGGGCTCCGAGGGGGCGGTCGGTCCCGGTGCGGCGGGGCGGGGGGCGGCCAGCGCGGCTCGGCGCGGCGCGATGCGATGCGGCCCGGCGGGGCTCGGCCCGGCCCGGCCCGGCGGCTGCTCCCGGGCGGGGGAGGCATGGAGCCGGCGGGGAGCGGCCCGGGGGCGGCGGCGCTCTGACCGGCGGGGCCGGGCGGCCGCGGCGGAGGATGGGCAACGCGCAGCGGAAGGCGCCGCGCAGCCAGCGGCGGGGCGGGATGCGCTCAGCAACAGGTACCGGGACGGGACGGGATGGATGGGACCGGGAGGGACGGGACCGGCCCCGCTCCCCGCCGGCCGCACCGAGCCGGTTGCAGCGGGGGCGGAGGGGGAGGCCCGGCCCGGCCTCTGCCGCGCTCCCCCCGCTCCCCGCCGCCTCGGGTCGCCTGGAGGACGTGGGAGAGGTGACCTCCAGCCGGGGCTGGGCCTGGCCGGCAGGCACCGGGAGCGATGGGGATGGCGGTGGGGATGGAGCACCACCGACCTCCGGCGGGTGAACAGGTGCTGACCCGCAGCCCGGGCAGGGGGAGCCGGTTCCAACCATGGGCAGCCGTTCCCACGCACTGAGAAGCCAGCCCCGGGCAACTGGAAGCCAGCCCTGAGTCGTGGGGAGCCAGCTCCAACGATGGGGAGCAGCTCCAGCAGTGGGGAGCCATTACCAGGCAGTGGGGAGCCAGCTCCGAGGTGCAGGGAGCCAGCCCTGAGCCATGGGGAGCCAGCCCTGGGCAGTGGGGGGCCAGCCCTGAACTGTGGGGAGCCAGCTCTGGGCAGGGGGAGGCCTGGCAGCTGCTGGCCCTGTAGCTGGTCCCTGCCCCAGCAGGGAGTTGGTGCCTGCGTACCCCCCTGCGCCCCCAGCCCCTGTCTCCTACCACCCCGTGGAGACAGTGGGTGACATGGAGGGACCTTGCACCACAAATTATCTAAGGCAAAGCACTGCAAATCTGCAGGAGGCGTGGGGGGGCAGCCGGGCGAGCAGAGGGCTGGCACCAGCCGGGCACAGGTGCCCTCTGAAAAGGCTGGGTGGAACGAGCAGAACCTGTCGGGTCGCTCTGTTGTCCCCATCTGGCCGGCCCAGGCAGCTCAGCCGCCCCTACAGACACCCCAACTCCTGCTCCCCTCCCTGGCCCAGCTCCTGGGAGCGCCGAGAGACCCGGGAGGGAGGCTGGGCTCTGCCCCAGCTCCTGCACCCACTGCCCTTCGCCCAGCCACCAGCTCAAGCTGGGACACGGCAGTGAGGGCAGCAGTAGGAGCTGCCACCCCAGGAGAGACCTCTGGAAAATTGCTTGGGAGTTGCAAGAAAATGGGGAGTGATTGTCACAGCCCAAGTGACTGTCACCGCTTAACAATTAGCGGGCAGAGGGGGTGGCAGCACAGCCTGGCTCTCTCTAATTTTGCAGCCGTTGTAGCAATCGTTGCGAAAGGCTCCGGGCTGCGTGGGGAATCGGGAGGGATCCTGATCCGGCGGGTCCAGGGGGTGAAGGATGCTGTGCCAGTTGGTACCCAGCGCATCGCCCTCAGCTCCCGGCTCGTGGGGCAGGGAGGAGGCAGTGGGGTGCTGGCCTGGTCCCTGCCCACTCCCTGCCCACCTCTCCCACCCTCCCAGCCGTCCAGGGCAGCTCGGAGGGGGACAGGAGCTAATTGCACTTCTGCATCATCAAAGGGATTCTTGGGAGCTGCAGATCGCCTTCGCTGCGCTCCAGGAAGGGCCAGGGGGGTGGCGAGGCCCATCCTGTGTGCCAGCGCTGGTTCATCTCTGTCCTGGGGCGCGGGGCACGTCTCCCTGCCAGCCCCGGGAGCCCCAGCAGATCTCCCCGCCGGTGCCCGGCCGGTCTGGGGAGGCAGCAGAGTGGGGAGGAGGTGAAATGCCATAAGGAGCAGTGTGCTGTGGGTCTGGGTGGCTGGGGGGGGACACCCACAGCGGGGGGAGGAGAGCAGGGACCACCGTGCCACCTTGGCTCTTCTGGGGCAGGATCATTCTTCCACCCCCCACACAGCGCAGTGCGCAGAGGTCTGTACGCTGGCACCGCTCATCATTGACATCCATCCAGCCACATCCATCCAGCCTTCCTCGTGTCCCTGGGGAAGGCTGCGTGAGCCTGGGGCACGGGAACCTTGGCTCTGCCCGCTTTGATGCTCCTGTGGCGCTGGTGGGGGCTTGCACCCCCTGCACCCCTTCCTCACGCGTGGGAAGAGCCGAGCAGGCTGCTCCTGAGCCCAGGCTGCTCGCTCGGGAGTGTGGCGGTGTTCAGAGGGGCTCGTCAGAGGGGACAGCATGCCCGTAGGCTGCTGGAACCCATGTGATGAGTTCACAGGTCTCTGCCCAGTGGGCTGGCAGGGCTGGGGGCAGCGCTCTGGTTATTGTGTCCGTGCTCAGCTGGTGTGACAGCCGCAGAGGGGGTCCCAGGAGAACCACCGGCCGCTGGGACAGGTCCCCTCTCCTGGGGTCTGTCAGACCCACGTGCGAGTGCTGCCCGAGTTGCCAGGGGGAAATGAGCTCCGCTGGTGTCTGCCGTCCTTCACCCGTCCCATCATGGGGTCTGTGGCATCGCCGGGTGCCTGGCACAGGGGTGGGTGGTACCAGCCCCTGGTGGGCCACGTGCTCCCTGCGCTGCCCCAGCGGCCCCAAAGCCACGTCCTGAAGGAAGCGGGGGCCTGGGGCTGCAGTGCTGGGGCCTCCGTCCTCCGGGAAAAGGGCTCAGCCTTACAAACCCTGGGGCACCGGGGAAATGGTCCCCGAGGAGCCTTTCCCGGCAGCTCTTGGAAGGAGCCAAAGCCAGAGGAGGCTCTGGGGGCTCTGGTAGCCTGCAGAGCAAAGTGGGGTGAATTCAGAAAGGTCCCCCCTTTTCTAGCTAATGAGCGTCGGGAGGCTGGGGAGGAAGGCAGCTGGAGCAGCTGGGAGGCAGCGGCAGGCTCCGGGGTGCTGGTTTCTGGGTGAGGATGCGATGGCTGCTCCAGCTGGGACGTGCAGGGAGAGCTCTGCTCTGCCGGGGAGGACGAGCCAGCGTGCACTGGTGTCCCCCCAAGTCGCCTGTGGCTTTCTGACGGTGCCAGTTGCTGCTCCAGCCGTGGCTGGGTGATGTTTTGGCTCTGTGTCTCTGCTGAGCTGGGGGGAGCCCAGCCTGTCCTTGCCGGGGCCCCCCTGGGACCCTGTCCCCTCTCCAGCACTGCATCAGGGCTGTGGGGAGAGGGGTGAGCCCCCTGCCCTGACCCACCACCTCTGCAGGACCCCGGGTGACCGCTGGCGGGGTGGGTGGACGGAGGGTGGGCTGTGCACCCCACAGACCCTCCGCCATCCCTCCGCAGGCCGGTGGCAGGGACGGAAGAGGGGCCGGGGCAGGGACAATGGGCTGTGGCGCTGACTCAAACAGCCAGTTCCTGGTCGCTTCCTCTGCCCCGGCCAGAGCCGCCTGTGCCGGGGAAGGCGGAGGAAGCTCCCTGCTCTCGGCCTGCTCTTAAGGAAGGGCTCGGGGCAGCAGAGCGAGCACCCTCCCGCCCACAGCCATGGCCAAGGCGGAGTGGCTCCTGGCGCCCTGGCACCGGGCAGGTAAGGCGGGCACCGCGGGCAGCGGGCAGGGGGGCGGTGGAGTCTGCAGGCGCCCTTGCCCCGCAGGGCAAGGCCCGGGTTGGCGGGACCGATCGGGCACGGGCACGCGGGGCTCCTGTCTCCGGAGGCCGTGCCGTCACTGCGGGGTCGGTGCTGCCTGGCACCGCGGGTCTCATCCCACCACTCGCAGCCAGCCCTCGGCTGTGCCGTGTCCCCCTCCCTTTAAACCCTTGCTGCCGTTCCCCAGCCCCTCGGGTGTTCGTGTTCTGTGGCAAAGCGGGAGGAGCACGGAGCCCCCCGCCCATGCGACCCCTCCTCAGGCTGGGATGGGTCCTGCCCGGCCCCAGGGTGCTGTGCCCTGGCTGGGGATGGCAGGAGCACAGGTCAGCCCATGCTGCAGGCAGCCGGGGCCCTCGCTGCTGTCGCTCCCGCTGGGGCTGCTGTCACGTCTTGGGCCCCTTTGTCCCAGGGTCTGGCCACGTTCCCCTCTCAGGCCACTTCCTCGCATTGTCCCGGCTCCGCGGAGTGTAAAACCAGCCGGGCACGGGGGAAACGGCGCTTTCCTGGAAGCACCCCGGCGAAGGGCTGCAGGCTCTCGGGCACAGGCAGCCCATGCACCTTGGAGAGCCACGAGTGCTGCCCCGGGCACCCACGTGCCACCGAACCGTCCTGGCTGGATGGGGACGTCACCAGGGGAGAGCTCATGGGCAGCCGGCCTCGGCCGTCCTGTGCCCGGGGGTGCCCTTGGCGGTGGTGCCGTGCCGGGGTGCTGAGGACTAGCTGGGCTGGGGCAGGCAGGTCACCGTGCCGGGTTCCTGAGGCTCTCGGGAAAGGCTCGTGCCTGGTTTTTGGCTGGGAAGCGTGTGAAAGCGAGGGCTGCTGGAGAGCCACGGGCTGGGAGCGGGGCTCCACCAGGCTGGTCCTGCCCCCCACGGCTGGCGGCTGGCTGCAGGGACCGGGGTCGTGCCAGGCTCCGGGATGGCAGGGGCAGGTGATGAGAGCACCCGCTGCCAAGCCCAGAGCAGCCCCCGGTGCCAGGGCTGCCGCTCCGTCCTCGGGCACAGCGGTGCTCGGCCCCTTGGCAGGGAACAGCGTGAGTTCATGGGGGCTGGCTGTGGTACCAGGCCAAGCCCTGCCATGAGCGTGGCCGCGGGCGGTTCCTGTCCCGCAGCACGGACGGATGGCACGCCGGGGCTCCTCCTGTGCCAGCCTCGCCAGCCAAGTCCCCCCGCAGCACCCGCTCCGCTCTTATGGGCTTTTATGCGTTTTATCAGGTCTCATCACAGGGCTGGGCAGGCAGTGCCAGCGTGCTGTTAACTCTGAGCCCTACTGATGGACAGTGACATCAGTGACTGTTTTGCTGCTGGTGGTTTTAATAGAAACGTCTCGTGTAATCCAGCCTTCTCCCCACTAGCTGAGCGACCCCCACGGCTGCCGAACCCACCGCCCCTGCCCGCAGCTCCACGTGCTCTTATCTCCTGTCAGTACAGAAATCACCTGACTGCACGTTAAACAGGGAGAGGAGAGAGCCGAGAGCCTCCGGGGGATTGGGTGCAGCAGGATGGTGTTCTTCAGCGTCCCACGGTCCTGCTGGGCACCTGCGCAGGGCAGCATGGGTGTCCTGGCACGGGCACCCCCCTTAAAACCTTCCAGCCCACGCATGGCCAGCTCTGCCTGGTGAGCGAGGCTCCCTCGTGGTGCTGGGCGTGTGGGGGTTCACTGGGGACATCGGTGGGACCCGGGGAGCACCCGGCCCCGGGGCTGCCGTGCACATGGATGCTGCTCCGTGTCCCGGTGGGGTGCCTGGCCCGGCGGGCCCGCACGCAGCAGGGGGTGAGCTTGGGACAGGAGGCGCTTCCCGCAGCCGCTGCCAGCTCCCGCTGTTTGCTCTTTTCTCTTCCTCTCCGCCCGGCGCAGAGCAGCGTGCGCCTTGGCTCCGTACCACGGGGAATGTCACCGAGCCGCACGCACCGGCAGCGAGCAGTCGCGGTGCCGGCAGCGGGCCGGGGCTCTTGCTCGAAGCCGGTGGCGTACCCTGCCGGTGCTGCGGGGTTTGGGTTGCTCTCGGGATCAGCGTCAGCCTCCAAGTTCGCAGTCCTGGTCCTCCGGTGTGCCGGGAGCGCGGCTGGCTCGGCGCTGTGCCGATGCGCGTTGCCATGGCTGCTCTGCTAACGGTGCATCGCCTGCTGCCGCTGTTACATCACTCCCGTGGCACCTCCGCAGCGGCCGCCGGGAGCTGAGCGGCACCGCCTGCACTGCCGCGCTTCCCGCGAGCTCGGAACGAGCTTGAGGAGGAAAAGTTTGGTGGCGAGCTCGAGCTCGAGGCGTCATCTCACGGGAGCTTCGGCCTGAACTGAGACAACGCGCAATGGCTCTGTCGAATCTCTCCCTGTGGATCCGGGATGCCTGGGCAGGAGGTAACTGGGGGCACTGGTGGAGTGGGGGGGACTCGGGAGATGCTTGCGGAGGGCACGCAGTCTGTGCTCTGCGCAGGGACGCTCTGCTCCCGGGAGAGGGAAGCTTGGTCTCCCTTGGAGCAGACTCCCCTTGGCCTCAGCCCCGGTCCTCGCACACCCACAGTGGCCACGGTGTCCCCAGCCTGTCCTCTCGCTCTGTCAGACTCCCAAGCTGTTAGCGAGGCAGCACCCGCTCGGCTGGCGGTGCTGGTGTGCACCCCTGCTTAGGGCAGCAGGGTGGGGACCGTCCCAGCCTGTGGATCCAAGAGGGGACAGACCCCTGGGAGACTTGGGGACACGTGGGGAGCCACCTCCGGCCACCCTGGTGTCATCGACACCTCTGCCCCTGCCTGCATTGTCCGCGGGCAGAGCCAGGGCTGCTGCCTGTCCCCTGCACAAGCGCCGGGGCAGGGAGGGGGGACTGACCCAGCAGGGAGCTGGGGCCAGCCATGTGTGGGGTGCCGTGCCTCAGTTTCCCCGGGCAGTGAGGCAGTCAGGAGTGCTGGGGGTGTGCAGGATGGAGCCAGCTCCACTCTCTCAGGATGCCCTTCTCCTCCTGCTGGCATTTGCCACGCAGCGGGGGCCCCTCAGAGGTATTTCTTATCTCGAGGCTGTTGTGATAAGCGTGGCAGGAGGTCACTGCCAAGGGCAGCGGGCTCTGCTCCACCTCGGCTGGGGCATCCCGGGCCCCAGGGATGTGGGTGGCAGCCATGGCTTGCACGGACCCCCAAACCCGCTCCTGCACCGAGGCTCCAGGGCTGCCCCAGGCCCTCGGGAGCGCAGGCAGCAGCGCTGTGTTGTCTGCCCCTGCCATGGGGCTGCTGCCTCCTGGCCCCCCCTGGCAGAGCAGAGCCCCCACACCCTCTGAGCGTCTGCTCCCAGCGAGCAGAGGCCAAATCACCCGGGCATTGGGCTCGCTCTTGCCCGCAGGGTGATGCAGGCACGGTGCAGCCTCTCGGGGCAGGGCTTTGGGGTGCCCAGGCTGCCACAGGGACCCCGACTCATCCGCCCTTTCCCACCCCTCCTCCTCGGCTGCTGCACCTGCCAGGACGGTGAACCCAGCCGTGCCAGCACCCTGGCAGTGCCTGTGCCGCTGCCTGCAGCAGCTCAGGGTGGTGCCAGCTCCTTGCAGGGCAGGGACCCCCTGCCTGCCCCGCACTGCCCTGTCCCCCTTAGTGCCAGTGGGCTGCAGTGCCTTCCCCTCGCTGGCAGGGTGCTGGCCCCCCCGTGACACTGCCGGGGCGCACTTCCGCTTCGCCCAGGGCGGCCCCCGCTTTCGGTGCTGCGGTTTGCCCACGTGGTGCGAGCCCATGGGTGGGAGCCCATGGGTGGGAGCCCGCGGGTGGGTGCCTGGGTGGGGGTGCCCGGGGGTGCCCTGGCAGCAGGGCAAAGGCTGCGGAGGTAAGCTCCTGTACTGCGGCTCCGGGGAGGGTGGGGGGGGGCTGCCCCCCAGTGGGGTGCTGGGTGGCTCGGAGAGGCTGAGAGGCAGCAGGGGGCTGTGCTTTGGGGGAGTCCTCGAGTGTCGGGGATGCTGTGTAGCTCTGTGGGATCTGCAGGGCGCTGGGGGTGGCTGGTGGGGGACGTGTGGGCAGAAGGCGAGGAGCATCAGCCCCCGCCAAGGCCGGTGCTGGGTCTGTGCAAGCCAGGCAGAGGGGTGCAGCGAGCCGGGGTGCGGGGTCCACCCTTGGGGTGTGCTCAGAAACAGAGGGGGCAGCAGCAGAGCTCCCCCTCGGCACAGTGGGTTGGGGGGCTGGGGTTGGGGGGCTGGGGTCTGCAGAGGTGAGCGTGTGGTCCCTGCCCCCCATGCCCCCGCCTCCCGTCCCGCAGCCCTGTGCATCAGGTTCTGGGGGAGATGTGCCCCCCTGCCCTGTGCCCAGCCCTGCTCCCAGCTCCCATTCCCAGGGACAACTGGGCACAGGGGGCTCCCTCTGCCACCATCACCTCTGCCAGGACCCCCAGCCCCTCGGGCATCGCCGCACACACACACACACACGCCCCGACACCTCTTGGTTGATATGGAAACGAGTCAAATTATTTAAAGGAGGAAAGGAAAAAAGCAGCCTGGTGTTAAGGCCCGTCGTTATGGTAACACAAATTATAAAAGTAACTGGGGTAGGGACGTGGCACCTCGCTTTTGGGTGCTGGGCGTCGCGCAGGCTCTGCTGCTCCAGCAGCTGGAGCGGGGGGAAGGATGGGCAGGGTGGCACCGGCGGGCAGGGTGGTACCAGCGGGCAGCAGGGGCGATGCTGGGACTGCCGTGCCCACTGAGCTGTGTCCCTGCGGACCCAGCACTGCAGGAGGAAGGGGACATGGCTCATGCCGGGGGCTGCTGGGGAGCCCGGCCCCGTTTTGGGGCCATTACCCTTGGCCCAGGATTGCTCTTGCTGCCTCGCTGGGGTCTGGTGTGGAGCAGGGTGGCACAGCCAGAGGTGGGGACAGGCACCCCACAGCCCTGCACATGGCGGGTGGCAGCAAGGGGGTGTTTGTCATGCTGGTAACAGGAGCGCCTGGAGTGATGGGGACAGGGATGGGCATGCAGGGGTGACACCAGGTGACAGCAGCACCTCATGCAGCACCCAGTGCTGACTGCAGCCACACCAGGGGCAGCTGGAGAAGGGTCAGCCCTAAATCCCCAGGGACAAGGCCCTGGGGTCACCGTTTAAAGCTCACAGAGCCACGGGCGAGCCCCAGTCCTTCTCCCAGGGACCTTCACCCCGTAGGGGTGTTTGGGAGGGTGGGGACATGTGCCGTCCCGTCCCCGCAGAGTCCCTTCCCAGGGGCCTTTGTGGGGTGCGTTGCCCTCGCCGAGCAGGGAGAGCACTGTGGGGAATGGCGCTGTGTCCCCTCCGCTCCCTGCTGCTCGGTTGCAGCAAGGATTGCTCCACCGGAGCGTGCAGCGTTTCCTGCGCCGGAGTCACCGGGGCAACAGCGCTCGCTTCCTTCCCCAATTTCACCCCGCTCCCTTCCGGGCTGGTTCTGGCGGCCCCCAGAGCTGCGGTGGCGGTGATGGGGTCTGGTCCCACGTGGCAGCAGCCTGCCTGGGTGGCTTTGTCCAGATGGGACACGGCCACATCCCAGTCCCTGCGTTCCTGAGCAGGCTGAGCGCGCTGTGCCGGTGCAGCCTCAGCAGCAGCGCTCACAGGGAAGCATCCACCTGCCTCCCTCTCACTCTGCTCCCTCCCGCCCGCAGCCACCTCGAACCTGGACCTGGAGAGCAAGAAAGCCGCCCACGCCAAGCTGTCATGGCAGCAGCCGGTGAACGTCTTCCTGGCAGCCGGGCGCCCGCCGGGCATGGAGCAGCTGCACCAGGAGGCACAGCTCAACCTCCAGAGCCTGCTGCAAGGTAGCGGGGCAGGAGGGGCCAGCGGCGGGCTGGGCGAGGGTGGCAGGGGTGGCTGTGGCCACCATGCAAACAGCGAGGTGTCTCCCACGTGCATGTGTCCAAGCCGCTCCTTGGACCCTGCCAAGCTCTCGGGTCCCCGGGGGTCCCAGCTTCCAGCAGCCCCCTCTGATCTCTGCTCCCAAGTCACTACTCTGGGTTCTGCCTGCGAGGGCCCTGCCGACGTGGCCGCTGGTCTGTGTCACCGCACCGGTCGGTGTCACCGCACCGGTCTGTGTCACCGCGCCGCCACGGCCGTTGAGCCTTTCCTCCCAGTCTCTCCCCAAGCTGTCAGGCGGCCCCGGCTCCGAGGCTCTGCAGGCATCGATCAGAGCTGCAGCCTGGCCTCCCCCGGCTGGTAATCTCATTAACCCAGCCTGCGCAGGTCTGGCCTGCATTAATTAGCTCAACAATTACAGGATGAGGAGACGGCGAGTTCCCTCCTGGCTGTTCCCAGCAGGGCTCTGCTTCCCCCGGGACCCACCGCAGCCCCAGGGAGGAGCAGAGTGGCTGCCTCAACTGCCCCCAGCCCCACCGTTCCCTGGGGTCTGCTGAGCTGCTCTGTTGAGCAGGGATGGCAAGCCAGCCCCAGGGACAGACAGTGGGGACAGACGGCAGGGACAGTTCCTTCATGCCCCTCCTGCCCCTGGGACAAAGCCTTCCCCCCAGGGGCGGCTGGAGCAGGGTCACAGGTGCTGTTTCTCTTGCAGAGGAGTATGAGGAGCAGTACGCCGAGAGCAGGGTCACCGGGCAGACCTTCCGTGCCGCCGGTCACCTGCCCCCCAGCACCCCCCCCGAGCCGTCCCCCCGACCCCCGCCTGCCAAGCGCCTTGAGTTCGTGCCTATGGTGAGTGTGGGGATGGTGGGGTGGGGTGGCACAGCCCTGGCATCACCCCGAGGAGAGGGGCTGGTGCTGTTTGTGTCCCACCCTCATCCCTTCGGAGGGTGACACGCCTTTCCCCCCGCAGCCCCCGAGCCGGCGAGCAGCTGAGGAGGAGAGCACCGTCCCCACAGCGCTGGGCACGCGGCCACCCGCCACCTCCCTGAGCCTCCCCACTAGCCCGGACAAGCAGCCAGCCTGGAACAGGGCTGTCCCCCTGCCCACTGTGGAGGAGAAGCAGTGGCACCAGTCCTGCCCCATCCAAACCAGCCTCGTCCCCATCAACGTCTCGGGTAGGGCAGCACCCCCGTGGCACAGCCAGGCCAGCTCCAGGGGAAGGGTATGGGGTGCATGGTGGTGAGAGGGGGGGCTGCAAGCCGGTGTCCCTGAGAGTCAGGTGGGCACCAGGGGCAGAGCAGGGGACAGCAGGGCCACGCTGGCATCTGTCATCCCCAGTCATCTCCTGCCATCCACAACTGTGTGCCTCTGCGCCACCATCCAGTCCCTTGTCCCGCCGTGCTGCCCGGCCAGTCGGTTCTGTTGTCACCTCCACGCGGCCTGTCTCACCTGTCTGTCCGTCTGTCCGTCCGTCCATCCATTCCCACGGGGCTGCAGCCCCCAGCAGCACGGTCCTGCCTGGTCCTTGCAGGCACAAGTGCCACACTCTGTCCCTGTGCCACAGCCTGGGGCTGGTGGCTGAGCATGGTGCAGCTTCTGAGGGCAAAGATGTCCTTTTGCCCTTTCCCTCCGTGATGGGGGGACGTACCAGGACCACGCTGGCCCCCTCTGTGCCCTGCTGCTCCTCATGTCCCTGTCCCTATGTGGCTCAGCATCGTTGACCCTGCTAGCGACGAAGCCCACCAATCTCCGCAGCTTTCCGTGCATCCCACCTGCACCTGCAGCATCTCAGCCACGTGGCTCACCACCCTCTGCCATCCCACGCCTGCCACCGCCGCCATCCCCGGCCGGGGGACACCCAGGGGACCCATGGTGATGGAGGGGGCCGAGCCCCTGCCCTGCAGCCCCTCCTGGTACAGCGTGTTTGTTTTGGCTACAGGGCAGCACTTTGCTAGGCACGCGAGTGCTCGTCACTCCCTGTTTAACACAGAGGCCGCCGGGAACCCCAAGTGCACCCTGCGGCGCAGACGGACCGTTATCGGATTCCCTAACCTGGCCCTGCGAGACCAAGGTGACGGCAAGAACTGCGCAGCCACTTCCGTGCCCTGGCAGTGCCCGGGCAGGGCTGGCACCCACCAGAGCCGCCCTGACGGTGGGCAGAGCCACGCCGGGGCTGGCAGCCAGCCCAGGCACAGAGGGGCTCCCCAGGGATGCCCCAGCCATGGGGAGGCAAAGGCACTGGATCCACACTCTCCTGGGGCACCCAGGTGCTGGGCCCGCTGGTGGCACCAGGCTGGCCCTGGGGCTGGCGTGGCATCGGGGACAGCCCCTTCGCCCCAGGCTGGGGCCCTGCGCGGGGCGGGAAGGCCACCGACGTTCCTCCTCGTCAGCCAGCCTGGGCTGCAGCAGCTCCTGCCCTGTGCCCACCCTCCGAGTGGGGTGCAGGGTGCCAGGGCTGGGGGGATGCGCCATGCCCACATCTCTGCTGCTGCTGGCGAGCTTGGCAGCACTCCTGGCATGGCCACGGGCCGGTGATGGACCCGTGGGCACAGCGCCATCCCCACTCGAAGGCCGTGTCGTGCCATCCCCAGTGGAAAGTGTATGGAAAGCAGAGCCAGCCTCTCCTGGGAGCAGGCAGGGACAGGAGGAGGGGCAGCCTGGCACCCGCTGTGCCAGAGGCAGTCATCGCTGGGCAGGTTTTTCCCCGTGACAGTGGTCAAACCTCCAGAAGTCATCACAGCTCCTCCATGGAGATGGACAGACCGCATCCCACTGCTCCCCCGGTCCCCAGCTGTGTCCCCACCATGGGGCAGCCTTGGGGCAGTGCTGTGGGCACCATGGGACCAATGTCCCCACGGATGGAGACTCCTGCCATGGTGGCTGAGTTGTCCATGGCATGTGCCAGCCAACAGATGCCAGGCTGGAGGGTGAACATAGGCCAGGGACTGTCCCCAGTTGGGTTATGGCCATGCCAGTACAGGGTGTGGGAGGGCATTGGGTAAGAGGGTGTCGACCTGTCCCTTCCAGCCCCCCGGGAACGTTTCATGTCAGGGCACAGATGCAGCCCCAGAGGTTGGCCACAGGGCAGGACCAGTCCTGGCCCCACGGCACACGGGGCGGGACCGTGCCACCCACCCACTGGCAGGGAGCGAAGCGGGGTGATGCTGACCGGGCTGTGTCTCTCCTCGCAGGCGGCGCCAACGGCCCCACGTTCAACGCACACGCGCCCATCGCTGAGTCCCTCTCCTGCAGCTTCATGCCCGAGGCCGTGAGCGGGGGGACGGCGCCCCAGGGGATCAGCCCCCGCCAGCCCCTCTCTGCCCCGCTGAGGAAGACTTTCAGTGACCTCGGGGCCCGCTGCTGCCAGCCGCCCGCTGCCATGGGCAACGCGGCCACCCCCTGCGCCGACACCTGCAACGGGCCACAGGGCAGCCCCCTCCCCGCACCCTGGAGCACCCAGGGCTACACGAGCCCCCCCAGCCCCGTCACCGGTCAGGGCCAGGGACCTGCCTGCGCCTCGCCGGGCGGCTCCAGCCCATCGCCCAGCCCGGGCTCGCCCGCCGCCGCTGCCTCCTTCTTCATCGCCACAGAGGAGCATGTGGGCAGCAATGGAGCCAGCTCCTTCTCCGGCACGGTGCCTGAGTCCCCCCCAGCCTCTGGGGGTGGCCAGCGGGGCGAGGGCCGAGGAGCCAAGGTGAACTTGTCGCCGGGAAGCCAAGAGGAGCTGGAGCCGGCGGGGGAGCCGGCGCAGCTGGGGGTGGAGCGGGCAGGGTGCCGGTTCCGCGAGCGGTCGCTGTCGGTGCCCACCGACTCGGGCTCCCTCTGCTCCGTGGACATCGCGTACGCCGAGACGCGGCGGGGCAGCGCCAACTACGCCCTGGGCTACCCCAGTGCCAGCTCTGAGGGCAGCACCAGCACCGACAACATCTCCCTGGGGCTGGAGCAGGAGGGCCAGCGGCGCCGGCGCTCCAAGAGCATCTCCCTCAAGAAGGCGAAGAAGAAGCCCTCGCCGCCCACGCGCAGCGTCTCGCTGATCAAAGAGGGGCAGGATGGCCCTGCGGGGCCCAGCGCGGCACTGCCCAAGGAGCAGCGCCCCAAGAGCCTGTGCATCCCTGCCGAGCCCCGCCGGCTGGTGCACGCCGACCCTCAGGGCAGCATGGGGAGGGAGCCTGACGGCACGGCCGCCCCCCACCAGTGGCATCTCGCGGACTGGAGGGCTGGCGATCCCTACCGGTCCCTCTCCAGCTCCAGCACAGCCACGGGGACCACGGCCATCGAGTGCGCCAAGGCACGGGACAGCTCCGAGTCCCTCGCGTCCCCCTCCATCTCCAGGGCCACGACGCCCTCCCAGCTCTCCGCTGAGGTGGACCCCAAGACCTCGTCCCCTGGCAGGCCCACAGGGCTGATGTCCCCATCCAGCGGGTACTCCAGCCAGTCAGAGACCCCGACCCCCACCGTTCCCACCTCCGCCATCCTGGGGCACTCCCCGCACCAGGTACGGGTGAGGCCGCTGGTCCCCGAGAGGAAGTCCTCGCTGCCCCCCACATCCCCCATGGAGAGGAGCCCCAAGTCCAGGCTGTCCTTCGACCTGCCGCTCACGCCGCCTGCCCACCTCGACCTCTCGGGGCTGAAGATGTCCCTGAGGGGGAAGACAAAGGTCAGCCGGCACCACTCCGACTCCACCTTCGGCACCAAGCTGGCGCAGAAGCCCAGCCCCATCGTGCCCATCATGCCGGTGGTCACGCAGTCAGACCTGCGCTCCGTCCGCCTCCGCTCCATCAGCCGCTCGGAGCCTGAGGACAACACCGATGGCCCGGAGCACGCCGAGGAGCCGGCACGTGGTCCCTGCCTGGGGCCCGAGAGGAAGGTGAAGCCACCCGTGGCGGAGAAGCCGCCGCTGGCCAAGCGGCCCCCGAGCATCCTGCCCAAGCCCCTGGTGCTGAGGGAGGAGAGTCCCTTGTCCCCCACGTCCCCGCCAGGTGCTGCCACCAAGGAGAAGGGACTGCTGCAGGACGGCTTCGTGGTGGTGCGGAAAGGGGAGCTGAGGAGGGGTCTGGGGGAGCCCCCCTTGCCCCTGGCCCCGGCAGGACCCCAGCGACTCTCGCAGGGCAGCCTGGAGGAGGAGCTGCGGCCGGAGCGGAGCGGCGCCAGCGAGGGGGAGCGGAGGAAAGCCAAGGTGCCACCGCCGGTGCCCAAAAAACCCAGCGTGCTCTACCTGCCGCTCACCCTGGCCCCGGCACAGCTGGGAGCGGGCGGGGGGGACCAGCCGCCCACCCCCAGCCCCATCATCACGCTGGACGCCGACCCCACCTCCTGCCACCCCGATGCCGAGGACCTGCCATCCCCTGAGGCCCTGGGCACAGCACAGGCTGGTGACCCTGCCTCAGAGCAAGGTGAGGGTCTCCCCGCTCCTATGGGGGGTTGCACCCCAGGGACAGGGGGTCCCCTGTGCCCACACCAGGCGGCTCACAGCTGCCCTCTCCTCCTCGTCTGCAGGCAGCTCGGCGGAGGCTGGTGTGGAGGAGAAGAGCTTCGCCAGCGACAAGACGGCCAACTCCATCGCGGAGGAGGACGACGACGTGTTCGTGACGTCCCGCACCACGGAGGATCTCTTCACCGTGATCCACAGGTAGGGCTGGGCCTGGCACCGGCTGGGCGCAGTGTCCCCCCACAGTACCTTCAGTTTCCACACCGGGGCCGGTGCTCACATGTGGGGACAATCTGGCTGTGCTGCCTCAAGTGCTTCGGAGTTCAGCACCCTGAGTCTGCGGCCAGGCTGGGTCACCAGTGGGTGGGGGGGTCCACTGCTCCATCAGCCGTGGGGCAAGTTGGACCCGGCTGCCAGGAGAGTGTTTGCCAGTGCTTAGGTGCATCGCCTGCCATGCTTGGGTTGTTTTCTTGCCCCGGTGGAGCGGGCACAGCCAGAGCCGGGTGGGCATCGTGCCCCTTGCTGTGGGACCTTGCCCCATCCTGCTCCCACTGCCTGTCTCTTTGGTGCTTAGGTCGAAGAGGAAGGTCCTGGGGCGGAAGGAGCCTGGCGACACCTTTGGCAGCCGGCCCAACTCCCACTCGCCCGTAAAGACATCGGGCTCCCCCACCGGCGAGTCCCCAGCACCGGTGGGCAGCACCGGGAAGTCCTCCAGCAGGAACGAAGACTTTAAAGCCCTGCTGCAGAAGAAGAGCAGCAAAACCAGCACCGGTACCCGGCCGTCCGCCGCCGAGCTGCTCAAGACCACAAACCCCCTGGCCCGCAGGGTCATCACGGAGTTTGCCCCTGAGCTGGACGCTGCAAACAGCCCCAAAAGCCAGCCCTGACCACGCACCGTGAGGCGTGAGGGGCTGGAGGTGGCTGCAGAGGGGGTGCTGCTGCGGCAGGGCTGTCCTGGCTGGCTGTCCTGGCTGAGTCCCTGTGTCCCGCTGGGGGTTTGCTTCTGCTTTTGTTTGTCTCCTGGAGAGCTGCTGGCGGGGGGGCAGCACTCAAAGCCCAAGCCCCCGTGTCTCTGGGCCCTTTCCAGCAGGGAAGAGGTGGCACCGTGGCTGGGACTGTCCCTGGCTGAGCTGGCTCTGGGGACCAAAGGCGCCTGCTTGGGAAGCAGAGCGGGACTGCAGCCCCCGGCATCACTCTCAGCGCCCGCAGCGAAGCTGCCTTGAAACTGTGTGGTCACTCCGGCATGCGGTACTGTAAATGGCTTTTCTAACGCGCAGTGCTGATGTTTTGTTCTCTCTCCTTTGACTTGGTACCGTGAGTTTCCCAGGCAGAGATCCGGGTTGCGCTCAGCCGGACACACGGAGATGGACTCTGGGCAGACGTCAGGGGGCGGCTGGAACTGAGGTTGCTTTGGAAGAGCCACGCGTGGTTCCCCTCACGGTCCCAAGCGTCCTCCCTGCCACACGGGGAACAGGACCCCGGCATCCACAGCCGCACGGCGAGCTCAAGCCAAACCCCAGCCCCTCGAAAGCCCCCAAAATGCTGCATTTCAGAGCTCCTCAGCTCTCGGTCCTAAAGCAAACCCCTGGGTCACCTCCGCCGCCAGCCCCGGGGAGCCTGGCACAGGGCTCTGCCAGCCTCCCTGCTCCCCGCCAGCCTCCCAGTGCCAGCGGGTCCTGCGCCAGGCTGTCGACTCGGGGTGATGCGGGGTGCGGGCGGCCGTGCGCCGCAGAGGGAAGGGCTGTGGCAGGCTGGCACAACCTCCCGCATCGCACCGAAGTACCTGCGACAGCATCTCCTGCAAACATCTGCTGCGGGAGGTCCGAGGCTGTCACCAAGCAGTTGGCCAAACCCAGCCAGACGTCACCTGTGCCACCTCGCAGGTGGCTCTGGGGTCCCTCCGGGGTGACCCACCATGGCCGCTGGCTGCAGGGGAGCTGCGCGAGGCCGAGCAGGACGTGTGTCAGCGCCATCGGCAAAGCGGGGGCTGCACCCCACCGCTGTCCAGAGAGCACTGTTGGCAGTGCCACATCCCCCTGGCACACACAGGTCCCCAAGCCAGCTGGACTGTGCTCCCCTGGGTGTCCCGTGGGCAAGGACGCACTGCTGAGGTGTGCGACAGACCCCGCATGGAGTGTCCCTGCCCACCCACCCGTGTGGGTGCTGCAAGGAGGGGGGGACATGCCACGGTGGCATGGGGGGACGTGGTGCTGGCACAGCTGTGTCACCCAGGCTGGGGCCAGCAGGGAACGGGTGCTCAGGAAAATGTCCCCTTTATTTCTTCATCTCTTCCTGCAAGCTCCAGATGTGACCCCAGAAGAGGCTCTGCTCTCCTCATAGCTGGTTGCCCCCCACCCCGTTCCTTGCACATCGCTCCCTCCCCTTCCCGGGGCTGCAGATTTCGGCCGGTAACGAGGAGCCAGGCTGAGAAACTCAGGAAAAAAAACAACCCACAAAGCTCCAAGAAATGTCCCTGCTCCATCCCCTCCCCACAGCACCCAGCACTCCCACTGCCCCCGGCCTGGAGCGGGGCGCTGCTGCAGCGGGGATGGGACCCTGGGGACGGGGATGGGACCCTGGGGACGGGGATGGGACCCTGGGGACGGGGAGGGGACCCTGGGAATGGGGAGGGAAGCTCTGGGGACAACGGGTACATTTTGCACATGACTGCTCAGGAAACTGGTGGTGACAGAGGTGGTGGCCGGGGGGGGGGGACAAGCACAGGGTGGGGACACCCCTGCAAAAACCCAGTGCTGCTGGTGGCGGTCACCCACTGCCAGATAGGGAATGTCCAGGGGGATCGCGGGGGTCGGCCATGGAATGGAGACCCCCGTGTCCCAGCTGCAGGCTGACAGCGCATCCCTGGCCGCTCGCCTCCTCCTCCCCCGGCTGTGAAGTGGAGCCGTGCCAGCTGGCGGTGCCTGGGGACAGCCCGGCCGGTGGCGGTGTCCCGGGGTCCCGCGGGACGGGGGGGACCCGCCATGGTGGCACTTTGGGTGTTGTACTTGTTCACCTCGCCTGCTTGGTAAACTGCTCCCTGCCCAGGGCTGCCTCTGCCTGCTGGTTCTTGGGCTGCGAGGGGAAGGGTGCTGGGGTGGGGGGCACGGGGCGCCCCGGGTGGCCGCAGGGGACACTGGCAGTGGCGGGGTCCAGGCAGCGCCATCCGTGGGGCCTCTCGCAGTGCGGGCAGCGCAGTCGTGTCCCCCGTGGCTGTGGGTGAGCGCGGGGACGGCGCGGAGGGCTGGGGTGGGCCTGGGGCCCTGGGGCTGTGGGACGGTGATGGGGACAGCCCTGGGTGATGGGGACAGCCCTGGGTGATGGGGACAGCCCGGGATGGGCGCTGGGGACAGTCCCGGGTGCTGGGTCGATGTCAGGGACAGCTCTGGGTGCCGGGGACATCCCGGGATGGGCGCTGGGGACAGCCCTGGGTGCCAGGCACAGCCCGGGTGGGCTCTGGGGACAGTCCCGGGTGCCAGGCACAGCCCGGGTGGGCTCTGGGGACACCTCCAGGCGGGTTCCCGGGACAGCCCGCGGCGGAGGCCGGCCCCAGCCGGGCGGGGACGGCGTGGCCCGGTGCCGGCGCTGGGCGGGGCAGCCCGGGCCCTCAGCGCGGCCGGGCGGCGGCAAGATGGCGCCGAAGGGGAAAGGCGGCGGCAAGGGGGGAAAGGGTGAGGGGGGCCGGGGGCGGCGGGGCCGGGGGGCGGCGCGGGCCGGGCCGGGCTCAGGGCGCTGCGTTCACAGGCGGCGACGGCGGCGGCAGCGAGGGCAAAGCCCCGGGCCCGAAGGGAGGCGGCAGCGCCGTGAAGGTGAGCGCGGGGGGCGGCGGGGAGGGTCCCGGTCCCTGTCCCCGCACACGGGCAGCCCCGGCCCGGCCCGGCCGCCACGGCCCCGCTCCGCCCCCCCCAGGTGCGGCACGTCCTGTGTGAGAAGCACGGGAAAGCCATGGAGGCGCTGGAGAAGCTGCGGTCCGGGCTGCGCTTCAGCGAGGTGGCGGCGCAGTACAGCGAGGACAAGGCCCGGCAAGGGGTGGGTGCGGCGGCACCGGGGCTCTGCCCCCGCGAGCGGCTCCAGCCCCGCGCCGTGCCCGGCCGGGTGCTGCCAGGACAGGTGCCCGCGGCCGGGGCTGCTGCGGCAGTGGTCCCCAAAGCTTAACCCTGACGCTGCCTCCTCCAGGGAGACCTGGGCTGGATGAGCAGAGGCTCCATGGTGGGCCCTTTCCAGGACGCCGCCTTCGCCCTGCCCGTGAGCAGCGTGGAGAAGCCGGTGTACACAGACCCCCCCGTCAGGACCAAGTTCGGGTACCACATCATCATGGTGGAAGGCAGAAAATAAAACATGAGTGACCATGACCTTGTTGCCTGCTTGAATCTGACGAGCTTCCCAGCCACCATGGCCCTGGAGCGAGTCCGTCGTACCAGCAGCGTGCCGGGAGGAGCTGGTTGTCCCCGCGCCGTGGTGGGACCACAGGGGACAGCTGGCAGAGGCCGGGGCTGTGCCCGGGGAGGGGAAGTGTTCCCTGGGGAGGGGAAATGAGAGTGTGTGGCTGAGGGCTGCTCTGCCTGCCAGGCCTCGTGCCTGTCCCGCTGCAGAGACACAGACCTGTCCACCTGCACAGGTAAACGATCCCGAAAGGGAAAGGGGGTTCCCCAGGGCCTTGGTCTTTATCCCGTCCTCGCCAGTGAGGCAGCAGGCAGCTCCTGTGCCACCGTGCTCCCAGCTGAGGTGGCCTGGAGGACAGTCCCTCTGTGGGGGGTGACTCCAGCTGGAGCTGGTGGCTGCTGCCCCGGGCAGGTGGCTCGCTCTGGCCACTGTGCCGCAGGGGGGTGAGCCAGGCCAGGGCTGGGGGCAGCCGGGCAGAGCAGCCATGGGGAAGGAGCCCTCCCAAGTACAGTTTTTACCTAAAACTACATCTGATCTGCTCCAAACTGGGGGAGAAAATTGTGTAACTTGGGTCTGAGTGAGAGAAGAGTCACAGACTGCTCGCTTGTTGCTTGACGCGTTCCCCTCCTGCAGGACAGGTTCCCTGTCACTGCGAGGCGTGCAGTGCACGTCTCCAGCCTCGCAGGCTGCGCCTCTCCCTCCTGGTAAAACCCCTGGGGGACAGCACGATTCGTTCCCTTGGACCCTAGCAGTGACTGTCCCAGCTGAAAGGCAGCACTCCCACACACCCTCCACCACCAGGCTCCGAGACCAAAACCACGCAGGTCTTTCTCCCCCCTCCCTTTTTGGCATGTTTGTCTCGTTAGGAGACTGGAAAGCCCAGAGAGGCCGAGGAACGACTGCAGAGCTCAATTCATTGATATTTGTTAGGAAAGGCAAGCAGGCCTCTACAGCGCAGGAGCAGATGCGGCCTCTTTAAGAATGCTCTATTAATAAACTGCTCGTTCCCAGGCTACCCGAGCTTTGTTCTCCCCATTAGCACATTGGCACATCCGTACCAACAGGATCATTGTGTTTGTCATGTCTCCTAGTACACAGGATTCAAACTCAGCAGGCCAGGTTCCCTCCAGGTCCTGCAGGGCTCAGCGAGGTGCGAAGGGGTCCCCTGCTGCCACGCTGCAGTACAGGAGGTGAACTGGCCAGGCACTGAACACGCATGTGGTGTGAGGAAGCATCAGAACCCATTCCTGTATTGCCACAAGGAAAGACCCTACAGAAGCTGGTTGCAGTGATGAGCACACTCCGGCCAAGTTTACCTTGGTGTGGTGGCCGAGCAGCAAGGCAGGTAAGCAGAGCACTGCTAAATCCCAGAACAAGGTTCTTTTGATTTTTTTAAGTGGGTTCTGAACTAAGAACTCACCTCATAGCTCCATCATGCCTACAGTACCAAAGAGAAATATTGAATCTACCACAGCAGCTCGAGTTTAGACTCCAGCATGGAGCTGCCAGGGAAGCACACCCTCAGCATCCTCAGGAGAGACAGTGACAGAGGGCAAAGGACAGAAGGGTGAAGCCAGGGCTGCAACTTGGAGAGGGCTTTAGACAGAAATACAACATTTTTTATTAAATAATCTGACAGAACCATTTCCACCCATAGTGAGGCCCCTTCCCCAGCACCCAACCCTTCACACCGAGGTTCTTGGAGCGCTTCCTCGCACAGGAGGTGCTGGATTTGTTCAGTCCCTGTGAGAGAGGAGCCTGGTGCAGCCCTCGGTCCGCAGCTGGATCAAACACTCACAGCGGTGCAGCTCAAACATTTACTGAGGAAAGGGATGGCTGCACTTCCTAAGGGCACACACATTTCATCTCTGCGCTAGCTGTCTGTACAGGTTCAAAGTCATCAGCATAACTTCAGGGTCCCCACTTCTTATGTCAAGAGCCTGCAGGAAGCAGTTCAGGGCCTCCTGGAGTTTTCCATCATCCTGAAGTTTCCTCCCACTGGCCACCAAGGTGTGGTAATCCCCCACGGCAGCAGAGCAGCTCTGACCAGCCTCTCGTTCAGAGTCACTTTCCTGGGTGAAGTAGGCTATCTGCTCCCCTGAGTGCAGCTCAGCGTCACCTGTGGATTCCTCCTGAGAAGATTCCTCCTCTGTCCCAGCTGCCTCAGACTGCTCAGAGGCCATGCTGCCCAGAGGGAAGGATTCTTCAGCCGTGTCTAGTGTTTCCCCAGCAGGTTCTTCTTCAGGCTCAGCAGATTCCCCACTACACTCTTCAGCTTCTTCCACGAGGTAGCCTTGCTCCTCATCGCTGTCATCCTCATCTTCATCAGTGGTTCCCATGATTTCTCCAATATCCTCAACCTCATCCAGCACCTTGTTGATGAGAGATCGCCTGGAAGCCGTGGACCTGTTGCCACTGTTCATTAGCTGGGGAGAAAAGATGGCTTGTGGGATGCTTCTGTCACATTTGGGAGTGGAGGCACTGATTCCTTCCAGAAATCGATGGGGAGGGCTGGTCAGGGGAGAGGGTCCTTTCTCAGACTCTTTTTCCTCCAAGACCATAACGGAATGCTCTTCATCCTCGCTGTCAGAAACAATTCTTCTTGAGCTTTTCTTTCTACCAAAAGCAAAGACCTCACTGCTTTCCCCTGATGCCTCACTGCCCCACAGGGAGGGGTTTGGCTCCCCCTCCCCTAGGTGACAGTGCTTCCCCCCCGCCTCACTCAGCCGAGGTTTTGTTGGCGATGTATAAAAGCTTTCTGTTTCCAGGTGGAAACCCTCCTTTTCCAGGTGCTCCTGGGATCTTTCCCTATCTGAGCCGTCTTGCCATCCATCGTCAGACTCTTCCAAGACCAGGTTGAAGTCAACTTGATCTTGGAGAGAAGGCACAGACATACCCTCCTCCATGCTGGTTTCCAGCACAGGAACCTTCTGGAGCCCAGCATGGATTTTGGGTGTAACATCTGAGAAACTTGGCACTGTGGCAGCCAATGCCAGCTCAGGAATGTCATTATCTGTCCCCAGGGCAGCACATGGGTCACATACCTCAGCTGTCATTTCTGCATCTCTCAACCTTCTGGGATCATCAGCCACACCAGGCTCATTAGGGGAGTGCTGGTGATGTCCAGACAGGCCATTCCCTGCCTCGGCCAAGCTCTCTGGATTTCCTTGGGAACACTCTTTCTGTTCAAAACTCCCTTTATCAAGTGGATGAAGTCCAGGTGATGATGGTACAATGCTGGATTCAAGATTTTGCTCAGATCCTTGTATATTGGACTGTTTCACTGTCTTGCTGTTGTTAAGCAGCTCTGTATCCATAGAGGACACATCTTGTGCCAGTTTCTCTTCATCCAAGTCATCGATAGTCAGACTTGTCATTTTGGAGCTGACATTAAGGACCTGGACCTCCTTGTCTTCTGTAAGATCAATAACTCGGTCATTTTCATGTTTATCAGCCACTGGTGGGGAAACAAAGCGATTTTCGTTGTTCAGCCCTGGAGACAGCTTCTTCTGCTGGGAAGCCAGCTCCAGTGGTCTTTGCCCTGTCTCTTCCCAAGTGTTCCTGATCCCCTCCATCCTCTGGTCTCTGAGCTGAGACTCCAACTGAACCAGCTCGTGGGCTTTCTGCACCCTCCGCTGAATGTACTGATGGGCTTCCTCACTCTCGACCTGCTCCTCGTGAGCAACCTCCCTCGTGTAGATCAAGTCGTGATCAGAAATGCCAAACATGTCCAGCGAGTGCAGATAGGCGATGTGCTCATCCAGCTGCGGGTCCGTCTGCCTCTGGGCGGCGTGCAGAGCCTGCAGCTGGATCTGCGTGGCAGATGTTCGAGTGTCTTCTAATGTGAAAAGCTCCCTGAGTTCCTGTTTGGAGAAATATCTGAATGGGTTCTTTTTGTCACCGGTGGTCTGTCTTATTAACGAATCCTTAAACACTTGTCGCCTGTATATCTTCTCTTCCACTGTCCCACAGGTAATCAGTCTGTAAATCACCACGTTCTCTTTTTGCCCGATCCTGTAAGCTCTGTCCACAGCCTGGGCATCCGTGGCTGGATTCCAGCTGGGATCAAAGATCACCACTCGGCTGGCTGCTGTCAGGGTTATTCCAACGCCACCAACCTGCGTGGTGAGCAGGAAGACAGAGTAGTCCTTGTTACTCTGGAAGGCATTAATGCGCTTCTCCCGCTCTGTCAGGTGGGTCACCGTCCCGTCAATGCGCTGGATCCTGAACTGTCTGCGGGACAAGACATGCTCCAGGATATCCAGCATCTTCCTCGACTGTGAGAACACCAGGGTTCTGTGTCCCTCTGCTCGCAGTCTTTCGAGAAGTCCTACAAGGAACAGCATCTTCCCAGACTCCTGAATCAGTGTCTCATCAGAGAGGTGATCTATTTTATTGGTGCCTGAAAGTGTACCTGCCTCGTCCCTGTGCTCCTGCTCGAGATACTCCTGTTCCTCCAGGCCCAGCTGGATGCAGGCTCTGGCAGACAGAAGCCTGGGGTGGTCACACAGCTTCTTCAAGACAGTCAGCTCAGCCAGAGGCGACCGGGTTGTCATCAGCACTTCTTTCACATGGTCTAGAGAGAGAAAGTTCCTGTAGATTTCTTCCTGCACTGGTGCCAAGTACACCCAGACAACAAAGTCATTTTTCCTAGTGAGAGATGGCATGATAGGAGCGCTGCTCTCCCCTGGGTCCTCAGGAGGAGGAGCATCTGGTTGGTCAGTGTGAATGTTTTTGATATCTTCTTTGGTTCTTCTGAGGAAATAGGGCTTTATGATGGTCATTAGGTTCTCGGATATCTTTAGCCCCAGTGCTTTCTCCCCTAGAGTCGCGTCCTTCTCCCTTGCCCTGGTGATAGGATTCTCATATTCCATTCGAAACGTTTTGGCCGTTCCCAGGAGGGAGCCCTGGCACGCGAAGTCGAATAAGGACCACATCTCCCGCAGGTTGTTCTGCACCGGGGTGCCCGTCAGGAGGATGCGGTGCTTGGCAGGGATGGCATAGACACACTTGGTGGTTTTGTTAGACGGGCACTTGATTTTATGCGCCTCGTCGAGAATGACGTAGTCCCAGACAAACTCCCGCTCTTGGCAGCTGGCAAGCTGCTTCCAGTTGTTAATGAGCATCTGGTAGCTCGTGACAATGATGCCGTTCTTCC
This sequence comes from Podargus strigoides, assembly GCA_028020825.1. Taxonomy (NCBI): domain Eukaryota; kingdom Metazoa; phylum Chordata; class Aves; order Caprimulgiformes; family Podargidae; genus Podargus; species Podargus strigoides. The sequence continues at coordinate 21,788,914 of CM051631.1, read as the reverse complement.
GCTGAACCCTCTCCAGGTTCCTGGTGCGCTCCGTCTTGCTGGTGCCGTGGAACTCCTTGACACGCAAGCCAGGGGTCCAGCGAGCGAACTCCGCCAGCCAGCTGCTGACCAGGGTGGTGGGCATGACGAGCAGGACGTGCTGGGTGACCTCGGCGTCGAACATTCCTGAGAGGAAGGCGATGACCTGGATGGTCTTACCCAGGCCCATGTCGTCTGCCAGGATGCCGCCTGGCCGGCCCTCCCGGTGCAGGCGGTACAGGAAGGCGACGCCTTCCCGCTGGTGCTGGAAGAGCTTCTCATGCATCTCCCTGTAGATCAGGAGGCCGCTGCCGCACACGTCCACAAAGCTGTCCTCCTCCTCCTCCTCCTGCTGCTGCTGCTGCTGCTGCTCCGCCGCCGCCGCCAGCACCTCCTCCACCCGCTGCATGCGGCCCTGCAGCTTCTCGCTGGGGCGGATGGCGGCCGCCAGCCGGAACAACCGCAGCGCCTCTTCCAGCTCCCCGCTGCCCGCCGCCGCCTTGGCATCGCTCACCAGCCTGCGAGAGCCACCGTCAGCACCGGCCGCACCGGGCCAGGCCTAACCAGGCCGGGCCCGCGCCGCCACCCCGGCCCCAGGCCCCCCGCCATCCCAGCCCACCCTCGAATGCACCGCCCCCCCAGCCCCCCACACCCCGTCCCCGCTCACCTCCGGTACTGCTGCTCCTCCCCGACCGCCGCCGGCCCCGCCATGGCACCGCGCCCCGCCGCGCTTCAAACACCGGCCCTTCCCGTCCTGCCCCGCGCGCTCACGTGACATGCAAACGAGCGGCGCCAGCAGCCAATCAGCGCCTGGGGGGGGGGGGTCACGGGGAGACGTTACAGCGCGGGGCGGGGCGAACGCGAGGGACCGGCACCGGGTCCCGCCCCGCCCGGGAGCGCTGCGGCCCGGGACAGCCTGCCCGGAGCCTGGCGGGCCCACAGCCGGGCGAGGACCCCTCGGTGCGCCCCCTGTTTACCGGAGTCCCGCCCCCCGTGCGGCCCCGCCCCTTTCCCGCCCGCCCCGCCTGCAGGCGGTCCTCCCGCCCGCCAGGGGCCGGTGTGGCGGCGCCGGCGCCCCGTGGGCCGCCCCGGTGATCAGCGCGGAGTCGCCGGGAGACCGAGGCGCCGCCATGGAGCCGCCCGCCGCGGCCTGGGGCCTCCTCGTATCCGCCGGGAGCTGCCCGGGGCCGGGGAGGGGCGGGGGGACCGGGCGGGCGGGGGCCGGTGGGGCGCGGAGGGGCGGCGGTCGCGGCGGTTTCCTTAGCTGCGGCGCAGAGCGTTGCCGGCGCGGAGGTGCGGGCCGGGCGGCGAGAGCCGTGCGTGCTCAGCCTGGGCCGGCGGAGCGGCCGCTACGGGTGAGTGCCGGGCCGGGCCGGGCCGGGGCGGGGACCGGGGGCCGGGGGGCGCGGCGGCTCGGGGCTGGGGCCGGACGCCAGGGCCCGGCGCGGCTCCCGCTGCCTGCCCGGGCTGGGGCGGCCGCCTGTGCCGGTGAGTCAGGCTGGGGCTGCGGGGGCTCCTCCGGGAGCCGCGCGGTTCTGCTCCGCCGGGTGGAGCTGCGGCTGTCTCGGCGGGAAAGCGGCGAGGGCCCGCGGTCCGAGCGGGCTGTGGGGCCGCCCCCTCCCGGGAGCCGGTGTCCTGGCAGCGGGCAGCCCAGCCCCGTGCGGTCCCGCTCCCTCCCCAGCCCCGCAGCTCTTTCTCACCCCACGCTCCCCATCCCGCGTGGCTCGGGACGCGGTCCCTTCCCGTCTGTGCCAGCAGCGGGGATCAAACATCGCGTTCCTCTGGAGCTGCAGCTCTCGGGGCTGTCAGCCTTACGGGCAGCCCTGCCCGTCACCTTACAAGCCTCTCTTTCCGTCTCCAGGATAGTTATCCATTCCCAGGAGAAAGGGGAGTCTGATCCGGATTATATCCCCATCAACAGCCGCTTTCGATGTGTGCAAGGTACTGACTGCTGGAGCGGGTGCGATCCGCTCTGGTTTATTGGCCAAACCCCGATTTGGTGGCGTTTCTTGACCTGCTCCTGAGCACCCACAGGGACTGAACGCTTCCCGTGCCACTAAACCTCGCGGTGCGCGGGGTCCTGCCCCTTCCTCGTCCCGCTGCGGGCTCTGCTCGTGCCAGCAGACGGCTGTGGGGAGCTTGGCTGGCCCAGATGCGTGGTGGGCTTGGCATCGTACGGAGCCAGCGTGCTCAGTGCTTGTCTGCCGTGGCTGTTTGGTGTCTGCTGATGTCTGTCTGTCCATAACAGCAAGAGTTGGGAGCTCTGATTCCCACGTTTAGATCAAAACTTCTTAAGGTCTGGCAAGCTGTCAAGCGCAAACAGCCGCCCATGGGATGGGAGAGAGCCAAGCTCCTCTCTCCTGGGAGAACTTCAATAGCAGCGTATGTCCCTGGGGAAATGCTTGTTCAGGAGTGAAAGCACCTTTCCTGGATCGGTTTATTCCCTCCTGTGTAACCCGGTCTGGCTGTGCAGACAAGCTCTGAAGTTCATTGTCAGGCTGGCCTTTCCCAAAGGAGCTGCGCTGACGTGGAACAAACCATCCAGGTGTGCGAGAGCCCTGGATACTGGGAGTCTCCCCGTGACACTCTGTCTGTGGGGAACAGCCATCCCCCTGTGACTGTTCCTGCTGCCAGAGCCGTGACAGCAGTGCAGGTCTTTGTTCCTCTCTCGGGATGCCGTTGTGGCCAGCAGCAGGCAGCGTGCTTTTGTGAGCACTCAGTTGCTGTGGCAGTTTCTTGATCCCGTTTTTCTCTTTTCCAGAGGCAGAGGAGACTCTCCTGATCGATATCGCTGCAAACAGTGAGTGTTGTAACCGCAGCCACGTGGCCAAAGCGCCGTGCAGCACGCGCTGCCTGGTGGGCACCGACGCCTGCTTCTCTCACCTGCCACTTACTCGTCCCCCGTACCTCGCGTTTGTCTCGTCCCAGCAGAGGTGGTGTTTCCTCTGTCGGTTGTTGTGACAGATGTGGTCTTAAGTGCCCAGACTGAAGTATTGGCAGTCGGTCAGACTTTAACCTCTGGAATCCTTTCTGGAGGCCCTGCACTGCCCTGAGCTGCTCCTGGGCCCGTTCTCGAGCCTCGGTTACTCGCTGCCGTCTGCAGCCTTGGCAGCGCTCTGTCCAGTCACCCGTTCTGCTTTCCCTGTCCAGAAACTGCTCTTGCTGCTTTTCAAGCTCTTTGAGATCACAGTAGGGAGAAGTGTTCCTAAAACCAGGAACAGATGACTGGTGGTACCCCAGGCTGGGGTGGTATCTCAGAAGCACAAGGAAACGAGCTTAGGTGCAGATTTCCATCGGCAGCAATAGCTGGAAGTTGGGTTCATTGCTGAGCTCAAAGGGTGCCTAGAAAGCCTGGTGTCTGTGAGCCAGCCTTGGCTGACTCTGGGTCTGTGTTTGTCCCTGAAGCAGGCTGCAAGGTCCGGATACAGGGTGATGAGACAGCAGAGCGGCTCTTTGAGATCCCTGATGAGGAGCGTTGCTTGGGGTTCCTGTCAGAGGTGCAGAGCATACAGGAAGGTGAGCAGGGCTGTGGCTGTGGCTGTGTGTGGCTGCTGGCCTGCCAGCAGTTTCTGACAGGGCTGATTTTTATTTCCAGCCCACCTGAAAGCTTCTCTTCCGGAGCCCAAGGACTCGGCCAGCTGGTATCAGGTGGAGAAGAAGCTCCCAGGTCTGTTGCAGGCCTCTTCGGGTACTGAACTGTCACTGTGGTGTGCTCTGTGGTCTGTACAGTCAGGGGGCACTCGGGGCAGGGGGCTGTGTCTGACCCTGCACTCTGCTGTCTGGCCTCTGCCCTGTTCCCTCACCTCATGTCACCCTGCACAAATCAAACATCTCAGTCCTTGGGTTCTGTTGCCCTGGACCATTCATTCCCTCTTGAGTGCTGTCTGCTGCCTCACACCTTAGTGTGTGTATGTTAAACTCCCTCCTGCCTTGACTTGTGGCTAGAACCCCTTTCTCTCATTCCCTCGGTCATCAGAGTAGATGTATTGCTGTTCTCATTTGCTTTTTCACTTTCTCTGCAGTTATATTTTTTTCCTTCATGATCTGAGCCGTTTTAAGTCGTTTCTCAGGGCATTGTGGTTGTTTTCTGTCATTCCAGGAGCTCTGGGATTTGAGGATGACTTCAGCGCTCTGAGCCTAGAAGAGAAAAGAAACATACAGAACCACCAGACGGGATCTCGCCGGGAGCCCCCCCCTCCTCCTGTGCCTCAAAACAGGCAGTCAGTAACATGCTGACTCTGTTCCCCTTTTCCCTTCTCTTCCTCGACAGCAGAACCAGTTCTAATTCTGCTCTCGCTTCCTCCCTAGGTTTCACCGGGAGAGAGAAGGTGCAGCAAGAGACCAGCCAAAAGTCACCAACACGATGCGCAAGATGTTTTTGCCCAGCACCCAGTCGGGACAAAGAGAAGGTCTCATCAAACACGTGCTTGCCAAGAGAGAGAAGGCGTATGTCAACCTTCACAACTTCAGGTGGGAGCTGCAGCTGAGGGGCTGTGTGCAGAGACAAAGCCCTTCAGTCCCCCTGTGGGCTCAGTCCTTGCCCGGGTTTGAAATCAGACAGCGGGGGCGGCTGAGCGAGGGTCGGTGCAGAGGGAGGGTCCCTGAGAGCCTGCGGTGCAGCTTCTCCTTTGTGTCTTGTCCCCTCTGTGTGTCGGATCTCCTGACCCTCAAGGGAAACTGAAGCAGTTGGGCAGAAAGAAGATAAAGGCAGCTGTCCCACCACAGGGTATCAGTGTGGCCCCTCGTGACATGATGTTAAGAGCCAGATGTTTGCTGTCCCCAGTGAAACGTCGTTAGTTTTGTAGTGTTGTGCAGAGTGTCACTAAAAACATGCCAAGCCTGAAAGAATTTCCAGATACCCCACAGCTGGCATGGCCCTGTCTGTGTGTCTGCTCCCAGCCTGAGCGCTGCCCTGTCTGCACTGCAGAGGCTGGGCTGGTGTGGTTGTAACTGTGTTTTCTAACAGGTCAGCTGTGTTTGTGTTGTAGGTTTTTTGTGGGCACGTGGAATGTGAACGGGCAGTCCCCAGACAGCAGCCTGGAGCCCTGGCTGGTGTGTGACACGGAGCCCCCAGACTTCTATTGCATCGGGTGAGCAGCAGTGACCTTGTGTTCACTTGTGGTGCTGAGTTCCGTGTTGCTCTTGCTTGGAGACTGCTGGCTGTGTTTGCTTTAAGTCCCTGTGGTGTTCTCAGAGGTTCCACAGAGCCGAGCTGTGTCCCAGGAGCTGTGTGAGGGGCAGGAGCCGTTAGATGAGGCAGTGTCGGGTTAAACGAAATAGATTTTCCTGAAGGCATCCACAGAGCTCTCTGGCTGTGCTCTGCCCAGAGCAGCACTTCTCGGGGAGGTGGCTGCTGGGGCGTGTTGCAGGAGGCTCCTGGAGGCACTGTGGGGAAATCCTGCTGCTCTATTGAGCAAGTGGGAGTAAGGAGCTTCTCTTCCAAGAAGTGCTGTTGCTAAAGTTTTCATGTTGGGCCTTCCTGTAGGAAGAGGGGGATCTGTAGGAGGGGTGGGCTGTGCTAAGGGGGCTTTGTCTTTTAGGTTCCAGGAGCTGGACCTCAGCACGGAGGCTTTTTTCTACTTTGATTCTGCAAAGGAGCAGGAGTGGCTGGCTGCTGTGGAGAAAGCCCTGCACCCCCAGGCGAAGTATAAGAAAGTGAGTTCAGTTCCATGCTGTGGGGTCTGGTCCTAGAACTGCTGTGATATGAAGGACAGGAGGAACGGGCTTCTGCTGCCCTCACCTCGCCCAAAGAGCAGCAGCTGGGGAAGCCAGGGGCATCCGTGTCTGCACGCCGAATCACATCCTGAGTGTCTGTTTCTGCCCACGGCTGTAGGGGGATACTGTACGTTGAAGCAGAAACTCATAAAGATGGAGATCAAAATAACTCTATAAAACGTGAGGCAGGTGTTGGGGAAGCAGTGTGCTCGATGGAATCAGCAGTGGGTTCACATCCTTTATCTGTGTTACCTCTCACCCTTGTACTATAGAAGCAAGGTGTGTCTGGAGCTGGTAAATCAAACGAATCGCTTTTTCTTGAAGGAACGGGGTAATTTATGAGGTGAAACCTTCCAGAGGCTGCTCCCTCGGGACACAATTGCTTCAACTCTGGCAGCAGGACTTCATTCTGGCTGGTTCAGAGCAAGCCATTGTTTATCCCTGCTGTAGCAAACCTTTCTGCTTGTAGGTACCAGCCCTAAACACATGAACTAGTTTCCCCTTCCTCCTCGGCCTGTGTTCACTGTCACACCCCTGTCCTGCTCTCAGCGGGGCTCAGCAGGGTTACAGGTCACTGCAGCAGGGGAACAGCGCCGAGCTGGGGGCCGTGGCCTGACCTGCGGGGAGTCGTGTGTCCGTCCCTCCGCTTTACTGAGTTTTAGGTGAATCTCTCCCATCCTCACGAAAGGGAGAGGACAGGCTATGGCTGCAGGCAGGGGGAAGAGACTGAAACTGTAGATAAGATCTGCGGCTGCCTGCAAATTCTGTGCCTGCAGGGTGGCCTGAGCACTTGGGTTCTTCCAGTTGGATCCTTTGATTTCAGCTTCTTCCCTCACTACATAGACTTAACCCCTGCACATCTTAATGTCTGATGTTCAGTGCCTCCAAAGTGAGGGTGCAGGCTGTGCTCAGGGTTAGGCCTTGTCTTTAAAGCCATGACCCCACTGTTGGGAAGGTCCCAGAGGTCCCGGGCCAGGCAGTGTTTGTGTCACTCGGGGCCAGTTGCCTTTTGGTGAGCAAAGGTGAGCACCGCCCTGCAGCCCTGGGGCACAGCCAGCAGCTCTGCGACACGCCATGCCCAGTGTCCTCCTCTGGGGGCTTTGCTGATGAGAGCACAACCGAGTGTGAAAGGCTGAGACTTCACAAACAGATCTGCCACGTGTTTAAGAAGTTTCTGCCCCTCTCCAGACAGCCCTGTTTGTAGGGAGGCACCAGAGTGGGGAATGCAGTGAGCTCCACACGGCTGGTGGCTGTTGGGGGGTGACAGGCTGTCCTCCAGAGCTTTGCTGTGGGACAGAAGGTCCTTTGGGTGGTGTTGCAAGCAGGAATTGAGCACAAAACATGATGAGGAACGGGGAGAGCCAGAGGAGCAGAAGTTCAGGCGGAGCAGGCAAACCAGAACTGCCTTCCCACTGCCCTCCTGGGAACTCGGGGTCCCTTTTGTCTTTGCAGGTGCAAATGGTCCGTCTGGTTGGGATGATGTTGCTCATATTTGCTAAGAAGGATCAGCTGAGCAATATCAGAGAGATCACCACGGAGTCTGTGGGCACGGGGATCATGGGAAAGATGGTGAGTCACCGAGGCCGACGTTGCTTCCCTGTGTCCGCGCGAGGAACGGCACGGTCTGGATTTGTTTCCCTGCCTGTGCCAGCCCCGTCTCCTCCCTCCTGCCTCACCCCTGCCTTCCCTAACGGTGCTGGCACCTGCTCCCCAGGGCAACAAGGGCGGCGTGGCCGTGAGGTTCGTGTTCCACAACACCACCTTCTGCATCGTCAACTCCCACCTCGCCGCACACGTGGAGGACTTCGAGCGGCGGAATCAGGATTACAAGGACATCTGTGCCCGGATGAGTTTTGTCACCCCTGATGACAGCCTACCTCAGATCAACATCATGAAACACGAGTCAGTTTGTTTTGCTGTTTTCCCTTTTGGAGTAGTGTTGAGTAATCCAGCCCAAGTCAGAGCCACAGCAGCAGCAGCAGGCTTCCTGCGGGGAAGTTTTCTGGTGATGCTCTAACCGATGGTGTGCTAGAGCTCCCGCAGCCAGACTCCGTGGTCACTGTCTCCCTCAGTGACCTGTGCAGCCTGGCTGCAGCAGCCCTTTCCTCACCAGTGGTGTGAGACAGCTCCATCCCAGCAGGCACCGTTCCTGAGTCAGTGCTGAACGCTGCCAGGCTCGAAGAGACTGAGAGGGATTTTGTGATGGGAAATGGGAGTGTGAGTAGGGGCAGAAAAGGGACAGCAGGATGGGCAGAGGCTGTGCTGTTCAGCTTTTTTGAGTTAACAAGTGTCTATGATTGCTGTTTCACTTTTAAAGTGAGTTGGATGATACGCAGGCAATACTTGATTTATTTTTTTTTAATTATTATTTTTAATGAGGTGACAGTGGTGCTGAACACTCCAAATCAAAAACATATGTACAACAAAGCATATAAATTAAGTTTTCTTAAACCTGATCCAAATGATTAATATTTCTGTAGTTAATATTTAAACCATTTAAAAACTGAAAATAAAATGTAGAGTGGATTAGTACAGAAAAAACTTCAAAAATTAGATTATCCTTGGTAATCCCCTGAAGGAAATTTTGAAGTTTGACTATAAACAGGAAGAGCTTTGATACTAGAGAGGGGTTTAGGTTTTAATCTTTAAATGAAACCTTTATGGAATGAAGAGTGAATACCAGGAGTGGTTCTGTAGCTGCTGGTAGCGAGGAGGCAGTAGGTCTGTTGGACCGCCCCGGGGGGAGCTGAGGAGGTACAGCTGATGGGTGAGGCAGGACAGCAGCCTCTGCACGTCCTAAATGCAACAGGAACCTAACTCTGCTTTTCCCGTTCTGCACCAGTCGGGCTGTGCTGGGAGGGTGGTGCAGGAGTGGCCTGGGTGGAAGGAACCGGTCAAACCGTGGCGCTGCAGGGGTGTGAGCACGGTGTGAGCACGGTGTGAGCACGGTGTGAGCACGGGGTACGTGTGCCTCAGCCTGGCTGGCTGGCAAACAGGCTCTGCTTAACCAGCTCTGCCACTGCCCTCTGTACACGGGAGCAGCCTGAATGCCGAGCGGGGTTTGGTATGTGAGGCTCTGGAGCTTGGGGAGGTGCTGGTTTCACTTCCTTGGAGCTGAGGGCGTTCTCGGGCTCTTTCCAGACTGAGGCAAACTCAAGTGTCTTCCATTAAATGAAGCCTTCTGTCCCCAGGGGGTTCCAAAGGAGAGGGACTTCCACTGTGGTATCCACTGCCACTAGAGATTTCTGCTCTCAGACTTGTTCTCTCGTGGCTCCTTTTGCCCTCCACGTGTGCAGACCGCAGTCCCAGCCACCAGCCGTGCGCTCTCCTGCGCCCTGCTTCCCTCTGCGGCACTAACTGCGGGCTCTTCCTCACCTCTGTTTGCAGTGTTGTCATCTGGCTGGGAGACCTCAACTACAGGCTTTGTCTCCCTGATGCCAGTGAGGTGAAAAGTCTGATCAGTAAGAATGAGCTGCAGAAACTGCTGACGTACGACCAGGTCAGTGAACTCCGCTTGCGTTTGCTCCGTGCTCCTGAGCTCGTCTTGGTTTAAGCTGTGCCTGTGCTTGGGAGGAGCTGGCAGACACAGAGATGAGTGGCTGTAGACATAGGTGCTGCACCTTAGGCAGAGCTCTGGGTGTCCTGGTGACACCAACCCCTGCACAAACACAGTTGTGTGCTATACTGGGGTTAACTGGTGCAGCACCCTGAAAAACAGGGCAGCACCGGGTGTGTCTTTAAGGTGAAGGATCACACCTGTGAAATGTGAACAGAGGTGGTGCGGTGTCATCTGACACAGAGCTCAGCAGTAGATGTGACTGATTCTGTTCTGCAGCTCCCTCGTGCTGTGCTGCAGCGCCTGGTGCAGATCACAGGGGGGCGTGGGGTTTGAGAGGAAAACAGCTGGGACCTTCTTCAGGAGAGTAAACGAGCAGAGGGAGGTAGGGTCAGGTTGTCAGCCCAGCGCAGCCCTGGGGGCTTCTCCCAAAGTGACTGGCAGTGAAATGTTAATGATGGTGATGCTCAAGCCTGAAAACTAATGAAGGCATTTAGCACAAGTGGAGCAATTAATATTTCCCTTAACTGTGGTCTTACGGTGTCTCTGTGGTCGGTGAGCAGTGCTGTGCCGTTTGCAGTCAGTGTGATGAGAGAATGTCCCACTGATGTGTTGAATTTTTACCTTCGTTGGAGGTGTGAGGTCTGAGAGGCAGTTTGGGATGTCTGGTGGCCCCGTGGCCACGGCTTGCCACTGCTCTGCCTGTAGAGCTGCTCTCTGACTCTGCTGTGGGGGGGGTGTTTGGGGTGGTTAGTTGGGTTTGGTTGATTGTTGGGTTTTTTAAAGTGTTCTTTTTCTGCTTTAGCTGAATATTCAGCGCACTCAGAAGAAAGCATTTGCAGATTTCACCGAGGGAGAGATTAAATTCATCCCCACGTACAAATACGACTCTAAAACGGATCGCTGGGACTCCAGGTAAACTGGCTGCCAGTGGACAGATTCACCTCTGACATGAAAAGCATTTTCTCACAGAACTTGATTTCCTGCTTGCCAGAGCTGGAAATACCTCTCAGTGTGGTGGTGGTGGCTGGAGTGCACAGGCAGGTTTGTCCTGCTTGGTTAGCCCTGCTTTCTGAAGTGAGCAGAGCCCGTGTGCGTGGCCCAGGCACCTGCACTGAACCTCAGCTGCTGCTGATTCCTGTAGGTGAGGGCAGGTAAAGCGTGAGCTCACAGGTGACCCTGCACTGGGGGCTGCTTCTGCGACCAGGGATGGACCAACAATATAAAAGGAACTGAAAAGATAAAGAAACACTGAGTCATCCTGTCCCCTGACTCGCACACCCGCAGGGGTGGCTGTGCCACAGCAGCAGTGGTTCCTGCTCGCAGCGCAGATCGCTGCCTCCCACAGATGTTTATGCATCTGCTGCAGATGCTTGCTGTAAATGGAGAAGCTCCCAAGAAGGAGTTTCAGGCTGGATATTACTCTGCCTGTGTTCATGAATCAGCACAGGAGTTAATCTGGAGAAGGATAACCCAGGATTCAGACTTCATGACATAATAGTAATAGCTGAGCAGACTTTCTGTAGTGGAAACAGTAAGCGATGGATCAGATTGTAGTGGGCAGAAAGATCTGGCAGCAAAGGGACCTGGTGCAGCTTGGGTGACAGTGCACATGGCTTCAGGCTGTGGAAACAGTCTCGTTTGAGGTTCTTTTGTTCCGTGATGCTGGAGCGGATGGGAATTTTAGCTACTGTATAGGGAAAGGGGAAGAGCAAAAACTTGCGTAGTATTGAATTTGAGGGAGGCATTAGGAGTTCATCCCATCTGCTGATGCAGTCACTGGTGGTGGTGGTGCTCTCCTGTCTGGGGCGAGGCACAGCTTGGATGGTTCCTGAGGATTTCCCTGGTAACCCATTCCCCTTTGTAGTGGGAAGTGTCGTGTGCCAGCGTGGTGCGATCGAATCCTCTGGAGAGGAGGGAACATAAACCAGCTCCGGTACTGCAGTCACATGGACCTGAAGACCAGTGACCACAAGCCAGTCAGCGCGCTTTTCCGCATCGGGGTAACTCTTTTTGTGTGCTGGGGCAGGATGGCAGTGCTGGGGGGCGTGCCTTTGGGAGGGGTCATGTAGCCAGGGCACCCCGCTGCTGCTGTTGCAGGAGGACAGAGTAAATAAAATGGGTGTCCCCCTGGCTGCGTTAGTGGCACTGCTTACTGCCTGGGGTATAACCCAGGGTGTCTGGTACTGGAATGGGTGGGCTGCTGTCTTCTCTCCCCCACAAAGAGACACAGCAGAAGCCTGTAAACAGTGGTGCCTGCCGCTGCAGTGTTGCCTCTGATGTGCTGAGAGAGCGTGTCACTGGTCCACACCTGAATTCCTTGGTGGTGGACAGCTGGCAGCAGGTCTGGGTTTCCTGCCTTACTGAATGGGCACAGCCCGTGTCCACTGCCTCCTGCTCCCTGGGCAGCTCGGGGCTCCTTCAGGGAGAGCCTTTGTCCCCTCCCTCTGGAGGACCATGAGTAGTGCTGCGGGATGGCAGTGCTGGCACACAGAGAGCACCCCCACAGTAATCCCCCAGCAGTGTGATCACTGGCCAGAAACACCCCACTAACATCTGTGGGGGTAAAATATGTGTAAAGTGGTGTGTGCAGCTTGGAGGTGCACCCGAGCGTGCAAATCCCCTCAGCCTTTCAGCTGCACAGAGCGAGTGCCTAGACACACACTGCACTTGTGCAGTTTGCTCGTGGCCCACAGTTCCGTGAAGGCGGTCGGGACCGTGCTGAGGGCTTGCTGGTGTCCCGCAGGTGAAGGTGGTGGACGAGCAGAAGTACCGGAAGCTGTTTGAGGACATCGTTCGCCTCATGGACAGGATGGAGAATGACTTTCTTCCGTCGCTGGAGCTGAGCAGGAGAGAAGTGAGGATGGGACCTCAGTCACTGCCTGCTGCCCGACACGGCAGCCTTAGGAGTGCTAGAACTGCTCCTAGGGACTGGGATTCAGTAAAGGGGATTGTAGGAAACTGAGCTTTATCCGGTGTGTGATGAGGAGCTGGGTGACAAGGGACACCTTGTCTCGGCTCCTTGGCAGGAGCTCTGTGTGCTGCGGGCACTCGTGGGGGCACGGCCGTGTCCGTGCCCAGCTGTGTCCCATCGCGGCCGCTGACGTGGTGTGTGTTTTCTCTTTGCTCTGCAGTTTGAGTTTGAGAATGTGAAGTTCCGTAAGCTGCAGAAGCAGAAGCTCCAGATCACCAATAACGGGCAGGTCACCTGTCACTTCTCCTTCATCCCAAAGCTCAATGACAGCCACTACTGCAAGCCATGGCTTCGGGCCGAGCCTTGTGAAGGGTACCTGGAGCCAGGTGAGTTCTGTCACAGTTTCTACAGCAGGTGCTGGTGTAGACTGCCACCCCACCCTCCCTTCAGTCCTTCCCATCCTTCCTGTCATCCTTTTGTTTGTCTTCTCGGTTTTGTGGCCTTTGTCCTGCCGCTGTGTGTTTGTCCTTGTCATCCCTATGTGTTCCTGAGAGCTGCTGCCTGTTGCAGATGAGAGCATGGACATCTCCCTGGACGTGTACGTCAGTAAGGATGCAGTGACCCTCCTGAACTCTGGCGAGGATAAGATTGAGGATATTCTTGTCCTTCACTTGGACCGAGGGAAGGACTACTTCCTCACCATCAGTGGCACCTACCTGCCCAGCTGCTTTGGCACCTCCCTGGAGGCCCTGTGCCGAATGAGGCGACCGATCCGAGAGGTTCCAGTCACCAAGCTGATTGACCTGGTGAGTAGCAGCATTCTGGAGCAGCTCTTCACAGGGAGAGAGCACATTTCCCTTCTGTTCACTGCTCAAAGTGGGAGCAATGCCCTCAGCCTGGGTCAGCAGTGCTGGCTCTGAGCTCAGCTACTTTTTCCAGAGCTTGAGGTGCTCTTTTATTATTTCCCTCCACCACAACCAGTGGCATTTGACAGCCTGTACTTGATCCCTATTTCTGAGCAGGTTCTAAATGTTATTTGGTGGGACACAGAAGTGATCCCAGCACCTTGTGTTTTATGTTCCTGTCGTGTTGGTGCCGGCAGGCCCAGCAGGGTGGCACTGGTGTGCCCTAAGAGGTGTGATGGAAACACTCCACTGAGGTGCCTGGGCTGCTCCTGCAGTGACAGAGGCTCCAGGATCTTTTTCCTTCTGGCCACTTTGGCATTCGCACTGCTCAGGGGAAGGAAGAAGCAGAAGCAGGAGGACCGAAGAAAGGACTTTGATGCTGCTAGGTGTAGGGATGCTCACAGCCTCGCAGCCTCTCTGGCCAGTTCCCCTCACACCGACCGCAGCGAGCAAGCTCTCTGTGGTGCAGAGAGAAGGGTTCCTCTCCCCAGGCTCCACCAGCCCCTAGTGTTGATATTCATCCCTCTGAAGCCCCTGGTGTGCATTGTGAGGGGTGCAGTTGTGCCCTGGGCACCTTTTGTCTTCATGGTGTCTCATGGCAGTTTCTGAGATCCTGAGCCCCATTTTGGGGATGTTAGTTCTTGTTTCCAGCCTGTGTTCCTCCCTCTCTCCTGGCCATGCCTCAGGGAGGCGGTTCCTGAGCTTTACCCATTTACCCACTCTTGTTCAGCCAGGAAAGCTGTTTCTTTTCTGCTCACCTGCAAGGTGAGCCCAGTCCTTTTGGCCTCTCTGACCTGTGACCCCTCTCTCCCTGTGTCCTGCAGTCTCATCCTTACAGGCATTTTTTTGTGTCCGGTGAGCTGCTGCTCTTTCACATCTGTAGCTGAGCAGAGTCCAGGTGACAAGGCAGCGTGTGCCTCCTCGATTCGAGCAGCTCCTCCTGGCCTCGGGCTCTGTGTGCTTTTCAGGATTCACCTGAAAGTCAGTCTTGTTCTAGAAGGGTGTTGAGCTTGGTCTGGGGTGTTTCATCAGTCTCAGTGGCTTTTCCACCTGCTTTTTCCTGCTCAGTGCTCAGCACTGACTTCATGCTTGATAGCTAGGAACTTGAGTCTCCACCCCTAGCCTCTGCCCTCACAGACACGCTATTACTCTTCCAGCAATGCTTTGAGCCTTCTTCTGCTTCCTTTACCTACAGGTTTCCTTCTTCTGTTATTCAGTGAAACATATAGAGGTACAGGAAGCAAAACAATCAAAGAAAAGCACCCTGTCCCAGTCTCTGCAGCAAAGAAACGCCTCTTGTGTCGGTGAGGCTGCAGTGACTGCAGCACTTCGGTCGGAACACGTTAAGCCAACTCCGGGAATGCGGCGTGTAAAAGCCCAGAGCAAAATTGAGTCACTCAGATGGTGAAGCTACTGTCAGGTTAGAGCTGTTTTGGGTCGTTGGGTTTGATCACACCTGTGAGTGGAGGGATTCTTGGAGACAGAGCAAGCTGACCACTTTCTGCCCAGGAGAGCAGTGCACGTGCTCCCCGCTGCAGCCCAGCAGCGTTTCGGTCCGGTGCTGTGTCCAGCTGACACTCAGCCCGGGTGTGAGGGAGGCAGTGTGTGTGTGTGTGTGTGTGTGTGTGTTTATTAACAGCCATTTTCCCTCCCGCACTTCTGTGCTGCCAGGGCTTCTCCTTCACTGCATCGCGGGCGTTCCTCGGCCTGGCAGGGCTGTGTCTGCTGTCTGCAGCAGAGGGAGGTCTGCAGGGTGTGGGTCAGCACGGGTCCACGAGGCAGTTTGATGCAGGGTAGCAAAGTGTAGGGGGAGCTTGGCTGGAAATGGCTCTCCCAGTGCTCCTGGAGAGAAGCTGCTGACACTGGAGCATCTCCCCTTTGCGATTTCAGTCTTAGTGCCTCATCCTGTTTTTTCTTGGGATCCTCCTGCAGGCTTTAAAAAGCCTCTCGAAGAACCTTTGCCAGGAGCTGGTTAGGCTCGGCGCTGAGCACGGCAGGCAGCGAGGTGGACAGCAGGGCGAGCAGTCGGTGGGTGCTGGTGAGGCTGTTGGGATGACTCACCCGGGTACCAAACGGTCCCAAACCTGTCCCTGCCAGCCCGCCCCCTGTGCCTCGGAAGAAGAACCGTGTCTGGACCGAGCTGTTCCCCGCGGGAGGCCGGGCTGTTGCGGCCGGGTTGGAGCTCTGTGAGCCCCAGAGGGAGCTGGGGGCAGCCCGGGACGCTGCTCCCCCCGGCGTGCCCTGCGCTGCGGCGGCTGCAGCTCTCCCCACTCAGCCCTGGGCTGCGTTTCGGCTGCTCCCACCCTGGGAGGTCGAGCTGCCAGAACTCATCTTGGGCACCCTGCTTCTGTTTGCTGCTGCGGGCTCCGCGGATCAGCGGCGTGCGCTGCCAGCATCGCCTGGAGGGGGCTTTGCCGTGCTCCTCGCAGTGAGTTAATGCTATTAGGGTGAGACGGACGAGCAGCCCGGGGTTTTGAGCACAAACACTCCTTTCCCTGACTGTACCCAAAGCTGCTTAGGGGGCCCATGAGCTCCGCAGCTGCCGCAGGACAGAAATACAGATTTAGCTCAGTGAATGTTTTATCTCTGGCCTGGTCACAAAGGAAGGTGGCTGAAATAATACAGGGGTATTTAGTTCTGGCCAGGGAACTTCTTCCTGGTGGAGGCCTCTCATCTGCCTGCACCAGCCCGTTTGCTCAGCACTGAACAGTGGTGCTGCGAGGCGGCTCTGAGGACTTGGTAGAAATCCTGACGAGGCTGTGCATCATGTGAGCAGGATTTTTGCTAATTGGCAAGCAAATCTCTGGCTGCAGGTTTAACTTTTACCATGTCAGCACAATGTGTGAAGGACCTGGTGTTCAGCGGGTTCCTGTGATGCAAATGAGGGGTCTGCTTAATCTGAGAGTGTTCTCTCTCTTAACCATACTTTTCCTCTTCTTTCTTTCCCACTGCTCTCAGGGAGAAGACAGCTTCTTAGAAAAGGTAACTCAAGCCATTTCTGGGGAAGTTTGCTTCTCAGTGACTTGTTTGTGAAGAATGAGGGTTTTCCCCCTGTTTTCTGCTGAAGAGGGAAGGGGAGGTGGGGGCAGAGCGAGCGCTTGTTCCAGCAAAGCCTCTTAGCAGAGCTGTGGGATGGATGGGAACGTGTAGGAGCACGAAGTGACCCCACAGCCAGGATGGACTGGCCCAAATGAGCTGCTTAAAGCTCACCAAATTTGCTTGGGGGAAACTAAAATACTCTCCAGAACCTCGCAGCAATGGTGGATATTTCCAGAAAAGATTGGCAACCTTTGACATATTGGAATTAGCCATGCACGTAAGGTGGGGTTCAGCATAGCACCCTCCAGGCATGTGGGGAGAGGGCTGGGCTGGAAAACTGAACTCTTTTGCTCTTTCCATCTTGGTGTGTCCTTACGGAGGCCCAGGGAGGCCCTCGTGGAGCAGAGATGTTTCTCAGCAGAGCGTGGGCGGCTGGCTCTCGCAGCCACCAATGCCCGAGCAGGGTCGCTGGCTGCCTGGGCTGGGTGACGTCCCTCTGCAGGCTGTCAGTGCAGGGACAGGGTCACACAGGAGAGGGAATGGATGTCCCCTCCCCAAGGGGGGACTGACCAGGTAAAGCTCCCAGCCTCATTACTAGCAGTGGGGAAAGGGGGGTATGGCGCCTGCATCCTGGGAACATCCTTCTGCAGAGCATCTTCCAGCGAGGACACGGACACGCTGTCCCTTCCCGCACACGGCAGGAGAGGGCGCCCGGGGCCTGGCCAAGGCGTCTCCACCTCCTTCTCCTCCTCCACCTCCTCCTCCTCCACCTCCTCCTCCTCTGCCCTGCAGAGCCCCAGCCTCCTCCTCCTCCTCTGCCCGCAGCCCTGGGGCTCTCTGGCTGTGCGGGTCTCCGCAGCTCCAAGGGCAGCCCGGCAGTGCTGCTCTGCAGTGCCCTCACCTGGGGGTCTCCTGAGCCCGTGGCTCTCAGAGGGTCGGCAGCTCCCACCTCTCTCTCAGAGGAAGGCTCTAACGCACTTGTTTACTGCACTGCTCCCGCACCTTCCCCGTGCGTGGGACGAGCGTGGCAGACGCCGCCCTGGCCAGTGGCTGCGGCTGGGTAAATTGGGTGTGGGGCAAAGCAGGGCTGAGCTGTGTGCGAGTGTGGCTGCTGCCCGTGCTGGTGGGGCTCCTGCCAGCCCGAGGGGTCTGGGTGTGCCGGGGAAGCCGGACCCAGCCACAGGTGGCTGTGAGTGTGTGTGCTGCAGTGGGACCGCCACCCACGGTGTCACCTCAGCTGACAGCCCAAAGGAAGCGCTTGGCGTTTGGCTCCTGGCGTTCCTCTCTGCTGCTGCACTCGGGCCCTGCTCCTGCTTCCAGAGGGCTGCGTGTGGCTTCCTCCCGGGGGCACCCAGGACCCTGAGCCGTGGTCAAGTGAGAGCAGAGTCAAGCAAAAAGCACTGGTCCCGTTAAAGATGGGTGTGAGGGAGGTCTCTGGGCAGCTGAGCTTTGCATGAGTAAGCGGGAAAACGTGAGGATGGTGGCAGGGAGTCAGTGCTCAGCAGAGACCTCGATGTAGGAAAATGAGGAAAGAAATGAGGAAACTGGCCAAACTGGGCTGGTTTAGAGCCCAGAGGGCAGAGAGGAGCTGGGGAAGGCACGTCCTTGGCTCTGCATCCTGAGATCAGTGGATGAGCAGGCACTGGGGCTGGATTGAACCGAAAGCCTGGAAGCTGAGGCAGCAGCAGGACTCGTTCTGCTCCAGTCCCGGCTGCAGCGTGGGAGCTGTGACTGGGACAGAAGGAGACCCATCCCGTGGGAGCTGGAGTGGCTGGGGGGACTCAGGTGTGGCTGGGACTGTCTGCGGTGTCACCAGGACCAGGCAGGGTGTTCTGTGGGGCAGTGGGAGGGAGCGGAGCTGGGACCTCCGGAGCAAGGTCAGGGCCAGAGGCACCCTGCTCCGTCCCCTCTCGGGCTCTCCCAAGGCTCCTCCCAGGGTCCCTGAAAGCCCCGGTGCCCTTTGCCACAGGAGAAGTCCGTCCTGCAGCTGGGTGGCCTGGACAGCGATGATGCCGGCGAGACACCGCTGGAGGTGCCGAAGGAGATCTGGCTCTTGGTGGACCACTTGTTCAAGCACGGCTGCCACCAGGTGAGGGAGGGGGCTGTGCCATGCCGGGGGGCTGCAGGGAGCCTGGGGAGCAGGAGATCAGCTCCAGTTTGGTGTTTGTAGGGCAGGGCTGTTCCCCAGTGCGTGAGGCACTGGCAGGGGGTCCCAGCCTTCACCCCCTGTCACCGTATGCCTCAGCCTTGGTGCAGGAGGTGACTTTGTCCCTGTGCTGTTTTTGGCAGGAGGACCTCTTCCAGACTCCAGGCATGCAGGAGGAGTTGGAGCAGATCATTGACTGCCTGGACACCAGTATCCCCGAGACAATCCGTATCCTTTTTGCGCCCGACTGCCCCAGGAGCCCGCTGCATCCGGGGACAGCTCCCCCTCGGGGGGCTTGGCTGTGACCTCCAGCTGGCAGGGTCCCTCCTGGGGGCTGGCTCCCCCTCTCCCCAGAGATAACCTCTCTTGGAGCTGGTGTATGCTGGCTGAAGCAGCCACAGTGCCAGAGCTCCGGAAGCTTCGGTGAGGCTGTGCCAAGTGTGAGAGCCGATGAGGGTGGGCACTGGTGATCTGGGGAAGGGGCTGATGGAGCAGAGGGTTCTGTGGGGCCGGAGGGTGGGAAAATGCAGTGTGGGGTGGGTGGGACAGCATTTTCCATGGATGGGGACAACAGGAGGAGGAGGAAGAGGGCTTTGGTGTCCAGGAGCTGGGCGGGCAGCGAGGGGGAAGCAGAGATGAAGCCGCTGGGAAGGGGGAGAGGCGGGGAGCAGCCTGGGGGGGGTGGTCCGTCTGCTCAGCGCGCCCCTTGACTCCCCCCGGCCCAGCGGGCAGTAACCACTCTGTGGCTGAAGCACTCCTCATCTTCCTGGAGGCTCTGCCAGAGCCGGTGATCTGCTACGAGCTGTACCAGCGCTGCCTGGACTGGTCGCACAGCAGCCGGCTGTGCCGGCAGGTACGGCGCTGCCTCTGGCTCCGGGCAGCTCCTGGGGCTCGCTGCACCCCCCTGCACCCCCCTGCACCCCGCTGCACCCCCCTGCACCCCCCTGCACCTCCCTGCACCCCGCTGCACCCCGCCACCCTCCCCCGCGCTGGCGAGGGGCTTTGGGAGCGGGGGTCGGAGGTTCTTTGCAGGGGGCAGGGTGCTCGGTGCCCTGGCAGTGCTTTCCTGCCCTGACCCCAAGTGTGCCCTGTGCCACCCTGGGGAATGGCAGCCCCGGGGAGTGGAAGAGCCTCCGCTGGTCCCAGAGGCTTGAGCCCCTGCTCAGAGCTGCAGTTCTGCGCTCGCCAAAGGGCTGTGGCTGAGTGACTTCAGGATGGGGCAGCAGGCAAGGCCAAGCATGGCCTTGGGCAGAGGAAGAGGTTTTGGGGCACGTTTTCAGTCCTGGCATCGGGAACCCTTGTCCTGGTCCCCGTGATGCCGCTGTGCAGCTGGGGGTGAGAGCTGGGGTGTGCTGGGAGGCGAGCGGGCGGCAGTGGGAGTTCCTCCCGTGACACCGTTGTCCTGGAGGCAGTGAGACCAGGAGTGCCACCAGCACCAGCCGCAGCTGCTGGCTTCTTGCTTTCTCTCTGGGCCTGTGGCTCAGCCCGGTGGTCACACAGCGGCCCGGAGGGGGACGGCTGCCTGCCTGGCACCCAGAGTGCCCGGCCGCGGCGCTGGGAGAGCTCCCTGTCTCTGTGCTGCAGGTGATCTTTCAGCTGCCTCGGTGCCATCGCAGCGTGTTCCAGTACCTGATATCCTTCCTCCGAGAGCTGCTCAAATACTCAGAGGACAACAACGTCAGTGTCGCCATGATCGGTGAGGCTTGTCCCCTGCCCCTCTCCTGCTGCCCTCCCCGGCACCCAGCCCCTCCTGGCACCCCTTGGGGTCTCCCTTCCTGACCAGTGCCTGGGTCTGCCCCTGCAGCCGCCCTGTTCTCCAGCCTCCTCCTGCGCCCCCCGCCCAACCTGCTGGCCAAGCAGACCCAGCAGGACCGCCAGCGTGCCATCAGCTTCCTCTACAGCTTCCTGCTCGCCGGGAACGAGGAGTGACCCTGCCCCTGTGCCAAAGCTGAGGCCCGAGCCCCCAGCCCTGACAGCTCCAGCAGGGTCAGAGGCTCTGAGCTCCTCGGGCCGTGTTTACAGGTGGAAGGGACGTGTTCCCCCTCCTTCCGACACTGTCCCTGCACACTCATCACACTGCCATCCACCACAGGAGCTGCCTGCTTCCCCCTGGGAGCTGGGTGCATCTGTTGATGCCCAAGCACTGTGCCAGCAGCCCCATCGTCCCGCAGCAGTGTCACCAGCTCCCCCAGTCACGCTTCTCTCTCCTTTTCACCCCCATCTCCCTGGAGCCACGGTGGGGAAGGGTGGAGACTGTTGGAGGGCCCTGGCAGGGCTGATGCTCTGGGCGCTGCATCCCTGTGTGTGCTGGTGGGTACGGACTGTGCTGGTGAGCCCCGTGCTCTGTCCCGGACTGCTGTGGGCACGTGTCACCCTCTGCCACCCAGCAGACCCAGCCAGCCCTGCTGCCCCATCACTGTGTGACGGAAGCTGGACCGTGGCTGTCCCAGGAAGGTTTTCTGGACGTGTGGCCCCGTCCCTGGGTTAGGGCCACCTTCTCTCCCCTCCCTCCGGGGGCACAGGGCTCTGGCACGCAGCTCCCTCCCTGTACCCCTAGCCTCCTGCTGCTGTCCCCTGGTCCTTGCTCCCCTCTCTCCCTTCCCCTCTGCTTCCTGCTGGGACACCGGGGATGGTGGGTGAGGTGGAAGGAGCCTGGGACAGGCAGGGCAGGAAGCTGCTCTCTGCTTTTCCACCTCCCTGTGTGGGGCACGGAGCAGGACACAGCTCCTGCCCCCCCAGTCCTGCATGCTTCTCCTCTCCTTGTGGAGGGTACAGGCTGGGGAGAGAGGGTGAGGTGGGAAATGAGCGAGAAATCCAGCTCAGGGCTGAGGAGGAGCTGGGGGTATGGGGATTGTGCTCGGGGGACTGCAGTGCCAGGGTCACACACAGCTGAATGGGGACAGCCCTGGGGCTGGCGACTGATGGGTGCCAGAGGGGGGCCTGTCCCACTGAAACACTAAGTGGAGTCCTGCCTGCTCGGGGGCTGCGTGAGGCTCTGGGGGAGATGGGAGGGGGGGGGCTGCGGTCCCGGAGCACCCACCGCTGCCTGTGCTCAGCCCAGGGGTGTCTGCGTGGCCCCGTGGTCCCCATGCACTGGTGGAGCTGCTGGGGGCTCCCCTGCCTTGTGGTTCTCTTTTTTTTTTTCCTTTAAAATTTTTAAATTACATAATTTATTGGGAAACTTCGTTCCAAATAAACCTGGGTTGTGCAAAGGCTGGGCCACAGCATCCCGTGATCCGCCGTCCTCCCTGCCCGGGGCTCCCGGGGGCTGACGCCTCCCCAGGGCAGCCGAGTCCTTCCCCCAGCTCCCCCCCACCGCCCGGCAGCGGGTGGGCACAGCCGGGCATCGCGGCCACGGCTCCCGTGCCCTGGTTCCCGTGCCCTGGTTCCCACGGGTTTGGCCGTGGGCAGCAGCCCGCAGGCTCCTGGCACCGGGGCGGCGTGCAGCCCAGTGCTGCGGGCTGGGATGGGGCAGCTGGGGGAGAGCGGGCACAGCACGTGGCACAGGGCTCTGGCACACCAGAGCAGCGCTGCCCGTGGGCCCTGGTGTCCCCAGCCCCGCTGGCTCGGGACCTGGCAGAGCGAGGCAGCGTGTCCTGCGGCAGGAAGCGGCCCCCGGTGTCATCCCCATCTGCTTCCTGCCCGCTCCTTGAGCACGGGGCCGTGCCCGGGCAGCTGCTCCCAGCTCCGTCACCGAGGGACCCGCGCAAGGTGCCGCCATTGTTCCCGCGGCCGCTGCATTCCTGCCACTGCCGGCGGAAATGCCGGAGCGAGCGCGGAGCTCTGACGCTCCCCAGGGATGGGGCCGAAGGCTGGGCCTGCTCATCCTCGGGGCTGGGCTGGGGGCACAGGGGTCCGTGGGGCACCTGGGGGCTGTTGGCACACTGCTCTGCACCCATGTGGCACTGGGGGGCTCACACCCGCCGGCCAGTGGGGGGCTGAGGGGTGCCGGTGGTGCCCGGGTGGTGGGACTGGTGCAGCCAGGAGCATCCCAGCACCGGTCAGGTCAGCCTGGGATCCCCTGTCCCCTGGGCCGTCCATCACTGGCCCCAGGCAGGACGGGGAGCCCTCCCTGTCCCCCTGGATGCAGCCAGAGGTCCCCAAGGACTGGAGATGCCCCAGCAATTGCTCAGCCCATTCCCACCTCTCTCCCAGCACACCCATTATCATTGCTGGGACCCAGCAGAGCACCCCATCCTCCTTGCCATGCCAGGACCATCACCCGTGCCCAGGGACAGCAGCAGCTCCAGTGGTGCCTCTTCCTGCCCGTCCCTGCCCGGGTCCCCGGCACTGCCCCTGTGCCCCAGTGCCCCCCGCTGCAGGGGCTCGGGCGCCGCGGGCGGGAGCTGCCATGGCAGCGGTGCAGGGGAACGCGGCGAAGCCCGGCAGGGTCCCACCTGCCCGCGGGCAGCCAGCCAGGCCAGGAAAAGCCAGAGATTCCTTAGGTCTCCCGGCCCAGGAGCCTTTTCCTCCGGCACCCGCTGGCCGCAGCCCAACCGGGGGGTCCTCCCTGGCCTCCTCCTTCCAGGCTGGAGCAGGAGGGCTGGGGTCAGGGCTCAGCTGTGCATCCCCTGGCTGCAGCCCAAGCTCCCGGGCCCAGGGCTGGGCGATGCCCGGCCTGGCTGTGGGCCATTGCTGCCTCGCCTGGCACGTCCAGGGGGCTCACGGACAGGGCACTGGCTGCCTGCAGCCCATGGGGGGACCGCTGGTGCTGAGGGGTGCTTTGAGGTGCAGGGGCAGAGCCCTCCCGGTTCAAACCAGTGGCAGCAGCACCTTTAGGTGTCAGTGGAGGAATGGTACCCCCCATCACCCCAGGCCAGCCAGAGCAGGAGTTGGGGTGAGCCAGGGGGGCCATGGCCAGGGCACCACTGCTGCGGGGGGCTGCTGGGGCGAAGTGGGGCAGGCGTGGGCTGGCGGCATGGTGGGAGCACTGGCGCGTGGCCGGGGAGCACATCCCTCCCAGTCCTGGAGGATGAGCTAATGGAGGCCAGCTGGGCCCAGCCCCGCTTCCCCCGGGCTCTGCTCCCAGCCCCGCAGCTGCAGCCTTTCTGCTCCTCCACGGCCCCCTTAACCCCCTCCCCGCCACTGCTGCCCCCCTGCCCTTGCCCCCCCAGATGCCACGCTCCCCTGCCACCCAGGGACATCACTCGTGGGACACCTCCTGCAAGCAATGTGGGGTTTGGGGGCCCCGCACAGGCACTGCCTCGCTTGGGGGTCCTGGCTGGGGCAGGAAAAGTTCCTCTCCCGGGGGTCACATCCCTTAGCAGGGCTCAGCCCCCACCTATAAGGTCCTACAGGGACCCTCAGTCCGCTGAGCCCCGATCCACTGCCCCCCTGCGTGGGTCCTGCTTGCACAGAGCCTTGTGGGGATGGGGACGCCAGAGATGGGCATGCCAGGGATGGAGATGCCAAGTACCAGGCACCCACTGCTGCTCCTGTGTTCGGGGCTGTGTGGCAGCTGCCCAGGGATGGGGGGTCAGGCTGTGGGGAAGACGGGGATCTAACAGCAGCAGCATCAAACGGGACCAGTGACACAGACATGCCCTGAACTGGGCCACCACCCTGCACTGGGGCAGCTGCCTGTCCTTCACCCAGGGTGGGAGCATCCCAGCAAGGTGTTAGGCAGCAGGCAGAGCCATGTGGTCCCTGCCTGTCACACCAGTCTCATCCTCCCCCCTGGAACTGGGCCAGGAGCGTGTCCACACTGCTGGACCCTTGGCTTCACCCAGCACCCATGAGTGCTGGTAACCATGGCAACAGCAGCATCTCAGGAGCAGGGCAGGGTCACCCACACACCCATGTCGCCCTGTCAAAACCACCTTACAAAAGTCGTGATCCCAGCAAAGGCTTCAGCTACTGAGCTGCTTGAGCCCCCAGACCCAGGCATGGGGGGACAGTGAGCAGGAGGGGCCGGGCTGTGTCCCCTCCTCTGGGCATGAAGCATCCCTGTGACCTGCGTCCCATTGGCATCCCTGCACCCAGTATCCCACCAGCAGACCCCGTGCCCTTCCCGCACCCCCTGCTCCATCACTCAGCCCCTCACCGGGCCTGGGGGACCCCTCTCTCTCTCCTGTGTTTTCCCACCCTCCTCCCCCCTCACAGGCCTGGCAGCGTTTCTCTCTGCTGGGCACCTCCTCTGGCAGCACCGGGCAGTGCCAGGAGGGAGCAGAGAGCTCCGGGGAGCCCCCATACCAGCAGGCGAGCCCCCCCTGCAAAAATAGAGTTACAATGACAGCAAACTCTTACTATAAAGATGTATTTACATGGAATAAATCTTTACAGACAGGAGAAACGTGGTCAAAGGACCCGGTGGCACTCTGAGCAGGGGCCCCCTCTTTGGCATAGGTCGGTGTTTGACACAGACCCCCCAGTGCCCCCCCATTCCCCCACTGTCCCTTGGCAGAGGGACCCAGAGCCCCACACTGTGTTCTGGGTGGACACCCCATGCCTCGGGGTTCCCCAGGAGCTGGGTCTGCCAGCGGGGAGGGGAGGGCAGCTCACCCAGGGAGCGGGGTTGGCACCATGGGAATAAATAGACTCCCCCCAGGACAAGCTCCGTGCTCACCCCAGCTCCGTGCCACCGGGACGGGGCAGGAGCCCCGGTGGGCTCACAGCCCTTGCGGAGAAGCTCCTCCGCCTGACAAAGTGCTTTGCGCAAAGGTCGGGGTCCTGGCAAGCCGATGCCCAGGGCAGCCCCGTGCCCACCGGGACAGGGGCATCGTGGCAGCACCCGGCCCCACGGGTGTCCCACTCCCAGCCAGCCCCAGGAGCCGGTGAGGGGGCAGGAGGCACCCACGGCGCCAGGGCCACCGGGACATCCGCGGGGAGGTGACACCAGCCGAGGGCTCACAGGCGGGACCCCGCGCCGGGGGCCGGGGACAAGCGGAGCAGGCCAGGGCAGAGCGGGCGATGGAGAGCGAGTGGCATCCCTGCAACGAGAGCAAACCCGGGTGAGTCCTCTCCCTGCAGTGTCACGCGTGTCCCCGTGTGCCCCCCACGCCCCGCTGCTCCTCACCTGCCTCAGAAGGGCATGGGGCCCTTGTGGGAGAGCCGGGGCCGCGGCCGCCGGGACCTCCGCCAGCCGCCCGCCCGGGGCCCGGGCCCGCGCCGCGCTCCCCGCGGCCGCACCAGGGCTCGCACGAGCCCGGTCCCCGCGTCCTTCCCGTCCGGCGCCTGGCACAGCGGCCCTGGGGGGAGAGCGTTAGCAGGGACCCCCACCCCGCACGTGGGGCGGGGACGGGGATGCTGGGGGATGACGGACAGGGAGAGGGATGCTGTGGGATGGGGACAGGGATGCCGTGGGACGGGGACACCGTGGGACTTTGCCTGCACCCCCCGGCCCGCGGGCCGAGCAGCGCCGCCCGTTTCCTGAATTGCCCCAGCAGGAGCCATCGGCCACCCGAGTGCTTCCTGCGCCGGGGCCACCTGCACCGAGCGTGGGCCACCTCGTGTGGCCGCTGCCACTGGCCTCGCCGGGGGGCACGGAGCAGCCCAGCCTCAGGCTTTGGCCCCCAGCCCTCTCCAGAGCCACCCCCCTGTGCCCACTGAGACCCTCACCCCCCAGTCCGGGGCAGTGCCCCCTCCCCACCGCCCGCTCCCCCCGGGTCCCTCGGTCCCTGGCAGAGATGCTCCAGCGCCGCACCCGTGCGGCAGCGCCGGGACTGGGGGTGCTCCGGGGGGGGACACCGAGCCCCGCCGTGGGCAGCGTGGCCGTGGCTGCCTCCGCAGTGTCCCGGCGGTGTCCCGGGCTGTCCCGGCCCGCCCGTTGTTCTGCTCGGGGGGGGGGTTGTTGGCACCACGAAAAGTGTTCTGTCCTCCCCTGCCCTGCCGGACCCCCCAGCCCCGCTCAGCCCACCCTGCCCACGGCCACCCGGACACCGTCCTGTCTCCCCGCTGCCAGCCCGGGCACCGGCCGGTGCCGGAGCGAGGGAAGGGTCCGTGCCCCCCCCCGGGGGTCCCGGCACTCACCGGCGGCGGCCATGGCGAGGCAGAGGAGCAGCAGCAGCGCCAGGAGCCAGCGCGGCGCGGCCATGCCGGGGGGCGGCGGGGGCGGCGGGGGAGCCGTTGTGGGGTCCCGCATTTGTAGGCGGTGAGAGCCCGGCCCCCCCACCCTGGTCATGTGCTGCCGGGCCCCCGGGAGGGGGTCCCGCCCCTGCCACGCCCCCTGCCACGCCCCCGCCGGGACACCCCCTCCCAGCCTGAGCCCCCACCACATCCCCTCCTGGGACCCACATCCCCACACACACCCCCATCCCAGCCCCGGGGCTCCAGGACTGCCCCTAGGGCGCCCCTCCCATCCAGGCTCTGAACCCCCCCCAGCCTGGCCTTGGGACACCGAGACCCCCCACCCCACCCGACCCAGGCCCCCCGTCCAGCCCACCCCGCTCCCCAGGCACCCAAGGGGGCAGGAGACTGTCCTGGCACCCCCTGATGCCCACCACCCCCCCAGCAGCCCCTCTGTCCCCCAGCCAGGCAGTTCCTACAGAAGGGTCCACTTGCAGCCCCCCCACCCTGCTGCCCCCCAGCTCATCCCACCACTGCTGGGGGGGGCACAAAGACCCCTTTTCCCTGGGGCATGACAAGGGCGCTGCTGCTGTGTGGGGAGTGGGGACAGACACCACTGCCAGACGGGCACTGCAGCCCCCGGCTCTGCACTGCATGGCCCAGGGGGGGGGACTAAGCACCCCGGGCCCCCCGTGCAGAGGTGCAGGCTGGGGGTGCCAGCTCTGTGTGGTCTGGTGCCAGCTGAGCACTGGTGGAGCCCCCCCACTGATGTGGGTGTGGGGGCACAGCTGCTGGCACGGTGTTGTGGCAGAGCTGAAGCCTCCTGCAGCCCAGGGACCCCCTTACCTGCGGCCGGGTGCTGCGGGGGGGACCACAGGGACATCACCCTCCAGCCCCCCCACACCTCGCAACAGAGTCTGGGGAGACCCTGTCCTGCTTGCAGGGCTCCCCTGCCCAGCACCCCAGGGTGGAGGCTGCCGGGACCCCCCCATGCCGCCCTGTGGGGATTCGAGGCTGGGAGGTGGGAGCTGGGGAGGGGGCAGTCGGGGCACCCCGCAAACCACACGTGCCGGGGGCTGATGCGGTGACGGCTGTGGCACACCCAGGGCACAGAAAGCGGTTCCTCTGGGTGTGGGCACGGGGGTCCCCTGAGCAGGAGGGCCACGGGCTCTGGGCAGGGCCACCTGTAGCCCCCCTCTGCTGGCACACTGTGGGGTCACTGCTCCCCACCAGCACTGTGCACCCCCAAAGTGGGGTGCTGCTTCGGGGCATCCCTGCAGGCCAGCTGCCAGGCCCTGGGGCACTGCAGGGACCCCCACAGCCCACCCCACCGGTCACACATCCCCTCCTGGGCTCCAGGGCAGCAGGGCCTTGGTGGGGTTGTCACAGCGGGGTTGTCACAGCGGGGTTGTCACAGCATCCACCGCAGTGCCACCGCGCGCTTCCGCATTCCTGGGGCCACACATGGCCCCCCTCCTCCCCGACCCACGTCCTGTTTGGCGGGCACGTCACCCCGGCCTGAGTCACCCCACGGGCTCTGCAGGTGACGGAAGACCAACAATAGCCCACAAAGGGAGGATGTCCCCCCAAAGCCTTCCTCCCGCTCGTCTTCGAGGAAACCTCCCGTGGGAGGGAAGGGCCCCACCGGATGCTTCGTCCTGTTGACGCTGGCTCGCTCAGAGCGGCACGCGGCCCCGGGGTCCCCAGGGACAGACACTGTCACCTCTCTGTGCTGGGGGGGCAGGAGGGATGTGCAGCCACACTGCCTATGGGGATGGGACAAGCCTCGGCCCCATCCCTTGGATGTGGCATGGGGGGTGGCATGGGGGGGGTGGCATTGGGGGTGGCATCACAGAGTCAAGCTGGGGGGCTGGGACTGAGGGGGGGACACCCACCTTTGTCACCGTGCAGACGTGGTGGGACCATGCAGTGAGGGGCAGCCAGGGATCAGGATGGCAGGGGACGGGGGTCCTGGGTTGGTGCAGCTCCCACCCTGGCACTGGGCAGGGACCGGGCAGGGAGGAGGGAAGCATCACGAACACATTTCACTAATTAGCAAACTGCTGCCTGACTGTCACCACAGCAACGGCGTCGCACAGCCTGGAGAAACTTCTGTTACCACGAGAACTACAGGCAGCTCCGGTGTCACCCTCTGCCCCCCTGCCCTCCTGTCCCTGTCCTGCCCGTGCTGGGGCTGCTGGAACAGGGGATCCCCCACTGCCCACCCTCCTCCGAGCGTGGGACCGGAGGGTGATGCCCGGCATAGGAAGCCTGGGAGCATTCGTGCCATGAGTGTGCCAGGCCTCAGCCTGCCCGCAGGCAAGGGCAGGATGGCGACAAGACGGCCAGGCTTTGCTGCTGCTGGCCCCCGCGCTGACCGGGCAGGTGGGCAGGGGACAGGGCAGGACAGAGGGACAGGTGGACAGGGGGACAGGGGTCTGTGCGGCTCCGCAGCGCAGCCCTGGTGCCACCTCGTGGTGAGAGGGATCCCGGTGACACAGCTGGACAGCTGCTGCGGTGACACGGCCGGACAGTCACCTCATGGAGCAGACAGCCCCGCAGTGGTGGACCACGGGCGGTGCCGTGCAGGCACAATGCCCCCCAACCTCCCTGTCCCGGGGCGAGGCTGCCCCCCACCCCCAGGGTGTCACCTGCCCCACAAGGGTCTGCCAGCAGCACAGTGCCCTGAGCACCGCAACCATGTCTGCATCCCTACCAGCATCCCTTCCTGCATCCCTGTCCGCATCCCTACCAGCATCCCTGCCTGCATCCCTACCAGCATCCCTACCAGCATCCCTGCCTGCATACCTGCCTGCATCCCTGCCCGCATCCCTACCAGCATCCCTACCAGCATCCCTTCCTGCATCCCTGTCCACATCTCTACCAGCATCCCTTCCTGCATCCCTGCCCGCATCCCTACCAGCATCCCTTCCTGCATCCCTGCCCGCATCCCTACCAGCATCCCTTCCTGCATCCCTGCCCGCATCTCTGTTTCAGTGTGTGGCCAGCCGTGGTGTGGGGATTCCATAGGGACTGAGGTCCTCAGCAGTTCCGAGCTGGCCGGGTGCTGTGGCCAGGGAAGGTGACCCCAGCTGGCCACTAGCAGCACCCTGTACCATAACCATCACCCCCACTCCACACTGGAAGGTTTGCTGGGGAGAGGTCTCCTCCTCAATGGCCATGGTCCCTGGAGGCTCTCTCCTGTCACTCTGTCCCCAAGGCCACTCTCTCATTTGCTGTCACCGTCCCGCTGTCACTGGGGCGGTGGTGCTGGCAGTGTGTGACACGGGCACTCCCTGCTGGGGTGCACAGCTCTTGAGCACTGCACGGCCGAGTGTAACCCTGTGGATTTCATATTAATATTGGGATGACATTAATTCTTTGTTATCATTTTATCAAATCTGGTTCCATTTCAGCCCATGGTCCCCTTTCCTCTTCCCGATTCCCCTCCTGGGGCGGGGAGGGGTCAGGGGCGATGGAGCCTGAACCAACACAACCAGGTGGAGGGAACACGTGCAGCAGAAGTGACAGGCCTGGGCTCACGGCTCGTTAGGGCCGAGCTAACGAGCTCAGCAAGGCAGACACGGCGGCAGTCCGGAGCTCACGGGCTCAGCAGGACAAAGGGCACATCCCAGAGGGTTCCTCCCAGAGAGCTGGTCCCAGTGCAGCCTGGTACCCAGCCCGGTGCCTGGGTGTGGGCAGGGGCTGACACCCCACCTGCATGGCACAGCTGGGCACAGCTGGGTCTGTCCCCCCTGGCACACTCCCCCCACCTCCAGGTGTGTCTGTGGTGGCACAGGGCTGCTTCACACCGTCGTCTCCTGTGCCAGCGATTCCAACCCCGAATCTGTGACTCCCTAACTCCTGCAGGACCCCGTGCTCTCACAAGTGCCCAGTGAGACCCATCCCCGCCTGGGGCACTCGGGCTTTCCCCACACCACCACCTCTCCTGAAGCATCTGCTGGCACGTGGGACCTGCAGCAGGCGCGGGGAGCAGAGGCGTCCCCCCTGGGCACCCTCACCCAGGGACCCCCATGTCAGCTCTGTGCCTCCAGGGGACACAGGTTTCTCCGGGGTCACGGGGAGCAGAGCGTGGCACAGCCCCTTCCTGCCTGCAGTTAACCGCGGGCAGGCGGCACGTGCCAGGCTGAGCTGGCACAGCCCAGCCTCCGCTCCCGGAGGATCTTTGGACTTTGTGCTGATTTTGCTGTTTGCTTTTATTCAGCGGCAGGATTTGCTCTCAGTGCACAGGCCAACAACCCCCCCACGTATCTGCTCCGGGCCTGGCCCGCTCCTCCAGCACTCCTCCGCCCCGGGAGCAAAGGCACGGGAGGAGGGACCTGTCACCCAGGCACAGGGGCACAGTCCCTGTCACCCAGGCACTGGGGAACAGTCCCCTCCACTGCCCGTCCCACGGGGCACCCCGGGCAGCCATGCACACCCCGCACTGGATGGCAGCCTGGGTGCTCCTGCTCCACGGTAGGGCTGGGCTGGGGGGGGTGGGCTGGCAAGGGGATGGCACATCCTGGGACACCGCCGGTGCCAGGCTGCTCTTAGCACGGAGGGTGTCGGGGTGTTTCGCAGCAGCCCCAGCCACAGCTTTGGGAGCCAGGGCTGTGTGAGGGCAGGGGCTGGGCAGTGGAGAGGGGCTCACCCTGCCTGCCTGACCCCAGGGACCAGCACTGGGGGGGTCAGGAGCAGCTCCCAGGGGCACAGGGACTGTGTGCCCACGGCCACACCGTGCTACAGGTGAGCTCATTGCCCCTTGGCCCCATGCCTGGTGCCCTTGGCCCAAGATGAAGCAGCGGGTCCCTGCCCGCAGACCGGTGCTGGTGATGGAAGGGGAAGGCAGTGCCCGTGGGCACCAGATGCGGAGCTGCACTGGGCAGAGGCCAGGTCCCGCTGGGCACATCCCTGGCTGCTAGCCAGCTCCTCCAGCAGCCCCAGCACAGGGATGTGCAGGGCTGGCTGCTGCCACCCCCTCCCCAGCTCCCGGGGGACACTGCCTGCACTTCTGACGATCCCGCTGCACCCCGGGGCCCGTCCCCAGCTGTGCCATGGGCACTGGCCGTGCCCAGGAATGTTTACTTCCTCCTCACCAGGGAGATGGCACTGGTTCTCCCCCACAGTTCCCAGGGTGGAAACACGGGTTTGTGCAAAAAGCCCCGGAGCTGGCCTGGCTCGGGGTTTGGGGCTGGGGACAAGGTCCCAGCCTCCCTGGCACTGGCTCTGGGCTGGAGCAAGGGGTCAGCGGGACCCCAGGCTGCAGCCAGAGGCTCCAGGGTGTCCCCATGTCCCCAGGCTGTGCCGCAGGCCAGTCACCACAAGCTGCCTCCCCCAGGACCGACATCCGGGACTGCTCCGTGGAGCCACCGGTGAGCCCCGCCATGCCCAGTGCTCCCTGTGCCCAGGACACCCTGCGTGGGGTCACCCCGCAGCCTCATTGCTGCAGCTGGTGTCCCCCCAGCACACGTCCCCTTGCCCCACCAGTACCTGCCCCCGACGGCCACCAACACGACGGCACGGCTGGCCGCTCTGCGGGGCGCCATGCGAGCCCACGGTGCCCATGCCTACATCGTGCCCTCCACGGATGCCCACATGGTAAGGCAGCAGCCAGCCTGCGCCCCCGGGGACCCACACCCCCACCAGTGCCCACAGCCACCTCCCACGGCTCCGTCCCCTTCCCCAGAGCGAGTACATCGCGGAGCGGGACTCCCGGCTGGGCTGGCTCACCGGCTTCACCGGCTCCGCAGGTGAGAGCGTCCCCGGGGGCAGCACCCGGCCGCCTGCTGGGTGCCGTCCTTGGGGGTCCCTGGGGCAGGGCATGGCTGGGAATCCCCAGGGGAGGGGTGATGCCTGAGCCCCCGCTCTTGTCCCAGGCACCGCCGTGGTGACACAGGACAAGGCTGCCCTGTGGACTGACAGCCGGTACTGGACCCAGGCAGAGCGGCAGCTGGACTGCAACTGGGAGCTGCAGAGGACAAGTCAGTGGGGGGCAGGCTGGGGGGCTGCTGTGCCCCCGCTGCCCCAGTTCCCCCCAGCCCCAGCCTCATGCAGGCTCAGCGTGGGCTGGGACGTGGCTTGTCCCTGCGGTGCCACCCAGCTCTCTCCTGCAGCCTGGATCGAGTCCATCGGGCTGTGGATCCTGGAGGCGGTTCCTGGGGAGGGCAACGTCAGCTTGGACCCCTTCCTCTTCTCCGTCGGTAGGGCCGGCTGTCCCATGGGGACACCCCGTCCCGCGTGAGCGCAGCTCCCGGGTGGGGGCTCACCAGGTGCCCCAACCGTGGGCTGCTCCCCCCAGACACCTGGAACAGCTACAGCAAGGCTCTGCACGGCTCCGGCAGGACCCTGCTCCCCATCGAGACCAACCTTGTGGATCAGGTGTGGGGTGACCAGAGACCCCCCCCAGCCTCCTCCGAGATCTACAGCCTCCCAGCAGCCTTCACAGGTACGATCGCCGCCCTCCCCTCGCCCGCCGCAGCCCCAGCGCGGGGCCGGGGGGGTCCCTGAGCTGAGCCGCCGCTCGCCCCCTCCCAGGGAGCAGCTGGCAGGAGAAGGTGGCCGGGATCCGGCGGCAGATGGAGCAGCACGTTGCGCGCCCCACGGCCGTGCTGCTCTCAGGGCTGGAGGAGACGGCCTGTGAGTAGGCGCAGTGCCATGGTGGGTGCCATGGTGGGTGCCATGATGGGTGCCATGGTGGGTGCCACGGGCTCCAGGCCCTGGGGGTGGGAGGGCATCGGCGGGCGCAGATCAGAGGTCTTGTTCCCGCAGGGCTCTTCAACCTCCGCGGAGACGACATCCCCTACAACCCCGTCTTCTACTCCTACACCCTGCTGACCCACACCACCATCAGGTGGGCACGGAGCGCGGCTCAGCACCCACCCGGGGGTGCAGCCCCCCCAGCACAGCCCGCGGCCGACCCCCTCCCACCTCCTCCCCAGCCTCTTTGTGAACGGGGCGCAGCTGGCGGCGGCGGCGTGGGAGTCCCTGCGGGCCGGCTGCCCGGGGCCGCTCTGCGTGGAGCTGCAGGAGTACGGGCAGGCGCGTGCCCACCTCCAGCGCTACACCCAGGGCAACGTCACCATCTGGCTGGGTGCCCAGTACACCAACTACGGCCTCTACGGTGTCATCCCCCAGGTGGGGCACAGCCGCGTGCTGGCACTGGTGTCCCCGTCACTGAGCCCGGCCACAGGCAGCGTGGGTCCTGCCAGGCTCAGGATGGCACCGTGCCACCCAGCCACGGGGACACGGGATGCGCCGTGACCTGGGCAGAGCTGGGAGCTGGGCAGAGCAGAACCTCAGGAGTTCAGTGAGGGCAAGGGCAGGGGCTGCCCTGGGGAAGGACAATGCCAGGCACCAGGAGAGGGGAGGGGGGAGCTCCTGGGCACCAGTTCCGAGGAGAAGGGTCTGTCAGTCCTGGCAGGCAGGAAATGATCCCTGAGCTGGCAATGTGCCCGTGCTGCCAAGAAGGGCAATGCTACCCTGGGCTGCACAGGGCAGGGTGTGGGCAGGAGGGCGAGGGAGGGCATTGTCCCCTCTGCTCTGCCCTGGGGAGGCCACAGCTGGAATCCTGCGTCCAGGTCTGGGCTCCCCAGTTGGAGACAGGGACCGACTGGAGAGAGTGCAGCGGAGGGCAGCGAGGATGAGTGGGGGATTGGAGCATCTCCCCTGGGAGGGAAGGCTGGGAGAGCTGGGACCCCTCAGCCTGGAGAGGAGAAGGCTGAGGGGGGATTTAATTAATGTTTATAAATACCTAAAGGGGGGGTTGAGGGAGGATGGAGCCAGACTCTTCCCAGTGGTTCCCAGTGAGAGGACGAGGGGCAATGGGCACAAGGTGGAACAGAGGAAGTTCCATTTAAATATGAGAAAGAATTTCTTCTGGCTGAGGGTGCCCAGCACTGGCACAGGCTGCCCAGAGAGGGGTGCAGGCTCCTGCTCTGGAGCTTTCCCAGCCTGGCCTGAGGGATGTGCTCGAGGGGACCCTGCTGTCCCGCAGGGGAGCTGGGCTGGGTGAGCTCTAGAGGTCCCTTCCAGCTCGGACAGTTCTGTGATTCCTTGAGCCATGGGGTGGGTGGCTGTGCCTGGCCATGGCCCCCCCAGCCTGCCCTTGCAGGAGAAGCTGCTGGAGGACAGCTACTCCCCCGTCATGCTGGCCAAGGCTGTGAAAAACCCCAAGGAGCAGGAGCTGCTGCGAGCCGCTCATGTAAGAGCTGTCCCCGTCCCCCGAGCAGGAGTGGGGGGCAGCCAGGGGACATGGGGTGCTGACACCCCCATCCCCTGATGCCACTGGGCCACCCCCAGGTCCGGGATGCAGTGGCTGTCATCCAGTACCTGCTGTGGCTGGAGAAGATGGTCCCGCAGGGGCAGGTGGACGAGTTTTCAGGGGCACAGCACATCGACACACTCCGCCTGTCAGTGCTGCCACCACGGCCCCCCCTGCCTGGCCCAGGGCAGCTGGGGACCCCCAGCATCTCCCCTCCCGCTGCGTTCCAGGGCACAGGAGCACAGCCGGGGGCCCAGCTTCCAGTCCATCTCCGCCAGCGGGCTCAACGCCGCGCTGGCACACTACAGGTACGGGGGTGCCAGGGCTGGCAGCGGTGGGAGGGGGCAGCCGGAGGCTGGGAGTGGGCTCTGACCCCCCCACCCCTCGCAGCCCCTCCAACGGGAGCAGCCGGAAGCTGTCCGTGGATGAGATGTACCTTTCGGACACCGGGGGACAATACCTGTGCGTAGCCCTTCACCAGCCCCCCCAGCACTGCACAGCCCCCCACCCCTTCCCCACGTCCCCAGCTCAGGGTGGTGGCAGGGGGCCCAAAGCCAGCACGGGGGCTGCATCGCCCCCATTTACGTCCCCTCTTTGCAGGGATGGGACAACAGACATCACGCGGACGGTGCACTGGGGTGTGCCCACCCCCCTCCAGAAGGTACCAGCCCCCCTGTGCCAGCCTGTACCCCCCTGTGGCACCCAGCATCCCTGTGCAGCACCCAGCACCACGGTCCCAGCCAGGCTGGATGTGCTGGGGGGGCGTCCGGGCACCACCACACTCACCCCCCCGCCATGCCCCTTGCAGGAAGCCTACACCCGTGTGCTGATGGGGAGCATCGATCTG
Organism: Podargus strigoides; assembly: GCA_028020825.1. Classification (NCBI taxonomy): domain Eukaryota; kingdom Metazoa; phylum Chordata; class Aves; order Caprimulgiformes; family Podargidae; genus Podargus; species Podargus strigoides. Next base: position 21,753,507 of record CM051631.1, on the reverse strand, counting down.
TCCCGCCTCATCTTCCCACCCAACACAGCCGGTGGGTGCTCAGCCTGGCATCGGGCACTCTGGCCCTGCCCGGACCCCCGCCATGGGGGGGCCCTCACTGGTCCCCATCCCACCTCGTCATTCCCCAGGGAGAATGGTGGAGTCCTTCGCCCGCCGGGCGCTCTGGGACGTGGGACTCAACTACGGCCACGGGACCGGCCACGGCATCGGCAACTTCCTCTCAGTCCACGAGTGTAGGTGCTGCGGCACCGGCACCAGCGCTGGGGACAGGGGCTGAGCTGTGGGGACAGGGACGAGGACAGGGGCACACCAGGGGCTCCTCACCGGGCGTTCCCTACCCGCAGGGTGCTGCGGTCCTCGCTGGGGTGGCCCCATGGTCCTTGCTGGGGTGACACCTTGGTCCTTGTCGGGGTGTCCCCACAGCATGCGCTGTCCCCAGGAGCTGTCGCCCACTCCGTGTCCCTTGCAGGGCCCGTGGGCTTCCAGTCCAACAACGTGCCACTGGCGGCTGGCATGTTCACCTCCATCGGTACGTGTGCCACCGCTCTGGCCGGCGCCTCGGGCTCTCGGGGATGTCCCTGAGGTGTGGAGCCCGGCTGGGGGAGGAGGTGTTCAGGTCTCAGCCCCGCTCAGGGGCCAGATCTGACCCCTCTGGAGTGGGGTGGGGGCACTGCTGGGGCTTGGGACTCACCAGGAGCCTTCCTGGCCCCCAGAGCCCGGGTACTACCGGGACGGCGAGTTCGGGATCCGCATCGAGGATGTCGCCCTCGTGGTGGAGGCGCAGACCAAGGTACCACGATGGGGCTGGGCTGGCATGGGGGGCACACTGCTGGGGAGGCTATATCCTGCTAGAGCTGGGGATACCCCCATGTGGGGCTGGGGACACCCAATGTCACCTCCCTGCCGCAGCACCAGAGCGGGGAGGAGCCCTTCCTGACCTTCGAGGTGGTGTCCCTGGTGCCCTACGACCGCAACCTCATCGACCTCAGCCTCCTGTCACCAGAGCAGGTACAGGGGGCTCAGGGCAGGGGCGCAGCACGTGGGGCCGGGGTATGGGGAGAGTGAAGGGGCTGTGGGGGATGTAGTGGCATGACCGTGGCATGAGGTCAGGGCGGGTGCACACAGCTGGGGACAGTTGGGATGTGTGGACGGAGAGGGACAGTGGGGTCTGTGGATGGGGACAGTGCAGGGTGTGGGGTAGCTGGATGGGGTGGGCCAATGGTGGGCAGAGGGGGTGCGGGCAGTGAGGGGGCAGGCGGCTGGGGCAGCTCCCTGCAGCCCCCACGGTGCGTGGCTGCAGATCCGGTACCTGAACACCCGCTACGAGACGATCCGGGCGCGCGTGGGGCCGGAGCTGCTGCGGCAGCGGCTGGAGGAGGCGTACGCCTGGCTGCAGCGGAGCACCGAGCCCTTCCCGCTGCCCAACGCCGCTGCCGCCACCGCCACCGCGGGCACGCTGACCCTGGCCGTGCTCCTCGCCGCGCTGCTCCCCGGGCTGCAGGCCTGACCCCGCGCCAGCCCCCTCCCGACGGCGCCGCTTCTTCTCCCCACCGCTCACTTCCTCCTTTCTGTTTTCTGTTTGCTCGTTTGCCATTAAATGTGAGCAACGGCGGCGGGTCCTGCGCTCTGTGCCCCGCCGTGGCACCCCGGCGCTGCCAGCCTGCCCGCCGCCCCGCTGGCCGGTGGGGCTGGGGTCCAGCAACACTCGTGTGACCCTGCCAGTGCCACCTGCCCTGCCCGGGGCGGTCCCAGCGGAGAGGAGGCCGATTTGGGGCAGATTTGAATTCTTGGCACAAGAGATGGAGGAACCGGGGCGAGAGGGTGCGGGGGAGCCCACCTGGGGTCATCCCCGCTGCCCCGTGGGTGCCAGCGGCAGGGTGCCAATGTGCACGTCCCACCTGGGCTCAGTGCCCACTCAGGAGGACCCGCGGGTACAGGGGACATGGGGACATCCCTGACCAAGCATCACATCAAGGGCTTGGCCGTCGTGTGCTGGCAGCGAGGATGAGCGGGCAGGGGGAGCGCAGACCCTCATCCTTTGCCTGGGGACATGCGGTGCCCACCAGCAGCAGCGCCGAGGGGCAGCAGGGCGCAGGCGGGCATCCGCGCCCCGGGGGCCCCAGGCAGGGCAGCAGCTTGGTGAAGGGTTTCCTTCCTCCTGCCCCAGCCTGCGCACCCCCAGCCGCGCCGCTGCGAGCACCTCTCATGTGACCGCCGGCTTCCTGTGCGCTCCCCGGCCTCAGTGCCGGTGCTTCGGTACGTGCCGTGCCAGGCGCTGCCCCAGCACCGCACCCTTCCCCCGGGCACCAGCGCCATGCTGCGCCGCAAGCCCTCCAACGCCAGCGAGAAGGAGCCGGGACACAAGAAGGTGAGCGCCAGCAGTGCCCGGCTGCCATCGGCATCTGTGGGAGCCCTGTGTGCCCAGCACGGGCTGCCCATGGGATGCTGGGCAGGGAGCATGGGGTTGGGGGGCTGGGGCGGCCGTGGGTCACTCCCTGCCACCACCGGCCACTGTGGCCTCACCGGTGCGTGGTCCTGGCCTCGTCCTGTGCCCTCCTCCCACCCTGGCTGGCAGCTCGCTTGGGTGGGTGGCCGGGAGGCACAGACCCCCGGGGTCAGTGTGGGTGCAAGCTGGGGTGCTGGTGGGACCCGTGGGTCTCTGCTGGGGGAGCAGCAGCTCCCCCTCCCCATGGGCTCCCCACAGCGTTTCCTACCAGGGAGGGGGGTGGCGGCGATGCGGTGTGGGCGCAGAGCTCCTGTGCAGCAAAGTGCCTGCGGTCGAGGCAGCGCGAGGCTGCAGCTCCATCACAGGCATCCGGCACTTCCTCTGGCAGGTCCGCACCGAGGAGCCACCGGCAGCACCGGCTGCCAGCCATGGCCTCTCGAGAGCCCCTGGCACGGCATGGCCATCGCCGCCCCGTGCCACCCCCCCGGTGCCACGTCCTGCCCACTGCGGGCAGCCATCCCAGCAGAGCCGCGCACCATGGTGGCTGGGAAGCTCCCGGGGGAAATCTGGGTGAAGCCCTCGCTCCCGGTGCCGGGGGTGGCCCGGCAAGCCCGGCCAGCGCCGACGGGCATCCCCAGCCCTCGCCCAGCCACAGCCGCTGCTCTCACTTCCCCCTCGCCGCCGTGCTCCGGGGGGCCCAGCACCACGGCCCCCGCTGCCAGGCTTTCACAGCGGCTCTCACACCCAGCCCTGCCAGCCCCCAGCACTGCGGCTTCCCCGGCTGCGGGGGCACAGGGTGCAAAGCTGCTTTATCTGAAGGGTGCAGGGAGATGTTTGGGGGGGTCACATTGCTCGGGTCTGGTGGGTTCAGGGCTGCTGGGGTGGGAGCGGGGCAAACCAGCAGCATCTCCTCCGCACGGGTGCACAGGCTGGGCTGGTCCTGCCGAGCGGAGCCACAGCGGGGACGGAGCTGGGAGCCCCTGGTGTGAGCCAGCCCTCTGCAGGGAAACGGCAAACACCAGCGGCAAAGGATGCTCAGCCGAGGTGGTGAGAAGGCCGAGGAGGAGGAGGGGAAGGCACAGGGCTGTGCCAGGGCTGAGCAGGGCCTCAGCTGCCGCTGGTTCAGGCAGGAGCTCGGGGCGGGCAGAGCGACTCGAGAAAGGAAATCGCTGCGTTTGCGGTCGAGGCGACACCGAGCACCGGGGGTGAGCTCTGAGCTGGCCCAGCCCCGGCACACGAGGCAGCTCCCACGGCAGCGCTGGTGCTGGGCATCCAGGGGCGAGGGAGACGTGGGACCGCGTGGCCGTGCAGGGACCCTGGCACCAAGGGTGCTCCCGGCACAGAGAACCCCTCCCTGCATGGGACAGGCACCCGAGGACACAGAGAGGGGGGCAGGAGAGCCGGGGGGCAGGCAGGGGCACAGGGGGAGGCTGAAAGGGCGGTGATGGAGGGTTGCACCGGGACTCAGATCCAGAACCCACTTGGGTGGCTTTGGCACCGAGCCGGGACTGAGCTGCCTGGCGGTGCTGGCAGGGGAGGCACTCTGGGCTGCGCACGATGCTCACAGGCAGCAAACTGGGGCAACCTCTGGGCCTGGGGCTGAGCACGAGTGCCCACAGTGGGTGCTGGCGCAGGGGCTGCCTGGGGTGCTTGGTCCAGAGCAGCACCACGGCCGTGCAGCCCCTGCCCACGAACACTGTGCCCAGGGGCCATGCATGCACTGAGCAATGCCAGCTCTTTGCACCCCGGGTCCCGGGGGCTCACAGCACATCGCAGATCTGGGGGGAGCTGGGGCGGGGGAACAGGGAAGGACCCTCACACCTCTCCGTCCCCCCAGCTCTCCCTCCAGCGCTCCAGCAGCTTCAAGGACTTTGCCAAGTCCAAAGTCAGCTCCCCCTTGCCCAGCGAGAAGGAGTTCAACCTGGAGGAGAACGTGAGTGCCCGGCCCCCGCGAGGCAGCAGCACCCCCTGCACATCCCACCCCCCCTTCCCACGGGGCACAGCCCTTTGCAGAGCCCCTTCCCAGCCTCCTGCTCCTACGGGGGCCCACGTGCCCTGGGGCAGCGCAGGGGTCCCAGCCCAGGCAGGGTCTGGGGTCTCATTCCCCAAGGAGCCTTGCAGCCCCGTGTGACCCCGCTGAGGTGTGCCTGGGGAGGAGGGGGGGCTCTGCCTTCACTCTCCATCCCTCTGCCAGATCCCCGAGGATGAGCCCAGCAGCGCCGTCCCCGAGGACGCTGCACGGAGCAGCGGGACGAAGCTGGGCAAGAAGTGGCGGGCTGTGATCTCCCGCACCATGAACCGCAAGATGGGCAGGATGGCGGTGAGAGCCCTGGGCGAGGGCAAGGTGAGTGGGGGACCCAGGCGGGCGGGGGGCAGCTCCCCCCTCTTGGCCTGACCCCGCTCCCCTGGCAGGGAGAGGTGGAGGAGGAGGGGTCCCTGTGCCCCCTGTCCCCAGCCAGCAGCACGGAGGAGCCGAGCCAGGAGAAGATGCCCCTGTCCTACCTGGAGATGGAGGCAGACGGGCACCCACCCCTCAGCCGCCAGCTCTCCAGCGGTGAGCGCAGCCCCAGGGGGACGCGGCCCCTCGCCCCGCAGCAGGGCACAGCCTGACCCCGACCCTCCACAGGCAGCGAGGCCCCCAGCCCCGGCCCCAGGGGCGGCTCTCGGGACAGCCTGCGGCTGGAGGAGAGCGGCCCAGCTTACACCGGCCCCTTCTGCGGCCGGGCCCGCGTCCACACCGACTTCACGCCCAGCCCGTACGACAGGGACTCGCTGAAGCTGCGGGTGAGCCCCCGGGGCCAGCTGGGGCCGGGAGAGGGGGGCGGGCAGGGAGCGAGGCTGGGGACCCCCCAAGCCTGCGCCCACCTCCACCCCGTCTCCCTCGTCCCAGAAAGGGGACATCATCGGCATCATCGAGAAGCCGCCCGCGGGCACCTGGACCGGGCTGCTCAACAACCGGGTGGGCTCCTTCAAGTTCATCTACGTGGACGTCATCCCCGAGGAGACGGCGCCCGCCCGCAAGAGCCGGGGCTCCAGCAGGAGCAAGCGGCTCAAGCCCAAGACCCTCCACGAGCTGCTGGAGCGCATCAACCTGCAGGTAAGGGATGGGGGGCCCTGGGGGACAGCAGCACCCTCATGAGCCCAGGGTGCCAGCAGCAGGACCGCGCTCCCCCCCGCTGCCCTTCGCTGTCCCCCAGCCCTGAGGGTCCCCCCACCGCATGCCCGAGCATGGGTGGGGGACACAGGGGGGGCACACGGGGCTGCTGTGGGTGAGCAGACCTGTGCCGAGGTGTGCGCCACGCGTGGGGAGAGCGGGGGGAGCCGTGCCACGCTCTGCTCACCCCTGGGCCGCCCCAGGAGCACACCCCCACCCTGCTGCTGAACGGCTACCAGACCCTGGAGGACTTCAAGGAGCTGCGGGACGCCCACCTCAACGAGCTGAACATCACGGACCCCCAGCACCGCGCCAAGCTGCTCACGGCGGCCGAGCTCCTCCTGGACTATGACAGTAAGAGCTGGGGGGACACACATGCACCCCCCATGCTGGGCACCCCCCTCAGTGCCCTCGCTGCCCGCTGAGCCCGCGTCCCCTCTCTCCCAGCAGCGAGCGAGCCGGAGGAAGGTGACAGCTCCGATGCCCAGCCTTCGCCCTCGGAGCCCAAGGGGGACATCCCCCGGGACTCGGGGTGCTTTGAGGGGTCGGAGAACCTAGATGGCAGCCGGGACGAGGCCGAGCTGGGGGGTCCGGAGGGGCAGCTGCAGGCTCTCTCCCTGGCAGAGTCCCCCTGAGCCAGCCCTGCCCCACCGATGGGCACAGCCCGCAGCCGCTTCCCCCCCGGCCTGGCCGCGGGGCCGGAGCACAGGGGACGGCAGCTCACGGGGGAACCGGGTGAGTCCCGGCAGCGGGACCCCCAGCCCCAGCACGGGACCCCTGTGCTGGGTGGCTGCAGGCAGCTCAGCCCTCAGCCCCCGGGGCCGCCCCGTTCGCTGCCCCCAGGACGTTCTGCACCGCGCTGCCCCGCGGCGGGGGCTGCAGGCACCCCTGCACCCCACGCTCCCAGAGCACCCCTCCTGGGTTTGTCCCCAGGCAGGGATGGAGCAGCCAGCTGGGAGTGTCAAGGTCCCACTGAGCCCCGCTCCTCGCAGCAGGGAAGACGCCCCCCCACCTTCCTGCAGCACCTTCCTCACACGGCCAGGGAAGGTCTGGGCTGCGGGCGAGGGTCTGCCGAGCCCAGCGCAGCCCAGCCAGGGCACTGCGAGCCCCCGCCCTCGGCTCAAGGGGACCCCCAAAGGTTGGCCACCAGGTCCAGAGGGGCTAAAAGACGGAGCCAGAGTGGCTGCTCTGCTGCCCTGCAGGCAGAGGGGTTCAGTGGGCAGAGCCCCCCTCCGCGGGCAGGGGCTGGCACAGGCAGGGCCCACACGGGATGGTGGGGCAGCCCGTACCACCCAGGCTGGTCCCCAGTTGGGGTGCCCACCCCAGCCCCCCTCAGCCCAGCTTGCTGCTGCACACAACCAGCTCCAGCTCCTGCGCGGCGGCATCAGCCCTTGGGCACCCCTTTGTTCCCTTGTGCTCACCCCAATAAAGGCTCACAGGACCGTTCTGCTGCAGCCTGCTTCCATCCACCCGCAGGGCTCGGGGGGAGCTGGGGGGCAGCAGCCTCTGGAGGTACCCGAGAGCTTCCCAGGACGCTCCCCAGCTGCACCCGCCGGGATTTGTCACTGCTCAGCCCACGCTGCGGCATCCACGCTCCGAGACCCCCGCCAGCGCCGCGGGGGGACGCAGATGAGAGCCTGGAAGTGCGAGGTGTAGAGGCTGGGAAGTCACAGGGAAGGGGAAAGAGGACTGGGAAGGCACAGAGAGAGGCAGAGGCTGCAGCTCAGCCATTTTTCAAACCAATTAAGTTTCCTTCATTGTTTTAAAATAAAATTAATTTAAAAAAAAAGAAGAAAGAAAAAATAAAGAAGCCCCAACCCTCGCCCAACCCCCACTTCCTCCCAGAGAACCCGAAGGGAGCAGAGGGGAACCGCAGCGCCCCGGGGCCCCAGCAGGCAGCACCCCACACACCCTGGGAAAGAGATCAGGGGACTCAAAAAATACACCTTGTCACACCGAGTTTGGGGTTTGGTCAGCAGCGTGTTGGGGCAGCGGCTCCCAGGCCGCGGGGGTGCATGGGGCCGCTTGGGGACCCCCTGTACCTCCAGGGCCAGGTCTGGCTGCGAGCCGGGCAGCGGGGCCAGGGCTCCCTTCCCTGTGAGTGCCGCAGCCCAGGGCGGCAGCTCTGCCCTCCCACCCGGCACAGGAGACCCTGGCACAGCGGGAGAGGGGGCAGCACCGGCCACCATGATGTCACTTCACCTGGCCCAGGTGGCACTGCCAGGGAAGAGGAGCGAGGTGGGAGGCACGCACCGTGCTCCGGAGGGACACGGCTCCCACTCCGTGGCGCTGGCGGGAGCAGGATGGCACACGAGGCCAGGGACGGAGGAGCAGCCGCTTCGCACTGCCAGGCAGGGGCATCACAGAGAAAGCAGCAGGACTGCCCTGGTGGGACACCCTCCTGTCACCCACTGCCCACACCTCTGCGAGGAGGCAGAGGTACCCAGCACGTGTGGCACGGGAGGGAGAGCTGCCAGGGCACAAAATGGGCTTCCCTCCACTGCCAGCCTCTGCACAGACACGCGGCCAGGCGCAGGACAGGCGGCGCAGAGTGGAAGTGAGCCCTGGCACAGCCCAGAGCTCTCCCACCGCCACCTGGCCCCCGCCTCTCCCTCCCCAGCCGAGGGGGCGCGGGTGGGTGACACCGCACAGCCGGTCCCAGGACAGCCAGCAAATTCCTGGGAGGGCTCAAGGCTCGGAAAGCCAGCCAAGGGTGGCTGAGAAATGCAGGGCAAGGCAGGGGGACACGACAAAACCACACAGAACGGGGGCTGAGGCTCTGCAGAGCAGCGGCCGAGCGGGCAGGGGGAGGGCACGGCTGTGCTCGGCGCAGGCACAGCCCCGGCACGAGCCCCAGCCCGCGGCAGGGAGAGGGGCTGGGCTGCCCCGCTCCATCCCTGGAGCCCCCGCTGGGCCTGAGCCCCGGGGAGGACGGGGAGGTCCCTGCCACCACCGCCCCCGTGCCAGCCGAGTCACATGGGAAGGAAGCGACTTTCAAACCCGTTGCCAGCACAACACCTTCCCGGTTGTTTTGGCCCTTTTGGCACCACAATGTCTCCTGCCAACCCCTGCCACGTTAACCAACAAAACAATGTCACAGACGAGAGGAAGGAGGGAGGAGGGGAGAGGATGCCACTGCCAGGAATTGCTTTCCCCTTCCCATCGGGATTCCTTAGCAGAAAGGAGCAGGCTGGCCCTAACGTCGCTTCTGAGCTGCTTGACCACAAGTTGTCTGTCAGAGAGGCGGGGGCAGGCGGAGGGACAGCCCCGGCCACTGAGCCGGGATTGAGCATCCAGGACAACCTGCAGAGCAAGAGGTCCCGCCTCGGCCCGCAGGCAGACCGGCCCCGGGGGCAGCGAGGCCCCCACTCCGCACCCCTCGACACCACGCAAGGCCAGCGCCCCCCGCACCGCCCGCGCGTGGAGGTGAACAATGACTAAAGCAAAATGGCCATGAGGAAGGGTTTGCCCGCCAGCCCATCTCCTCCTCTCCTCAATCACTTCCAGCTTCCATTAGACAAAACAAGAAAGTTCTCCCTTCCAAGCAGAGGTTAGTGCTCTGCCTGCCCAGCGTCCTGGGATGGGGCCGGGAGCTCCCCGGACGTCAGCTGCTTCTCCTCTGGCATCTCAGTGCTGCTCCGCGACGGCGCAGGGACCTGGAGAGAGAAGATGGCAGTGACTTGTGTGACTACACCCCAACACAGAGCATCTGCTTACACCACAGCCCCGCGGCCCCGCTGCCCTGCTCCCACCTCCAGCTCTACCAGGCAAAGGTCTCAGCAAACCCAGACCCACCAAACAGGCAAACCAGTGGCTTCACGAAGGTCTGGAGCACTGGACTGCTCCAGCAGAAGTGGTCTGGACTGTTTCCACCCCAGAAAGAGCAGCTCATGCCCAAGCAGGAGCAGGCCCAGCCATTTCCCACCATGCTCACAGAATAATTTAAGTGGGAAAGGCACTCTGGAGCTCTCCTGCCTCAGCAGGGCTGATTTCCAAGCCAAAGCAGGCTGCTCGGGGCCGTGCCCAGCTGGGCCAAGGTGCTCTCCAGGGATGGAGATCCCACACAAGGTGCCTGCAGTCTCCCACCCCCGTCAGCCCCCCCAGCCTCCACAGGGGCCAGCTCCTGGCTGCTCTCACGGCAGGACTGACATCTCCAAAACCAGCCAGCTGTGATTCCTTTGAGGTTTTCCTCAGAGTCAGAGCAGCCCAGTGCCCTCCCAGCCAGCTCCAGAGAGATACTGGTTTCCTGGGCCAGAGCACAACCAGCTTTTCATCAGCAGCCCCCAAGGTCACACTATCTCTGCTGGCCCAAAGCCCCAGAGGCTCCCAGCCAACGCAGCCCCCTCACCCCCCGGGAGCCACTCACGGCGCTCAGGGGACGACCACCGCCATCCTTCTGCGGCGCACCGCTCCCCTCCGCCTGCCCGCCGGCGCCCTGGGCAGCACTGGGTCCCCGTGGGCATGACTCCTCCTGGGCTGTGCTCTCCTCCTGCTGCAGGATGCCCCGTCTGTCCAAGACGCTGGGAGAAGAGAATCACACCCTCAGAGACCTGTGCTTTCCCTGAAGCCAACTTCTCTTCCTGGCAGGAAAAGTGCTCATGGAACGCCAACGACAGGGAAAGGAGCTCCTCTCCAAAACAGGCTGTGCACAGCCCGAGCCTCCTTTACAGCCTCTCTCCACATTCCTCCTGGGAACACCAAGCCCCTTGCAGAGCCACCCAGTTCAGAGATGGGAGCCACCAAAACGAGCGCCCTGGAAAGCGCCCCCGCTCCGTGCGCTGCCCCAGGGAAGGGGAGCTGCTCCTCACCCGCTCCCGAGCACATGGGCTGCCCTGCAGAGCTTACCTGGGGGGCAGGGGCCCACACAGCACCTCACAGCAGTTCTTCACTATGTTGCCATGGCTGTAGGGATTCTGCACACGGTTCTTCCCAGTCCAGGATCCCTTAATCTGAAAGTCAGGGCACAGGCTCAGGTCTGCTCCAGCCCACAGAGCCCTGCTCAGCCTGCAGGCCTGTCTGCGCGGCGGACGCAGCCGTGACACACCGAGGAAGCCACAAGAAAAGGGGATGGCCCAGAGGAGCAGAAAGACTTTACTTACATCTTCGTTGGTCGTCTGATTCAGTGCCACCAGGAAGGTGTGGAACCCAGTTAACCCCACCACCGACCACAGGGTGAAGAAACAGATGAGCACCTCCAGTACAGTGAGAACAGTTAAGGACTGGGAGGAGCCTGGAACAGTCCCACCCCCAGGCACACCACCGTAACTTCTCCTCCTCTCCTAGACACAGCTTTGTGCTTTACCCTCCTCCCAGAACTGCTCCTTGCCTTGTAATCATGGGGGGAAACACCCTGAAAGTCTCCTTAGAGAAGCCTGGGCATCAGGACTCCAGTCCCTCCACACTAACCCCAGCTTTGGAGAGTCCCACCCCTCCGGCCGTGGAAGGATATGTCCCTGGGGTCTCCTTCAACGTGTTCAGAAACCCAATCTTCAGAGATTCTGGCAATACAAAGAGAGAGACGTTTTTCCTCTGGAACATCACACCCAGTCCAGTCCCCTTTCCCACTCCATCACTTCTGAGCTCACAGCACCACCCGTGCCCCCCCTCACCCTTTGCCAGCCCAGCCACCCACCTCTCCGCAGCCAGACTCACTCAGTGCTACGTAGACTATGTTGAAGGTGAAGATGTAGATGGTGAGGAGTGAGAGCGAGAGGATGAAGAGGTAGAAGTAGCGGTAGTTCCTCTTCCCCACGCAGTTGCCCACCCAGGGACAGTGATGGTCGAAGCGCTCTGTGGAAGCGGAGATGAGATCAGTGCTGCTCCAGCACAGCCCTGCCTCCAGGCGCTCGCTCCCCTGCCCTGCCCTCAGAAATGCCCACGGGGACAAGGACTCCCTGGGCCAACAAGTCCAACCCTCTGGTAACTCAGGGCCCCATGTCCCAGCCCCCTTCCAGAAGGGGAAGTCAGGTAAGAAAGCACAAAACTGTTCTGCTAACGAGTTGTTCTGCACATTAAAACAGAGTTTAAGAGCTTGGTGCCACACATGTCTCCTCTCCCAGAGACCTGGGGTACAATGGCTTTTACTAAAGCAGCCCACAGGTCAGACAGAGGTCTGGGGGTTCAGAAGCTCTTATCTAACCCATGTGCCACTTTCCTCCTGAGAACAATTAGAAGAGGGTTCAAGGGACTGCAGAAACAAAGGGCTGGGAACCTGCAGAGGAGGAGAGGGATCCCAAAGGCTGGGATTTCTTCCTTGAGAAGGGACGTGGGACACGAGCCAGTTACAACACGCCAAAGGGCTGAAGCGCCTGCTGCAGCGCACGGCAAACCAAACCCAGGGGCACTCGGCGTGACGGCAGAATCTCCACGCTGAGGCAAGGAGCTGCTGTCACACAGCACATCGCTCTCTGCTGGAACCCTCCAGCCCAGCCCAGCCAGCAGTTCGGTGAGACTCAGAAACGGGCTGCAGATCTCCACGGACGGGCTAGGCTTATGCTAGGCTGCTTACTGCCAGAGAAGTGCTGGCAAAGATGAACCATCTGCCTTCAAGTTCTGAGCAAATCTCGAGCTCCTCGAGCTTCAGATGAGGCAGACTGCCCCCGCCTGCTCGCACACCACATCAGGCGCAGCGCGAGACCCGCTACGGAGCGCAGATCGTCACCCGTTCTCCTCTGCAGGCTCTCACCTCGCGCCCGGGTGCAGGAGCAGGCACCCCCTCTGCTACTCACCCACGCAGTTGTCGCAGATGCTGCAGTGCGAGGCTCGCGGCGGACGGAAGATCTTACACGTGTAGCAATACTTCAGCTTCACTATCTGGTTGTTGATCTGGAAGTTTTTAATCCGCGGGGGCGGGCGCTGACCCTGTGGCACGGTCCCGTTGGTGGCCTCTGAGAGAGGAACCAGAGATCAGACCTGCTGCTGCAGCACCACAGGCCTAGGATGACAACTCGCCTCCCGGGTCTAGAGCCACTCGCACAGTCCAGAGCCAACCTGGCAGCTGGGAGCAGGAAAAGGGATGCCAGGGCTTTCCTTGGCATACTGGGAGGGAGAAGCAGGGGGTGTCACTGTGCAGACCCACATCCACCAAACTTCCTCTCCCCCTCAAGGATCAGGGGAACCACACCAAGCCTCCTGCACCCCTTTCCAAAAGCAAACTGAGTTTGTACACACACAGCTACAAGAGAGAGAACAGCACATGCAAAGGTTCCCAGAGGGGGAGGGTGGTCCCCTCGTGCCACCTTCCTGAGGCTCAGCCACACAGAACCAGCCCGCAGGTGTAAGATGCCCCATGTGGGGCAATCCTGACTTTTGGAGGGATGGACAGGAACCCTTGCTCTGTAGCCTGCAGATACACCAGACATCCAGCAGCTTTCCCAGCCGTGGCCAGCTCCACACTCACCGATCTCCATCTCGATGAAGGCCGCCTCGTCAGGCAGGGCCCTGGGGATCACCCCCGGATCACTGAAGCTCGTCCGCAGCAGCGTAGCCATGGCGAAGAGGAAGAGAACTGCTGCAAAGACGGGGATGGCCGGGGAGAGCTGGACTGCCAGGTACCGGCACCTGCGGAGAGCCGCCAGCAGGCGATGAGTCACAGCACCGCAAGGTCTGCGGGAGCCAGGGCCAGAGCCTGGCAAGGCAGCCCAGCCCAGACTGCTCTCACGCAGGCTACAGCTGGAGAAGAGAGGCTGTTCAGCACTGCCCTCTGATCCCACCCCAACAGGAAACATCCCTGGGGCAGCTCTGACACCACCCACCATCAAAGCACCACTGTGTTTTTAACCAGCCAGGCACCGCAGACTTCCCAGCGTTTTGTTTGGCTTCCAGCTCCCATTTTGCTCAGTCATGGGTGACACTGGAAACACAGTGGGATCCTGCCCAGAGGCCACTCGCTGCAGCCAGCGGCCAAGGGACAGACTGTGCTTCTTGGAGACGCATCCAAGGCCTGGCCTGAGAGCCCACCACTGGAGAGAGCTGGAAAACACAGGAGCACATCAGAGTGGTGGGAATCTCTGGCTCTCCCCTAAAGAAGGAGCAGCTCCCAGTGCCACAAAAATTACTCCCCAGGATTAACTGAGCCCTGCGCTTCCCAGGAACAAATTCACATGGAAGTGCAACAAGACATCCACCTTCCTTTGACTCCTCTGAGCTAAGGGACTTCCAAGCTCCGAGCAGAGCAGAAAGGCTCCTGCCCCAGGACAACCCCAGCTCGAGAGAGGAAACACAACCTGAGGTTCCTTTGCTTTTTAAGTTCAGAGAGGTCCACTGAGGAATTCATGTTGCTGATCGTGCTGGCAGGGGCAGTGCAAAGGGAGCAGGGAGATTAATCTCACTGTGCCCCGTGTCACCTCTGGAGACCCCCAGACACGTCTCCGGGGGCACTGCAGCACAGGCCGTGCACAGAAGCCACCGTTTAGAGACATACCAGGCTGAGAGGAGACAGAGTTTTACCCTGATTCCTTCAGAAAACCCCATTTATGTTGGGGTGAATTTTAGACACTACAAACTCCGCAGCTTCTCAAAACACCACAGCCCTTCGAGCCGTCCGCGTGCAGAGCCCTGCCATGGCTCCAAGGGCTGAGCTCGCCATCTGCAGCACCCCGAGATAACTCTGCCTTCCCTTGGCAAGGGCAAAGTCTGGAAAGAGAGCTGCAAGTCAGTGATTAAACTGAAACCTTGGATCCCGTGTGGGGAAGGAATATGGGCTTGTTCTTCTAACAGCTGGACACGGTTGGCCTCAAAGGGCGGCAGCCTGACCCTTGTCCAGCTGACATGACAGCTTTTACAGCTCTTGTAACAGCAGGGACATATTACAGGCTTCAAATATGGATTCATGAACCATGTTAAAGCTGAGCCCAAACTGCCCCAGAGCTCCCAGCCTCGGGTGTGCACGGACACCTCAGGAGCTTCCTCAGGGTCCTGCCAGCAGAGCGACTGGTGACCTGCAGGTGCAGGGTCTGTGCGGGGTGTCCTGTCCCAGCATCACACAGCGGCACTCGAGAGCAAATGGGATCAGTCCCTGCTCAGCCAGCGTATGAGCACCAGCGTGGGATGTGACTCACTCCCTGCTGACCATTTCCTGCACATCTCGGGAGGGAACCCTGCCCCTTGGGGACACAGCGAGTCCTGCTGTCCCTGAGCGCAGCAAGAGCGGCCTCGAGACTGACGTTACCGCCTCGCAGCGCGTGGCGTGGGCATGGGAAGAAGCCTGGAATTTTAGGAGATGAAAGAGATGAGCGCACGACTGTCCTCCCTGCGGCAAGGGCAGCAGCAGCGCCATCCCGGCAGGATCCAGCCCTCCCATCCAGCTCCCAGTGCGGCACAGGCAGGGGGCAGGGCAGGTCCCCAGGTCGGGAGGGGAGAGGAGCGGTCCCAGACAGACTGCGGGTCTGCCTGGGGGTGGGCAGGGGGGAGGACAGGGACAAAGCCCCAGGGAACACCAGACACCCACGTCCACCCTCCCAAAGGCACGGCCCTGCCAGCACAGGGAGGGACGCGGCGGGCTCAGTGTTGGGTCTGGGGATGCAGTTTCAGTGACTGGGGGTCTGGCTGGCTGGCAGAGGAAGCCCAGGGCCACTGAGAATGCCTGAGCAACAGGTAAGGCCACCATGTGAGGAGCTGACGTGGTACCTGAGCTGGGACCTGCTGCCACTGGGCAGCCTGCACCTCCTCCACAGCCGCTGACGCTCAGCGATCTCTCGCAGTGCGAAGTTACGGGCATCTTAAAGATCTTTTGTTTGGGAAAGCCGAGAGTCAACAGAGACACACTGCTGGTGTGTGAGGACAGCGCTCCTCCTCCGCTCCGCGCAGTATCTGTGCTCCTGAGCATGCTGTCATCGCAGAGCAGACAATAACAGCACTATCACAACTCATCATCACGGGGGGCGGGGGGCGGGCTGGGGGTGAGAAAGGCTCAAACAAAGAGATCATTAGAACGGGAGGGGGGGCAGCGAGCAGCAGCAGATGGGAGGTGCCACGAGTTCAGGGTGCAAGGGCTGCTTGACCCATTATTCTGTGACGGCTCGGGCAGGTCTGCCGTACCCAGCACATGGAGCACAGCTCTGGAGGAAGGGGAAAACAAACACCCCAGCCCCAACAGGAGTTCAGCCACAGCCGTCGGGCAGCACGCCTCCAGCCAGCCCCTCCAGGGCTCAGCGCAAGCTCTGCTCTACAATTCATTTCCATCTCACTTGCAAATCACCTATAACTCACTACATAACGCTCCTAAGCTGTCACACAGCCCCAGTGTGTCCTTGTCCCGAACGCCCGCGAAGCAAAGAGCACTCACAGCTGTCTGCACCCCCCAGACCTCAGACGATTTCCAGCAGCTGATGGACTTGTGGTAAACGTGGAAACGGTGGCTCTGAATCCCCGGGCAAGGGCTGCGCCGCAATGCTGCGCGTTCCGGGCCCTCCCCAAGCAGCACTCGGCAGAACCGGAGCTGCCCGCGGAAACGTCCCCCACCCACCAACAGCAACAACAGCTGGAGACCCGCTTCGAGCGCGGTTCCACCACGAGCACGTGCCACGTGCTTCCAACCCACCGCCTGCCAGCAGATGGAAACTGCTCTGCTCCCAGCTACACTCAGACTCTGCACCTCGAGCTCTGCGTGGGGAACGCGGTGCTGCGGGGAGAGTGACGCTGTCTTCTGAAAAGGAGCCCAGGAACAAGACAAAGGCCCTGGGATTCAAAAACCCGGGAGCAGCCACTTCAAGCAGAAGCAAAATGAGCAGAACCAACAGGTTTCCCTCTATTGAGGGAAAATATCACTCCTAAAAAGCACTGATCAACTTGTGTGTAAGTTTGGGCAATGCTGACGTGGACCTAAACAGAGGCAAAAGCCAGCTCAGAAGTACTTCTGTTTCAGTGCAGAACCTTGAATCTTTGGGGTTTGGGAAAAAAGGTCAAGCAACGTTTTTTTCAAATCATCAGAAAACAAATTTTAATCTCGACATAGCTAAGAAAGTAGAGGAGAAAAGTAAAGCAATAAACGTGGTTGGTTGTTGGGAAAGCAAAGAGCAGCAGGCAGGGGCCTGGCACTGCGGGCGCTATCTCGCCGGTAACATTTACAGACGCTGAAGGTTGGTGCTAACAGCTGAGGACAAAAGGAATCCGGGTCTCGGGCTGCTCTGGGGAGCTGCGTGGGGAGCTCTGCCGTCGGGGGCCGTTACAGACAGGCTGTGACCCCCCGCAGCCAGAGAGGGGACGCTGCAGCCATCATCCCAATTCCCAAACGGATCTCCCTAAGTGCTTTGGCCGGGCTTCTCCTCCCGCAGGAGCGGCAGAGGCAGCGGCAGCCAGCCGAGCGCCCTGCCACAAGAGCTGACGCGCCCAGCGAGCGTCTGAAACAGCGCCAAGAGGATATTATTAACACAATTCTGTGTGACACGCCACGGCCGGGCAGGAGCCCCACTTAAATGTAGGTCCCCGACCCTGCAGGGACCGGCCCCAGCCCTGGGGCGGGAGGAGCTCTTTGTGCCAAGGCGCTGGGGACAGAGGTGCCCTTGGGCAGCGGCTCCGGTGGCTGCAGAGCCCTTCCCCAGGAGCCAGCACAGTCCCACGGCCTCTGCTTTACCTGGAAGGGAGGAGCTGGATCCCCGGGCCAGGCAGCCGCCGGGTCCTGCTCGCTGCCCACGACAGTTCCAGACTCACCCGGTTCCAGACCCCACCTCTGCGGCCTCGGGGACAAAACCACGAAACCCCCGTGGCGGTGGCTCCAGCCTGTCCCACGGGAGGCACGGCAGGTGAGCCGCTGGCTCCGGAGCTGCCTGGAGGGGAAAACCCCAGCAGCAGCAGCAGCCCAAAGAGGGAGGCTGACATCTCAGGGCTGGCAGGACTCCGAGGAGCGCGCAGCTGATCCCACGGCGTGCGGTGCCAGTCACCACCAGCTCCCAGCGACAGCGTTTGTAACCGGAGCCGAGCCGGAGCAGCCTGGAGGGCGAGGATCAAACCCGGGCTGGCTCCCATGGAGCAGCCAGACATTTTCTGGCTGCAGGCACCCCCGAGCCGTGCTGAGACAAGGTGTGACTGCGCGAGTGATTCAGCTGAACGGAACCAGCACTGCCAAGAGGCACCCCTGCAGCCAGCAGGGCTCCTCCGCCCACCCAAACCACCTCCTAACAGCCACAACCGTTCCTCTGCAGCACAAACTTCAGGGGAAACCATGAATTGCTGTGCAAATGCCAAAGCATCTGCAAAAAGCCAAAATGAATGGACAACACAGCAAAAAGATCGAGGCCCAGACCCTTACGCAGGGCTCTCAAGCAGCCAGGCTGCTCATCCTCCCAGCTTGGGCAGTGAAACAGACACTGTGGAGCGTTTCTGGTTGGGAAGGGGACATTCCATCCCTATCCCAAATCCAAAAACCCCCAATTTCCAAACAAACCCATCCCTTTCAAGCAGAAAGCGTTACAGCGGTGTGCTCTGCCAGGGTCAAACGGGTATTGCAGATTTTCCCAAACTTTTCCTCATCTCCCCAGTCAAGACCACTTGGCCAATTCAACTAAAATCCAGAGAGGATTCTGCTCCCAGCAGAACATCCCTGGGCCAGCAGCCCCCACAGCAGGCAGGTCCTGGATGTCTCGGTGTGAACAAGGACACAAGTGACCCCTCCACAGGCCTCTGCCCACCGGAGCATGGGAAGGGACTTCTCCAGGGATTTCCAGTCACATTCCCGCTGCACCCACAGCCAAACCAACCATCACACCACCGACAGGGCCTGGGACTGGAAAGGCAGCCCCGGTTCACCCTGCCCTGTGCCACCATGGCAGGCAGCTGGCGAGGGCAAAGGTGGCAGAGCGGGATGGGGCTCTGCTGCGGACAGGCTCCACAGGGAGGAGAGCAATTATCCCTCACAAGAAGTGTTTCTGGAGCAGTAATGAGTGTTTCTGGAGCAGTAACACTTAGTTCTTCCTGCAAGGCAGGAAGTCTTTGCCTCATTTTTCAGATGGGGGAAAAAAAAACAAACAACCACCCAGAGTGGTGTCATTTCATACCTCTGAATCCCAGCTGAGTCAGGGATAATTTGGGGTTCCACACTCAGGAACCCCCACACCTCGCACTGCAGCTGCATGACACCTGCCTCCGAAGCCACACCGCCACTACGCAGAAAAACCAGTCCCATACCTGTGGCACCTCGACGTGAGCCACTGCATCGTGTGGCAAACCTCGGCGGACTGTTCCAGAAAGCCCTTCCCAAGGCTGCCAGGGATGCCCGCTACCGGGAGGAGCTCGGGAGAGCAGCGCCGGGCCAGGGGAGGTCGAGAGGAGCTCCCTGGTCTGGGGAAGACGCCTGGGAGGCAGCACCAGCGCTTTGTGTATGTGGAGGAACAGCCAGGGCTCAGCCAGCGAGCAGTTTCCTGGCTTAAAGAGCTTTTGTGTTACCCAACGTCACTGAGGACCTTCGCCTCCCTCAGAACAAGTAAACACGCCGATGGAGACAGAGGAAGGGAAGTTTCAGAGTTGTTGGGCTGATCCCAACTCATCCCCAAAGGCAAAGGGGGCAGCTCCCCACAGCAGCACTGTGCAGGCAGACACACGGGTTTGCCTTTTTGTTTGCGTTTTTTGCAGGATTAGTCTAAGGCCAGAGCAGTGCCCCAGCCCGGCTCACGCGGGGGAGCTGCGGGAGGAGGCAGGTCCTGCTCTCCCCGCAGTGCCCGAGGCTTCGGCTGCAGCTCCGAGCCAGTCTCAAAGGGTGGCCGGGTCCTCCCCGGACACCAGGGCTTCGGCCGCAGGTGGCCCCGCTGCAGCACGGCCCTGCAGCACCCAGCGAGTGCTAAACCCCGCCACCAACCTCGCTCCTTTCTTGCTGGTTCTCCGGCCGGGTCCCCTCCCCGGCCAGGCTGACCCGGGGGCTGTGAGCAGCAGGGACACCGGCTCGGCCCCGCCGCAGCAGCTGTGCCCTTGCACCCCCGCTGATCCCAGGCGAGGGCCTGCAGCCCAAGCCCCCGTTGCCCAGCCGTGCTCAGGACAAGGCACTGCACGTCCCCAGCGCACAGCAGCACTGCTGCAGGCACGAGGAGCCAGCACCACGCTGCAGGCAGACCCGGGGGAAAGCTCCAGCAGCGCCCATCCTCCCCCAGGACGTCCAGGTCAGCCGGAGGAGGGTGAGGAGGTGGATCCCGCCACAGAGCCGCAGTAGACTTGGTGCCACCGGGCTCCCCATCCTCCCCCGGGCCCAGCAGGGCCCTGTCCCAGCCCCCTCCCTGGGCCGCAGGGTCACAACTCACTCAAAGGCGAAGAAGAGGGCGCAGGTGCCGAGGATGAGGAAGAGTGTCAGGTAGAAGATGCCCTTCTGCCGGGCCATCATGATGCGGCCGTCGCAGCAGAAGGTGTTCCTGCCCGGCAGCTTCTCCCATTTCCGAACCACCTTCTTCCTCGCCACCATCACCGACATGGCGGGGCTGTCACTGGGGCGGCGGCGGCCGCCACACGTCCAGGCGCTGCTGCTCCGCCGCCCGCGCCCCCGGCATCCTCGGGGGCCCCGCTGGGCTGGGCTGGCGGCTGCGGGGAGAGGGAGAGCGCTTCAACATCGGGGCGGCGGCTCGGGCCGGCGGCGGCTCGGCGGGCCCCGGCGATGGGGGGCGGCGGCCGTCGCCATGGAAACCCCCGCGCCCCGAGAGGGGTGTCGCCATGGAAACTCACCGGGGAAGGGAGGGGAGGGGGCATGCAGGGCGCGGCCAGGGGAACCCCCGGGCCTGAGGGGCGCGCCCGGCGGGCGGGGGGCGGCGGGGCGGCCCCGACAGGCCCCACCGGGAGGGGAAGGGACGGGACAGGGCAGGGCACGGGAGGGCAGCCCCCGCCGCGCGGCCGCGCAGGGACCCGAACCCGGGATGGGAAGGGAGGGGAGGGGGCCGGCGGCGCCGCTCACCCTGTGCCGGTGCGGGCGGGCCGGGCCGGGCGGGCCGCTCGCTCCCCCAGCGCCGCGGGAGGGGCTGCCACGCCCCACGCTGCCGCGGGGGCGGGGCCGCGACAGCCATTGGCCCTTCCGCGCCCGCCGCCCCGCCCCGCCGCTCCCCGCCTTCCCATTGGGCGCGCGCGACGTCACTCCGCGGCGGCTCCCTCCGCCCCGGTGCGGACAAGGGGAGGCGGGGCGGGGGCGTGGCCGCCCTAGGGCTCGGCACGTGGCCGGGGGCGGGGCTGGGCGGGGCGGGGTCGCAGACCCGGTCGCAGACCCGGTGCGACGGGGCCGCTGGCTCTGGGGGACCGGGGCAGCCAGCGGGACTCGGGGAGGGACGCTCCCCCGGGTTGGCCCGGCCCTACCGCAGGGGCTCGAGCCGGACCGCCGCTATCCCCCCCCTTCCCATTTCCGTGTTCTCGCCACGGGCACCTCCAACGCCCCCGCCCTTCTGCCGGGCTCCCGGGCGGCGGGGAGCGCCCGGGATGCTGCGGGCGGGTCCCGCGTGGTCCCGTGTCCCCCCCGCCGCCAGCCCGCGGGTGTTGCTATGGAGACGGGAGCAGATCGGGACCCGTTCGTTCTCTCTCTGCCTCCGCCAGGCCCTGCCCCGCACCGCCCTGCGCCCCGGTCGGGAGCGTTACCGCGGGCGGGGGAGGAGGAAGGACGCACGCGACCGCCCCCCGGGGCTCCCCGCTCCCAGGCCAGGCCGGGGCACCGCCCCCGCCCGCCAGGCCCCGCTGCCACAGCAACCGTGACGTGCGGCAGGGCGGGCAGAAGCGCGGCGGGCGGCGGCAGCCCGGGCGGAAGCGGCGCGCTTTCCGGCGTGTCGCGCGGGAGCGGTGCGGTGCAGTGCGGCGCTTTACGGCTCGCCCGGCGTGGGGCGCAATGGCGGAGGACTGGCTGGGCGTGGAGGCAGCTGTGAGCGGCAGCGAGGGCGAGGATGAGGTGAGTGGAGCGGGGTTGGGCTCCCCCGCCACCTGCCACCGCTGCCCGCGGAGCTCCGGGTGCTCCCCCGTGCCGTGCGTCCCGGGCGAGCGCAGCGGAGGGCAGCCTGGCCCGGCCGGGTGTGCCGGGGCCCGGGGTGAGGCTGGGCACTGGGAGGCAGGTGCCGCTCCCGGTGGTGGCTGTCCCTGCGGCCGTGCTGCGCGGGCCGGCTGCTCTGCCGGACCACCACCTGGACCGGGCTGAGCTCTGTAACCGTGTCTGTCGTGTGCAGGGGCTGGAGGACGGCGAGCGGCGGCACCGGCAGCTGCTGGAGGCGGTCAGCTCTCTCTCGGGACGGAAACGGTGAGTGGGGGGGTGGGGGCTGCGGGGCTCCCGTGGCTCGGCCCTGGGGCTCTCCCAGCAGCCACGGTGTCTCCTCGCTGCGAGGCCGCGCAGGAGAGCTCGGAAAGGGGGCAGGGGGAGGGTGCTCGGTCCCCTTCCCTGCTGCCACCAGCTCCCCTTCCCTGCTGCCACCAGCTCCTCTGCCGTAGCAGCAGGTCTGGGGGGGACACAAAGAGCCTTTTGGTTTATTTCCTCGCAGGCGGAAGCTGGCAGAGCGCACGGAGGCAAGCGCACAGGTGTCTGAGTTCAATGTCAGCTGCAAAGGTGAGAGCCCCGGGAGGCTGGGCAGAGCTCCTGCTGCCGGGCTGGGACAGCGTCACCCCCCCAGCTGGGTGATGCGGTGCCTGTGTTGACATGTGGGACCTCATGTAGGTGCTGGGGAGAAGCTGGTTCTGTCCGAGCTCCTGCAGCCCATCCGTCCCAAATCGGCCCTGGGCAGCGTGAGGAAGGAGCTGAACCGAGTGAAGCAGAAGGCGGCAGTGGAGCTGCCACTGAGCAAAGAGGAGACACAGCGGGTGAGCGGGGCTCAGGGCGAGCTCTGGCCTCACGGGGCCCCTCTGTGCCTCTGCTCCTGACTGGTGCTGACAGGCTGTTTCTGTTCTTTGATCAGCCTTTCTCATCCTTTTCCCTGTCTGCCCCTGCCCGCAGGTGGTGCGGGAAGCTGCCTATGCCCAGACCTCGAAGGACGTGAGCAAGTGGCAGCAGGTGGTGGTGCAGAACCGGCGAGCAGAGCAGCTGGTTTTCCCTCTGAAGCAGGAGATTGCCACGGTCGCCCCCCTGGAGCAAGTGGTTTCAGCCTGGAAGGTGGGTGCTGTCACGTGTCACACAGCTCTCGGGGCGGCTGGGGCAGCTCGATGTCCCCTGGCTGTGCTGGGAGGAGTGAGGAAGGTGTGAGGAAGGCTGAGGCAGAACATGGTGTCACGTGGCCAGGAACTTCTGCTGTGTTCTTCCTACCCAGCACTACCCACTCAGCACTGCCCATCGACTGCGAGCCTCTTTCTCTGCCCTGGGGGGGGATCCTGCCTGCCCTACCCTCAGGAGCCCCGCAGCCAGCCTCGGGCTGTCACGTGGGACCGGGAGCAGGGCTGTGACCCCAGCCCCCAGGAGGACAGGGACACACTTCTCTGGGCCTGCCCCTGGACCTGCCTGGGGGCACCAGGAAGGCTGGGGACGTCTGGGGGGGCACTGGCTCCTGCAGTTCTTTTCTCATTGTGCTCTGGCTCTGTCTGTTCTGTCCCAACAGGCCCGAACTCCCCTGGAGCAAGAGATCTTTGGACTGCTCCGCAGGACGCAGCAGCCCATCACAGACCCGCTCCTGACGCCGGAGGAGACGGCCTCGCTGCAGGCCATGAGCTTGGAGGAGGTGAGTGCTTTCCCCGACCGCCGTGCCCTGGCTCTGGAGGCCTCTGCCCTGGCCCTGCCCTCACTCTGTGCTCCCTGGCAGGCCCGGCAGCGGCGGGCAGAGCTGCAGAAGGCACGGGTTGTGCAGTCCTACTACGAAGCCAAGGCTCGGCGAGAGAAGAAGATCAAGAGCAAGAAGTAAGGCTCTGCCACGGCTGGGCTGGGCACGATGTAGGAGGGCAGGGTCCTCTGCCTGGCGTGGGTACGGCCAGAGCAGCCCCTTTCTTCCTGGGACCTGCAGCACATTGGGGACCTGCAGCCTCCTGCCGGAGCAGCGCTGTGTTCCCAAAGGCCCCCAGCAGCGCGAGGGCTCACTCGCTGTCTCCCCGCCCTTGTGCCGCAGGTACCATCGCGTGCTGAAAAAAAGCAAGAGGCGCAAGGCCCTAAAGGAGTTTGAGCTGCTGCAGAAGTCAGACCCTGAGGCTGCCTTGGCGAGGCTGGAGGAGCTGGAGCAGATGAGGATGCAGGTGCTGCATCTGCGCCTCTCCCCCGCCCCTTGGGAGGCGCCGCGTGCGAGGGGCTCGCTCTGATGCTTCTCTCTTCCTCTTCCCCCAGGAGCGGATGAGTCTTAAGCACCAGAACAAGGGAAAATGGGCTCGTTCCAGGGCCATCATGGCCAAGTATGACCTGGAGGTGAGATCATGGAGTCTCAGAAGGGTTTGGGTGTGAAGGGACCTCAAAATTCATCTCATTCCCCCCCTGCCATGGGCAGGGACACCTCCCACCAGCCCAGGTTGCTCCAGCCCCATCCAGCCTGGCCTGGAACACTGCCAGGGAGGGGGCAGCCACAGCTTCTCTGGGCAGCCTCTCCCGCATCTCACCACCCTCATTTAAAAACATTTCTTGTTTATATCTAGCCTAAACTTGTCCTCTGTTAGCCTAAGACAGTTACCCCTTGTCCTGTCACTACAGGCCTTGGTATAAAGTCTCTGCCTTTCTTATGAGCCGCCTTTATGTATTGAAAGCCTGCAGTAAGGTCTGCGGTGCTGGCTGGGGATGGGGGACACGGCTGAGGTGGGGCGGGGAAGGTGGACATGTTGTTTCTGACCTGTGTTGGAAACCTCTCGCTCCCTTCCCAGGCCCGCAAGGCCATGCAGGAGCAGCTGGCCAGGAACAAGGAGCTGATGCAGAAGGTGCGGGTGGAGGTGCCCGAGAAGGAGCCAGGTGACGTGCCTGAGGAGGACCCCACGTCGCTGACTGTCCCTGCCGTCCCCGCGGGCGCCAGCGGAACCAATCCCTGGATGCTGGGCAAGCCCAGCGGCCCGGCCAAGGAGCCCGAGGTGCAGGGGGGTCTGGGAGAGGTTGCGGTGCCTGGTGCTGCAGAGAGCAAGGAGGAGATGGAGGAGGAGGAGGAGGAGGAGATGTCGGAGGAGGAAGCTCTGCTGCAAGACTTTGCACAGAAACGGCACGGGCGGCAGCAGCAGGCAGGGAGCCCCAAGGGCCGAGGTGAGGAGCTGGTAGCCCCGGGCAGGGTGGGTTTGGTGAGCCCCAGGGCTGGGAGGAGGAACGGGGTCCAAGGGAGGTGTTTCCTGCTGGGTTTCACACACCTGTCCTGCTCCCTCCCTCACGGGTGACTGTTTCTCACCTGTCACCTCACTCGGTAGGTGCTGATGAGACGGAGGCAGTTCCTGAGCTGCCGGGGGCCAGCCCCATCCGCCCCGACTGCGCCGAGGTGCTGGGGGGCGCCGGGGCCGAGCAGCCTGCCCAGGCCCAGGGGGAGACCCTGCTGTGGGAGCAGCTGGGCCGCGTGCGGACCATGGAGGACGTGGAGGCTCTGGCCTCAGAGGAGTGTGTGGAAGAGCCAGAGAAGCCGGTGGCTGCCAGAGCAGAGGAGCGAGTGCAGCAGCAGAAGGAAGACAGAGCCGGGGCCAAGAAGCCCCCAGGCAAGAAGATCATCAGCCTGCAGGCTCTGCTGGCCGGGAAGCCCCAGGAGGCTCCGTGCCCCAGCCTCGCCCTGGTGGTGGAGGAGGAGGAGGTGAGTGGGGGACGGGCCCGCCCCTGCTCCCAGGGCACGGTGGGTGCGGGGGACTGACTCCTCTCTCTGCAGGAGGGTGACATCGACCAGAGAGGGGTGATCAAAGAGGCCTTTGCCGGGGACGACGTGGTCGCTGACTTCCGCCGGGAGAAGCAGAAGGCAGAGCAGGCCGCCAAGCCGCAGGCGGTGAACCTGGTGCTGCCGGGCTGGGGCGAGTGGGGCGGCACGGGGCTGAAGCCCAGCAACAAGAAAATCAAGCGGTGAGTGTGGGAGAGCTGCAGCAGCGTGCCTCAGCCCCGCGCCAGCGCCTGACCTCTCCCTTGCCCCGCAGGTTCCTGCTCAAGCCACCCCCGGCGCCTCCCCGGAAGGACCAGCACTTGCCCCACGTCATCCTGAGCGAGCAGCGCAACATCCACGCGGCAGCACACCAGGTGGGGGACACCTGGCCCTGGGACCGTCCTGTGGCGCCTTCCCAAAGTGTCCTGGATCCCTGCCCAGCTGCTTGGGTTCCAGCTTGGACAGCCCCGAGGGCAGCAGGGTGATGGAGGGAGGAGGAACTTGCAGGGCTGCTGCTGTCCAGGCCCCCTGGGGCCTGCTGGAAGAGGGGATGGGAGCGAGGGGGCCAGCGGCAGGGCATGGGAAGCACAGTGTGAGTGGGAATCGGTGCCAGCGTGGGATGAACGCAGCCCCCAGGGTGCTGGGGGTGACCCCGCTGCACTGCTCCCTGCAGGTCAGCGAGCTGCCCTTCCCCTTCGAGAGACACCAGCAGTTTGAGCAGAGCATCCAGACGCCCCTGGGCCCCACCTGGAACACGCAGCGCGCCTTCCAGAAGCTGACCGCCCCCCGCATCATCACCCGCGCGGGTCACATCATCCAGCCCATCTCCGCCGAGGATGTCCCCGACGCAGCCACCCCGGCGGGCAGCGGGGCCCGGCCGGCGCTCGAGGTGGTGCCCAAGCGGCTGGAGCAGCCCCCGCGCCGCCCGCGCCCCAGAGCGCGGTGACCCTGTGCCCCCTGTCCCTGGGGCTGGGACTGGAGCAGGCGGAGGAACTGGGAGAGGCTCCTGGTCCTGTCCAACACCTTCCCCTGCAATAAAACTCTGGGGCTGCCTGGCCATTTTTAAGTCTTGTTCTTAATCTTGGCTGAAGGGGTTTCCCCAGCCCCCCTGTGCTGAGCCACGGGGCCCCGCTCCGCAGCAGCTTCTGCCCAGCTCAGGTGCCCCCAGTTAGCTGGAGCAGGGATCTGTGAGGTGGTCCCACTGCTCTGCACATGCCAGGAGCCAGCTCTGCCCTGGCACAGCCACCCTGCGCTCTGCCTGCCGCCCAGCCTGGCCTCCCTGCCCAGCCTGCCCTCGCAGGACAGTGCCAGGGTGCTTTGTACTGGCAGAGGGGTGTGCCCTGGAGCCTCACCACCAGATGGGAGCAGGCACGGAGCCCTCTGGGCCTCTCCCCCGCTGTGTCACACTCCTGGCAGCTGGAGAAACACTCCCCAGCACCAGCGAAGGAGCGGGAGGTGCTGCTGTTCCCAGGAAATGTGTCCCTTGTGCCTCCTCCCACCCTGGCACGGCAGCCAGGCGGGGCTCTGGTACTGCTGCCTGACCCCCAGGACTGGGGCAGAGCTGCCACCGTCGCCACTCCAGGGCAGCCAGTCGTGCCAGGGAAGGGGGGGTGTCCTGGGGAGCTGGGGCTCATGGGGTCCCTATGACTCCGCAGTTCCCACCCCAAAACCAGCCCAGGCCCTGTGCTCTGGGTGCTGGCACTCTTCCTGGGGGCGGGGGGCTGTCACCTGGCCGGGGACCCGGCCTGCGTGTCCCTGGGCAGCCCCCTGGGGAGCCGCATGGCGCTCGCCCACGGGTGGGGCTGTGGTTGTGGTGCATGAATTTACCCCAGGCTGAAAAAAGAAAAGGAAAGGAAGCAGAGAGCGTTTCCGTATGGTGACGCCGAGAGCCCCTTGCTGGGCTGGCAGCCATGCCTGCCCCAAAATCCCTGGGAAACCTTCGCCCCTGGCCCCTGGGGACGTCACAGGGGGACAGGGACATTTCATGTTTGTTTTGGTGGAAGCCGAAGGGCCCTGGTGCCAGGGGAAGGCAGTGCCTGGCGCGGGGGGTGCGCAGCCCCTCTGCCTCCACCTGCCCGCCGCAGCCCTGGGCTCCCCACGGCCCCAGAGTGCTGGGGACAGCCACAGTGCCACCGCGGTCCCTGTCCCCCTCTGCAGAGCCCTCCCTCATCTGTCCTGGC
The DNA here is from genome assembly GCA_028020825.1 of Podargus strigoides. NCBI lineage: Eukaryota > Metazoa > Chordata > Aves > Caprimulgiformes > Podargidae > Podargus > Podargus strigoides. Next base: position 21,726,075 of record CM051631.1, on the reverse strand, counting down.
CCAGGGCTCTGCCAGCCTCTGTGAGGGTGCCCAGCAGGCACCGTGGGCTGTCCCAGGACCCAGTTCCCAGCCCTGGGATGCTCGAAGAGCACCTGAGGACAGGGCAGAGCCAGCTCTGGACTCGGAGTGGGGTCCTCGGACTGCTGTCTGTGAGGATGGGGACCCTCCCATGCCTCTCACCTCTGTCCCCACATTTGTCCTGCCATGGCGAAGGGCTGTCCTCGGCCGTGTCCCTGCTGTGTGTGGTGTCCCCTGCACCCCGAGGAGGGACTGTGCAGCCTGCGGGTGGGCTGGGACCTCCTCAGCTGCCCCAGAGCAGGGACAATGCTCCCTTACAGCGCTGGGGTGACGATGACACCAGGACGGTCCCTTCCTGGGGTACGGATCCTGCAGAGGACCAAGGCGAGCAGGTCACAAAACAGCTCAGGTCTCGGTGGAGCAGGTCAGGTTATGGCTGTCACAAGCTAGGGCCACCTGAAGCAGCGAGGGGACCTGCTGGCACTCGGGCCTGAGGCTGCCTCACGCTGAGTGCTGGCCGGCAGGCTCTGCGGGGGGAGTGCCGGACACATGGCCAGTGGTGAGAGGGGACATCAGGTTCGAGGCCCAGAGGAGAGGCAGCACCGGGCTGGACCAGGGCTTCCAGTATCCAGAGATGCTTCAAAATGAAACACAGAAAGCATCGTCGTGAGCTGCTGGGGATGAGTTCGAGGGACCCGGATGCAGCGGGGCCACTGGAGCTGCCGTGCCGGTCCCTCCGGGCTGTGGGGCCAGCTCCCCCGCTCCGGCACGGGCTGGTGCTGCGCTCCTGCACAGCAGGAGGGCACGGCCACCCCTCTGCCTTCCCGCAGGGACACAGTTCCTGGCACAGGGATGGCAGCGCTTGGTCTCTTTTTAATTAAAACCCAATCCCAGGTCCGCAAACGGCTGCAGGAGAGGGGGATGCCAGGGATGCCCCCCAGGGCAGCAGTGGCGGAGGGAGCCCCTTGCACCGGGGGTGTTGCTGTCCCTGGCACGCTGTGGGTGCTGCTGGGGGTGGGGGACCAGCTCCCCCCGGGGCCTTTCCCAGCCTGATCCTTGCCCTTCCCGTGGCACGCTCCGTCCCGGCTCCCCTCCCGCTGCGGCGGCGGGGCGGCCTTTGGCTGCGGCGCAGGGTGGGAGCCAGGGGGTACCCGGAGCTCCCGCACCGAGAGAACCCCCCCTCCTCGCCACCCACCTCCTCGGCCGCGCAGTGACCCCCGGGAGCCGCGGCGTGAGCGCGTATGCCTTCCCCGGCTGCCCGAGCACCGCGTCCCTCGAGAGCTGCGAGCGGCTGCAGTTTGCTCTTACTGGCCTACTTTCCGGGCTACGTCAAAGCCGGGCTTACAGAGCCGGCCGCCGCGGCGAGGGCGGCCGAGCTGCGCCCGGTGCCAGCAGGGAGCGGTGGCTAATCCCGGCCCTGAGCGCCGCGGTGGCTCCTGGCCTGGCCGCCCATCCTGGCTGGCATGTGGGCGCTCGATCCGGGGGGACCGGCTGGGGCTGTGCCTCTCCCAGGCTGGGTGCTGTGCCAAGGAAGCGGCACGGCCACTGCTGGTGTCCCCTTGTGCCACCCTGGGGCAGGGACACGGCTGGGGACAGCGGATGCCCAAGCCCGTGGGCCACGCCAGCTGCTGGGGAGCCACCGGGGTCCTGCCCCCGCCATCCCGGGAGAGCAGCGGGAGCTGAATGAGAGTAAAAGGCAGATTTAAAATCAACAAATAAAGGGCTTTGGGTGGTGGTTTTGTTTTGGTTTTTTTTTAATGCAGGCTATAAATAACCTGTAAAATATTTCATCTGGATGATTTCTGAGGGTGCGATCTCGTCCCTCTGGCTTCCCGTGCCACGGGACGTGAGTGCGAGCACTGGGGCCACCACGGGGCCCCGCAGCCATTGGGGGGTCCTGCATCCTCGCCTCCTGGGGTCAGGGGGTTCCCATGTCCCTGAACACCCCTGGACCTCGGTGTCCTGGGAAATGCCCTCCCCAGCACGGACCTGGCTGAGCCCCAGGGTGGGAGAGGGGGTGAGCCCCCCAAAACCCAGCAGAGGCGGGAGGCTCTGCCTGGCACAGTGCGGAGAGGATGGGGCAGGGGAGGCAGGATTTGTGTTGGTAGTTTGGGCACAGGGGACTCCCCCCAATGTCCCTGTCCCTCCTGTCCCCGTGCTGGGGCCGGGGGTGGCCTGCACTCCATTCCCTGCTCTCCTGGGCCCCCTTCAGCCTCGGAGGTGGGTCCGGCTCTCCTCCATCACCCTGCGGCCATGGGCACCCTGGACACCCGACCCTCCTGCCGTGGGCACCCGGTGCCCATCCGGCGCATCCCGGCCTGCACAGGCGCCGCAGCCGCGTTTCCGTGGAGATGGCATCTCCCAGCCCGCACAGCCTGAGCGGGAGGGTTTCCATGGAGATGCCGTATCCAGCACGGCACAACCTGAGCAGGAGATTTCCACCCAGACGCTGTAGCTGGGACCCTTGCACCCGCAGCGGGGCCATCGCCGAGGGGACGGGTGCCAGGGCCTGTGGTGGCTCTGCAGGTGGCACATGGTGGCACCCAACTGCTGCTCACTCTGAGTTCGGTGATGGGCACTGGGACGAGGGCAGCTGCTGGTTTTTAACAGTCACTGGGGCTGGAGCAGCTGCCAGCCGTGTCACCTGTCCCAGGTGGGGACTGGTCACTTGGGTCGTGCTGTAATGTCACATCCCTGGTCTCCCAGACCTGATGGGTCCCTGTCTGTCTCCAGCTGCCTGGGAAGGAGAGGGAGAATGTCCCCGTATCCCCCTGATGACTTTGTCCCAGCTGCCACGCTGCAACTCCCACAGCAATGTACCGGGCACATCGGGGCCTCGGGGCGGGCAAGGGGATGAGCCCCCAAAACCCTGCGGAGGCTCCCCCCGGGCCAGGGAGGGATGTCAGGGCCACCAGGCAGGGAGCGGGGCACTGCGCTGGACCCCCACATCCGGGGACACCAGGCAGCCAAGCCCCGAGCCAGCAGCATCCCGGAGCTGGAGGACGCCTGGCAGGGCCCCTGCAGAGCCGCAGCACCGGGAGCCTCCTGGTGTGGAGTGGGGGTCCCCGGGGGGTACGGGTCTGAGGCAGAGCCGGGGGAGCGGAGGCCGCTGACAGATGGCCCGGTGGCGGGCGGCGGTGCGGTACGGGCACCGTGTGCGGCGCGGCAAGAGCAGCCCCACTCCGGCGCCGCAGAGGTCGCGGTGATCCGTTCCGCACACAGCGGCATCCCGGTCCAGAGCCAGCCCGAGCCGCGGGGACGCGGAGGGAGGAGCGGGGAAGCGCCGCGGGGACACACGCGTGCCCGCGGGAGACGCGGGGCCAGCTCAGCACCCGCCCCCCGCATCGCCCCCCCTGCGCCCCCGCACAACGCCCCCGCTCCCGCCCGACCCTGCTCCGGCCGCCCGCCGCCCGCCTCCCGCCCGAGCCCAGGCCGGCCCCCAGCTCCCGCGGCCGCCCGCCGGCAGCAGCCGGTCCCCCGCATCCCCGTGCCCGGCGGGGCTGCCCTCGCCCGGCGGTGCGGAGCTGCAGCCGGAGCCGGGGGGCGATGCCTGCGGCTGGGCATCGGGGGCCTTCTGTCCGGGGGGGGCGCACCGGCCCGGCCGCCCCCGGGGCTGCGGGCAGCGCTTTCCCCGTCCGCAGGCACGGGCTGTCAGCGCGGCGGGCACACACCGGCTCTTTGTCTCCCGTTGCAGCCAGGAGCCCTCGGCAGTCCCCGGAGCCCGACCGGGGGCTCGGGGCTGGCGGACGGACAATAGAGGAGGGGGGATGCCGTGGGTCAGCAGCGGAGCGGGGACAGGCCCAGGTCTGCCCGCAGCCAGCCGCCCTCCGGTCCTGGGGAAGGGGCTGGAGTGGAGCCGGGGGTCCCTGCGGGCACCCCTCCCGCCCCTGCCAGCCCCGCTGGGCTGTGTGCCCCTTTCCCGGGGCTCCCCAGGCACCCCGAGCTCTGCTCACCCGCTGCATCCCTCTGCCTCCCATCCCTGCCTGCTCTTCCCTCCGCTCCCGGCGCCGTTCCTCCCCACCTTATCCCTGTGATCCCAAATTCTCCCCCACCAGCGATGTCCCCCAGTGTGGGGCAGCTCCCGGGGGTGCTGTGGTGGTGGGGACAGCAGAGGCAGCACACTGACCCCCACTGCGCTGCTCACCCGACGTGATGCCGTGTTTCTGCACGCTTCTCTGGCCAGCGCGGAGGTGAGTCCCAAAAAACCCCCTGGGGAGGAAGAGGCTGCCCCTGAGCTCCCCAGGGCGCCCATGGAAGGTCCGAGGCGAAGCAACCCGGAGCCTCGAGTCACGAAACCCCAAGGCAGACACCCCAGTGGCTGGCTTCAAAATGTCACCCTTTGAGCTCGTAAGGACAAGGTTCAGTTTCTCCCATAGGAGGTGGGACCCCATTGCATGTCCCCGTGGGGTCCCCGCTGCAAGCTAGGGGAAGAGGGGCCCACAGCACAGAGACAGGCAGCAGCGTGTCCCCAGTGGGACTCGTGGCCCTCCTGCCTGCTCATCTCCGTCCCTGGGCGCGGGCAGGCAGGAGGAGAAGGCAGCTGCACCTTCAAACACGCTGCAGAAGTGTTTGACATCAGAGTGGGGATGGGAACGGGAGGACAAGGTCTGTGGCTGGAGCTGACGCCTCTTGTCAGCGTTACTACGGCAGTGAAGCCTGGTGAGATGTCTGTCCACCATGGATGGAGCAGCACAGAGGCTCCTTCTCCTTCCAAGAAAGCCAGAGACCACCAGACCCTGTGGGAACGTCGGTCCCGAAGGGAAATCCCTCCCTGCCCTCAGGGCCGGGTCCGTCCTCCTGGCAATGCCCCAGCTCTGGAACTGGGACGGCCCACCCTGGTGACATGACGCTCATGGGGTGGATGTGGCACCACGGCAAGCACAAGGTATCACCCCCACCACTCTTCTCCTGGCACCAGGAGCTACCAGCCACCCTCACCGCCACCAGCTGCCACCACCCTGGCAGGAGGAGAAGGCTGCGAGATGCCACTCTGAACCAGAGACACCCGTTTGCATCTCGTGGCCCACCGGCCCAGCTGGAGAGGTGCAGAGCTGTTCGGGGATGGGCATGGAGGCACCAAAATGGTCCCCAGAAGGGTCTGAGGTGTCCCCACCCACGGCCTGGCAGTGAGCAGAGCATGCCGTGTGCCAGCAGCGTTGCTGCGGCCGGTCCCTGGCTGGGTGCATGAGCCAACGCGCTCCTGTTGCTGGCTTGGGGAGGGGGCAGCAATGCCAATCTTCCCCAAACCCATAAATAAACAAAATAAGGAACCAAGACGAAGGAGCAACAGCCAAAGCAGCAGCAAGGTGGGCTGCAGGCCGGGTGGGAGCCGAGCACTTGAGCCCCAGTGGCTCAGGGACAACAGTGGGCAGAGGACACACTGCCCCTTGGTCCGGGTGCGGGCACCCTCGGACTCTCCCATTCCCCTGGAACACCAACATGGGAGCCGGGGGATTTTCCAGCACCACCTCATAAAGCCCCTGGGTGCAAACTGTCCTGTCCTGAGGATGCTGACGTGTTTGTAGGTTCTAATTAAAAGGAGGAGGAGCAGAGCGGTGCTGCAGGACGCGGTGGCAGGCGGTGGCGGGATGCAGGGCCTCCCTGGCTGGCACCACGCACCCCGCGTGCCATTCCCGCGAGGACTGGGTGGGGCTCTCGCTCAAACCGTCCGGTTTTAATTGCACCAGGATGCAAATGAGGCAGGTCCTTATCACCCTGGGGCCTCGCAGGCTGTGCCAGCCCGGCTCCGAAGCATCCCCCCGGCCTCCGCAGCGCCTCACCAAGCGCCGTCTCTGCGCGGAGGCGGCCGCGGGAGCGGGTGCGGATGTAACGGGGAGAAACGGAGCACCCCCCTCTGCAGGAGTTTCCCCCTCCCGGCCTTCCTGGCCTTCACCCAGCTCTCGGTGTTCCCCAAGTGCCGCTGGCCCCTCGCTCTCACCCCTTCACGGTCCCCAGCCCTCGCTCAGCCCACAAACCCTGCACGCTCAGCACCATCCTGTGCCCAGACCCCTGCCCCGAGTGCCCCCGCGCCCCGTGTGCCCCCGCCATCGCCACCCAGGGCCGCTGCGGCCCTTCCACCAAAAGCAGAGCTCAGCCCGTTGCGGGGTGCGTTTTGCTCCGCTCAGGCAGGGGTTCGGGGCTGGGGCTGCGGAGGATGCTCCGGGCAGCGGCGGGTGAACCGGGGTGCGGGTGCCACCCTAGGTGTGCCAGCTGGGGGGATGAGCCCCCCTCTTGGAGGGCCCTGGATGTCACACGAGAGCCGAGGGGGGACTTCGCCGTCGGTTGGGCCAAGCCCGGGGGGGCAAGGGGGCACTGGAGTGGGGTGGGGTTCCCGGACACGCTCCTGGAGTGGTGCCACACTGCGGGGGTGGGAGCAGCAGGGACCCCACGGGCGCGGGGAGGGCACCCGGACAGCCCCCCCAGCACCCACGTGGGCAGGAGCAGCCCCGGGTGGGTCCCGCACAGCCCCTGCCCCTCGCCCGCCCCCCCCGGGCGGTGTCACCGCCGCCCGCTGCCCCCCCGTTCCGCTGTTCCCCCCGGCAGGAGCCCTGCGTCCCCCGCAGAGCCCCGCGCCGCGGCCCCGGGGCAGGATCGGGCCCTTCTCGCCCGCCCGCACCGTGCGGAGCCGCGGGGACCCCCCCGGTGGGCGGCGGCGCGGGGTCCGCCGGTGCGCGGGGGCCGGGGAGGGGGCGGCCGGACTGCGGGGCAGCGGGGCGGTGCCTGCGCGGGGCCCGGGCGGCGTGGCGGGGCCAGAGCCGGGCGGAGACCGGGGACAGGGCCGGGCGTCAGGGCGCTGCGGGGCCGCGGGTCCCCGAGGCCCGTGCGGGGCGAGGCTGTCAGTCACCGGGGCGGTGCGGGGCGGTGCGGGCCGGAGCAGGCCGGGGGCGCGGTCGGGCACCGCCGGGGCCGCCCCGCGCCGGGCACGGCGGGGGGGGGTGCGGCGGCCGCCGGGCCTGCCGGGCCCCGGTGCTCCGGGCGGGGGCCGGTGTGAAACTTCCATCCGCCGTAGCGCACCGCGCCGCGCCGCTCGGTGCCCCGCATGGCGCGGGGGGGAGGGGAGGCACCTCGACCCCCGCCCGGGTCCTTCCCCCCGCCCCGCATCGCAGCGGGGCCGGCACCGGGGGCACCCATCGCCATCGCCGCCGGGGCGGGGGGGGGGGACCCGCGCCCGCTCCGCCGTCCCGGCCGGGTTCGGCGGGGCTGCGCCCGGGGACGGGCACCGTGGCTGCGGGCGCCGCGCTCGCTGCCGGCGCTGCCCGTCCGGCGCTGCCCGCTACCGGGCGTGGGGCGAGCGCCCGCCCCCGCCTCCATCCTCCTCCCCTCGGTGCGGAGCGAGCGCCGCTCCCCGGCGCGGGCACCGATGCCCCGGCGCGAGGTCGGGCGTGTGTGTGTGGTGTGTGTGTGTGCGTGGGGCTCCCCCCGCGCCGCGCCGTGCCGTGCGGTGCCGTGCGGTGCCGCGCCGCCCGGAGGTGCCGTCCGCGGAGCGCGGAGCGGTGCGGGCCCCTCCCCGTGCGGGAGCGGCCTCCCCCGCGCCCCCTCCCGCGGGCTGTGCCGGGCGCGGAGCCCCCTCCCTCCCTCCCGCCCGTTCCCTCTCCGGACCCGGCGGGCTCCGCACGGCCCCCCCGCGCGGGCAGGGCTGGCGCGGGGCACGCCGGGAGCCGCAGTCCCGGGGGCGGCGCGGCGGGCGGGCGGGCGGTGCGGGCGGACTACAGCTCCCGTCAGCCCCCGCGGCGGCGGCTCGCTCTCGCCCTCACACTCCGGCTGCCGCTGCCAGTGTCTCCGCCGCCGCCGAACCGCCGCTCGCAGCGCCCAGTGTCCGACCCGCCGCCCGGGGCAGGGGCCCGCCCCGGCCCGCCGCCCCCCGCCGCCCGCACGGCCCGGGAAGCAGGTGCGTACCCGTCCCCCCGCCCCCCCCACCCGCCGCCCCGCCGCCCCGCACCGGACGCCGGGCCCCCCCGCTGCCCGGGCACCCCGGGCCCGCGCGGCCCCGCACCCACCGCCGGGGGGGGGGAGGCGGAGGGGAGCGGGGGGCTCGACCCCCCCCGCCCGACCGGACGGGGGGTCTCCATGGAAACGGTCCCGGGACACCCCCGGGGGCGGTGGCGGGGCGGGGCGGCGGGGGGGGGGGGGCAGCGTCCTGCGGCGGGACAGCGGCGGGGCCGGCGGGCACTGACAGCGCCGGGCCGGGGGCGCGGGCGGCGACGGCGGGTCCGCTCCCTGCCCCGCGACGGCGCGGCGTGCCGCTGCCCTGCCTGGCGCGGCGGCCCCGGCCCCGACACCGGCGGCACCTGCCGCTCCCGGGGCGGCGCGGGGGTCCCGGGGCGGCGCGGCGGGGCGGCCGCCGGAGCGCAGCGCTCCCGGGACGGCGGCGCCGGGCGCTCGCGGAGTTCGGCGGCGTGGCCCCAGCCGGCCCCGGTGGCCGCCGTGCCCGGGGCCCGCCGCCCAGGCAGCAGCTCCGGGGGCCGGCCGGGCGCCGGGCGATGGCGGAAGAGCCCTCCCCGGGGGCAGCGCCGCCGCCGCCACCTCCATGTTCGGGGCTGCCCCGGTGCGGCAGCGCGGGGGCCCGGCGGCGGCCACCGGGGCCGCGGGGCGAGCGGCGGCGGCGCCGCGCTGCGTTGGGGAGCGGCCCCGGGGGCAACTGTTGAGCCGCGGCGGCCCCGGGGCTGGGGGGTGCGGGAGGCGGAGCGGGGCAGCGCCGCGGGGCCTGGCCCCGGTGGGGCGGCGTGTCCCGGGGGTCTCCGGCCGCCCGTGGGGCCGTGCAGTGAACGGGGGCAGCAGGCAGGGGAACCCCGAGGGGGGGTCAGACCGGGGCGGTTCGTCCCCGCTGCCCCCCGGTGGGTGTCGGGGGCGGCCGTGCCCCCTGCCGTGCCCCGGTGAGGGTCGGGCAGCGGCAGGACCGGGCAGGCAGCGCTTCCTGCCGCCCCCGCCGGAGAGGAAACCAGAACTGCTCCGGTGGAGTGCCGGTGCTCGGGGGGTGCCCCGCTGTCCCTCGGGGAGCAGCGCCGGTACCCGCACCCCGGCCTGGGCGAAGCCGCTTCAGAAAAGCACTGGGAAAAGGTTTTCCAGGGTAAAAGAAAGAGGAAGCGAGTTTCCCCTTGTCCCGGAGCATCCGCTGCCCAGCACCGCCATCGTCACCCAGAGTTGGGGATCGGCGTGAGGGAAGGGCCGGCGTGGGGGTCTGTGTCTTCTGTGCCATGTCTGCGTCCCCCTGCCCTCCCCTGCCGTGCCTGTGACATTGCCAGCTGTTGGGTTTAGCCAGTCCCGCTGCCAGCTCAGCGCTGGAGGGTGCATGGTGACCATCGAGGGCACCAGTGCTGCCACTGTCACTGTCACCTGGGTCCTGAGACACATGCCTGGGAGGGCTTTGGTGAGTGGTTTGGCCTTGGGAAGGCAGCGGGGCTGCAGCGTGCCCGCTGTGGTACCCTGGACAATGCGCGCCATCTCGGGTACATTTTTTATTGCTATCCACCCACGGTGGCCCCTTTTTTTGGTCCTTAATTGGTGACAGTGGGCTTGAGTGGCTGGCTGAGCGAGCGCAGGTTTGGTGACACCAGCCTGGACGGATTGTAAAGGACTACCGAATCCGCAGCAAACTTTTTTTGGTTTTTGTTTTCCTGGGGATGGATTTTCTCTTTCATTTCCAGCCCATCGCACCCAGTATCTATAATTACTCGCGGTGTTACTGTGTCTTTAAATCAGCTTAAGCAAATGCGTGTAGGCAAAGCCTGGCTCAGCTCGGCGGCGGTCGGGGCTGCTGTGCGGGCAGTGGGGAGCGCGGGGGGCTGCGGCACGGGCCACGGCTCCCACCGGGACTGGCACCGGCACGGCCGCGGCGCTGGCCTGGCCTAGCCCTGCCGGGTGTTGTTCTGCACTAGTTGTCCCTGGTCAGTTCTGCTACAGTTTCTGACCTCTGCCTGAGCGGTAACATAGTACAAGATAAACTGTTTCCTTTTTTTTGGGGTTTTCTGGTATAAAATTTCCCCTCACAGTGTCCTGCCTGCTCGGAGCCCTCCGAGGGGACTGTCACGATTTTTTAAATTTAATTTTGTATTTAATTTTTGGCAAGCAGTTGGCTCGAAAGGGGTTTTGTGGAGCGATGCTCAGAGCTGGATCCCTGCTGAGGATCTGGGGCAGCTCTGGGGCCCGGCGCTGGCTCTGGACCTCTGTACCTCCAATGGACGCCCGGCAATCACAGATAAAAACAAATATAATTTCTTGCCTGTGTTACTAATGGCAACGAAGATTGCCAAAGTGAGCAAACTACAGCCAGCGAAGGAGAGTGTTCCTGCCGGCGCAGACCGTTTCCTTCTGGCCCATGTCAGCGCCGCGTGCCGCCTTGTCCCGCTGCGTTCGCTCCCGTCGAAGCAGCCAGGCTGCAGGCGCTGGACCCTGAGTCCCGCCTGAGTTTCCAGCAGCCGATGGAATTCTGTATTTTTTAGCTATTCAGGGAAAATCCGCTTGCCTTCGAGGTTTTGCTGCTCTCTGGGGTGAATGTGACAAAGGTACCTCCTGGGGGTGTGTTTCCAGGGTCAAAGTGCGTCCTTCCCGGCCTTCCGCGGTGGCCCCTGGCCCACGGAACCGCACGGCTCTCACTGCAGAGGGATGTGTTGGGCTTCCTCCTGTTCTGTACCCTCAGGCTGGAAGGTCTCAGTTTCCCTTCTCTGTGTGGCTCACCCACTTAATGCAGCAGCCGTGAGCGCTGCCAGTGCGAGAGGAAGCAGTGATGACAGGCAGCGTTTCGCCGTGTCCGTGTCCGACGTGGCCCACAGTGGCACCTCTGGAGCTGGCCCTTTCCCTGCCAGGCTCGTGCCGTGGCTGCTGCTCGTGCAGCTCTTCGCCCCAGGGGAGCTTGTGTTGCCTGAACCCCGGCTGCTCATCGCTGCTCGCCGGGCCTTTGCCTGACGCCATGGCGTGGCATTCCCCTACCTGTGTCGGGCGTGATAAGGCTGCCCACAGCCCGGGCAGAGGGAACCTTGCGCTGGGGGATTTTGGGAGACCGGCTGCTGGCGTTTCAGTCCCTGTCACCCTCACAGCTGGGACAGTGGGGACCGGTGGGTGCGTAGCTCACGTGCTGGTGCTGGGCTGGGGGAGAGGAGAGGCAAGCGTGTTGGAATCCAAGGTGTTTTAGAACTTGGAAATGTACAGAGCAGGAAAACACATGGAAAGGTACTTGGGGGTCATGGCAGCACGGTCCCAAGGCGGAATGTGTCTGCAGGGTGAGGGAGCGGCCGGCGCAGGTTGTCTCTGAGGAGCAGGGGAAAGCCCCTGGCTGTACCCGCGGGGCTGCGCCCACCCAGCCACCGGAGAGGGGCAGCTGTGGGGGATCGGGGCTCTGCTTGGCCTGATCACAGCAGCAGAAAGAGGGTTAGACCCACACAGACGTGACGCCAAACCCTCTGCTGAAACCCAGACTCCTTGCTGCCCGTGGCTGGATGTTCGGTGGCAGCCCAGAGGTTTCTGTACGTGTTTGCCAGCGCTCGAGAAAGTGAGCGTCGAGCCAGGTCAGGGAGTTGCCCCAGCTGAGCAGTCGCTGGTATTGAGGGGGTGATGCTGGGGCATAGCTTGTGAATCTACTTTGCAACTCCTGTGCCCCGTGGCCGCGTTAACGCTGGGGTGTGAGGGGCAGCGCTGCAGCGGAAAACTTCATTTGGAAGCCTCACCTCAGGCAACTTGCGTTGGGATCCCCGAGGGCTGGGGAGAGGGCAGGATTTTAAGGGGGGTCAGTGTGGGGATAAGGCGGCTTCGTGCTCCTCGGCTGCGCGGGAGCTGGCAGAGGAAGGTGACAGCAGCCTGTCCCGCCATCCCGGCCCGGGCTGGTGCTGCGGTTGTCTTGGTGCTGTTGGGATTTTAGCACGGGGAGGATTTGTCCAGAGATAATTATTAGAAAATAGCCATTTCCCATCTCGGGAAACTTGTTTCCATCAGCTGTATAGTGGGCTTTCAGAAGAAATAGTCATTCTTGACTTAATCCAAGGGAAATTCCACGTGCTGCTAAGTCATCACTAACCTGAGTAAAAACATGCTTTAGCTACAAGGAAAACTTCTGCTTTGCTTTTTCTGGAGCCAGGAGAGAGTGGTTTGCAGGGCAGCATCCTCTCCTTTTGCAAAGCCACGAGAGGTTTTACCTTACTGAACCAAAAACCCCCTCACCTTTAATTCACCAGTGCAGTTCCACTGGAAACCTCTCCGAGGGCTTGTTGCTGGGGGTGAACCCATTCTGCACCTTTCTGGTTTGCAATTCTTAGGGCACGTTTGGTTTGGAGAAGTGAAGGAGCTTTAACATTGCACAACGAGCTTCCCCACGCAAGATGCTGTGCTGATGTTCTTAGTTTGTTCTAAACTGGTTTTCTTTGGCATTAATTAGAATTGGCTGGGCACCTATTTAGCTACATCAAAATAAGGCTGTGGTTTCGTACACACTTCCTTTGGCAGGCGTCGTGGGTGAAGCGGGTTCTGTGCCGGGCTGTGCCCTCTCTCCCTCCTGGTGAACCTGAGCTAGGAGCTGGTATGGGTTAAACCAGTCCAGCCAGGAAAAAACAAACACAAGAAATGGTTTTAAACAGAGATCGACTCCCTGGTGGAGTTTACCGGGACACTGCACAGTTTCAGCAGCACGGTGGAAGGGGTGAGGGCAGAGAAGGGCCTCCATGGTGTCTTCAACAGCTTCTCCTTGAAGGCGGGCATGTGAAACCATGCCCTACTTGTGCTCTCCAAGGGGCTCCTGCTACTTTAATTACATCCGTTCAGAGTCGCTCCAAGCTGCACCGGTGTAGACGAGAGATTTGCTCGGTTTCCTTGTGTCGACGCGACTCGCCGTGTGTTTTGTGCCGGGGAGGCTGCAGCGTGGCTCCCTGGCTCTGCCTTGCAGCGGCAGGCTGCTCATCCCTGCGTTTCTCCATAAACTTCCTGATCCGCCTCCTTAAGGATGCTGTTTGCCCTGCGCTGCGCTTGAGGCCGCGTCTGTTCTTTCCCACACTGTTTTATTCCTTCTCTTAGTCGCAGTCTTCATTCTTGTTCTCCTCTGATCTTCATTCCCTGTGAAATGCCTCTCTTTGGCACGTGTCCCACGTCGTCCGTAGAGGACAGAGGCCAAGAATTCACGAAGCGGCGTCTATCGCTGTTGCTGTGTCCTCCCGGCTCTCCTCTCGTGTTCCTCGTGCCTGCTCTGTTGACCAGCCCTTACTCGGGTACTCACGCCGTGCTCCTCACACCACCTCGTGCTCCTTTTCCCTTACCAGACCTGTCCTCAGGTCACGCCTCATCTCTGCTTGTTGGAGGCTTCAGTGCATCTCCAGCTCCTGTCCCGTGCCCTGCAGCCGTACGCGTCCCCGAGCCCCGGGGCACAGAAGGGCCCTTTTGGTTTCTCCCCGAACATCTGTCCTGCCGCTGCGCTCGGGGGCAGAACCTTTCTCCTCCCCTTCTTTCAGTTTGGCCTAAGATGGTGAAATCCCCGCAGATTGTTTGTTCCCCTATTTCCTTTATGTTGCATTTCTCTCCAAGCACCGAAAGACTCCTCCCCTTCCTGCTCCAAGCCACCTCTCAGTCTCTTTGGGTATGACCCTGCTCTCTGGCTTCGGTCTGCCCAGCTCCCCCTCTGTTATTTAACATTTCTTCCATCTTGCAGTGTGTGTCCTTTAGCAGGTCTCCCCCTCTTCTCCTGCCCTCTCATTCGCATCGTCTCTTCGCTCACTCGTGCCCTTGTACGTGCAGATGAGTCTGTCCTGTCTTTTTTTGCAAACACGCTGCCTTGCCCCGGTTCCCCCTGGCTGCCTGGCCCTTCTTCTCGCTCTGGAGGTGCCCCCTGGCCTGCTCGGGCCGAGGTGGGGATCCCCGGCAGCGGCTGCGTTCAGGGGAGTCGCTCGGTGCCACGGTGACCCCCGGAGCTGCTGGTGGGTAGATCCCCGCGCAGCTCGTTTCAGCAAGCTGCTTCTTGTCCCGTTCAGAGCTTGTGTCACCAGGAGTTTGTCAGGGAAAAGAAAACCAACGGAGATTTGGGATCACGTGTCGCTTTCAGCTGCTTCCCACCCTCACCCGCTGCGCCGACAGCGTTGCCGTGGCTCTGTGCCTGCTCTGCCTTCGGGTGTTCACTATTCCTCTGAACCAAGAACCTCTTTGACAGCGTCTCTCTGCGTTTTGCAGCCAGTCCTGCCTGCTTCGCCCAAGTCCACTTGTTAGCACGGTAGAGCCTCTCCTCCTCCGCTGCTTTTTCCCTGATACGACTCGAGCAGCAAAGCTGCCTTAATGCTCGCACACCCAGCGCTGCAGGATTGGCTGCAGCGTTCTCCCTGGAAAGCTCCACCCAGCCGACGGTGCGTCTTGGATGCTCACGAATCTCTGGATTTCCTCATGTTTTCCACCCGTAACTCCAGGGAATACCAGCACCTTCCTGGCACAGGGAGGGGATAATCCCTTGATGGCACTGTCTGACGGCACTGTTGGCAAACCTCTGCTCCCCTCCAGGGTCTCCCCACTCCCTCGTTCGAGTCTTTTCCCCTTTGAACCCGCCATGTGCTGGTTTGTCACAGTCCTGTGGAGCCTTGGGGATGTCAGATTTTAACAGACCATCACCTTGGGTAAAGCTCTGTCCTGCGTCTCGCTCCTTGGTGCTGGAGGCTCCTCTGGGGGAGGACAACAGTGGAGGAATCTTTTGAGGGATGTGTATGTGTGTGAAGATGCCCGTGTGAAACTCTCGGGGTACCCAGAGGCTTTTTGGCAATAACTTTCTTTAATACGGGGATGATAATGTGGATTCTATCCCAAAGCACTGCTGATTTCTCGCCCTCTCCCAGACAGACGTGTAGCATGTCGGGCACTGTACCCCGTGTGCCCGGCAGCGAAGCTGGGAAGGGCTCTCTGCAGTGCGGTTCAGTGTGGGCACCTGAGGACAGTTACCCATCCTCTGCTCTTCTCTTGCAGGCAGAGCGGCCCCTCGAGCCCCAGCAGGTCCCGGTTGGTGACGAGCAGCTGTCATGATCTCTACAGCACCTCTCTACAGCGGGGTGCACAACTGGACCAGCACAGAGCGGATTCGCATGTGTGGCCTCAACGAGGAGAGGTGAGGTGCGTGGGCGGCCAGGGGGGGCCGGGAGGAAGAAAGTGTGTTAGGGATCGGGAGAGGGTGCGGGAAGGGAGCCGGTGCTGGCCCAGCCCGTTCTTGCTCACGTGTAAGACAGACTGAGGGGCAGAAGAGGGGATGGATGTGTGGTCAGGCAGTGGCATTGTGTGACGGTCCCCACATGCCGTGCCCCAGCGAGGAGGGCACACAGGCTGGGGTCTCTGCAGAGGTGCTGCTGGCAGCGTGTTTCGCCTGCACGGCGCCGGTGGGTGAGCGGCCGAGCTGCCTGCATGTGCCGTTGGGAACGGGCCTGGCCCACCGTGAGCCACGCTGCTGAGGAGGGCTTCTGGTGACCCGGGAGGGTGAGCGCAGCCCAAATGATGACGGGGGAGTTGTGACATGGCACCAAACAGGAGGTTAGGGAGGATTAGTGGCCGGGAGGCAGCATCCATCCAAGACAGTCCCTGTGCATTGCCGGTCTGGCCCCGCAGCCCCGGGGTCCTGTTTGGGAAACTGATCGGTCTGTCGATTGCGGGAAGCTACCGGGTCCCTTCGGTGTTTGGCACAGCCGGAGCCAGAGGAGCTTTACGGGCTCCGGGGCGGTGTGTGCCTGCCGGTCCCGGTCCCGGTGCGGGGGTGCGTGCGGGCCGGGCCCGCGGGCAGGGGCGATCTGCAGCCCGCAGCCGGCGCTCGTCCCGCCGTGTGTCCCGCAGATAAGCGCTGGCGGCTGCACTAATCGCTGCGGGCCGGGGTGTGGGAGCGAGCCGGGCGCTCTCCGCGGCTGCCGGCCTCGTGCAGGCGGGCAGGGGGCGGCTGGCCCCGTCCCTACGGCCGGCTGTCGCGGGGCCGCGCTGGCCTGCGGGGGAGCCCCGGCCCGGGCCCTGCCGGAGGCGGACAGGCCGCGCAGCGCAGCCGGGGCTGCCCCCGGGGTGTCCCGGCAGCGGGCAGGGCCCGGCGGCGGAGGGGCAGATCGGGGCCCTGCAGGTGGCGGGGGGCGGCGGGCCGGGCCGGGCCGCGAAGGGCCGGGCAGGGCCGGGCCGGGGCCGGGCCCCGCTGTCCAGCTCCCGGCCGCTCGCCCGCGGTGCCGTGCGCCGCCAGCTGCCCTCGGTCGCCCCCTGGCGTCCCGCCGCTGTGGAGCCGGCCCCGGCCCTGCCCCGGCCCCGCTCCGCCTCGCCCCGCCCGACAGCAGGCCGGCCCCGGGCCCCGCTCCCCGGCCCGGCCCCCCGGGGCCCTCTCGCCCCGCGGCCGTGCCCTGCGGCGGGGACATGGCACCCCGAGTGACGGCCCTCCTGGGCCCGCTGTGGCCGGGCCGGGACCGGGGGTCGGGAGCACAGGAGCCCCTCGGTGGGCCCGGGGGCCGCAGGGTCCGCGGGGGTTGCACTGTGTGTTCCGAGAGCCCGGGGACGGGGGGGCAAATCCCGAGGACGCCGCGGCATCGGGACGGGAGGTGTCACCCTGGCACCGGCAGCGGTCCAGTGGGGCACCCGCACCGGGTACCGGGGCAGCAATGTCCTGTGGCAGGCACCGAGAGCCAGCACTGTCCCCGGTCCCGTGTGCTCGGGGATCGTGAGGACAGGTGTCCCCTCAGTGCGCCCCGTTCCCGTGCAGGTCACCCCTTATCCTGACATCAGGCATTCCCTCGGGAACTGCCTTCCGAAGGGAAGGGGTCCCAGGTGCGGGACGTGGCACAGCGGGGTGGCTGTGGGTGCCCGCTGCTCCCGTCACAGATCTCCACCTGAGGCTGGAGGAGAGCGCAGGGCAGGGCTGGGGGACGAGGGACGGGAATGAGGAGGTGCCTGTGAAGGAGAGATGAGCAGGATGGGGCCTGGAGGAGAATGGGGCTGGAAACGTGTGGTGGGGCAGGACGGGATGCAGAGGGGACCGGGGGGGGGTGAGGAAAGTGCACAGAGTTGCTGGGCCATGGAGCGTCTCGTCAGGCCCACAGGAGCCGTAGGGTTAGCGTTGTTGTGTGAGGAGGCGCCGTGCGGGAGGGCTGCGGGGGGCAGCAGTGCTCCTCACCCCCCAGTCTGCCCACCGTGTAACGTGGTGGTGAGGACCTGGCTCCCTGGAGCTTCTTCACTTCTTCAGCTGCTCTGCTGTCCCGTGCGGGGACAGGGAGGGGTGGGGTGCTGGGAGGGTATCTTGGGGTTTTGTAATGCTGTGTCTTGTTCCTCGGCTAGGAGAGCCCCCCTTTCTGATGAGGAGTCTAAAACGAGCAGCTCCCAGCACTTGGGGTCTCAGGAGTTTTGCGTCAGCAGCAGCCTTTCCAAGGTGAGCTCCTTGTGTGCGTGGCTGGGTCTGAGAAAGCCTTTCCCTGACAGAGCTGGCCAAGCAAGAGCATCTACCCTAATGGGTCCCGCAGGCTCCTTCTCTAGAGGGGTGCACAGAGGTGCAGAAAGGCAAGGCGACACCCCAGTTCGGCAGGAGCTGCTTGCCACTTCTGCCTCTGTGTCCTGGGGGGGCTGGAGAAGGTCCTGCCTGCGCTGCCAGGACCCCTGCACAGCTCTCGGGAACACCTTCTTGTTGCAGGTGGAGCTCACAGCAGTCAGCGGTGGTGGCGGCAGTGCCCAGGGGCTGGATGCTGATGGCAAGGTGGAGGAAAAGCTTGGGCCCAAACTGGACGAGCAGCCACCTGATCCCAACCCAAACCCAGAGTGTGCGGGAAAGCCTGTGACAGAGGGTGCCCTGGGCCCTCTGGCAAGCCAGGGGGATGGCAGAGGGGGGGAGCCCGCAGTGCCCAGAGCTGCCGAGCAGGAGAGCAGCGGTGCCGATGCCGCCTGGACACCTGCAGATCCTCACGGCGACAAGGCGGCTGATGCTCCCCCAGCCTGCTCCGCGGCTCCGGAGAGCGAGCCTGCTGGGAAGGAGAAAGCCACCCCGAGTGCTGCAGCACAGGGGCCAGGCGTGCTGGCAGAAGGGACGCTGTCTGTGGTTGTCTCCAGCTGCAACACCTCTGCCTCCACTCCCGCCACGTTTACTCTGAACAGAGTGTGCTTTCCCACGTCTCAGGCCCCTGCTATGCAAAAAGTGCCCCTGTCCTTTCAGCCTGGGGCGGTCCTGAGCCCCAGCCAGTCGCTGGTGTACATCCCACCGCCCAGCTGCGGGCAGCCGCTCGGCGTGGCCACGCTTCCAGCCACCCTGGGCGTCTCCTCCACGCTCACCCTCCCCGTCCTGCCTTCCTACCTGCACGAGCGCTGCCTGCCGGGCATTATCGCTTCCCCAGAGCTGCGCTCCTACCCCTACACCTTCTCCGTCACCAGACCCCTGGCTTCAGACGCCAAAGTGGTGTCTGTGGAGGTGAACCAGCTTAGCTGCCCTTCGCCCTCAGGCGGAAGCGGTGCCCAGGCTGCGGCCGAGGGTGCTCCCCCGTCCACCGCCGGCCCTTCCCTCTCCTCCAGCCAGCCTCCGCTGGCAGCATCGTGCGGGAGCGCTGCTCCCTCTTCCGGCGCTGCTGCGCACGCCAGAGCCCCGGCAGCTGCCGAGCCGCACGCACCGGGGGCCGCCACTTCCCTCTCTCCTCTGAAGTCCCCTCCGCAGCTCGAGCGTGAGATGGTCTCCTCTCCGGAGTGCAGTGAGATGCCTCTCGATCTCTCCTCCAAGTCCAACCGTCAGAAGCTGCCTCCACCCAGTCAGCGCAAGACGCCTCCCATGCCCATCCTCACCCCCGTGCACACCAGCGGCAAAGCACTTCTCACCACCGTCCTCTCCAAGTCCCAGCGCGCGGCCCAGACTACGGGCAGCAGCGTCACCTCGTGTCTGGGCACCACCCCTCCCTTAGTCATCTTCCCCGAGTTCCTGCGCAACGGCGAGCAGGGCTCCTGGGTGAAGAACACCACGCTCATCAGCACCATTCCAGGCACCTACGTTGGTGTCGCCAACCCGGTGCCTGCCTCGCTGCTGCTCAGCAAGGACCCCGGTGTGAGCTTCAGCAGGGACCCACGCCACCTGCCCAAGCAGGAGCCCATTTCCATCATCGATCAGGGAGAGCCTCGCAGCGCCGGGGTTGCCTGTGGGAAGAAAGCCAACCAGGTCAGCGCAGAAGGACAGCAGGATCCTGCCAAGAGACTTCTCCATGGCAGAGTTGCTCCAGGAGCTCCTTTGTGTCAGTCCAAGGACATCTCCACCTGGAATCCCGGCCAGGGCAGTGTGTACCCGCGATGCCCCGTGAATGGAAAACCTTCCAATCCTCAGCTTCTGCCTCTCGGCTGGTCTCCTTACCATCAGACCCCCCTGCTTTCCATCGGCATCTCCACGACAGGGCAGCTGCCCCCAAACCAGAACAGCTCCTGCAAGCCAGCTGGGGCAGGTGAGCTCCCGGCGTTCCCCAGCGTGCAGCCCACGGAGTCCAGCGCAGCCGCCCAGAGCTTGCCGGAGGGGCTGCCCAGGCTCCCTCTGCCAGAACGGGATGCTGTGGCCAAGAGCAAGAGCTGCCGGGCCCTGCCCAAGCTCTGCGAGGAGCCGGGCAATCCCGCCCCGCTGGATGCAGGTCCATCTCTTCAGACCAGCGCTTCGGACGTGAAGGGAGGGAAGGGGAAGCTGGACAACCCTCAGAAGAGTCAAGAGGGTGATCAGCCAGAGGCTGACTCCAGTAAGGAGGGCAGTGTACAGACTGAGGCTCCCCAGGGGAGCTGTAGCCTCAAACAGTTGGATGCAAAGCCTAAAAACCAAGTGTTAGCGGCATACCTGTCGCACGACCTGCCCGCGGCCGGGCAGCAGAGCCTGCGGATGGTTTCGGAGGCGCCCGCCGTGCCCACGGAGAGCCCACGCCAGGAGCTGGGCTGTGAGGGCTCCCCGGAGCCGCCCGCCGCGGAGCCCCTGCAGTGCGTGCGCCAGGCGGATCCGTGCCGGGTCAAGAAGGAGCGAGCGCAGTGCGACGTGTCGTTTACTTCTGTGACCTGCCTGCGAGCCGGGGCTGCTGCCCAGGCCTGTGCCGAGGGCAAGCTCAAAGGAGCCGCCCAAATCAAGCAAGAGGGCGGCGTGCGCTGCAAGTCCAAGCGGCAGCACGGCGGGGATGCCAGGCAGGCCCACAAGAGACTGAAGTGCCAAGCCCAGGACGGCGAGGAGTCCCCGAGCAACCCAGGGAGCCGCAGCGTGCACGGCCGGAAGGTGGGTGGGACGCGCGGGGGCGGTGGGGTACGGGGAGGTGGGGTGGGGGCGAGGGGAGCTCTCACGGGGAGGGCAGCTGAGTGCTCCCCACCCCTGCGCTTCGGCATTACCTGGCAGTGGGCTGGTGGACCCACTGATGTTACGTCAGACGTAACCTGATGTGTGCAGGTTATCTAGAGCAAAACTGGACCTGGGGTGTCAGAAACGCTGGGGGGCACCAGCATGTTGAGTAGGGGAGAGCGTTTTGTCCCTTCTCCTTTGCTTCTCCAGCTCAGTCCGTCAGCAGCTCAAGCTTCAGTCTGTGTCCTCCCTTCACAGTGGCGAAAGCACCACGACAATCCGCACGAGCTGGGGAAGCGCGAGGGCCGAGCCGGCCTGGGCTCGGCGAAGGATCACAACAGCCTCAGGGTAAAGCGCAAGCGCAGGAGGCCAGCGAAGACGGAGCTGCCGGCTGCGGCACACCGCGGGGACGGCCAGGAGGAAGGTACCCCTGGCATGGCAGCGACGGGCCGGGCTGCAGCGGCTCCTGGTGCCCTCCCGCGGCGGGTTGGGCTGGGGCCGGAGCTGCGGCGTGGCGCTGGTCGTGGGCGAGTTTTCTCAGGGCTGCTTTCCCCACAGGCTGCCTGGAGAAGAAGCCCAAGAACAACTTTCGGGATTTCATCCCGGTGGTGCTGAGCAGCCGGACGCGCAGCCAGTCGGGTGAGTTGGTGCCAGGGGACCCAGGTGGCAGTCCTGGGCGGCCCGTCAGCGTTCCCGTTTGCGTGGCCTCGTCCCTGTCTCCTGTCCTGCCTCGCAGGGCTTTCCTTGCAGACACTCAGCTGGAAACCCCTGCTTCCTTGCAGGAAGCATTGCTGGGTCTTCTGCTGGTGTGACGGGAGAGTGTGATGTGACTGGTCAGGAGATCTTACCGTTGCTGGAGGAGGATCAGGAAGAAGAGGAGGAGGAAGAGGAGGAGGAGGAGACATCCTTGAAACGTCGCAAGCTGCGGAAGTCCCACAGGGCGTCACGGTATCACAGCCGCAGGGCCAGGGACAGGTCCCTGTCCGAGAGGAGCAGCTGTTACACGAGGAGGACCCGGGAGCTGCCCTGGAGGGCGGAATCGCCCAGGCAGCTGTGGGAGCCTAACGAGGAGGAGGAGGATGACAGCCACATCAAAAGGAAGAAAAGGAGACGACAGAAAAGTCGGAAATACCAGACAGGGGAATATTTGACCGAGCGGGAGGAGGAGCGAGTGGGCTACCCCCACAGGAGGCGGAAATCCAAAGCAGGTACCATCTGGGAAGGGCTTTCTGGTACCAGACTGGGGGCCAACATGGGCTTTTTTTCGTTTTGTCGGGTGTTTTTGTTGTGTGTGGGTTTTTTGGGGGGAGGGTTGGTGTTTTTTATAATGATGAAATTCCATCTTTATTAATGGCTTGGTGTCCACAGCACGGGCCACTTCAATTGATCAGCTCTTCTTTCAAAAATATTTACAATGAATTTCGGAGTAGGAAACAGCAGCTTATGTGGCCAATGAGATACTGATCTTAAACTCAGAATAAGACAGAGGGCGTGGGAAAATGAGAATCGGACGAGGTAGCACAGTGAAATATTTCTGGACAAGCCTGGGCCCCTGGGAGCAGTGTTCAGCATTCCTGGCTGAAGTAGAGGGAGATGGAGCTTTCACAATTCAACTGGGCTTCTTTATGCCTTGTCTTGCTTTATTAAGGCAACGTGCAAGCTTGCACATGGGCGAGAGGATTAACAGGGCTGGCGTGTCCGCGGGCGGCGCAGAAATCCCCCCGTGCGATCGGTGTCCCCAGCGCTCTGTGCCTCCGGCCCGGGTCCTGCTCCCTGCTGCCTCCGCTCTTGCCTTTTGTCCCGTAGATCTGTGCACTGAGGCTGGGGGTCTCTGCGCTCCCGTCCCTGTCCGTGCAGGGGCAGTTTGAGGCTGGGGTTCACCGGTGTCCCCGTGTGTGTGCTGGCAGCTGGCTGGTAGCTCGTGGCTGTGTCCGAGTGTCCCACAGGTCACCTTGGTGGCAGAAGACATCCGAGCTGCAGTGCTGGGGGAAGCACTTCTGCCAGCCCTCTGTGCCCTCGGGCCCTTCTCTTGGAAGGGACGTAGTGGATATGGAGCCTTCTGCCGTGCCGGTGCTCAGAGCGGCAGGCAGTCCTCAGGAGGGGCTGGGGCGCTGTGAGGAGCAGAGGTGGCCGCTGCCCTGCCACCACCTGATCTCCCAAATGTCCCTTAGATTTGAGGTACCGGAAGCAGAAGGAGCCCGTGCCCGGGAAAGGCACAGAGCTGCGGCTGAGGAGCAGGCTTTCCCCGTCCCCCCGCAAAGCGCAAGGACGCCCAGACTTTCGGAATGGCTTCTTCCTGGAGCACTCCGACAGCTCTCCCGTCCAGGAGGAGCTGGAGAAACCATCGGGAAAACGCAAATGTAAAACCAAACACCTGGCAGGGATCTGTGACGAGGGGAAGGTATGGCTTGGACCAGCGAGGGGGGACACGCGTGGGGAGCAGGGACGGAAGGGGACTCCTGTCAGTAAGCCGTGGCCACATGTGCCAAGGAGTTTCCTTTGTTTTCCAGGGGAAAAGCTGCTGGAACCAGCCCAAAACGCGGCCTGTGAAGAAGCCCCAGGACTTGTGGACACTCTGTAAGTCCCACCAGGTCAGCCCAGGGAGTTCCCCCGAACCGCCCACGGCCCAGAACGTTCCTCCTGGAGCTCGGCGGCTGATTGTGAACAAAAACGCAGGGGAGACCCTTCTGCAGCGAGCAGCTCGCCTGGGCTACAAGGTGAGTTTTGGTGCCCTCCTCTGCTCTGTCCCCACACTGCCTTGCCCGGGTCCGTGTGTCACCAGGCCTGTGACACTCCCCTCCCTGCAGGACGTAGTGCTCTACTGCCTGCAGAAGAAGAGCAGTGACGTGAACCATCGTGACAACGCCGGCTACACAGCGCTGCACGAGGCCTGTGCGCGAGGCTGGATCGACATCCTGCACATCCTGCTGGAGCACGGGGCCAACGTGAACTGCAGCGCACAGGATGGCACCAGGCAAGCCAGGGAGAGGGGGCGTCGGGGGGGGCACTGAGAAGGGTGGGGCAGGGAGCTCTCGCTCATCCCTAGATTTGTCTTAACTCAAAGCAGAGCGTTTGCTTTGCAAACTCTTCCAGTTTCTTCTTTTTCTGCCAATGCCTCTGTCCTTGCAGGCCTGTCCATGATGCAGTAGCAAATGACAACCTGGAAACCTTGTGGCTTTTACTCTCCTATGGTGCTGATCCCACTCTGGCCACGTACTCCGGGCAGACAGCTGTGAAGCTTGCCACCAGTGAAGTGATGAAGCGCTTCCTCTGCGGTAGGTGCCAAGCCTGGGGGTAGAATGCTTCCATCCTTCCTGTCTGGCAGCATACAGGACCCAATCCGGGTGTGGAAGGGTTTAAAAGTGCTTGGGCAGCAGGTGACTGAATAATTTGTGTTCTGTCCCGTCGTTTGTGTGTGTTCTTACCACCTGATCTTTAATTAGAGAATTGTGTTCTGTTTGCCATATAAGACACAAGTCACTTTTCAGTCTTTAATGTGCAAGGAGGTGGCAATGCTGTGGTCACACAACTAGGGACAGTGCTGTGCATGAGCCTTGGAGACACTCTTCCACAGTTCCTGGCTCTACTGCATAACCTAAGTGAACATAGTTTTGCTGCTGAGCAATGATGCCTTCTACCCAAAACCAGCCCTGCCTGCCGTTGTTAGGAAGGACCGTTGGGATCCCTGTGGCCAAGAGTGACTGCCTGCTTTCTGTGCAGTTTGTGTAGAGGCAAGATGAGTGTGGTGGCTTCTCCCCAACAGCAAGGAAAAGGCAGCTGGGGTAGTGGTGTTTCCCAGACAGACACAAAACAGGAAATCTCCAGTTTTAAAACATCTCCTTAGCCAGCTGTCTGTGCTCCTCCAGGCCGAGCTGTGTGTGCAGGTGTTGGGGAGGTAATTTTGAGCTCAAGACAACCCTAAGAACCTTTCTTTCCAACCCACTTGGTGCTGTCTGTTGTTTTCCCTTTTCAGCTCCTATTTTATGTTCTCAAGCCTGGTCACATTGTCCTCTCCTGGGTGAGGGTACCCTCTGCCAAGTTATGGTTCAGCCTAACTGCAAAGGGGGGAAAGGCAGCAGAGGAGTGGCTCACCTGGGGTCGGTGGGTGTGCATGCCAGGATCATGCTGTGACCCCTAGGTACACATTAACCCTCTCGTTCTTCTCTCTTTAGATTACCTTTCGGATCTCCAGGGACGCACTGACGGAGATCCTCGGACAGCGTGGGACTTCTACAGCAGCTCTGTGCTGGGTGAGTGCAGTCTGTGCCAGTTCATTCACAGCAGCAGAGAAGTGTGGCTGGGAGGTTGTGACGTGTCATTCACTCAGCCCTGTCCCCATCCTTCCCACCTCGCATCTCAGAGATCTTGCTGTGATGTTACGTGCTGGGAGTTGCTCCTGAAAGGGACCTTTTTCTTTGGGAAGCTGCACCCCCTCCAAACGGGCTGAGCACAGTGTGCAAGGCTGGACTCCAAGTGCTGCTGGTGGTTCCTGAGGGTCTCTGGGTATGGATCCTGGAGCGTGTTATTCCTGTAGCAATCCTTGTTACTCCCCTGCTGACCAGTCACCAAGATGAAACCAAGGAAGGTAGAGGACATACTTCCTCCTTCAAGGTGTAGAAGTCTCAAACTTCCAGGTTCCCAGAGCTACCCACTGCAGAGTCCCTCCCAGCCACCTCTCAGACAGCAGATCAGCATTCGCAGACCCATCATAAAGACTTAGGTTATTTACAAGGGCAAGCTGAAAGGCTGTTGGTTTTGGTTGCTCACCTCGGTCATTCCCAGCATCCTTGTAGAGATGAAAAAAATTGGACACTGAGGAAAGGGTGCTCTTGGTAGAGGACTTGTCCTTGAAGGACCCTGATGCCTCTTCGTTTCCAAACAGAAGGATCTCTGTGCTCCAAAGAACGCTTTGTTCCTAGGCTTTTGCACCTCGGGCATGCCAGCAAAACTGTTCAAACCACAGCCTCCTTCCTCTGGATTTCTCACTCTTGAAGCTATCACAGTCCTTTAAGAAGAAGCCTCTTTGCCACAAGAGAAATAGCTATTCTTTGAGTGTAATATTTTTAAAGTAAAGATATTACCCCTTTTGATTTATCACTGATTTCCACTTGGATTTCTCTGATCAACAAGGAAGGAAAATCATGTGTGGTGAGAGTTTGGCTCTCTCTGGTTACTACAGCACGCCGAGTTCTTGGTTACCCAGAGGGCTTGTGTGCTTGGGTTCTAGTATCTGCTTGCACCCCCTTCATCAGTGTCCTTTCCTCTTGAAGATCCTGGCATGGGGCTGCAGACTGCCAGTGCTCAGACCCTGTCAGAGACCCACTGCCTGAGACATCTTGGGTGCTTCAGAGTTGAACAGGTACCTCTGCACAGCACTTGGGAGAGTGTAGGGTCCTCCTAGACAGGAGAGTGATGGTCCCTGGAGAAATGTCAGCTACACAGAGTGCTGTGGGACAGCAGAGATCCCAGGCTGACACACCACTGTCGAGGGTCGGTCACGCTGCCCCACCTTTCGCCCCTCTGCGTGGAGCATCCCCGGTGCTGCCCTTGGCGCTGTCTGCAGGAGGCTGCAGCCGGGCGAGGAGCTGCCCCCGCTGGGAGCCACCCTTGGTGCTGCCAGGTCTGCCTCCAGCAGGCACGGGACCTTCCCGCTGACCCGCACCCAGATCGGCGTGCAGCAGCGGTGAGAGGGCGGTGCTGGACTGTGCTGTCCCTGTGCCAGCTCAGTGAGGAGGAGAAAGGGGCCCAAACCTGTGACGAGGGCTGGCTTCTGTGTTTACTCAGTGTTCTGAAATGGGCCCTTTTGGCTCTGTTACCTTCAGCAGTCGCCTTGGGTCACCATGAGCAGACGCTGCCCAGGGCAGGGAAGTACCTGGTTCTGCTCTGGAACAGTTCTGCTGCTTCAGTGGCCCGGGCCTGCAAAGTTTCCCTTTCCTTCAGGTCCACCGGCTGAAGCACAAGCACTGCGTGTCCCTCGGGTGGAGGAGAAATCCCAGGCCCTGCTCCATCCCCTCCTATTCTTTGAGGCAGGAATGTTGTCTGCGAATCTCTGGGGGCCGAAGGATAATGAGGGAAGGCAGGGTGTGGGATCCCTGAGGATGGAAAAGTCATCAGCAACTCGCCCCGTGCTGCCGTGGTTCCAGAGGCAAAGCCCCGTGCAGGGTTTGTTCTGGGACCCGCATTGTGCTGATTGTCCCCTGTCACTGCCTGGCACAGGATGTTCCTGGGCTAACGGGCCCGAGGAGAAGGGTTCTCAGGACAGACACTGCACCGTGTCATTGCCATGTTCAGTTCATTTAATTCTTCTTTCCTGGGTTGCTCAAGAAATGGGAGTGGCACCTGAGCTTTGCCTAGCAGTGATATTGGACCCAAGTCTGTGTCACTTCTCTTTGTCCTATTCTACAACTTGTGAAGATTTCAGCACCCTATTTTTCTATTTTGTAGGGATTTTTGTTTCCCTTGGCAGGACTAAGAAATGATTTCCTTTTTTCCCTGAGCCCCTCTTTGAGCCCACGTCCATCTCCTCTCACCTGCTGTCGTTTCGATAGTAAAAGGACATCCTCGCTGGGTGCTGCATTTGTCCCCAGAGCAGGGTGGTGCCTGGAGCCTTCTCTTGCAGCTCACAAGGGTCTTTTGCAGCTTTTTCTCTGGTGTGTGGTGTTGAACTTTTCATGATCAGTTTATGTGCTCACCAGCACATTTGGTCTGACTTCTCTTGGTAGAATCTAAGCTCTGGAAGTTTTTGGAGTTACCCTGTGTTATCTCAGCAGGAGAAAACCACTCTGCAAACCCAAGACTATTCATACCTCTTAATAATAAAATCCAGGCAGCGAGCTCTTCTTCAGCAGATGCTTTTCAGATTGGTGAACAGTAAATTCAGCTGTCTTTAAATGGTTTATGGATCAAGTGTGCTACTCGCTGTCTCCTACGGAAGCAAATCCTGCTGGAGCTCAGATCCCTCCTGGAACAGCCAGCTTTAAGCCAGAAATCTGTGGGGCCGATTCCCTGAGGTCGTGTTTATTGTTGTGTTCCTCTGGGTCTGCTGCACAGTTTGGTGGCACAGCCTTGCAGTCCTGATGTAGACAGTTGCTGGCACACAGCTCCGGATAACCTGTGCACAGTTGTCAGGAGAGGGGTCTGGGTGGGGGAGTGGAGCCCAGTGCCATCCTTTGTATGCTCTGTGCAGGCAACACAGCTCACACCTCCTCCTCCCTCCTCGCTGGTGCGGGTTCTCGCAGGCTGAGGACGGCGGTGCTGGCCGAGAAGGGCCTGGGGGTCAGCGTGTGGGTGACCCAAGGCTGCCAGTCCAGGCAGCTCATTTTGCAGGCAGGCAGTGCCTCGTCTCCCGTGCGGGATCAGTGTCAGCCTGAAGGCTGCTGCCATCACATGAGATGTTCTTTGTACCTAACCTGGTCACCAAGGGGAGTCTCGCATGGTTCCTCGGGGATGAGGGGCTGGAAGGGGAGCAGGAGGAGCCCCTGGGGCTTGGCTCCTGCTCTGCTGTGGCACTGGGGGAAGGTGCAGGTGATGTGGTGGCAGCTGGCCCAGCTGGGCAGAGCTGTTCCCTGGGGAGTGAAACCCTGAGCGATGCCAATGTCTGTTTTTCTTGTTGCAGAGGGGAAAGATAGCATCGGATGTGATCTCCTGCTCAACCCTCCAGGAAGCTCAGACCAGGAGGAAGAGGAGCAAGAAGCAGACAACTTCATGTTTGAGTTCTCAGACAAGCCCCTGCTTCCCAGCTACAACCTCCAGGTGTCAGTCTCTCGGGGGTGAGTGTCTTCTCCTGGAGCAGAGAGCTCAGGGAGCAGGAGGGGGTAGTTGGGGTCACCCCGTGCAGTCCTGCTGCGTGGCCAGATGCATTCTGCTGCTGTGGGGTGTCCCTGGGCTGTGCCTGTCGGGAACCCTCCCTCTCTCCTCCCTCTGATGTTGCTCCTAGCCCCGTTTTTCCCCAGCGATGGTCCCCAGCAGCTTGCATTGATGGGTCTGAGCAGATTGTTCCCCTTCACGGGGAAGCTAACTCGGGTCACAGTGCTGGAGCAGTCCTCCCTTCGCCACCTCCTGTGGCACCGTGGCTGTTGTGTTTGCTTGGACTGCAGGGGGCAGAAAGGCGACGTGGAAGCGGCCACAACAGAAATGCTCCTGTTGTGTTTAGCGAATTTCTGTGCCTGCCGATCTCTGCCTGTCAGAGGGACACGCACAGACCCCGCAGAAATGGCGGGGTGGGAAGTGGAGCCCCTGGTGGGGCTCAGTGCTGGGTGGGGATGCTGCTGGGACACCTTTGAAGGCGGAACTTTCACCCCCATGTCCCTGTCTTGCTTTGAGTGCTTTAAGAAGGTGTGACCTGCACACCTATGAGCCCAGGTCATGTCCCTGCGCTCTGCCCAGAGCCTGCAGAGGAGGAGCAGGTGGAGCATCTCACCTGGACCTCACGGGCAGCACCGCGGACCCCTGCCCCCTGACCCACCATCCTCTTGCTGTCCTCACAGGCCCTGCAACTGGTTCCTCTTCTCCGACGTGCTCAAGCGGCTGAAGCTGTCCTCCCGCATCTTCCAGGCCCGCTTCCCGCACCTGGAGATCGCCACGCTGCCCAGGGCAGAGTTCCAGCGCCAGGTCTCTCTCAGCCAGGTGCTGGCGCAGGAGGAGGTGCAGGAGAGCCCCGAGGCGGCGCCGCAGGGCGCTGCAGAGACAGTGGAGCTGGTGCACTACGAGCCCGAGCTGCTGCAGCTGCTGGGTTCGGCGGTGGAGTGCGAGGCCTGGAGCAGCTGACGGGGACAGACCGCTCCCTGCATCACGAGGCAATAATAAGGACCAACGGGAAGTGGCCCTCTCAGCGCCAGCAGCCGGGACCCGCTCTTTGGCCAGCCAGCCCTCCTCTCCTCAGGGTCCCCTCCAGCTGGGGAGAGAGGACCTTTGCCTCCAAGGACTTCCCAGGGTCCCTTCGCCACGAGCAGCGGCGGTGGCAGCTGTCAGCCCCATCCAGCCCCTCCCGGGGCTCGGGGACAGCGGCCGCTCCGGGGTGGTGGTTACCGCTGCCCCGCTGGACCCCATGGACCTGCGCCTCCCTGTTTGCCCTCCCCCTCCCAACGTCTTCCATAGTATTTATTTAATTAGTATTTAATTTGTAATGTTTCCTTTGTTTTTGCTGAGTCTGTATCACTGTGATGGTGAGCTCTGGGTTAGGGGATGGGGGCTTCTCCGGCCCCTCTCCAACACTCCTGAGGCCGGCGCTCCCCCTGGACCCGAGCCGTGGGTCTAGGGGTCCCGGCCCTCGAGGGACGGCTCTCGCGCCTCGGCTGAGAGCCCGGGGACAGTCACCCCCTTAGCTTTGGAGCCGGCTTCTGCTGCGGGGGCTCAGCCGCCAGCCAGCCCCGCTGCTCCATCCTGCATCTCATTCGTGCTGCTGCTCCCCCTCCCCAGCACCATCACGCGGGCAGGCGCAGCCTGCGCTCCCCTCAAGCACACCCCGCGCTTCCCTGGCAGCTTGTCCCCCTGCCCGGGGGTCTCTGGCCCCTGCAGCGCCCCCTCCTCGCCCTGCGCGGTGTCTGCTCGGCCTCGTCCCGCTCCCCGCGCCCCTCCGGCCTCCCCAGGAGCAGCTCCCGGGGGAGCGCGGGCACGGTGCCCCCGGGGGATGGTACAGTTTTATTGTACAGGTGCTAACAGGAGGGAGGACGGGACGGGCTGGGGTGTCCGGCTCCCCCCTGCGCCCCAGCCGGAGCAGGGGGGTGGGGTTTTTTGTTGGTTTGTTTTTCCTTTGTGTTGTGTTTCCCCCCGGCCAGGGCAGGTGCCCCCCCCTCCCCGTGGACTCCGGCCGCCCCCCCCGGGCTGGCAGCACCTTCTTTAAGCCGAGGGTTTTTTTGCCTTTGGGTGTGTATTCGGGTTGCTCTTTCTGATTTCTGTTTTATTATAAGCAGCAACAGGCTGTGGTGTCAAAAACACTGATGTACAGAAAAAACCTGCATCAGGCCCCCCGTCTCCTGCCTCTCCTTTCTCTTCCCCTGTCCCACGCCTGCCGCAGGCTGCGGTCCCGGTGCTGTGGGGCAGATCCGGGGGGGCCCGAGCTGCCACAGCGGTGCAGGGACAGATGTGGGGGTCTCATCTGTGCACCATGGAGTAGGGGACATTGTCATGCCAGAAAAGCTGCTGGGGAGACACTGCCCCCCACCCCAGGGCACAGACACCCCATGCATGTGAGCATGTACCTGTGTGTCCCCAGGGCCCAGGTCCACTCCAGCTCTTTTAGGGGTCCCTGCGTGCCACAGGGGTCCCCCTTGCACCCCCCAGGCTGGGGCTGGCACTGCTGCCTGTCAGCACAGCCCCCTGCATGGCAACAGCCCCTTTCTGACCCCAGAGGTGCCACAGCCCCACACTGGAGCCAGAGGGGCTGCATCGCCTTCCCTGGGATGCTGGGGGTGACACAGGTCAGGTTCCCCCATGACAGCAGCAGGGCAGCCTCACTTCCTTCCCAGCAGGGTGCCAAGCTGAGGGCCAGGGGAGAAGCGAACAATCCCTGGGGGCAGCGCAGGGAGAAGGGCAGGGGGCGGGGATGGGCTGCACAAGCGGCAGCTCCGCAGCTCCTCCGTTGCCACCAGCAGGCAGTGTGTGCCCTTCTCCAAAGCAGCAGGGGTGGGGGAGGGAGGCACTGAACCTACAACAATCCGAATTTATTGGTGCAAAGGTCAGAACCCTTCACAAGGACTCGGGTGTGCGAGCGCTGCCCCGTTCCCACGCGGAGTTCAGTCCTCGTGGATGTTGAAAAGCTTTGCTACTTCATTGAGATCTTCGTGCTTCTCCCCGTCTTTGATGATCTGGAGGAAGGAAGAACGCATTAAACCTGCCCGCTCTGTAACCAGCCGGGGCTGCGTGGGGGCACCGGCCGCCCTGATGAGTTTCGTGGGCCCTCCCTGCAGCTCTGCTGCTGGCAGCTCACCCCCGGGCACTCCACCACACGGCCACAGCACTGAACTGCAGCCAGATTTATCCGGGAGCCTTAAATCTGCCGCCAGGAGTGGCCGTAGTTAAAACCAGCCTCCCCGTCCCTGCAGGATTTGTTTGCCATGTCGGGGTTTAAAGGGCTGGGAGAACACTTCTGCCCAGCCCGGGGTTCAGCCCAGCTGGGAGCTGAGCCCCTCTCAGTGCAAGGGCTTAAACCTGCAAACCGAGCTTAGACCAGGAGCCCAAGGGCCCTGTGGAACTTGGCTCTGATTTAGGGGGAGGGCTGCTAGGAGGAGGAAGGCAAGGATCTCTTTCTCAGGGACGGGAGAGGTGACAGGTTTAAACTGCACCACTGAACTCCAGATTACACCAACACAACTTCCAATGTTGAGAACAGCTCATTTTGGGACAGGTGACCTGGGGAGAGTGTGGAGTCACCCTCCAACCAAGGCTACTCTATGATTGTATGCTAAAAACTGACCTCAGTAAAACGGATCTGACCTTGGGGGATGGAGCCAGACTATGGGGGACAGAGCCAGACTATGGGGGACAGAGCCAGACTAAGCACCTGCTCAAGGCTGCTTCTAACCCTGCCTTTTGGTGGCTGTATCTAGGGCAGTGGATGTTTGAGACTGTTTTAGACACTTGTACAGCAAAGTCACACAGAAATGGGACATTTCACTCCGAGGCTCAGTCGCACCTGGTCCCAGCCTGCACTCACTCCACACCTGAAGTTTCAGCCGTGCCAAGGCAAGGCTTGAAGCATAAACCTGACCCAAGTTGTTTCTGTAAGAACTGAACAAACATGCAGAAAAGCACCAGGACACCCCCCAGAATCCACCTGGGCCAGGGCAGCTCCATCTATTTGTCCTCATTTTAAACTGGCAGATTGATTTTTCCCCAAGCAAATCCCCTCGCTGCTGGGCCCTGCAGCCCTGCACTGACCTTCCGGGCAATGGGCATCCTGTTGAAGATGTTCCACAGCACGATTCCTACCACCACCTTATCCCTGAGGTAGAAAATGACGCCTTTGCCATAATCTTCTCCTTGCTTTGGAACTTGAGGCGTTGGTGACGAGCTTGGAGAAATGTGAACTTCTGAGGCCTCTGCTTCTGTCTCACTCTCTGATCGAATGCCAGTCCCTAAATGCAAGAGGCAGGGGAGGTCAGACACCCAGCGCAGGGGGACGCAGCGGCTGCCGGTGGCGAGCACAGGTCACAGAGCAGCGCTCCCAGGGGCTTTCCTCTGAGCTGCACCCAGCACAAGGCGAGTTTCAGTGACACGAAAATGAAGCCCAGCACTGACCATCCCCAACTTCCACCACCAAATGCCAAAGATGCTGCAGCCTGCTTCCAGGCAGCACAGACCAAATAAAAATGCTTAGAGCCACACCATCCCTCCTGTGCAAAGCCTGATCGTTGGATTGCTGCAGAGGAAATTAACCTTCAGCGGGGAAAAGCTTTAATTTTGGTAAATGAGTTCTGAGATGTCTTCATGTTACGTTTTAATCACATTTTAATATCAAAACCAGCCTTTAAAGCTTGGTCTAGGAAAGCAGCAAGCAGCCTGCTGTCTCCCAGCTCTGCCCTGGAGATGAGCCTGAGTGTGTGGACACAGACACCTCCCTGCAGCTCGCGGGCAGGGCAGGGCGGGCCCTACCTGACTGCTCCGTGGCACTTCTCGGCGTGTCCTTCGCCGTCGCTTTAGCGAAGACTCCTACTGTTGGCAAACTGCTGTCAACGAGGCCAATGGCTTCGTACCCGACATTGGGGCCCAGATCGCTCCTAGGAACAAAGCAGGGAGAAATCATTTGTAGCATCAGTGAGACAAACCCAAGGCAGTTCCATCCAGCCCCAAATCCTTCCTGGCAGTGTGCCACAGCGATGGTGGCACGCAGGCTGACTGACACACAGGGGCCTCTCCTCCACACACCAGTGCAGAACAAGGGCACAGGGAGTCCAAGGCCATCGGTTTCAGCGTGCCGAAAGCATTCCCAGACACGCTGAGGGAGTAGGTGCATCCCACAAAACAGTCTGGATATCCCTCCATGCACACCACCACCTCCCTGGCCAGAACCCTCCAGCACAGCCCGAGGTTACTGGAAGGAACACCAGTAACACACCAGCTAACCAGACCAGGCACCCAGCATGGGTACACCAGAGCTCAGGGGGGATCCTGAGCAGCCTGGAAAAATGCCAGAGGAGTTCTTGCTGTTTGCCAGGTTTTTAGCAGGGGGGAGGGAGTCTCGGGCAGTGAGGGCTGGCAAAGCCCCAGTTATCACCTGCAACAAAACACAGGGCTGTGACTCGCAGCCACAGCTGGGCCACGGGCAGAGCCTGAAGAGAAACACACAATTAAATGGATGCATCCCTGTCCTGGTTTAACTGAGGTGAGAAACTGGGTGCAGAGTCTGTGCAGCACGGACGAGTGTTCAGGTAAGCAAGTCATAAGTAACTATTTGTGAAAGGATTTCTCTGAGAAAAGAGAAACTTTTCCCTGTATTTAAATTCCTGCTAGCTTTAAATTTCTGATCTTGAGCTAACAGGCTTTGGGATTACTTGTTTTGTGTGGGTTTTTTTGCTTGTTTTGTTTCAAAAAGAACTTCAAAAAGATAGAGCAGAAGTGCCCATTTTCTTGACACCTCTCTCTGGAAAACAACAAACTCCACATCACTCCTGGATGCAGCAATGTGTTGCTGCTGAAGCATCAGCTCAGCAAAGGTGCAACACGACTGAAACCAACAGATCATGCTGGGGAACTTCAGATGATTGTCAGAGAAAAGCTGCTGCTAAGTTCAACCTGTAAATCAGCCTGCTCTGAGGGAAGGGGCTGCTCTTTATTGCTACGTGCTTTGCTGAATGGGACTCGCTCGGGGAGAAATGGGGATCTGCAGGAAGGAAAACCATTCCAGAGAGGGCAGAGCAGAGCAGCAGATGCCCAAATGCCCTCCCACCCCCTCAGCTCCTGGGAGCAAGCAGCTGTACAGGGCATTTGCTGAAGCAGTTTCACTACACTCAGGACACAGAAACCTGCACAAGGTGTGTTGTGTCATAGTGCCTGCAATGTGGCCAAAGAAACAGCAGCAGAAGAAAGAATCGGCGTTACCAGAACATGGACTGGTGCCAGTAGGGCTTTGCAGCTCCTGTCATGTTTTCTCCAGCAAGTCTTCCACTCACGACGGCGTGATCGTGGTGCTCCACGCGTCTCCTGCCTAGTTTGATATCATAGAAGCAGGCAGCATCCCCTGCCTTAAAAAGAAGCACTCGGTGAGGACTGAACACTGACATCAGGAGCTTAAATTACCACCCCCCGAGAAGGGGAGGAGAGCACAGCGGAACTGCTGAGTTCTCCAACAAACCCCAGCCCCCCAGCTCACCCCGCTCCACCCACGCCCCCAGCTCTCAGCACTGCCTCCTGGTATTCAGAAAGCCAGCACCAGGTGTGCCTTTCCGGAGGAATCCAAGTCCCGGCCCCCACCGAAGGGACCCTTAGGCCACAGAGCAATCCGAGCTATCTTTGGGTTACCCCAACTCCTCTGACACAGCCTGAACACTCAAACACTCCCAGAGTGGTTGTCACAGCAACAAAGCGTGCTGTGGAGCATGAGCAGACCCGTGCTACAACTGCTCTCCTCACTTGTTTTCCACCCCACTCCCCCCGGCGAGGTGCACCCCCCTGCTCCGGTCCCCCCCCGGCGAGGTGCACCCCCCTGCTCCGGTCCCCCCGGCGTGGTGCACCCCCCTGCTCCAGTCCCCCCCGGCGAGGTGCACCCCCCTGCTCCAGTCCCCCCCGGCGTGGTGCACCCCCCTGCTCCGGTCCCCCCGGCGAGGTGCACCCCCCTGCTCCAGTCCCCCCCACGAGGTGCACCCCCCTGCTCCGCGGGGTCTGACCAGCAGACAGCTCTGCTCACACTCACCACCCAGATGTTGGAGCGTGCCTGCAGCTCCGCGTTCACCCGGAACCCGCCGAAGTCCGAGTCCACCTCCAGCCCAGCTGACTTGGCTAACTCCACGTTAGGCTCCAGCCCCACTGCAGCCACGATGTGATCCGTCTCCACCTGTTTGGGAATTCATAATTGTTACCTTAATCCTCCTAATGCCCCTGCAAACTTTACCCTCTCCCTGCTTTTGAACTTACCTTTCGGCCATCCTTCAGTTTAATCACCAGCCGACTGCCAGAGACAGAGACAGACTTGACCACAGCGTTAGGCATGACATTAACACCCTCTGGGAACAACACAGGAGACATAACTGCTTGCTCGGGGCAGGCAGTAAGACATAATGAACAAAAGAAATTAACTCAGACCTGGGGGTTATCAGGCCCTGCACTCCAGATCCCTCCTCCCTCTGTCCCCACTCCACTTACCAAGGCATGGGAATATATTCTGCACTTAATACAGCACACAGAGGAGAGCTGTCTCACATGGTACCAGCTTTATCAGCTGAGCACTCCAGCCTCACAAAGGCGTGGGGCCACACAGCTCTCCTCTGTGCCCAGCTGACCGCGCGGGGCTGTCAGCAGTAACACTGCCAGAGGCAGTTACCACAGGACAAGTTTGGCTTCAGATCACAGAGGCCACTGAAGTAACTGGTGAGTGTGGCAGCAGGGATCCTTCTGTGCAGGAACAGCCAGAGGGAAATCTCCCTGGCATCAGCATGTGTATTTGCTTGGCTTTCCCAGAGGAGCTGCTCAGCAGCCAGAGATCCATGGCAGCTCCGTGCTACCCAAGCTGCCTGAACTGCAGCTTGTTCTGTTCTGCACCTGGGCCACCTCACAAGGACCCAGTCCTCCTGGGACCCTGCTGGCAACACAGGCAGCGAGCTGTGTAACACCCCTGGCCCATGGCCGAGCCACCACAGCTCTGCCACTGGCAGAGGAGGAGCACCGAGCGCAGCTTCACCTCTTCTGACTTTCTCCGTGGTCCAGTTGCTCAGGTACTCAGGCAAGACTCTGCCCATGTTGCCGTTCTCTGGAAACAGCTGAATCACCTCCAGGCCTCTGCTTCGTGCTGAAAGGAAAGGGAAGAGCTGAAAGGGATAAAGAGCAGCAGCAGAGACTTCAGGACACAAGCACACGCTTTACTTTACGCAAGGAGTCTCCAGAAGTGGGAGCTGTGGCTCCCAGATTTTGCACAGGGGTCACAAAGTGACTGACCACAGTTCCACACACACCTGCAAACACCAGGACACAGAGAGCAGAGTTCCAAGTGAAATGCTTTGTCTTTCGGAGAGAACTCCCCTTATCAGAAGCATTACCACAAAGGCACTACTCAGAGCTGCAGGCACTTGACAGTAAGAATCCATTTGTTCACAACCCTGCAAGAACAGTGTTAGGGTGGCTCTTGGCATGGAGAGAGCCAATATAACTTTTTTCAGTGTGGAATGGCTTTGCAACAGCAGAGCTTCCAGGGAGCTCAACTTGTAAAACCCTCTGTGGGCAGGGGCTGCTCGACAACTAATGAGGGAGAACGGGGAAAACCAGGTCAGGCCACACAGGCACCACCACACACGAGCGCTAAGGTTGTTTCAGGCAAACCACACGAGTCTGTGCAAAAACCTCAGCAGTCAGGGAATGGAAAAGCAGTTTATAAAGTCAGGCTGCTCACTTTCAAAGCACACTCACCTCTTCTTCCCAGAGCACAGGCCAGCTCACTGCCGAGAAAGCCACCACCAATAATTGTGATGGACTTGACTTCTCTTGAAATCTTCTCCAGACTTCTGAAGTCCTCAATCTGAAAGAAGATTTATGCCCATTGCAAATATCCTCAAACAGGAATGGCAGCACATTTTTCTCCAACAGAAACATGTTTCTCCTTCCTCCTGTTTGTCTATGGCACAGAAAAAACTCTCTGCCTTCCTAACACTGGTGCAAGCTTTTCCCTGCCCAGGCAGCCTCAGATTCCTGCAGTTTCCCCTAACTTTCACAGGTAATCAATGACATTTCTAGATGCAAACGTCCCACAGCACACACAGCACCACAGGGATGCCACAGCTCACCTCCCCCATCTTCCCCCCCTCACAGCTGAGCAGACCAGGCTGTAGGGGAAGGCCAGCACAGAGCAGCAGCTCCCATACAGCTCTTTGTTCCTGATCCATTTGCAGAAGGCTGCACGCCTGCTCTAAACCCTGTGTTTTCCAGAAAAGTGGAATTTGCCAACAAAAAGCAATGCTACAGCCAAAACCAGACAACCACTGACCAACTCCCACATCTTCTGTTCACTTTGTCCCAAGGCCCAGGAGGAAGAAGGCTGGA
Source organism: Podargus strigoides (assembly GCA_028020825.1). Lineage (NCBI taxonomy): Eukaryota > Metazoa > Chordata > Aves > Caprimulgiformes > Podargidae > Podargus > Podargus strigoides. Next base: position 21,688,652 of record CM051631.1, on the reverse strand, counting down.
TATCAGTTTATCAGCTCATCAGGAAAGGATCCAAGCCAACCCAAGAACACTCGACTTCAACCTCAGCCCGGGGCCAGCAGCACGAGCAGATTACCTTTCGGAACAGCGTCAGCCTCTGCTGTACATCTTTTCCTGCCCGTTCGATGGCGGGCAGGTTCCTTGGGGAACCACCTGAGGACACGGGGGGAAGAGAGGGAGAGACACTAATGATACCATGGCCTTGTCACTGGCTATCCAGGCAATGCAAGGACATCTTTAATCTGGACTTTGCTTTCCAAACGGTGACAATATGCTCTATTCCCTGTTGCTGTCTGGGTTTCTAACATGAAAGACCTTCTGTGTGAGACAGGGTTAGATGCTGGAGCAGTGCTCTGCCCCAGCAAGAGCTGCTTCTGCTTGCTGCTGCTACAGGCAGGATTTGAAGAGGCTGGCCTGTACAGTTCCTTTACTGAGCTGCTAGGGAAGCTGCCTTTTCCCCCTTCCCTGCTTTGAACATCCCAGGGACGCTGGCTGACCCAGTGGCACGGCTGGCTGTATGAGTGTCCTGCCACGTTTCACACATACTGCAGAAACTTCCCTGCCAGATAAATGCCACTGAAATAAAAAGCCTGGTACAAGACAAAGAACAAAGAAAAAAACCCAACAACTTACCAGTGGCAATCAGACATTTGTCATAGGATATCTGGGTACCATCATTGAGTTTCACTGTGTTGCCTCTAACGTCCATATGCACAACCTGTAAAATTAAACAAGCAGAACTCAACCTTCCACGCACCACAGGCCATTTGAGTCCAACTGCACAGACTGCTGATTACAGAAGCAAACTTGGAAGTAATTCTCCCCCATTTATGTTTAGGGGAAAAGGGAGAAGACTGAAGTAGGAATTGAGACAATGTCTTTGGCAGTGGTTATAGATCAGGCTTATCTTGCCAGGATCTGTGTCTAAGAAAGGCACTGGGACACCTAGTGCAGCTGAGCAGCAAGAGGAGTCACCAAAATCTTGGTTTAGCAACATGCTTACCCTTCCCTCTTCCTTATCATCCCTCAGCTCACTACTGTTCCTCATGGCTTCTCCCATTTTCCAACTTCGCTCACGCTGTCCCTAAGGTGACCATGGTCCCTGCTTCACCATACACACGTTTCCCAGCCTTGTACAGGTTCTCCTCTCAGCCAACCCTCTGCACCACCATCTACAGCTGTTCAGATGCTAGGACATCAGCCAGTGCTGCACCCACCTTCTTGCCACAGAGAACGGCCACTCCCCCGTTTTCCACAGAAGACAGATCACCAACAGGCACGTAGAACGACGGCGGCTGGAAATAGATACTGAAAAAAGCTCCATTACCAAATGGGTTCCACTGGCCCTGTGACACCAGCTACTCAGCAATCACCAGTGACACAGACACAACTCTATGCATCCGTAACAAGCTCCACAATTCTTATTTGTCACTTTTTTAAGAATTAGGGTCTTCACACTGTTGAAGTTCAAGGGTTTAGAACACAAAAGTCACAAGAATCAAACGTGAGCCAGGGTCCCTGGAGCTCTGCTCTGACTGTGAAGCTACACCCTCACCTTTGCTATCAGCTCCCCTGACAGGGCTCCTGCCGGGCGGGGTGTGTCCGAGGGAGCCACAGCGAGGTTCAGGTGCTGTTAAGCACCAAGCTCACCCTCACGTGTGCCCAAGCAGCACTCCTCTTGTCAACTGCCAGCGCTGCCACACCTCTCAGTCTGCTCCTTAGCACTCGACTGACTTTGACATCTCCACATCTCTGGGTGCCACGCTCCACAAGCCCACAGCGCGGCGTCTCACAGGGGTCAGGCAGTGGCTCCAGTGCCAAGCACCGCCCCAGCTCTGCACACAGCGTGCAACACTGCCCTTCTTCAGCCAGCACAGCGACAGCACGCGGGCACACGCACACCCACAGCACACAGGAGCACAGCAATCCACCCAGAGACCTGCCTGCACACACTCTGGGGGCCTTCACAGCTCTGCAGTGGCGCTCTCCCCAGACCAGTTTGATCACTGGCAGCTGTTAGTTAAACACTCCTTCGGCCTCGCTCCCCTACCTCCTCTCCTTGCCGTTCCACTGTCTGAAGCGCAGAGTCTCCGTCACGTTCGGGTCGTCCGAAAACCACAGTTCTTTGGAAAGAGGCGGGCGCATGTAGGGCAGGGCAGGGTCTTCAGACACAATCAGCACCTTGAATTGGTCACCAGACACATCAGCCACAGCGATGCCAGGCTGGTGGCCAGGCAGGGCAGGGGCTCTGAAGCAAGCAGGGCGCTCAGTCACCCGCACAGCCCCGCGTCTCTTACCCGGGCACCGGGGTCACGAGCCCGGATGGATCTGGCAGCAGCAAAAGCAGCAGTTCCTCCACCGATCAGCAGGAAAGGAACGTGAGACGGGACCTCAGGGTGAGCTCCTGGAGCTGCAGGTGACAGATGGGACAGCTTGCAGCACACACAGCGGGAAGAGAGCCCAGCCCCACCGAACAGAGCACAGCACCAGCTGCCTTTCCCCTACAGACTTCCTTTGGCAAACTTGTTTGGAAAATACAAACTGCAAAGTGTTTGATCCAGCTGCCTATCCTCTTTAAGAAAACAAATCAACTTGTGAGCAAGACCAAAACTCTGCCCTGGCCATTCAGTGAACAGTTGGCAGGAAAGGAAAGTTCCCTAAAACGCCAAGGTGTGTTTTTCTGTAATTGTATTCTGAAAGGAGACCAACTTTTGAGTTCTACCAGAAGGCATTCCCTCCCACCTGCAGGTCCTGTCTCTTGCAACATGCAGTGAAACCACAGGCAGGAGTAAAACAGTCAGGGAAATATTACCATCAGGACTCACCTGCTGCACCCTGAGAAGCAGCATCTGTACCTGGAAGAGAAGACACTGACTTAATTCGGCGAAGCAGAGGCTCCCGAGGGTCCTGCAGCACGGACGCTGCAGTTCAGGGCTCACTCAAGCAGACCATGGGATGAACAGGCTCTCCACTTGAAAGGGACAGAGTCTCCAGAAATGAAGACTTACAAGCCCTCTGCTTCAGCATTTAGGCTCTCACACTCAGTCCTGCAGCCTTCCTCCTCTCCCTCAAACCAAAGCAATCCGTTCCTGCCTCTCTGCAGGATATTCTTTCTGCTGGTTTCCCAGTACAGCGACACAACACACCCTGTCTTCTACGACCTAAAGCCACCGTTAGTACGGAATACATCATCCTGTGGCTCAATGGTTCAGACACTGCAGTGTGAGATCTCATAAATTAAGACAGACCTTCAGGGAGTGACTGGTGGTCCACACAAAGCCTGCAGAGCATCATCAAGAGCCCTGCTAATTGCCCCAGTGCCTCCCTCTACCCGTGGCCCAAGCGCGGTACACTTCTCACATGCCCAGCCTGCCACACGGGGGACAGGGACACAGCTCAGCACAGAGGACTTTGTGCTGGCAGACCATACTGTCCCCGTGGAATCAGTGTCTTGCCAGGCTGCGTAAGGGTAAACACCAAAAGCAGGAGGGACTCTTTTCTCCTTTTATCACAGCAGGCATAAACATCAGAAAGGAGCCCTGAGAGACAGCCTACCTTATCCTCACGATAATTTGTGAAACAGAGCCTTGCTCTGGGCTGTGGAAAGCTAGCACCATCTTCCACATGGATTCCCATGCCTTCCCAGCAACAATGGAAGGCACAGAGAAGAGAAGATGCTGTGAAGGCATAGCTTACCCTACCCCGTGTTTTCAGAAGGGCTCTGTTCCATTTGTTCTAGAGGTCTCAAGTTAGCAGTTGATGATAACCAGACCCAAACCTAGAACTAGCAGGCTAGTACCCACCTGCAGGAGACAATTCATCTTCTTGAGATCGCTTAGTTATTGTTGTGACACGGCTGATGAATCGCTCTTTGTTTTCTCTCAATGTTCTGTATACCTGGAGACAGACAAGGAGATATTTACCTTCCATATCTCACAGCATCAAGGCACCATCCTGCTTCTACCCCCCAAAAGGCTTCTGCCTATCCTGCTTGCTCAGAAAAGCCATCTGCTTTCAATTAAACCACAGGGATCAAAATATACCTCACTGAAAAAAGTGCCTGTAAAGGTATGTATATACAGCTACAAGAGGAATGCAGTCAGAAAATGGTCTGCTCTGCATGTGGAGTGATGAATCTTAGTTGTCTGGTTGCTTTCCACAGGCAAGCAATCCACCTTTCTGCAGATGTTTGGCCTTTGGGCTGCAGACCTGTTGCCAGAGGAACCAGATGCAACAATACAATACAGATACGATTATGTGGTACAGACAAGGAGGGAATGTCTTTCAGGACATCAGGTTAACTTCCAAGAAAAATTGTTAACATGGAGAAATAAAAGACAATGAGACTGCTGGAAGCAGGTCACCATGTGGTATTTGCCCCACCATTAACAAATCAGAGGGAAGCAAATAATCTTTAAGGCAAAACCTAGCCCTGTGAATAATCCTTAATGCTGCAGCTGATGCCAAACCACCTACCGTTTGCTAACCGAGTGCTACGACACCCAGACTGTGTCTGAACAAAAGTCCCTTGGGGAACTGAAATCTCTTTTACTCCCGAGACATTCTGCATGTTCCCCATCTCCACAACTGGGTGTTTTAGAACACAGCAAACGCTCCCAGACAAGAACTAGGAATTTAATGCCAGGCACAAAAAAGAGCACAGGCAGCCCAAAGCATATCCAGGGAGCTGAAACAATGTCAAAAATACTGGAAAACAAGAACTCATCAGTGTTGAAAAGAATTAAGATAAAGATGTTTTTTAAAGCCTTTTCCTTAAGCATATAAGAGTCAAGGTTAACAAAACTGAAATTATTTGATGAAGTCCCTTGAAATTAAATCCCTGAGGCCAGGGAGCACAAAGACAGCTTAGTTACACCACTAACTCGGTGTGAGACAGAGAAAGGTGCCCTCCCTCCGCCCGCTCACCCCAGGAAAACACAGGTATTTAAGCGTCTTACATAAACTCCTGTCCCAGTGACCGTTCCTCCTACAATTAAGTATAACAATAGGTTGCTGCCAGCTTTGCCAGGAACACCTGAAGACGTCAGTGATCTAGAAGGGCATCTTAGGTGATGACATTGCAAAACTGTAGGTGAAGACAGGCAATGAGAGAGAAGAGAGGGACAGAGCTGAGTATTAAGACTCTTGATTAAACAGATCTTGGGAAAAGCAGAATGTGCTTTGTAATTTCAGTTACCTCGCTTGCTAAAAAAGTACAGCAGGGCACAGGAGAGAATATTAAAGGAACAGGAAAAGTTTTCCTTCATGCACCATTTTGAATTTTTTTAATTTCCCAGGAGCCTTCTGCACGTGAAGAGTTTCACTGTAAACTTTAATTGAACACGATCCTCTAAGAGAAAGGATTTTGAAACAGAGATCTGTGTGATGTAAGTGTAGGACCCATCGCTCCCAGGTAACGCTGCCCCTCTTCTGTCTGGGAACATGATTTACTCTCTAAGTTGGGCCGAAAGGCTTTATCCTTTTGCACCTTTTGAGCAGGACACAAGGCACTCACCAACTGGGGGCTGGTTTGGTAGACTTACACAAGCTACACACATGTTCTGGTTTGAGATCTGGCAAAGAAAGGTTTGCTTTGGTATTACAAGTATTCGCCATCCAGCTCTCCCTGATCTAGACGCTACTGTCATGTACAAGGCAACGGGCAGAGCTGTGGTTGGTCACAGCAAGTGAAAAAAGTGTGCATTTACAGTAAAAAACACCTAAAAGGTAACTGAAATTACAGTTAAAAAAATAATTATCATAAGAAGTTAATTTCCAGCCAGCTCAGTTAGCTCCCCTTGAAGTTTTCCGAAGGAAGAAGTGGCTACAGAGACAAAAAGCTGAGTAAAGTTAGCTGAAGGAGAGCAAATGCTTGAGAGGAGAGATGTATTGCAGCTTCTTTCCACGAACTACCTTTCTACTTACATAGACACCCGCTCCTAACGTTGACAAGCCCACAATAAGGACAAAACCAGAACTACCGCCTCTGCCCCCGGGCACACCAGAGCTAGCCACTTGTCTGCTCATCTGCACTTCTACCGGCACATTCCAGCGCTGCAACAAGGTGCCTGAGGACACAATTTATTAGAGAAAAAAAAAAAAAAACACAGCACAAAAAGACTGTCAATACAAAGTTAGGTTTTGAAATTCAGAGACCAAGTAATTCCTGACACCAAGCAAACACTGCTGCTCGCTCGAAACGCCCCGAACCACATCTGAGTGGCTGCAGAAAATCACTCCCTGCCACAACAAACGGCTCCAGGCAGCTGTGGGTACCAAACCCATCTGTGAGATCAAAGGGCAACCGAACAAATTAACAGCAGGAACAGCTACTGGGAAGGGAGAAAGGCTGACTCCAGCTGGAGGTGCCTTCAAGCCACGTATAGCTGGGAGCACTCTGTACATCAGAGACAGTGCGTGCTGCGTGCCTGCTGTCCCTGCGCCCGGCAGGCGCTGCTCTGAAGATGCACTTTGCTCCACCCACACGTGAGCAGAGGCTACCGTGACCTCGTGAGGACGAGCAGAGGTACGGGTACACCAGCACAGAGCCCCTCGGCTGACAGCTGGTCCCCCAGCGGTAACCTGTGTCTGCTGCCAGCACAGCCCGGAGGGAAGGAGGAGCGAGGTTTGCCAGTGCAGACGAGGGCGTGCATGCGAGACCAAGAGCACCCGAACAGCGGTTTAACGTTGGGATTTACTCCAGCTCAGCCGCAGGCTCCGCCTGGCCCAGCGAGGTCTCCAAAGAGGGGTTGGAAGGCGGCCGGAGCTCGCAGAGGTGGTTGGGTTCTTCTGCAGAGCTCCACTCGCCACCTCCGGTAACACCCGCGCAGCGTGCCCGGCTCAGCTCCGCGCCCGGCTCCGGCCCCGCGCCCGGCTCCGGCCCCGCGCCCGGCTCCGGCCCCGCGCCCGGCTCCGGCCCCGCGCCCACACCCGCCGCTCCCCGAAATACCGATGTTCTCCCTCCCGTTCGCTCCTCCACCACCCCGGGCCCGCTCCACCCCACACGGCGTTCCCCCGGGCCTCCCGGGAGGTGGGGGGGGAGCTGTCGGTCCTGCCGGCGCACCGAGGGCACCGCAACGCCCCGGTTTCACCGCCAAAAGCCTCTCTGAAATGACCTCCCGGTTCGGCAGCGCCCGGGGCCGCTGGCAGCGCGGTGCCGGTGCCCTGTGCCCGGCTAACGGCAGCCGGGAGCCCCCCGCGCACGCCGCGGCTTTGGCAAAGAGCGGCTGCCGAGCGCCGCCGGTCTGCCCGGGCAGCGGCCCGGCGCGGGGGGAGGGCTCTGGGCCGCCGCTCCGCCCAGGCACGGGCCCGGTACCACGGGAAGGGGCGCGCGGGGGTAAACCAGCGGCAGGACCCCTCCGCCACCCCCGCGGAGCCCCGGTCCTGCCGTCCCACGCGAGCTCCGAGCCTTACGCACCGGCAGGGCCCCACCATCCCGCCCGCCGCGGTGCGGGGGGACACCGGTCCCGGCTCACCTGCAGCGGCACGGCCCCGCGGCGCGGGGCTGAGGGGGCGCAGGGCGCGCGCCAGGCCCCCCGCGGAGGCGGCGGCCACGCGGCAGCGAAACATATTGCCGGTCGCCTCGCGCCGCTCCCGGTCCCCCCGGCCCGACCCCGCCGCCCGCACAGCGCATGCGCTGCCGCCCGCGCCCCATTGGCGGCTGCTGCCGGGCCTCCGCCGCTCTTTCCGGGCAGCCCCTCTGCCCCGCCGTCTCTATGGTGGCACCACCGCCTGCGCTCCATTAGCAGCAGCTGGCGGGGCCTCCGCTGGCCCTTCTGGGCGCTCTTTCTGCCCCGCCGTCTCTATGATAGAGCCGCCATGTTGCGGCCGCCCCGCCGCATCCCGTGTCCGCTCCGCCGTGAGGCCGCCACCGCCACCGGGCCCGGCCGCCGCCTCCTTCTCTCCACGCCCATCTTCTACACGAACGGGCCGCCGCACATCGGGCACCTCTACTCCGCCCTGCTGGCAGACGCGCTGCACCGCCACCGCGGCCTCCGCGGCGCCGGCCCGGGCCGCCTCTCCACGGGTGAGTGTGGGCCCGCACCCTGCGGGACTGACCCCGCTCCCCTGGAGGTGTCCCCGTTCCCCGGGCCCCCTGGTTCGTTCCCAGGCCCCTGTGTCCCCGCAGGGCGGAGGGGGCAGTCCTCGCGCCCCGTCCCCCGCGTCACCCCGGCCTTTTGCCGTTGCAGGGACCGACGAGCACGGGATGAAGATCCAGCAGGCCGCGGCCGCAGCAGGGACGTCACCCCCGGAGCTCTGCGAGCGGATCTCGGGCCTCTTCCGCCAGGCCCTGTCCCAGGCCGCCATCTCTTTCACGGACTTCACCCGCACCAGCGAGCCCCAGCACCAGCGAGCCGTGCGCCATTTCTGGGGTGCCCTCCGGGACGGCGGGGCGCTCTACAAAGGGGCTTACGAGGGCTGGTACTGCACTCCCGAGGAGTGCTTCCTGCCCGAGAGCCAGCTGGCCGAGCGCAGGGACGCCCAGGGACGCCCCTACAAGGTGTCACTGGAGACCGGCCATCAGGTAACGGCCTGGCACCGTCCCGCTCAACGCCGTCCACGCCTGCAGAAGCACTGTGCACTCATCTGTGGCTCTGGTCTGGCCAAATTTGGGGGTGTTTAATGCTTCCCGTAGTCTTTTGTAATTGATGTCAGCTGAGACTCGCCTGTATTTCACAGAATGTCCCTTCTGTGTTCACAGCAGTGTGTGGCTGTGCAAGGGAGAGCTGCCAAAACCCCAGTTCCAGCCCTGTGCCATCGGAAGGGTTTGGCTGCTGGGTTCCATGGGCCACTGGCCTGGAAAGAGGGTTTTAAAGCAGAGATGAGAGACGTTAGCTGTGCGGAAGGATAAAGCAGAGGACAGCCAAGCAGCAGAACAGGCTGCCTGGGGAAGTTCTGCGGCCTCCATCCTTAGAGGTTTCAAACTGTGCCTGACTGAAGCCCTGAGTAACCTGTTCTAACCCCGTGCGTGACTCCGCTGTGAGCCAGAGGCTGGGCTAGAGACACCCTGAGTCACCCTGTGCTCCTGAGGGCAGGGCTGTTTGGAGGTCAGGAGAGACAGCACGTGGATTTCTCCGCAGGGCAGATGTTCCGTTTACTGTTCACAGACAAGCCTTGAGCTAAGGTGCTGGTTTTGTGGGTTGTTATAATTACATTTTTGTGCAACTTGTTTATGATTTGTGTAGGGAAGAATATTTCTCTTGGGGTGACCTTCTCCTCAAGTAAGCAAAGGTGGTATTTGCTACTGGCTGCTACTGGGATTACATAAATTCAACTCCATCATAAAGTGGTTTTGTACCACTAGGACTAATTATTCCTCAGGGGGTCTCACCTGAGGTGTGGTAGGCTCTTTACTGCTCACACTGAGAGTGAGGCACTCTCTGGCTCAGTAGGAAGTTGTTGGGCTCAGTGCTTGGAACGGAAACTCTCCTGTGTGATGCCAAAGCCTGTACTTTCTTATCCTAGAGCCTTATTTAGCTTTAAAAGTTAAGAATTCTTGACCTAGCTGTACATCTCGAGTGCCTTTACACAGCTCGCTCACACAGCATCTGCCCACAAAGTTTTTGTTGGTTTAGCTAAATATGTCATTTGATGAATTTCAGTGTGTGGGAGAAGGTCTGTCAGTACTTCAACGTGATTAGAGGCTGACCAAGTTAGCAACTGAGGCACATTAATGCTTAAACTGTGGGAAAGGAGGAACGTAGCACCTAGGAGAAAAGCAAAGGGTTGTCAGGAAGGCAGTAATTAACAACGTCATTTTGTCTTTTCATGATTTTCTGCTAGTAGTGCAGAACTACGTTTTAAGGAAGTGTGTTCTCATCCCCCCAGTTCTTGCCTGATGACACATAAATCTGGCAGGTGGAAAGGTTTTCCTTCCCTAGGGGCACGAGCACCTTTACAAGCAGTGTGCTGAGCCATCCCAAGTGCATGTGTTGCCCCAGGGAGGCCTTGTCTTAGGAGAGGAGGTTCCCCCTGGTCAGAGAGAGGTGCCAGGGGCTTCATGCAGATGGGGAGCACGCCCAGATTCAGGGATTCCCTGCTGAGAATGCTGTGTGTAACTGGAAAACTGTTTGCAGAGCGTTTGGGCCATAATTCTTTTCTCTCCTGCCTCCTCAGGTGCACTGGACCAAAGAGGAGAATTACATGTTCAGGCTCTCGGCGTTCCGGGATCCGTTGCGCAAGTGGCTCCAGGACGACCCGCATGCCATTTCCCCTCGCCCTTTCTACCAGTGTGTGCTCCGCTGGCTGGAGGAAGACTTGCCGGACTTGTCCGTGTCCCGCGAGAGCAGCCGGCTGCAGTGGGGCATCCCTGTCCCCAGCGACTCCACGCAGACCATTTACGTGTGGGTCGACGCCCTGGTGAACTACCTGAGCGTGGTGGGGTACCCCGAGGCGCACGGCGAGTGGTGGCCTGCTGCGCACCACGTGGTGGGCAAGGACATCCTCAGGTTCCATGCTGTCTACTGGCCAGCACTGCTGATGGCGGCGGGGCTGGCTCCCCCCGAGCGGATCTTTGTGCACTCCCACTGGACTGTCCGTGGGCAGAAGATGTCCAAAAGCCTCGGAAACGTGATTGACCCCTTCGCCTGCATCAGCCGGTACACGGTGGACGGATTTCGGTACTTCCTGCTGCGGCAGGGCGTCCCTGAGCGGGACTGTGACTTCTATGATGAGAAGGTGGTTAAGCTAGTGAACTCGGAGCTGGCCGATGCGCTGGGGGGGCTTCTGAACCGGTCAACAGCCCTCAGCATTAACCCCAGCAACACTTACCCCTGCTTCTCAGAGTCTTGTTTTCCAAAGGTCTTGGGTGACGGGGAGACAAAAGGCATGGGGAGGGCTTCTGCTGAGGACTACGAGTTGGTGGCATCTGTGGCTTCTCTGCCTCTGCAGGTTGCGAGTTATTTTGAAGGTTTCCAGATCTACAAGGCTTTAGAGTGCATTTCCCTGTGTGTAAGGCAGACCAACAGTTTCTTCCAGAGACACAGGCCATGGAAACTCGACCGAAAAGACCCATCAGAGCAGCTCTGGCTTGACACCATCATCCATGTGACGCTGGAATGCCTGCGTGTGTTTGGGACCCTCCTGCAGCCCGTCATCCCGCACACCGCGGACAGGCTGCTCTCCAGGCTGGCTGTGGGGCCGGGTGAGAGAGGTCTCTCGAGTTTGACGTTTCTGCCACGCTACAGCGGGAAGCCATGTCCCTTTGAAGGGAGGCAGCTTGGACCTGACACCGGCCTCTTATTTCACAGGCTGGAGAAGCCAGAGCAGCAGCGGACAGAAACCAGGAAGCTCTAGTCTGACAAAGCTGCTGTAAATAAAATCCCCCGGGAACTCCCGGAGAATGTGGTGGTTGTTAAAAGCTCTCAGCAGTGGTGACAAGTGGATGAGGGTAAAACCGGACTGCACAGGGCTGTGGTGTCCTGCCAAGTGACTGCACAGGCCTCTTGCTCCACGGGGGGAGTGGGCAGCTCGGCCACATGGGTTGTGTGAGCAGGGCCAAGAGCTAGGAGAGCTGCTGGGGAGCACCCTTGAGGGGACACCTGCTGAGCTGAGCTGGTGACAGGATCAACTGAAGACACAGCCTAGGGTTCCAATGTGGCAGCTTTTTCCCTCGTATATTTTACGGGACTTAAAAAGCGTCTGAGGGAAATATTTATCCCCTTGAAACAGGGAACTCTTCCTATACAGTCTTGGGGCTCCAGTAGAGCACCCTCTTGCCTAGGTCTCCTCCCGGCCCCTTTGCCTTGTCTCTCCTGCCATGAGGAGCAGGTCAGGTGCTGCTGAGGACATTTTAAAGCCGAGTGTGGCAGCCAGTCCGCTCAGCAATGGCAGGTCCCAGGCTGCTCGCTCCAGGATCCCTGCTCAGGCTGGCATGGACCCCGCGTCTCCAGGAGGATCCAGCTGTCCCTGAGGAAAGAAAGGGTCTTTCCCAGGGCCTCCTGGGAGGTGTGTCTGCTCAGGCAGGGACAGTTCAGGTCACCCGTGAGAAGGTAGGCAGGTCCCCTTACCCTCCCTCCATCCGGCCCTGGATGCACCCTTCAGGCTGCAGACCTCCGTGTCCCCATGCCGTGGGTGCTGGCTGCCAGCACCGGGACCTGCTGCCCTGCTCCACCTGCCCCGACCCGTCCCCCATCATCTCTGATGCTGACAGCAGCTGATGGCAGTGCCACCACACCGGGGACACGGGCAGGAGGCCCGACTCATCTCCCACGGGAGATCTTTTGAGCGTGAGGGTGTTCTGCCCCTGCTTTCTGGTCGCACTGCTGCCCCTGGGCTGGTGTCCCCGCGGGAGGTGACCGCTGTCGCTGCCCTGCCGCTCCCTGCCGGCCCGGGCTGCGGAGGCGGTCGGTGCCCGGATCAGCCCCGTGCCCGGCCGCCCTCAGGGGGGCCCTGGCCGGGTCCTCCCGCCCCGGCGTAGGGCTCGGCGGGGCCAGCGGGTGGCGCGGGGACGGGGCGAGGGGCGGGGCCGTAGCTGTGCGTGGGGCGGGGCCAGTGCGTGGGGGCGGTGTCAGTGCGTGGGGCGGGGCCGTGCTGGTGCCGGGGCCGTAGCCGGTGCGTAGGGCGAGGCCGTGCCGGGCCAGGGCCGGTGCGCGGGGCGGAGCCGTGCCGCTGCCGTGGCTGGCGCGGCCCCATGACACGGTGAACCGGCGGCAGCGCGGGATGGCGGCGGGCGGCGGCGGGCGGCCGCCGGGCCCCGACTCCTCGCTGGAGCCCTACGTGCAGACCCGCATCTTCAAGATCATCGTGATCGGTGACTCCAATGTGGGCAAGACGTGCCTGACCTTCCGGTTCTGCGGGGGCACCTTCCCCGACAAGACCGAGGCCACCATCGGCGTGGACTTCCGCGAGAAGACGGTGGAGATCGAGGGGGAGCGCATCAAGGTGGGCCACGGCAGCACCGGCCCCGGCCCCGGGCTGGCGGGCAGCAGCACGGGCAGCCAGCCCTGCCCCGGGGCCGCCTCTTTGCACCCCAGGGCCTTTCCTGCGTGCAGCCCATGTCACGGGGGGACCGGGGAGGTCCCCGGGCTGCAGAGCCGCTGCCTGAGCCCGGCACTGCCGCCTCGTCCCTGGCGATGCGGCTGGAGCCTGAAGGGACAGCGAGGGCCGGAGTGCTGCCGTGCTCCCCACACCCCCGGGCGGCCTCTGGCTGCAGGGGCCGGAGCTCTGCGCAGGACCCCGGGCGGTCCGGGGGAGCAGACGGGTGCAGCTGGCAGCGGCCGCGCCGAGGCCGGGAGCTCACCCGGTTGCGGTGCGCTTGGCAGCCGCGGTGTTGGTGCCAAAGGCCGCTGTTGGCCAGCACCGGGAGGGCACAGCCCCAGCAGGACCCGGACAGGATGGGTTTGCTGTACAGAGGCTGGGGTGACGCTTGTTAGAAAGGCATCAGCCCACCCCAGAGAGCTGTGGCTGGTGTGCCAGAGCAGGTCTGCGGGTCGACCACGGCCTGGGGAGCGCAGTGTGGAGCTGAGCTTGGCCTGCCCGGTTAGGGGGGCCCGCACGGCAGTGTCCGTGGGTAGGTCCAGCCCCACGGAGCTGTGCTGGCGTGAGCTGTGCAGGCTGGCAGGAAGCCTCTCTTGCTGCTGCTAGCTGGAAAATGTTGCCAGGCTTTCTGCCTCTGGGTATTATTTGTGCTCCAGCAGGCAGGAGTGGGAGGCAGGGCTGCAAATAGGCCTTTTCCTGGGACCACACGTCCAAGGGAGGAGGTGAGAGGTGGGAGAGGTGCCCTCCCTCTCCTGCTCTGCCCACACAGAACAGCCCAGGAGAGACCAGCAGGGAAACAAGTGAGCAGCAGCTCCTCTTTGCCAGCGTTTTTCCGCTCTGAAAGACTCTGGGGCAGGTGCTGTCTCAGGGGGTGCAGGGTGATTTGGATTAACCTGGACGTGTTTGGTCCCTATTGCCAGGACCGTGGACAGGTGGCTTTTGAATACCTCTAAGGATGGAGGCTCCACGACTTCCCTGGGCAGCCTGTGCCAGTGCTCAGTCAGTGGGACACAGTGGAAGGTGTTTCCTGGGGTTCAGAGGGAACCTCCTGCATTTCAGTGTGTGCCCACTGCCTCTGGGCCTGGCACTGGGCACCACTGCAAAGAGCTGGGCTCCCTCCTCTCTGTAGTCTCCACCAGGTATCTATACACATTGGTAAGTTCCACCCCCCTGAGCCTTCTGTTCTCCAGGCTAAACAGTCCCAGCTGTCTCAGTATTTCCTCTTGGAGGGTCACTCCAGTCCCTTCATCATCTTCATGGCCCTTTGCTGGACTCTCTCCAGTCCATGCCTCCCTGGTACTGGGGAGCCCAGAACTGGCCATAGCACTCCAGGTCTGTCCTCACCAGCCCTGAATGAAGGGAGTGGATCACCTCCTTTGCTGGCAGTACTTTGTTTACTGCAGCCTGGGGTGCCGTTCTGGCGGTGGCCTTTGTACGCTGCTGGCTCGTGTTCAGCCTGGTGCCCATCAGGATCCCCAAGTCCTTTTCTGCAAAGCTGCTTGCCAGCTGGGTGGTCCCCAGCATGTCCTGGTGCCTGGAGTTGTTCCTCCCCAGGGGCAGGATTTGGTGCTTCTCTTTGTGGAACTTCATGAGGTCCATCTGGATGGCAGCACAACCATCTCGCATCCTACCCACGCTCCTCCCAGTTTGGTGTCCCCTGTGCACTTGCTGAGGGTGTGATCTGCCCCACTATCCAGATCAGGAACGAAGATGTTGAACAGGACTGGTTCCAGCATTGACCCCTGGGTTACACTGCTAGTTACCAGTGTTCCAACTAGACTTTGTGTCACTGATCACCACCTTGGAGGCCCAAAAGCTCAGCCAGTTTCCAATCCACCTTACTGCCTGCTCATCCAGCCAGGAGCTTGTTGGCTCCTCTGTCACTTGGGTCATCAGTGCCCTCCAGGATGCTCCTGGATTGCTCGTGCCCTGCTGTGCTGTCCTTCCTGCAGCTGTTGGGGTGGCTGAAGTCCTCCATGAGGACTAGGACCTGCAAACATGGGGCTGCTCCTGTCTTACCTGCTTGTTCTTCCTGCTCAGGTGGCCTGTAGCAGACACCCCCTACAGTGTCACCCATGCTGGTTTGCTCTTTAACCCTCACCCCCAAGCTCTCAGTTGGCTCCTCACCCATCCCCAGAGCTCCGTGCCCTCCCGCCGCTCTCTCGCACAAAGGGTGGCTCCCCCTCCTCATCTCCTCTTTGCCCTCACTCCTCTGTATGTACCACTGTGTAATTGTCGGGGTTCTCTTTTGTGGCGTAGGATTAGGTGGACAAATGCCCTGATGTGGCGCAAGAATGTTTGTGAGATGAGAAGTGCTTTGTGCAGTTCGTTTCTGTGGTGGGGATGGTGCTCGAGTGCGTCGGGAAGAGGCCGCGCAGCACGGAGCAGTGCAGCAGCAGGGAGCTGTAGGAGGGCTGCCCACGAGGTGTTACCAAGTCGGGTAAGTCACTGGGCAGGGACTTGTCTTGCTGGAAAGCGTGCTGCCAGTTCCCTTCAATACAGAGGATCAGGAAATGGGATGTGCTGTGCAGAGCCTCACACCTGCCTGTGAATATGGAAGGTGAATGAAGTGCTGACGTGATCTCTCTTGCTAGACGAGCTGGGCTTGCTTGGCTGAACTGCCCAAGCACGTGCCCTGGCCTCTACAGCCCTGGCACTGCCACCACAGGCCCAAAGGCTTCTGTAGCTCATCCATCCATCCTGGTTGGTCTAGTAAGAGATTGCCCCTCGCTGCAATGGTCTGTGCCCTGCCTCAGGGCTGCGGGGAGCCCTCCGGGTCTTCCTGCAGGGAGGTGAGCAGCGGCCCCGGGGCACTGCCCGGCGCTGCTGTAGCCTGCTCTCGTCTGCTTTGCTTCCCAGGTGCAGGTGTGGGACACGGCTGGCCAGGAGCGGTTCCGGAAGAGCATGGTCGAGCATTACTACCGCAACGTGCACGCCGTCGTCTTCGTGTATGATGTGACAAAGATGACGTCCTTCACCAACCTCAAGATGTGGATCGAGGAGTGCAACGGGCACGCCGTGCCCCCCCTTGTCCCCAGGGTGCTTGTCGGCAACAAGTGTGACTTGAAAGACCTGATCCAAGTGCCATCCAGCATGGCTCTGAAGTTCGCCGACGCTCACAACATGCTTTTGTTTGAGACCTCGGCCAAGGACCCTAAGGAGAGCCAGAACGTGGATGCCATTTTCATGTGCCTGGCTTGCCGGCTGAAGGCGCAGCGCTCGCTGCTCTGCCGGGACCTGGAGGGGCGGCCGGGCCAGGCCCGCAGGCTGGAACCAACGCACGACGCCAGCGGTAAAGCCTCCTGTCCCTGCTGAGCCGGGCTCCGCCGCCCTCTGTCACGGGCACCCCAATAAAGTCTCTGCGCCTCCGCTCAGCTCTGGGTCTTGCTTTGCGCGGCTCGGCGCGATTCGGCTACATTCGGCTCCGCTCGGCGCGTTTCGGCTACATTCGGCTCCGCTCGGTTCCGCTCGGCTCGGTTCGGCTCCGCTCGGCTCCGCTCGGAAGGAGGAGGCGGAGCTCAGTGCACAGTGCGCGTCAGCGGGCGGCGCATGCGCAGTACGTGGCGCCGCCACTATGAAGTAAGTCGGCGGGAGGGGAGGGCGGTTGGGCCTTGTTCCGTTCCTGGTGTTGACGGTGCCCTCGCTCGCAGCCCCTTGACGAAAGTGAAGCTGATCAACGAGCTGAACGCGCGGGAGGCGGAGCTGGGTGTGCAGGAGGCGGTGTCGTGGCACGCGGAGTACAAGGACAGCGCCTGGATCTTCGTCGGTACGGGCCGGGCCGCAGAGGGAGCGGTGGGGCCGGGCCCGGCCGGGCCTGCGCGGTGCCGGTGCTCCCTTTCCTCCTCTCCCTCTCCCCGCAGGAGGGTTGCCCTACGAGCTGACCGAGGGGGATGTCATCTGCGTGTTCTCACAGTAAGTGCCGCGGCACCCGGGCCTGTCGTGCCCCCGCCGGTGCCTGGGATGCTAAGAGTGTGTTACAGGTACGGGGAGGTGGTCAACATTAACCTGGTGCGGGACAAGAAGACCGGAAAGTCCAAAGGCTTTTGCTTTCTGTGCTATGAGGACCAGAGGAGCACCATTCTGGCCGTTGACAACTTCAACGGGATCAAGGTGAGCGCAGCAGCCTGGGACGGTGAACCCAGAGTGCCCGGGGAGCCGTCTGTGCCCTCTGTGCCCTTGCTAACTGTGTGACCCCTCCTAGATCAAAGGGAGGACGATTCGAGTGGACCATGTGGCCAACTATCGGCCCCCCAAAGACTCCGATGACTTAGATGACGTCACAAAAGCCCTCCACGCACAGGGGTGCGGGGTTAAAACACCGCCTCATTCATCATCCGATTCCCTGTCAGAAGATGACGATGTGCCTGTGAAAAAGCAAAAAGGTGAGGTTGTTCCTGCCAGTCTCGGCCCTGGTGGCAGTGTATGCACAGAGCCCGTGGCCTCACAAGGGCCCTTTGCTCAGGGGAACACCACGGACCAGTGTGCTCTGGAAAAGAGCCACAGCTCTTCTGTCCAGGCTTCACTCTGTGGTCCCCTGAGGGGTGTCTGGGTGCCTATATTTAGCCCTTTCCTGTGAATCTCCTCCCCCAACCTCTGAGGAGCTGTATCTTGCAGACAATAATAGCACTTTTTTTGGAAAGAAAAAAGCCTGCCAGGCTGCAGGGTTACTGCAGGGGGTGGCAGTGCTCTGGGGGACGGGGAGAGGGAAGGAAGAGTATCACTTCATCTTAAAATCTGGATGCTGCTGCTGAAGGACTAGGGTGCTGTAGATGTGTGGAATGACCATTACATGGCCTCTGCAAGATAACTGAATTGGATAGAATATAAACGCAGCAGAGTCTGTGCCTGGAAACTGAAGCCAAAGAAAGTAGGGGGGGGGGCTGGAACAGATGGCCCTTAAAGGTAGGATGGCTGGAGCTGGAGGAGAAAAGTGTCAGGGCTGGAAGTGGAATAGGATCTCTCTGGGGGGAAGTGGGCTGTGAAGGACGAACTTGAAATGGGAGGGGAGTTGGCAAGGCGCCGCGGTGCAAGGCAGGGCTTGGGGGGCTGAGGTGGTGCTCGCAGGACTGAGGTTGGACGTGGCGTTGCAGGTACGGAGAGAAGCAGGCAGGAGCGGCAAAAGCCGAGCGCGCAGGCTGCCAAGAGGCTGGTGCCCAGCGAGGAGGGGCACCCCAGAATCAAGATCAAGAAGGAGAAGGAGGACCCTGCCTACGAGCGCTACGCCAGCGGGAGCCAGCAGCCCGGGAGGGGCTCCCCGAGGAAGCCTGCGGGCAGGATGCAGCGAGAGGAGGAAGAGCGCAGGCACGAGAGGCCTTCGGAGAGAAGAGGGGAAAAGAGCAGCCACGACCAGAGGGGACAAAGCAGTTTGTGGGACGAGACGGAGAAGAGGGAGGAGGGCAGCAGGAAGGGTGATGGGCACGGCAGCCGGCGGGGGGAGTGTGCTGAGGGAGGCAGATCCCGGGAGCACGGAGCCAGGGAGTCCCGGCACAGGGAGCGGGGCTCTGGGAGAGGCTCCAGCCGCTGCTGAGCCCTGGGCGAGCGCTCACGGGGCCGAGAGAGGCCGGGAGCCTCCCGAGCGGCTGCACCCCTCGTCTCCTCCCCTTGGTTTCTCGCTCCTTCCTCGCTGCCTGTGCTGCAGGCTGGGATGTGAGTTCTGTTGTCTCCTCCTTGCAGCGTTGGACTCGGGTGTGCTGGGACACTGCGGCGTGAGGGTCACTGGGACCAGGGGATGCTCTCCTGCCCCATTCCCGTCGGGGTGTCCCCTCTTATGCTGCAGAGAGGGACGGGTGGGTGTTGTGTCACCTTCACACGCCAGATTTGGGTCCCCAGAGCTGCGCTGGGGTGTCAGTGCCAGTCACTGTGGTGGGGTTTGTTATAAATAAAACAATTTTTGTAATAAACGGTACCCGTTATCCAGCGGGGAGCCCTGGTAACGGGCCAGGGCGTGTGGTGTTCTTCCTCCTTGGCCCAAAGCCCGCAGGGGCTGGAGATGGAATCAGGGGGTGCTCAGTGATGGCAGGAGGGGGGGTCAGGCTCTGCTGTGGGCTTGGGGAGGTGTCCGGGTTCCTCCCTGCTGGAGGGGGGGCGTTTGGGGGGGCTTTTCACCCCCTGAACAGCGGGGACGGGGCCCTGGAGGCTGAGGAGGCGCCGCCGGGGCTGGATTTGTGTGTGGCCGCGGAGCCCGGGGGGAACCGGCCTCCTCTGTCCGGCCGGGCCCTGCTCCCTCGGTGTCCCGGCCTGGGGCCGCCAGGGGGCGCACGCGGTCCCCACGCCTGCGCCTCGCCGCGCCCCCTCCGCATCGCTCCGCCCCGCCTCTGCCTTCCGGTTCCGGTGGTGGTTCCGGTTCCGGTGGCGGGCGCAGGTGTGCGGCCCCGCCCCGCCATGCCATGTCCGCGCTGAACTGGAAACCCTTCGTGTACGGCGGGCTCGCCTCCATCGTGGCCGAGTTCGGTGCGGCGGCGGGGCGGGGCTGGCGGGGCGGGGCGGGGCTGGCGGGGCGCTGACGGCCGCTGTCCCCGCAGGCACCTTCCCCGTGGACCTGACCAAGACGCGGCTGCAGGTGCAGGGGCAGAGCGCCGATGCGCGGTTCCGCGAGGTCCGGTACCGCGGCATGTTCCACGCGCTCTTCCGCATCTGCCGGGAGGAGGGCGGCCGGGCCCTCTACTCGGGGTGAGCGCGGCCGGCACGGGGCCCCCCCATCCCCGGGCCCCCCCTCCGCCCGGCCCGGGACTCCCCCATCCCCGGGACCCCCCTCCGCCCGGCACGGGACCCCCCCATCCCCGGGACCCCTCTCTGCCTGACCCGGGTCCCCCCCGTTCCTGTGACCCCTTCCCTCTGCCTGCCCTAGGTCCCCCGCTTCGCCTGCCCTGGGTCATCCCCCCATCCCCGGGAACTCCCTCCGCCTGCCCCAGGTGCCCCTCCCCGGTCCCCCTCTGCCCTCGCCATGTCCCCGCGCTGGCGGGGTTCAGCGGTTGGCTGTGTCCCCCAGGATCGCCCCCGCCTTGCTGCGCCAGGCCTCCTACGGCACCATCAAGATCGGCATTTACCAGAGCCTGAAGCGGCTCTTTGTGGATCGCATGGAAGGTCGGTGTCCGTCCCCAGCCCAGTCCCTCCGCTCCCCCCTGCCCCCAGCTGTGGATTCCCATGGGAGCTCCCCTGCCCTCCCGCGGTGTCTGTGCAGTGGGAGCAGGGCTGGGTCCCAGCACGGGTGTGCTCTGGCTGTGCCTGGCACTGTCCCCCCAGCACTGTCCCACCCCCAGCATTCACCTGTTTGCAGTGTTAAAGCCAAAAAAGAGATGTCATGGCCCAAAAAAGCAGTGTCATTGCCCAGGGCAGGGGGCAGTCCCCATCCCTGGGGGGATTTCAGGGCCATGTAGATGTGGTGCTGAGGGACATGGGGCAGTGGGGACTGGGCAGTGCTGGGTTAATGATTGGACTGGGTGATCTTAGAGGTCTCTTCCAACCAAGGTGATTCTGTGAAAAAAGAGGTCCATCATTGCCAAAGAAGAGGTGTCCTCGGTGTCACCTCCGCTTGCTGACCAGTCTGGGGAGGAGCTCACGCCCCGTCCGTACGTGGATGTGGTGCCTGGGCTGAAGGGTTCAGCAGCGCCTCTGCTGCTGCCCAGTGTGTGCCTTTGGCTTGGCCCCCACCGCGGGGTGGGGTGTCCCGTGTGCCCAGTGACGAGGGGAGCAGCAGCAGCCTGGTACGCGCTCGCTCAAGGAGCACCAGAACCCACACACGTGGTTTTAAACCCCGCTGCGACACCCGTGACTATGGCACCGCCATTCCCGCCCGGGGACCCGGCAGGCACCGCGCCAGCGAGGGGCTGGGCAGTGCCACACACCAGAGCTGCTCCCCAGGGCTGCTCCGTGCCGCCCAGTGTTCCCAGTGCCGGTGTCGCTGTCTGAGTGTTTGTCTCCCTGCAGGCTGGGGGCAGCCATGGCCTGGTCTCCGGGAAGTGCCGTGGTCAGTACCAGCGAGGGGCTGTGCCTTTCCCAGTGTAACCACCACCCTAATGCTGGGCCTGGGAGTCTGGGACCCTCCCACCCCCCAGAACTAATGCAGCTAACGTTCTCTGCCGGGCTGTTCTCGAGGTGGCGGCGTGTTCTGCACGTGGCCGGGGCTCCAGATCCAAGCGAATCGGTGTCGGGGTTCAGAAGGGTCGGGTTGTCCCTCTCTGTCCCCCTCGGCTTCTCTCCATCGTGAGAGATGCACCGCTGACATCCAGGGTGATTGTTTGAAATTCCCACGCGCCGCAGCCTGTTCCTCCTCTGATCAGCCCAGGCCCCTTCCCCCTGCTGGGCGTCCCAGCGGCCGCTGTCCGTCTGTCGGGCGCGGGGACAGAGCTGCCTGAGCTGGTGGCAGTGGGGCAGCCTC
Organism: Podargus strigoides; assembly: GCA_028020825.1. NCBI lineage: Eukaryota > Metazoa > Chordata > Aves > Caprimulgiformes > Podargidae > Podargus > Podargus strigoides. The sequence continues at coordinate 21,667,279 of CM051631.1, read as the reverse complement.
TGCCGGGGCGGCTCCACCGCGCGATTGGCAATCTGAAACGCCCTGCTCTGCCCGGAGCTTTCGCTGCTTCGCTGCCACCTCTGCTCCTCCTCTCCCCAGCCTCAGGACCTGACTTTCCTTTCTGGGTTGCAGATGAAACGTTGCTGATCAACGTGATCTGCGGCGTGGTTTCGGGGGTGATCTCCTCCGCGCTCGCCAACCCCACGGATGTGCTGAAGGTAAGGGGTGTGCCTGGCCAGGGGTGGCTGCTGCCTGGGGGCTGGTTGGGAGCTGCTGCAGCGAGGTGCTCTCCAAGCCACTGCTGGCAGCAGTTCTGCTCATCTGGGGTCTTCTGTGAATGGGGACAGAAGCTCAGAGCAATAAACAGATGTTTTAAAATGCAGCTCATAAAGGTGATGAAATCTGTTCTGGCGAGGGCGGTGTCCTCTGGGTGAGGCGTGTGGAGCATAGCCAGCTACTCATCGCCTCCTCCCTCCTGTCCCTGTGGTCACTGGGGTCAGGGTATCCCTGCTCCGAGCAGAGAGAGCCTGGAGAGCCTTCCCACGCTCCTCCTTGTGCAGATCAACTGTCCCAGCCCGTGTTCAGCGAGGGCAGGCCTTGGGCATTGCTCCTCTCCTCTGAGTTCTGTGCCCTGTCCCTGCCCTGTCCCTGCCCCGTCCCTGCCCCGTCCCTGCCGCCAGCAGCCGCTGCACGGTTTGCAGGGAGCGGGCACGTGCATGGCGGTGCCTGCTCCCAGCTGCAGGTCCTCTGAGCCGGTGTCTCTCCCCCTGTGCCTCCCGCTGACTCTCCCGTGTCTTTCAGATTCGGATGCAGGCTCAGGGCAGCCTGTTCCAGGGTGGCATGATCGGCAGCTTCATCGACATCTACCAGCAGGAGGGCACCCGAGGCCTCTGGAGGGTGAGCACCTGCTGCTGACCCCCCAGTACCAGAACTGACAGCTTCCTCCGCTCTGCTGCACCCCGGTGCAGCCCTTGAAGTGACCCGAGGGTGGCTGCAGAGTTCTGCCGCTGGTTCCTGGGCAGGGGAGGAGGGTGGACCATAGCCCGATTGCGGTGTGCTCGTGGTGGGGAGGAGAGAAGCAGCGGGTGGTGAATCCAGCTGGAGTGACACTGCCACGGTGGGGGAATCCTTAGCTTTGGAGCAGAGCTGGGAGACTTTGAGCTGGTCTAGCCTGCAGCTGCAAGGTGTGGCAGGGGGGTAGGAGGTGGATTGTCAGCGAAAGGCCCCCGAGAGGAAGCTGGGGGGAGATGTTTTAGTATCTGCAGTCCCCAGGCAGCAGTCTGTGCTGTGACCAATGTCTGTGCCCTGCAGGGTGTTGTCCCGACAGCTCAGAGAGCTGCCATCGTGGTGGGGGTGGAGCTGCCAGTCTACGACATCACCAAGAAGCACTTAATTCTGTCAGGCCTGATGGGTGACACCATCTTTGCCCACTTCGTGTGAGTATTTGCTGCAGCTGCTGCGTTCCCCAGGCTGGGCAGGGGTGTGTGAAGCAGAGGAGCAGGGTGGGATGTGGGGTGAGACCTGTTTGTGAGCACGTGCTGTGGAGCTGCAGAGGGCAGCGTGGTACGTCCGAGGGATCCGCTGAGCACAGGTATCCCCAGAGGGACCTCCTGGGAGATGGAGCCTGGCAGAAAGCTGACGTGAAATGTCAGCCTGATTGCAGCTTGCTGACGACCAGACTGGTTCCACGTCTGCCCTACCTGTAGGGATCAGTTGGAAGAGCTGCTCCAGTCCCAGGTCCCCATCTGTGCTGACCCTGCCAGCTCACAGCCATTGCTGAAGAGCTCTGGGAGATGAACAGAGACTCACAAAGCTGACAAGACCCTGAGCAACCTCCCTAGTTTTGAAGTCAGCCTGCTCCAAGCAGGGGGTGGGTTAGAGACCTCCCAAAGTCTTTTTTATCACCTGCATTTTCCAGTTCTTCTGGCAGACACTTTATCTGGAGGTGCTGCAGTGCTGCTCTGAGGTTTGCCCGCTGTGGGCTGAGGGTGACGAGCACTAGCCCATACGTGGAGGGAGGAGGCTGGCAGCTGCGTGCTCCCTCTTGGTGCCTTTGCTCTTCCTCCCTCCTTGCCCAACCTGAAGAAATGTTTGCTCGGGTGAGAAGGATTTGTGCTTCCAAGAGGCTGCCTTCAGGTCTGTGTCACCTTGGCAGCACCCGAGCCACTTGCTGTGCTGCAGGCTGGCCCTGTGAGACCCAGCAGGGGCTCTGACAGGATCTGGGTTAGACAAAGCTGAGCGTTTCCCCTCCCCCAGCTCTGGTATGGTTCTGCCTCTGCTGGGTGGGAGCAGGTAGTGCAGGTAGTGTGTATGGCTAAATAAATGCCTTTCATAAAATCCAGTGAAGGGTGCTCTCTCGTGCTTGTGCCGTGGTCTGTCTGCACCAGACAGCCGTGTTCAGAGCTGTTCCTCTGCTCTGGTCTGTATCTAGCTCCAGTTTCACCTGCGGGCTGGCTGGGGCCATCGCCTCCAACCCTGTGGACGTGGTGCGGACACGGATGATGAACCAGAGGGCGATAGTGGGCAGCACGGAGCTCTATAAGGGCACTCTGGATGGCCTTGTGAAGGTACGGAGGTGAGGGGGGGCAAATCTCTGCTGGGGGGGCTGGCCAGGTTCACCACACGCCACTGATGGGTGCAGTCAAGCAGAGAAAGGCCTGGTCACTGTCCTGAGGTCACCATCAGCTTGAGCATCCTCCCAGCCTCAGGGGATGGGACTGTCAGGGATGCAGGCGGGTGAGGTTCACGTACTCGCACAGCCCAGCTGCCTCTCCATGGCGAGGGTCCATCCCGTGGCACGTGGGCAGAGCAGGGGCCTGGTGGGTCTCATAACTGATCTCTTTTCTCCGCCCAGACATGGAAGAGCGAGGGCTTCTTTGCACTCTATAAAGGGTTCTGGCCCAACTGGCTTCGGCTGGGTCCCTGGAACATCATCGTATCCTTCGTGTGCTGCCGGGGGCCGTGGGTACGGGCAGGCGGGGCAGACCAAGCTGTGAAGGGACGTGCAGAGCAGACACCCTGATGGGGAACATCTTTTGTCCCCCCTGTGGCAGCCCAGAGCAGACTCCTGTCCTGTGTGCCTGCTGCTGGGTCAGGTGACACAAAATCTGCTGGTGGTGGCTGCTGCTTCGACAGCTCCGAGGGCGGCCAGCGCAGGGACATCAGGGGGGTTCCTCTGGAGCGAGGGCTCTCCAGTGCTCGGCTGGTGACCTTCCCTTCGGACCCAGCTCCCGGCGGTGCTGCGGTGCCCGGGTCCGCCCTGTGCCCTGCTCTGCAGACCCAGCGCTGCCGGGTGGCTGTGCCAGGGCCTCGTGCCCTCTGAAACGGTGTGCACGGCTGATTTTAGAGGTGCCAGGCAGGGCTCAGAGCCAGCTCCCCTCCCCGGGGTCTGGGGCAGTTTGCTCCTGGGGCAGCTCTTGTCCCTCGGCTCCTCCCGGTGCGGATCGGTTCACGCAGCCTGGAGAGGAGATTCCCCAGGTGGTCTCGCCGGGCACAGCCTGGTGCTGTGGGCACGCCCCGTGCAGCTGCCTCCTGGATTTGTCCCAGTTCCTTGACGTTCCCCTCAGTTTTTTATCACATACGAGCAGTTGAAGCGCCTCCCGTTCTGACAGCCGGCTCCACTCCACGCCAAGACCTGCAGCAGGGCTTTGCTGCAGCTCCCTCTCCATCTCACCATGTTTCGCTGGTTTGGTACACGTGGCTCTGGGCTCCCCTCCCCGAAACGCGTGGTCCCCGAGCGTGATCTGCCTGGCGCGGGGCTGGGGGCCGGTGGCGGCGCCGCGGGTTTCCCCCACGGAGGCGACGAGGGTTGATGGTGTGCAGGGTCTGGGCCTGAAGCGATATCTTCTGTGAAGATCTCTGCGTTCCAGTGGCCGCTCGGCGTGGCTGTGGGGGTCGTGTGTGGTTTTCCGCCGTGCCCGGGGGAGGCTGCAGGCTGGGAAGGGGTCCTGTCGTGTTTCCTCGCAGAACCATAACCTCATTAAATTATTTATTGACTGGATGGCTTGAGCTGGTGTCTGTGTGGATTTACTGCAGGTGTATTCCTGAGCAGGCGGTGTGTCAGCCCTTGCAGAGAGCAGAAGCTGTTTGTTCAGCACACCATATATCTCTTCCCCCAAATGTACCTACATAAAGCAATCCTTAGGATTCATTACAACAGAAATGTTTCTAACCCGAAGTTTGGTGGTGGCAGAAGAGGATTTCTGAATATTGCAAAGTGAATAAATACGTGGTGGATGAACAGGGGTCTGTCTGAGATGTCCGGCACCTGCAGCTCATTGCACGCTTCTGATGTTCTTCAGTGTTGCTGTAACAGCACTGAGTTGTCCTGGGGCCATCTCTGTGCGGCTCCACGGCGTGTGGCTGCTGCTGTTCCTTTTTGGACGGATCCTGTGACAGTTCTCTGGTGTTAGCAGTTGCCACCCTGCCCACGCTGTGCAGGCTGCTGCGAGTTGCTCCTCAGCAGTGCCAGGAGTGTCCCCACGGCCACTTCGCTGTTTGCATCTCCCAGCTGTAAGGGGTTGGTGAGAGGCTCTTCTTTTCCCTCTTCCTCCCCGTGGATCAGCTGCCTGGGATGGCTTTGGAGATGTCCCTTCCGCTTGCCTGAGTGGTCCCCAGCCCCTGGAGACATCCCTTCTCTGGGCTGTGATCGCACTGCCTGTCACAAATGTTGCCACATGTCACTCTGCCTGGCTTTGTCAGCAGTAACTGCAGGAACATGCGGCGGTGGCGATCCCTGTGGAGGTGACAGCGAGGTGTCCTGGGGGGGGCTGTAAAGCCCTCATCCCAAAAGCATCTTGGCAGCTGACGGGGAGGGAGCTGCTTTGGGTTTCTCGTAGGTGAGGGTTTGCCAGTGAGCAGCGCGAGGGGCGAGGGGTGGCACTGGTGGTCCTGGTGTTTTCTGCAGAGGTTCATTGCCTCGGGATGTGCTTCCTAGAGGTGCTCCTCAAACATCTGTTTGCTTTGTGCTCAAGTTTGCGTTTCCAGCCCTTGCTGCCATGCCAGGTAACTGTGAGAGCGCAGCTGGGTGCTGCAGGGCCGTGCTGCAGCGGGGCCACCTGCGGCCGAAGCCCTGGTGCCCGGGGAGGACCCGGCCACCCTTTGAGACCGGCTCGGAGCTGCGGCCGAAGCCTCGGGCACTGCGGGGAGAGCAGGACCTGCCTCCTCCCGCAGCTCCCCCGCGTGAGCCGGGCTGGGGCACTGCTCTGGCGGTGGCTCTGGTTTGTTTGTGCTTCCTCCCCAGCTGTCCTGCCACTTCCCTGTCTCTCTGACCCCCCCTCCACCTCTGTCTCACACCGTGGGGTTTGGACCCTCTCCCCATCAGGGCTGAGGCTCCCCAGATGTCTCCCTGGGCAAACTGAAGAGGTGTAATGCCACCAGAGCCCTTCCCGTGGCCGCCTGCGGTGCAGACCCGGGGTGTTCCCAAGGGGCGTCCCCCCCCTGCAGCTCCATCCACGGTGGCCACGATTCAAGTGTCTGCTGCATCTCTCCTCCCCACCGCCGTGCCCACCTCCTGCCCCTTGGCCACCTCCTGCCCTGGGACTGCTCTCAGCCTCTCCCCAGCCGCCTGCGCTCCTCTGGTTACTGTTTGACAGAGGAAGGCTTGAACCTGCTGTTTCCTGGCAGCTCGGCTCAGAATTTTCTGGCTCAGGAGGCAGGAGGGGTGGCTTGTGGCACTTGGTTTAAAGGGCTGGAGCAGTCCCAGCCTGCAGGAGTGTGAGGATGTGACAGGGGCCACAGGGCCCTGTGAGACGCGAGGATGCAGCGGCTGTGTGTCTGTGACTTGCTTTGGTACAAGTTGCTATGAGTAAGGTTGATACGCTTCTGATTAGTAAAGCGAGTGTGTGCACGTACAACCTTTTTCTTTTGCTCAGTATCAGTAGCCAGGATAGCTATTTGATGCAAAGTATTATGGTATGGTGCATTAAGCTGCTCCCGGGAGCGAGGTCAGTTGATGACGGATGAAGGCTCTCTTTGGAGATGCTCCGTGTGCCTGAAGGATGGTGCAGGGGGCAGAGACACCAGCTCCTGAGCACCTGCCGCTGACTCCTGCGTGCTCAGGAGGCCCCTCTGTAGGTCACAGCAGCTCCTGTGTTTTGGGGTCACCAAGGACGCCCCGGGCTCCCCGCTGTGCCCACCACGGGCGCTGCAGTTCCCCGCCTGCGCCTGCCGAGGTCGCGCCGGGTTCCCAGGCTGGCAGACACCTTCTCCATCTGTGTTTTCACAGACACCCCTTGTCAGTACTTTTCCCTGTTAGAACCAGGTCGCCTTCACAGCTGCTGCTCTGAGGAGGGCTCAGTGCTGTGCCCACGGTCCCTGTGGAGAGGCTGGCACTGACCCCGCAGGAGCCCCACGAGCTGTGCCACCGACACGCGCCAGCGGGGCTGGGTGCTGGGGACTCCCTTCGTTCCCAGGTACCAGCACCCATCTCAGAGCAGGGCACTGCTCTGCCCAGGTCCTTGGTGCTTGGCTGGGGGGTGCCCACCACCCCGTGTGCCATCGTGGCAGCTTCCTGCCCAGGCGCTCGCTGCTCACCCCCTGCTCCAGGGTTGTCTGGAAACGTGGCTGGAGGGGAGGGACCTCCGTGGGCACAGCGGGTGCTGTGAGCGCACCGGTCCCTTCCGGCAGGCAGCTGCTCGGCAGAGCTCTGCTCCCCAGCCTGCCAGACACACCACAGCCGGGGCTTCGCCGCGCCACCGGGGAGCGAGGGGCTGCGCTCGCTGCTGCCCGCAGCCCGGCTGCTGCGCTGGACGTGCCGAGAGCCCAGGTGAGGGATGCCCTAGGATCGTGTGGGGGACGCGCCGTCCTTGGGCTGTGCCCCACGGGGGACAGCCATGGCTGGCTCGGCCCTGGGAGCCATCCTCGCTGTGCTGGCCTCCCTCATCATCACTGCCAACGCGCTGGTGGCCATCGCTCTCCTTTGCCTCATCCAGAAGAGCGGCTCCAAGGGGCTCTATTTTGTCCTTAATCTCGCCATTGCGGATGCCATGGTTGGCTTCACGGTCGTGGGTCTGGTTGTGGATGAGTTTTCCCGGCCCTTTTATCCTCCCCAGATCTTCTGCGTCCTGAGAATGGCTTTCGTGACCTCCTCTTCTGCTGCCTCTATCCTATCCCTCATTCTGGTTGCGTGTGACAGGCACCTGGCAATCAGGAAGCCGTTCCACTATTTCCAGCTGGTGACAGGCCTGCGGGTCGGGGTGCGCTTGGTGGGGCTCTGGCTGGTGGCTGCCATCATCGGCTTCCTCCCAGTCCTCACCCCGAGCTTCCAGAAGACCTCCACCCACGACAAGTGCTCCTTCTTCGGAGTCTTCCACCCTGCCTACATGCTCACCATCTTCTGCACCGGCTTCTTCCCGGCGCTCTTCCTCTTCGTTTATCTCTACTGCGACATGCTGAAAGTCGCCGCTGTGCACGTGCAGCACATCCGGGAAGTGGAGCAGGCAGGGCTGCCGGGGGGCTGCCCCCCGCCCCGCACCGCCCGTGACATGAAGGCCATGCGCACCGTCGCCGTGCTCATCGGGTGCTTCACGCTGTCCTGGCTGCCCTTCTTCATCGCCAGCATCGTGCAAACTGTCTGCTTCGAGTGCTTCCCCTCCAGAGTCATTGAGAACTACCTCTGGCTGCTGGGGCTCTGCAACTCCCTCCTCAACCCCCTGCTCTACTCCTACTGGCAGAAGGACGTGCGGCTGCAGCTCTCCCAGCTGGTTGTGGGCATCAAGAGGAAAGTCCTCCTCCACCTGGGGAACGGCCACCAGTGCCCTGGCAGAGGCACCAAGTCTCTCCCCACTGTGTCCTGCCTGCGGCTCCAGGACTGACACGGTAAGGAGTGGCTGTCACCGGCTTTCCAGCTCATCTCCTGCATCGTGACCATGAACTCAGGGCCTGCCAGATATGATCGCAGATGGAGTGGGACCAGTCTGGAAGTGAATTCCCAGACATCAGCATGCCCACAGCCCCCCAGAGCCCCAGCACCAGCCCCAGGCACCCCAAACCACAGGTGTGTGGCACACGTTGGATTTTGCCTGGAGAACCTCAGTGACAGCAGCCGTGTGCCTCCTGGGACCGAGCCCCCGGTGCTCACCCTGCAGGCAAAGAGCCTTCACCGCCTGGCTTCCCTTGCCCTCCCCTCGCCCGCAGTGCCAGCTCCCCGGGTGATGAGCGCCAGGCGGCATGTCGGGGCTGCTCACACAGCTCTGTCACCTTCGACTCGGCCCAGGTGGCAGAGGCTGGGACATGTGTGCACATCCTAAACCTGTCCTGGACCACAGGCGCTCCCAGTCGCTGCCCCTCCTCACCCCAGCTGGTGGCTCTCCAGCTGCAGCCTGGGCAATCCCCCAAACCTGTCCCCTGCTGCCATCAAATCCACAGCCACAGAGGTGGCCAGGTCACCCTCGCTGCGGGCTGTGCCCACCCGAGGCAGAGGCGAGGGGTAAAGGTCTGGGCTCTCTGCCACGGCACCGGGGACACGGAGAGGGCTCCCGCTGGTCCCTGGCAGCAGCGGTACCGGCCCCGGTGTGGCCCCGGGCACTGGGAGCGGTGCAGGGCAGCACGCGCTGTGCTGTCGCTGTTTGGCTGGGGCTGTAAAGCTGGTTAATGAGTGACGGCTGAGCGCCGGGCTCTGGCAAGGGACCAGGAGGAGCGGCTGCCCTGGAGCCAGGGGAGAGCCCAGGCAGGAGGGCTGCTTTGTCCCACTGGGGCTGGATTTGGGACTGCATGGCCCCCACCCTCAGGGGGCACACGGCACCCTCAATGCCCTGCCACGCTGCAGCGGGGGCCAGACTGCTGACCCTGCCAGAGCCTGGGATGATCTTTAATTGCTTCTTGTAAAATCATGTCAATTCAATCCACATGGCCAGAAAATTTCCCTTAAAGAGGTTTATTAGCTAAGAACGTATCCTAACCTGAAAATGAGGGTGCTATGCATACAGCAGCAGTTGTTTCTGCCTCTGCCATTTGCCCACCAGAGGACATGAAGGCTCAAGGCCATATCCAGCATGGGTCCAGAACCTGCCCTGGTCCTCAGGCCTTCCCCATCCCAGAGGAGGAGGCTTTCAAAGAAACAAGAGCCAAACAACAGGCCCTCTGTGGTGCTCACCTCTGCCGGGGAAAGGCCTGAGGCCAGCTGTCACACGGCAGATGCTGCTCGTGGAAGGAGCCTGGGAGAAGGTCCCTGCAGCGCAGCCCTGGCTCTGTGGGCGCACGGGTGCCTGTGGGTGGGTGCAGGAGGTGGATGCCGGCTGACTCAGACCTGGGATCACCACATCAGCTCTCTGCAGGGTGTGTGTGCCGTTTGCTGCCTGCTCCGAGCTCCACCGGCTGTGCTTTGCATCCTCGCCGAGCCTCTGATGACGCTGGAGCTGTCCTTGTCCCTCCGACACGCTTCCCACGGCGAGCGGCGTGGGCGGGCACGCGGTGACGCTGTGCACGTGCGGCTCCCGCTGCTTCCCGAGCTCACCGGCTGCGGCTCTGCTCCCACGGGGCCGGCGGCAGCGGCGTGTGCCCGGCACGGGGCCAGACCGCGGACCTGGAACAGGAGGCAACGGGAGCAGGAGCCCGGACTGCGCAGGCCTAGGGCCACCACGGTGTCCCCATCTGCTGCGGGGGTCACAGCACCGGCAGCCTCGCTGGTGCCACAGAGACACCGGGCTGGGGCTTGGATGGGAGAGGAGACACTTGTGCCAAGGTGGGGGACACGGTGCAGCTGGGGACAGCATCTCCCTGCGGCAGAGGGTCCCTCAGTGAGCATCCGCGCTCTGGCGCTGGCCTGTCCCCTCTGTCCCCAAGGCCTGGGCTGGAGGGGGTTCTCACAGGCTGGATTTGAGGCTCCGTTCCTGGAAGACACCTCCAGATCCTGCCGGATGGCTCGGACAGGTGGCCGTTCCCCTGTGAGCCCGTGCCTGCGCTCTCTCACCCCGAGAGCACCTGTCCCCACCCCGGCTGCGCAGTGACCGCGGGCACCGGCCCCGTGCGCCGCCCGGGAGCGCGGCTGGGCGCAAGGCCACGGGGCGAGGAGGGACGGATGGCTCCTGCCCGAGGGGGGGAGGATGAGGAGCGCTGCCCCTGCTCGCTGTCCTTCGGCTGAATAAACCGCGTCCGCCAGCCTGGTCCCTGTCCCGGTGCCCGGGGGAGGTGGGGGCCGCAGGGCGGGCGGCCAGACCGGCTGTGCCTCCGGTACCGGGCTGCAGGCGAGCAAGGCCCTGGCCGCGCCAGCCCCGCCGGCCTGGGGCTGCCCCGTGTCCGCCCGGGAGCTGTACCGGGGGTGAGGACGGAGCCCGGCAGCCGTAGCTGTGCGGGAGGCGGCGGGGGATCCCGCCGGGACGGGGCCGGTGGTGCCCCGGGAGCACGGGGCTGGGGTGGGGGTGTGTGAAGAACGACACTGGGGGGACCGAACCGGCCCAGAGGTGCCGCGGCAGCTCGTACAGCGCGACGTGGGGCACTGCCCGGTACCGCCTCCTGGCGCACGCGGCGGGGACCGCCACCGTCCCGGCATGCAGTGCGCGCAGCGCCCCGCCCCCTGGCGAGGCGGCAGCCAATGGGCGGTGGCGGCGGGGCGCGCGGGGGCGGGCGGGACGGATATCGGCGGAGGGCGGCGGTGGCGGCGGGCCTGGAAGTGGGGCGGGCCGCGGCGGGCCGGGCGGTGAGTGCGGGGATCCCGGGGGGTCCGGGCCTCGCTGTGTCCGGTCGGTACGGCTTGGCCCCGGGAGAGGCTGTGGGCAGCGGGGCAGCGGCTCCGCTTTGGGCCTGGAGCGCTTCCGCGGGCCGGGCCGGTGTGCGCCGGGCGGGTCCGTGCGGAGAGCGGAGGAGCGGCAGCGGGCGGTGCGGGGCTCGCCGGGCCGAGCCAGCCTTCCTCCCGGGCCCACCGCGCCGCTCGGCCTCCTGGCCCGTCCGGTCGCTCCGGTGCGGCCCCGGCCTCCACCGACGGGCTGTCTGTGAGCAGCGCCGTCTCACGGCCCCCCTGGGGGCTCCAGGGCACCGAGGGACCGGCGGCGGGGGGACACAGCGCCTCCAGCGCTCCGCCCCGCGGCGGGGAAGCTGCTCCGGGAGGCGTGCGCTGGGCGGTGGGCACCGGGGTTCCCCGGGAGTTAAACCGGCAGGAGGCACTGCGGGAGGGAGGGGACACCGGCCGTGTCTCGGGGTTACTGAGGTGACTGTCCCCGGAGCCACGGCGGGCTGCAGCTCTCCCGCAGCCCCCTCCGCAGGGACCCGTGGCTCACAGCCACACGCACCGCCGCCTGGGCTTCCTTAACCATTGCACTGAGGCTGCTCTGTGTGCTCCTCATTGCCTGAATGGCTGTGCTCGTGTTTGCGCTGTGAGGTCCCGCTGTACCGGCGGTGTGTCCGCACCGTGCTGCGCGGGAACGTGTGTGTAACAAACGTGTTGGTCCCGGGGTGGGCTGCTCATCAGTCCATGTCCTTCCTGGCTCCCCTGGACTTTGTTTGCACTGCTGCAGTAATTAGGCACTGTGTTTTCCTGGCCGTGGAACGCCGCGGCGGAGCCGTGAGGTGATGGGTGAGGTGCTGAGGCAGCCTGCGGTGGCAGCTTGTCCCACAGACTGGCCTTCCCCTCAGTCTGGAAGCTGCCTGCTGGGGTTTGCAGTTTGTTAGGGTTTTGTTTGATGGATTTCATAACATCTAATTAAAAAGCTCCCCGTGTGAAGCTGTTGAAAGCTGTGGCTGAGCCGCTGGACGGTCAGGTTTCTTAGCTTAAGGTCATGTTTTTGATAGGGGTGACTTGAGCTCGTAGAAGGGATGAAGTTCAGTCTCTGGGTAATTTCAAAGATAAGATGTTGCTGGAGAGGCATTCTGTGCACCTTCCAAAGATGGTGTGAGATTTCTGCCCTAATCCCCTGCTTTTCTGCCAACATTCTTCCAGTTCCAGCATGTCCATCCCATGGCATCCAGCTGCTCTGCTCTCGGCCGAGAGGAAGCTGTTCAGATCCTGGTGCTCTCCTCTGGGGAGCAGCACCCACCCCTCGCTCCAGGTTTTTGCACCAGGGTGTTCCCATGATCCTGGTTGCTGGCTCTGCTGGAGTTTTCTTTGGGGCTTCCCTCTTTCTTTATCTTTTTTTATTCTTCTTTCCCTGCAGTAGGTCTGTGCACTTAGTGCTGTGTCCCTTTGCCTGACAGGTTTCTTCTCCCAGCCTTTCAAAAACACATTTCTGAAAACGTGAGCTTTTGGGCATTCATTACAAAGTGGCAGGTGCTGCTCTCCGGGTGTGCTGTGAGGTTGGGGTGGGGAGGGATGTGACCCATGAGCTGCCTGGGGTCGGGCATGTCCCCTTGGAGCCCAGAGCTGCCTGCCCCATGCCCCAGGCAGTGGAGGTGAATCCCATTGTGAAGCAGTGTCTAGCTGTTGTGTTGGGAGGGAAGTGGTGTGACAGCCCTTTGGTGTAACCGAGTGCTGTGTTTGCAGGGTCAGAGAAGAAAGGGACTCCATGTGTGTCTCTTTCTTTCCTGCTAGAATAATGAGCTTGTCTGAAGTTAATATTTCTTTTCAGTACAAGCTTCCAGAATCAAGGGGAGTGAGCGGTGTGCCTCTTACCATCGAGGATTACCAGAGCTTAATCTTTCTGTGCAAAGGCAGCTAATCTCAGGCGTGCAAACGGGGTGTATTGAGCTGCGTGCCAGTGCTTAAAAGCACTGATGTATGAAATCCCTTGGAGATTCGGATGTACTTGGTGCTAATCGCTTCTCCACCTGCTCGTCCACCTCCGTCCCCTCACCCCAGAATCTGCGTACGGGCGTCAGTCACTGGAGACTGATGGTGACACATGCAGCCGCCCTTTGCCAGCTCCAGTCCCAACCTGTGCTCTCGATGCCTGGGCTGTCGCTGCCTGTGGGGCGGTGCAGGGCTAGTTTTGCTGTCATTAGGACCTGACTTTCCTTTTGTGCTCGGAGCTGGGGCTTGGAGGCTGGTGTGGAGCTGCAGTGTGTGTGTGGGAGCTCAGCCCTGGGCTCCATCTTTTGACCAACTAAACCAGCTGGGAGCAGCAGGAGAGCTGGCTGAAATCCTGGATTATGGTCAGCATCTTGCCATGTTTCTCGTGCAGTACGCAGGTAAAGTGTGTGTTTTGTGTGCTTCTCTTGATAGTGTATTTCTCTGGTAACATCCTGCTGGTGGTGTTAGCATACAGGGCTATGTGGAGCTGGCAGAAGTAACTGTCGGAAGGCTGCTGGTCTCACTGGTGTGTGAGGGCATCAAAGTGGTGATTGTGAAGCTCTAACCACAACACGTCAGCTGGGATTGCAGCAGAAAAGAGTGCACAAGCCCAGCAGCAGGTTTGGAACCTGGGAACTAGTCAGGGAAAGCAAATGGTTGGTATCAAAACGTAGCTTCAGGCCTCGGTATCTCCTTCCTTCTCTGTTTTCCATGGATCACCGCGGGCGCTGTGCGCTTTGGTTTCTGCCAAAGCGTGTTCCTCGGAGCTGAGAACGAGCAGTACACGATCAGATGGCAGATTGTATCCTGGAATCCAGTTTATTTCTAAGTTGTGTTTCTAAACGTGCTGAGAAGGAGAGACCCCTGTTTGGGCTGAGCGATGCTTGCTTCGTATATTTGCCAATGTTGGCAAAAGGTAAATCCGTATTTATAGTAAAGCCTGTGTCAGCCCATTTCTGAAGTTCCTCTTGATGCAGGGTAAGAGAGAAGTTTGAGCGGGCATAATCTACGTGGGCTTTTAAAGTGTAGCATTAGAATGCTTTTAGGTGTGTGACAGTGTCAGAGTACCTGTTACTAGGTTTGTTTTCCTTGAGTTAGGGGTGAGAGATTTGTGTCCCTGCTTTTTATTAGCTAGTTGGACATCAAGAGAACAGTTGGAGCATCTGATGGAGCTGTCAGAGCACGCCGTTCCCTTGCCTGCCCCCGGGTGAACTGGTTTGTGTCCCTCTAAGGCAGTGCTGGCCCTGGGGACAGAGCTCCTGCCTGGGTGGACATCGGTGCCCCGGCGGGGCGGATTTCCCGGGCAGCTCGGCGTGGCTGCACGTGGTGCCCTCTCCCTGGGCACTCATCCTGGGCGGTCAGCGTTGGGTGGGACTGGTGTCGGCGTGGGCAGCTCTCGGGGACAGGAATGATCTGTAAAACACTGCTTTCTGGTTCGTGCTGTTGACTATTTCTGATGCCTTTTTTTCCACTGGTCATTAAGGCAAACAGCTGAGGTCTATTAGCAGGAACTAGTGGTTGGGAAATGAAGTCCTGTCCAGGGTCTGGCACAGGACCCGGTGAGGGTAGATCCTGCCCTTGATTTATGTCTGGAACATTGAGATCTTTCCTCTCTCTGTCCAGGCCCTTTCTAAACGTGTGCTGTCAAAGCTGCAGCCATATATAGCATCAGCACAGACCCAAATCGATACCTGCCCGACGGCGGCACGGGGCTGGGCATTGGTGCTGCTGTGCAGGGCAGGGGGCGGCTGCTCGGGCACAACTCGACATCTGTTCCCGGAGGTGACGACCACCTACAGCACCCTGCTGCTGCTGGGGGAGAGGACATGCTGACAGTCCTGTCCTGCTCATCTTTAAGCATCTGTGCTGGTTTCCCCCCCATCCATTTTTCTAGTGAGGAATCTTCTAGTCCAAGTTGCTTTTTAAAAAATTTTTAGTCACTGCATTATGGTGCCTCCTGATATCTTGCTCCTAAAAATTCACTCTGCTGAAAATCCCTGGAGACACACTGGGTGTGCGTGGAGGTGAAGGACACGCTGCCGCCCGCGCCACATATGGCTCTCCAGAAATGCTGACGCCGGTCTGACACTCCCTGAAAACCTGAATTTTTGTCCTCCCCCCGCTTAGCTCCTGCATAGCACTTCACTGCAAATTCCAAAATCTGCTGATTTCTGCTGTTCCTGGCTGGCTCTCCACGGAGCCACAGCAATGCTGGGCGAAACCCACCCTGCGGGTCCCTGCCGTCCCGAGCAGCCCAGCTCCACACAGCCACCGGTGCGTTGTCACCGTGTGCAGGAGAGGTGCCCGTGCTGGTGCCTCGCAGTGGTGCTGGCTGGCTGTGCCAGTGTTTATCCCACTCTCTGCCCAGAACAGAAGCTTTTCTGCAGCTCCAGCATTGTTCTGTGCCAGTTCTTTGCGCGTGGCGGGGTGTGGTTGGAGCCCGAGCTGGTCGGCGGTTTGCTGAAATGGCACAAGGGAGGCAGCTGGCTCTGGAGGTGGCCGCTGTCCGTGGCGTTTACCCACTGTGGGGTGGGAAAGGCAACGTTTCGAGAGGTTTGTTGCTCTGAAGTGGTTGGATTCTTGGAACCAACTCCGTGCTGTGGGAGAGCAGTGGGCAAGGTGCCCACTTCTTGCACTGCTTCCATTCAGTCCTATTGGTACCTTCTGAAGAGGTGTGGCTGGTTTAGGATGGCTCTGTAAGACACAACCAGTTACATGGCTTGAACTTGAAAACAAAACCAGATCCTCCAGTGGGAGCAAACCGAGGGTTTTAACTCCGACCTCGTCGTGCTCTTGGCGTGGTCTCTTGTGCAGGATGGCCCAGTCCATGGCTTGATGAGACAGCAAGCCTGGACCTGCAGTCCTGGTACTGGTGCCTCAGTCACGCCCTGTGTGGTCACCTCTGAGCATTAATCTGACACCATGAATTTGTACCAGCACAAAAAATGTTGCTGCATTCACGTCTGGGGATCATGTGTTGCTTGTGTTGGAGAGCGGATCTGGTTACGTGTAATGGGGAGCCCATAAATAATACATTTTTTGGAAGTGGGATACTTATGGAGTGGCTGGAGCCAGTCTGCAGGCTGTTCTCCCAGGAGTGTCTCTGGATGCTTTTGCCCACATCTGTCTGTGGCTATGGGCCAGCAGTGTTCTCTGCAAGGAAACAGCCAGGTATTCTGCAATGTGCCATGGCTTGCAAGAGTTTTCAGTGGCTGCCCTAAGGTGTCAGTGTTTGAGGTGAGGATCAGCTGAGAAGGGAGAGGCTGATTTGAGGTTTCCTTACTCCAACTCTTCTTACTGACATACAATGCTTGGAAGAGACTGTTCTGCAGGCTCAGCCTGCTGCTGCTCATCACACTGACTTGAGAAGACCCTGGGGGCTCTGGGACAGTGTCTGTCCCATCACGGAGCCAGCAGTGTGTTCCTGTTCCACTTGCAATGGCACCAGCCCCCCCTTCCCCTTGGCCAGCTGTTTAAACAAGTTGTCCTGAACAGGTTCTGGTGCAGGAGATAACCATTCCTCAGGAATGCTTTTAATTACTGAGCTGCCCTCCTGGGCTTGGTGAGTTCCAGGAACATGTCTGCCTTTTTTTTTAATTGCTCTTCAGGTAGTTGCCTTTGGGGCAGTGTTTAACACCAGTGCCTGAGGTCTGCCTGTGTTCAGGTAGAAATAAGACAAGAAGGGAAATAAGTACTTATTCATCACTGTTTGGTTCTCTCTTCTCCTTTTGTAGGTCTGCTTTTGTTAATCTGCATGCTGAAGGCAGGAGGGACTTTGCTGGCTCTGTCCTGAGTTACTGCAGGTCTGCAGCTGCGTGGTGCTTTGTTTGCAGGGGAGGTGATGGACAGTCGGGTCAGGGGACCTGGGGCTGAACACCCAAGAGCATTTGTAGGTCCATTCCTGCTCCTTTCTGTATGTGTCAGGTTGGGGTTGGAGCCTTCTGTGAGCAACTTCCATACCCGCATCCCAGCAGGACATTGTGTGCTTCCCAGGAGCTGCACTGATTTGTGCCCGGGGGATGAGCTCAGTTGGATCCCTGGAGGCCTCAGGCTGGTGTGTTGGGAGCTGGAGGGAGCTGGGTGCCTCCCTCCTGGGCTGGCACTGGCCCCTCGGTTGGTTTGGTGCTTTCTTACAGCTCAGCTCCTGACCTGACTGACAGGGTGCTGGGGGTACCGCTGGGAGAGCTTCCTCTGCCTCCCGCCGTTTGTCCTGTAGCTCAGGAATCTCGGTTTTTCCACCCAAGATACATTAATAACAATTTTTTTTCAAAGAACAGGAGTAGTTTTCCCCTTCTTGTTTGCTCAGCTCTGCTGGAGCAGCCTCTGTCCCCAGCAGCCACCCGAGTGCTCCTCCTGCACCACAGAGCCGAACCCAGCATCCCAGCCCAAAGCCCTGCTGGGGTGACTGGAGTGAGCAGCTGCCTGTGCTCCTCGGCAGGTTTGGTGTGATGGCCTGCAGGTGTGCGTGGTGTTGGGGATGCCCAGTGCCCGTGTGGCGGGTTGTCCTCAGCTGGAGCAGGACGTTGTCCATTCCAGCCCTGGTGACAGGAGTGGCCAGCCCCTCGCTGCGTGCCCACGTCCCTCCCTCCACCCAGGCCTGGAGAACACGCTTCCAGGTTTAACGTTGCCTTTTCCATCAGCTGGGTGAGAATAGCGGTGAACCTTGCATTGCTCCTTTTCTCTTCTCCCCGTTCTGTTGCTGCCCACGACCTCTCTCTATTTTTATCCTGCTGCATTCGAGAGCTGTTCCTGAGCCCTCGTGACCGCAGTGATATTTTGACTTTGGGCTATGTAAGAAGCAGCATTGTCGGCGTCTCCTGGAGTCGGGCGTGACTATTGTTGTTGCCAGCTGAGTAGTCCTTATTTTTTTGGCTTCTCCTTGCGTTCTCACCTTTCAGTAGCTGAGAGGGGAGCCCTTCAGGCTCTCTGTGTCCACTCTCCTTGTCTATTTACAGCTGTACACAGCACCCATGTTTATTAACAGGTTCTTGGAAGTGGAATCCTCTGGAATAGGAATCACAACGCTGCGATGTGTCTGGAGAAAGGTTTGGTACACACTCCTCGGCCCATCAGGGCGGCCCTGAAGCATCACAAAACAGTTTAAAGAAAATATCTGAGTGTATTTTTTTTTCCTCTTTTAGGCTTAAACCATCTGTCCTTTGATCCTGCCAGCAACAGCAAATCCCTGCAGCTCGGCAGCACCGCGGGCCCGCAGGTGTCGGACAGCCCGGCCGAGGATGGAAGCGACCCGGGCAAGAAGAGGAGGAGAGGAAGCGTTCCTGCAGGTGACATCTTACTGAAGCTGGTGACTAAGAAACTTTCCTTGTATTTCTCACAGTGATTGAAAAAACCAGAGAGAGAAATGTGTTTGCAGACTGGCCATCCCTGCCAGATCCAGTTGTGACACTTTATACCTGCTGAATGTTTCTCCTTTGTTCATAAATCCCTCAGAAGGAATCTAAGTGTACCCCTTTCCTTTAGTCAGTGTTCCTGTAAGGCCCCTTAGAGCTGTTGATTGCCATGGATAAACAATCATTTAGATGCCCTTGGAAGGCAGTGTTTGCATGGACCTTTCTTCTGTAAAATGTCACCTGCTCGAGAGGGACAACACTGGTCTTGGTTGTTTTTATTTCTCTTGGCTCTTTCCTGTGTGTTAGGCTCAAGTCTGGTTTTGATGCTGATCCTGCAGAGCCCTGCTGGGCAATGTATGCCATGCAGAAGAGTTAGATATGCACTAAGCTGCTGATCACTTTTTTCCTCTCAGCAGATGGTGGCAGAACTCTAAGCCTCGACTCCATTCCGATGGGCTTGCCGATGTCAGACCCGACTGCCTGGGCCACTGCCATGAACAACCTGGGGATGGCTCCCATGGGGATGACAGGACAGCCCCTCCTGCCTGGTATGTGCCCACCTTGGCTTTCAAATGTGTCTTTGGGAAGCACCTATTTCAGTTGAGTTAGACTACTGCGTACAAACCCCACTGATAAGCTGTGTTTGAAATGCATTAATTTCTGCAAGTGATTTGTTTGGAGGCCAGTGTTTTAGAGCTGATCTCAGAGGAAATGAGAATACATGGTTTTTCATGCAAACACTGGTGGTTGTGGGATACCTCTAGATGCTCTGCAGTGGGCCTGCAGGAGGAGGGTCCCGTGCAGAGCTCAGGAAACCAGTGATAGCCATAACACATTATTCTAAGCTGAACTGGAACTGCTGGAAAGGAAGAGTGGGAGGGGGATGAAGAGGAAAGCAATAGGGCAGTAAACTGGATCTGGCAGAAATAAATGGAGGGTTTTTTCTCCAGAAACAGCCACCTTGTAGTGCAGAGTGCATGTGCATGGGCAAGTGGTCCTCCCTGGGATTTGTCAGATGGCTGCTGTTGGACCAGAGCTGTGCTGTACCTGGTGTCTCAGCAGGGCAGGATGGCTGTGCATCACGCTGCTGCAATGCAATTACTGTTTCAGTGCTTCACTGCATTCAGTGCTTGAGAAGCATGCTGTCTCCTGCCTGAATAATTACCTGCTCACCTGGGGAGAGTGCCTCGGCGTTGGCAGCACTCTACAAACATATTTCTGCTCTTGTGGCGTAGGGCAGGTAGTTTGCTGTGCAGCTGGTACTATATTTAACTAACAGCATCCCTTACCTTGCTGTAAGTTTTATATGCAGTCTGTACTCCTCTGTCCCCCAGGCCTTGTTTCACATTTGTCTTTGTGGCAGGGGTGATGTTTTCATGTCATTCTCCTGCTCCCATGCTTCTGTCGAGTAAAAACCAATAGAGGTCTGTCCTAGGAGAGCACACGAGCTCGAAGCCAGTCTCCCACTCCCTGCTGCAAGAACAGGGGAAGGCTTCTCAGTGGTGTTTGATTTGATCCTTTGGAGATCAGGAGTTCTGCACCCAACACAAACAACTCTGAGTGTTTTAGGAGGAGCAAAGTGTGTTTTTCTGATGTGGCTGCAAGAGGGCAGGATGCTCTGGTGAATGTGGATCAGTTCCCAGGCACAGTGATGGTTTGAAGTTCAGACCAGCTGTGTCCATGGTATCTGGTAAAGATGAGAGGCTGTGGAAGCTTGACATGCTCTGGGCCACTTTTGATGAAAGCTGAGTGGGACTAAAGTTTTAGGTTACAGTAAAAAATTAAGAATTTACCAGCCAAGTTGTATTCTCTGGAGGAACACTGGGGAGAACACTCCATTTGCTGTCTGAATAAGCAGTTCCTGTATGAGTCCAAACCTTTCCCTCACTCCCTGGTTTTCTTCCCCATTTAGATTTCGATCCTGCTCTTGGAATGATGACTGGGATCCCTCCAATCAACCCCATGATGCCAGGCCTGGGGATAGTCCCACCTCCCATCCCTCCAGACATGCCTGCTGTCAAGGAGATCATCCACTGCAAGAGCTGCACTCTCTTCCCACCGAACCCACGTAACTGTCCATCTGTTTCCTCCTGTTTCTGCCTGTCTATAGGAATACATGTGTGTGTATGTGTATGCACACATGTGTGTGAGAGGAATACATGTGTGTGTGTGTGTGAGAGAGGAGCCATTGCATTGCTCTGGGGTGACTGACTAGATGCTGACATGCAGGTGACAGAGCATTTTCTATGTATTCTTTATGTTAGGACAGTCCTTTAAGCTGTGCTTGTACAGCATTTCCCATGATAAAGTTTTGAGGTCCTGATGCTGCTTGTGTTCTATGACAGGAGCTCGGTGAGCCTTTGCTTGTGCTAAGGAGAGTGTTTGGGGGGCTTCAGGCTCCCAAGACCTTTTGTTTGGAAACAGGCTGGTAAATGTGCTTATTCTGACACAGCCCCTCAGCCGTGCTGTCGACCTGCTGACTGGTGGAGTCGAACGCAGCGTAGCTGGGTGTAGGTTTGCAGGAAGCCAGCGAGGAGTGGCAGGTGAAAGGGGTGTCTGCTGACAACCCAAAAACTCACCTGGCCTGCTTTCTCTCTCCTTATCTCTTCAGATCTTCCCCCTCCAGCAACAAGAGCGAGGCCCCCAGGGTGTAAGACGGTGTTTGTTGGAGGGCTGCCGGAGAACGGGACCGAGCAGATCATCATGGAGGTGTTTGAACAGTGTGGGGAAGTCATAGCTATTCGGAAGAGCAAGAAGAACTTCTGTCATATCCGCTTCGCCGAGGAGTTCATGGTGGACAAGGCGCTTTACCTCTCTGGTAGGTGGAGATGTGTCTCAGGTGGGAGCTTGCAGTTCTGGACAGCAGTGTAATGACTTCCTTATAGTTACAGGGATGGGCTTTGCCACTGGAAGATTTGTGTAATATTGTGTCACTTCACCTCTTTTTCTGCTGCTGTTGCATTTCTGCTTAAATATATGAAAACTGCTCCTGATGGGAAAGAGAGCAGTGCTTTGTTACTGCAAACAAATTGGAGTGAGGTACAGAGTCCACCCCTGTCTTACCTGGATAAATGTCCAGCAGATTCTGTAGATAATGCTCTCAATTCCCTGTTAACTGGATGGTGTGCTTGCCTTTTATCAGTATTTTCTGCCCTGCTAGTCATCAGAGCACCTGGGCTGCTGTTGCCTAGGGAGCCCCTGTGCTGCATCCGTAGGGTTCTCAGGGGTTTGTTCTCCTTCCCCACTGAGCAGCTGGGCTTGTGCCCACAGCCCGAGAGGCTGTGCCTGGCTGCAGTTGCTATGTGAGACCCAGTACCTGCTGGTGTTTGGCGGAGGAACAGCCTGTGCCTGCAAAGCACAGGCAGACAGCAGCAAACCCCATAGCAACGTTTTCTCCTCCAGCATCGTTCTGTGCACTGAACTCTTCAGGAAATTCTTCTGTCTGGGGGCTTTCTGGCTCTGTGGGAACGGAGCTGGGCACTGGGTGGAGGTTGGAGCCTGGGGTAAGTCACCACTCCTGTCCCGTTGTCGTTGCTGCCAGGCTATCGCATCAGGCTGGGCTCCAGCACTGACAAGAAGGACACGGGGCGGCTGCACGTGGATTTTGCTCAGGCCCGGGACGACCTGTACGAGTGGGAGTGTAAGCAGCGCATGCTGGCGAGGGAGGAGCGGCACCGCAGGAGGCTGGAGGAGGAGCGCTTCCGCCTGCCCTCCCCACCTCCCGTCGTCCACTACTCTGACCACGAGTGCAGCGTTGTGGCTGAGAAACTGAAAGGTGAGCGGGTCTGTGGGCCATGGCCACCCTTCTGTGCAGGTGCTGGGACACAGATTTGTATTCTCTGGTGGCTGTCTTGCTCAGCTGAAGTGATGGTGCCACCTAGACCTTGCTGAGCCCCTCAGCCTGCACACAGCAGCTCTCCTGGCCATCTCTTCTCAGAATTGTTTGTCTCTTTGTGCAAACCAACTCATAGCTGAGTACATTTTTCTTCCAGTCCACTTTTATTCATCTTAAAAGGACTGGTGTAAGTCCCCAGACCACCTTTGAAGGCCAAGACCCGTGTGTGGCCTGATTCTCTTGGAGCTGGAGGATCTTTTCTTTCATGGAAAGAGTACACCTGAATAGGCATGTGAAGTTTTCCAGTAGGTTTCTAGCAGTTGGGCCTTCTCTTGTTGCACCTCAGGGGATGGTTTGCTCCACTAGCTTGATGTTAACTTGCCTTCCTTTGTGTAGCCTTGTATTCAGATAATACCATGCCCCCCAAAGTTGGCCTTTGAAAGAGAGCAGTCCAGCAGTGCCAGGGAAAGGGTCTGAAAGCTGTGCTGGTGACCCAGTACTTCTGTGGTGTAAAGGTGTCTGTCCTTGCTGCAGATGACACAAAGTTCTTGGAAGCCATACAGACCTTGCTGACCTGGATCGAGCGTGGAGAAGTGAACAGGAGGACCGCCAACAACTTCTACTCCATGATCCAGTCGGCCAACAGCCACGTCCGCAGGCTGGTGAATGAGAAGGCAGCTCACGAGAAAGAGATGGAGGAAGCTAAAGAGAAGTTCAAGCTTGCTCTCTCAGGGATTCTGGTTCAGTGTGAGTAGTGTTTCCCCGCTGACGGCGGTGGTGGGTGTGGGGAGAACGGTTCATTTCTAGAGTCTGGAAAGGCCACACTAAAGGGCTCCAGAAAAAATAGCAATTGCTTCTGTGCAGCTACAGTTAATTTATCAGCATAGATCATTAACTTGGCAAAAGTTTCTTGTGGTTCTTTTCAGTGGAGTAAGAGCCCACGTCTAGGGGGAGGAGAGAATGTATTCTTAATTTTTTTCCTCTTTTAATTATAGTCTATTAGTAGTTCTGTCATCTTCTCAACTCCACTTCTGTGCACAGCCAAGGTAAGTTCCCGGTAATCTGGTGCCTGAGCGAAGTGTGCAGGATTTGTTCACCAAAGGTAGGATGCAGCAGAGTGTTCTCACACCCTCTTCTCAGTCCCAGCTGAAAACCTACTGCAGAACAACAGTTTGAACCCGGGTCTTTCAGATCCCAGTACTTTATTAAGCCATGAAGTCCAGGAGGAGGCATGGACTGTGAGTTCTGAGATGTTTGATAAGTTCCTCAGACTGTTCATTGCCTCTTACACATCTGTCTTTAAGTCTGAATATTATTTATTTTTTACTTTTTTAAGAAGTAGCACCTTCTCCACAATTGTAGTCAGTCTCCTTGAGCCCCTTGGCCAGGTTGTGAACATTCTTAACTTTTGATTTTATGTTCAATAATTTTGGCTGTTACTTGTTTGATATTTGCTTTTTATTTCTTTAAAAAATTCTGTTCATGGTAAAAAATATGGGCACATGGTCCAGAGGGAGTGCAGTAAGCACTGCAGAGTAAGTAGCAGTAGACAGGAGCATGCAGCTCCACCCTGTGAGACACCCACTGGTCTCAGCCACTCTTTGGTTAATCGAAGTAGCAGAGAGCTGGTTTTAGTTTGTGAGAATTGTCTACTGCAACATCACAAGGGTTAAAACAATACACAGTAAATCAGGTAGATGTGCTTTGTGCTGTTGGGTGAGTTCCCATCCCAGGAGAGGCGCTTTGTACTTCCAAAAACCTCTCCAAATTTTCTAGCAGTATGTTTTAGAAGGGCTAAGCCTCAGGGACAGAACGAGTTGTGAGGCCAGAGTAGTTTTTCTGTGGAGTGCAGGGTGTGCTGCGGCGCCGCTCCCTGGCCCTGCTGGGATGCCCAAGTGCCAGGTCCTGCAGCTGCAGGGAGCCACCCCGCGGCAGAGTGTGCCCCTTACCCTCATGGGCAGCCTTGCACAGCGTGTCTGGGTGTTTTCCTGCCGTCCTTCCAGTCGAGAGCAGGTGATGGTTACTCTGTGAGCCTTTGCTGGTCTGGGGAAGTCCCTGCTTTTCTTTCCAGGCCCAGGGTCCCTTTCCTGAGCGTAGCTTCAGCACAGTACAGTGTTATAAGAAAAGGTTAGCCAAACCACCTGCCTGATTCCACTTTTTTACTCCTTTACTCCTCTTGTTCGCCCTCTCTGGATGATATTCTGGCCTGATTTGCCTGCTGATTTGATACTGCAGTCGAGCAGATAGTGGCCGTGTACCATTCTGCCTCCAAACAAAAGGCTTGGGACCATTTCACGAAAGCTCAGCGTAAGAACATCAGCGTGTGGTGCAAACAAGCAGAGGTTGGTAATTTTTTATTGTGTTAGATCCTCCAGCACGGTCTCTTTCTTGTCAGGATATTGATGTTAAGTTTGCACAATGCTCGCGTGGATAACTCCACCTTAATTCACAGGGTAAGGTGGGCATTACTCGGTCGTCTCTTGTGTTCCAGGTAATATATTTTCTCTTGGTATCTGTGTTACTGCAGCAATACAGTGAGATCTGTCTAATGATGGAAGTTGTGCACGACAATAATGATTATTGGTCTGTTTTCTGCTGTTCTTAATGTTAAAGCAAGAGGGATTGAGAGAGAGATGTTAAAAAACCAAACCAACAAACCCTAAGTGTCACCAGAGAGCTGTTTTGGCACATTTTTATTGACAGGCTTGAGAGGTGGAAACAATTGCAGGGGGAAAGTCTGGAGAACTTGAGAGAGGATGTTCTCCTATTTGTGTATTTATCCCATGCAGCAACGTTGCTGGTGAAATGCAGGGTCTGGAGGTGGTGACAAGGATGGGGTTGGTGGAAGAAGGTGTCACTCAAACTGCTCTTCCTGCAAGAGGAGGAACAGCTCTCAGTCCCTTATCTGATCTTATCACATCTTATTGGAGTCAGGCCCAGTGTCAGGAAAAATAAAGCTCAGGTAAAGAATGGCTGTCTCGTGGGAAAGTGATGGCTTTGGGAGGCGTTTGTCCTGGAGTCTGAGACGTACCTGCTGCCTTCTGTCACCTGCACAGTGGGGATGTCACATAGCTTGGCTGCATCTGACAGTGGAGCCTGTCTTGGTGTTTGGCCTGAGGAGGATGGGAGGAGATAGCTGTGCTCCTGGGAACGTGGAGGGCTCCCAAGGGTGGCAGAGAGCCCTGTGGAGGGACTCCTGCACAGAGCTTGTCTTCCCTGGAGTCGTCTCCCTTCCCTAGGGAGGTTAATGCTCAAAGTGGTAATGGGAGTGTTGGCACCCTGGGGTGTGAATAGTTGTGAAGGAAAGAGCAAGAAATTGTATTTTTCGTGCTCCTTAAGGTTTTAAAGTAGGGTAGAGCTTGAATCAGTGTTACCACAGGCAATAAAGTACCCTCAAATCCTTCTCCACAGGGCTGCTCTCAGCCCATTCCTCCCCAGCCTGGGTTGATACCAAGGGTTGCCCTGATGCAGGTACAGGACCTTGCCCTTGGCCTTGTTGAACCTCGCGAGGTTCATTCACACGGGCCCACTCCTCCAGCCTGTCCAGGTCCCTCTCCCCATCACCTCTTCCCTCTAGCATAAATCTTCCTGTGGCTCTGTGTGTCTATCCCAGCAAATCCCTTTCACCTTAAATGATCTTAAATATCAAAAGTAACTCTGGGCAAGGTTGACAGGCTGGTGGTCCGTGATCATGAGTCGGGTGGGTGTGTGCAGGTCACCTTCCTGCATAGCTGTGACCTGGGAAAAATCCATGGGGCTGTGAATGCACAGCCAGTGGTCTCTGGTAAAAAGCAGATGATCAGTCCTCCACAATGGTGGAAAACCCCAAATGACTGCGTTTTCCTGGGAAGCTTCCAGCTGTGATCTCCCCATGAGACTCCACTTCTGGGGCTTTCTTTCCAAGTCCCACTGAGACAAACCTTGTGGAGGAGCTTCAGGAGGAGTTTTATACCTGGTAAGCCAGGTGGACATCCTGAGTCAGATCATGCCTCTCCTTTCAGCCCTAGTGCTCCTGTTTGTTCCTGCTTACTGAGGTTGCTTACTCTGACTGGGGTGGGAGCACTCTCTCCATTTGGAGCTGTCTTTTGTTCCAAGGTAAGTTCTCCCGGTGGGAAGAGGCTGGGAGACCACTGGTGAGGCCTCTTCCAGGAGTACTTGCTGCTGGGCTCAGCCTGCTGGGCTCCCCCAGCTTAGGGTCTTCCCTTCGAGGAAGGTGGGCCCACAAGGTGCATCCTCTTGGTACAGCTTTTGGCAGAGTGATGCTGTGGGTCACTGCCTCGGAGGAGAGCCTGGCGGGCAGCTCGGGGAGCGGGGGTGTCGGGGAGTTGTTAGGCTAAGCTGGGGGGTGATTTCTGTCAATGGTGACTTCAGGTGGTCGTTCCAGGCAGTGCTGGCACGTTCTTGTAGCTGCAAGCAGCTCAGGAAGAACCATGGAAGCTTGAGACCTGGTGACCCACTGTGCTGTGGCAGCTACCAGCCAGCATATTCCCTTGTGTAGGTCTGGCTCAAGTGTCTGCCTTCTCTGATGCTTTTTCCTCTCCCCTGCAGGGCTCGCAGTCAGGGTGCTGGTGAACCGTGGCAGAGCCCACTGTGCCACCCAGCCCAGCCTGGCCCCGCTGCGTGCTGTGCTCTGCGCAGCCGTCCCGGGTGGGTGGCTGGACAGGGTGGCTGGACAGGGTGGCTGGACAGGGTGGCTGGACAGGGTGGCTGGACAGGGTGGCTGGACAGGGTGGCTGGACAGGGTGGCTGGACAGGGTGGCTGGACAGGGTGGCTGGACAGGGTGGCTGGACTGACGGGTCAGGCAGCAGTCAGATACTACTGCTTACTGTGCTTCTAATAATTAAGCTGTAGCTGGATATATGTATGGAAAAATGTTGCTAGCATGTAATGTACTTTCAGGTGTAACATGAAATGTTGCTTACTTTGTTATAGATCTTGGATTCCAGGGAAAGAGGCTCAGCCTTGAGGGGTCACCTTGAGTGGCTCAGGGGAGTTCACTGTGCAGTCTGCTGCTGTACCAGAGAGCTCAGTGGGCTCGGGGGGGCTGCAGATATTTGTTGTGTGGTGGTCAAACCCCCCTCGGGTGTGTGTTGCTGCTGTAGCACTTGTAGTTTGGTCTAGTCCCAGCTCAGGCTGGTGCTGTGAGCTCCTGAGAAGATACAGCTGAGCACAGCTGCCCGTGGTTTGCATGGCAGAGCTGGTTGGTGCTGGCTGAAGCAGGGTGGTGCTGAGCAGGGGAGCGTGGGGTGGGAGCCCCACAGGGAAGAGGCAGGGCAGAATGGCATCAGGATGGTGTGAGTGGCACAGCCCCTGGGGAAGGCACTGGTAGTGCTTCCTGGTGGCAGGGAGTTACTGATGTGGGTGTGTGCTGTGAGCAGTGACACGAGGTGGGGCCCCAGTGGAGGTTATGAGGCTGGGCAGCGCTGAGAAGTGTGGATGTCAGAGGGCAGATGTGGGGAGAGGGTTCACTGAGAAACTACACTGTGGGCAAGGCTGGATGTCTGCCCAGGCAGGAGGGAGAGGAACGAGTCGGAGCACCAGCTGCGCTGACAGTGACTCGTGCTGGGAATTGTCCTTGATCATACGGTCTGCACTGAATACTTTATGGTTTCCCCTTTCTTGTATCGTGCAGTTGCATTTTGCAGACTTTGATTTCAGCATCTCTTTACCCAACCAATCTGTGCATTGCAGTCTGTATTTAAAAACCCCCTCTACTTTCTGAACCTTAGGAAATTCGTAACATTCATAATGATGAGCTAATGGGTATTCGAAGAGAGGAGGAAATGGAAATGTCTGATGAAGAAATAGAAGATCCATCAGAGATGAAAGAAACAGAAGAATCGGGTAAAATAGCTTTTTACAGCTCATAAACAAAATACTTCAGTGGCTTCTTTCAGGAGCCCCATTCAGACTGTTTTGTACCCCAGGGCAGAGCAAAATCAGCTGCAGTTATCTGGAGTGGTTTTCCTCTCGGTGCCCGGTTCTGTAGGCAGTGTTTGTCACTGTGTGTGTCCCAGGCAAAGGTATCTCCACATGGCCCAAGTCCCAGGGGCAGATGGCGAGGCTAGGGGATGTCAGGCCATGCCCTCCACACCCTGGGTATGTTTTGAAGGCTGCTGAAGCTGTCCTTCCAGCCCCAATGTTGGATAATCCCATACCTGAGGGCACTGAGCTCTGCGTGGACACCGGGCTGATGCAGGTGCTTCCTCCCATGGCTCGATGGAGGTGTTCTTCTGGCTGGAGGTGCCAGTGGAGCCTGTCCCAGAGCCTTTCCCCTTGGCTGATTAGGAAACCAGCTTCCTTGCCAGCGTGGTCATTTCACCCCAATATGTTCTTTTCCTTCTATTTTTCTTCTTCCAACTTAAATACTGCACTCACTGAGAGGTTCTCTGTCCAGAGGAGCTTGTTTTCTCACAAACAGAAGTCAGGACAAATTCATTTTGATACTCTGGATTTGTAGCTGGGCAGTGGGAGCTACAGAGCCACTGAATGCTGGGGAAGAGCACCAGGGACTTCTTGCCCCCAGTTCTTTGACTTTTGCCCCCTGCCTGCCTTGTTCTGCAGCGCTGGTGTCGCAGGTGGAGGCCCTGAAAGAGGAGAACGACAGTCTGCGCTGGCAGCTGGACGCCTACCGCAACGAGGTGGAACTGCTAAAGCAGGAGCAGGGCAAAGCCAGCAGGGATGAGGACACGACCAAGGAGCAGCAGATGAAGCTTCTCCAGCAGGCTCTGCAGGGCATGCAGAAGGTGGGTCTGGACTTTCCTGTAGCTGTGGCCCTGCTGCAAAGGGGCTGTGATGGGGAGCAGAAACACAAGCTAAAGCACTTTGCTTTTTGGTGGGATCCAAACTGGCAAATGGGAGCAACTTTCTGTCATTTCCAGAGTGGCCAAAAGCCCCCCAAACAACCAAATGTTCAAAACAGTGATTGTGTATGAACTGATAGGTGATGTGGAAACAATCTGTAGTTTATGGATTCTGTGTGTGCTCTTTGCTTGACCACACTGTGACTTCTGAAGCACTGAGCCTGTGCTTAACCTCTCCATAACCGTGAGAGCCTGGTTCCCAGCATGGATAAGAAAGTGGGAGATCCTGAGCTGGCTTTGACACTTTTACTGGTCTCTCATTCTCATGGCAATGTGTAGGGCATGTCTTGTTCTTTTGGATTTCCCTGGGCTGGATATAGAAGGGTTTGGGTCCTTGTAAACCTTAACAGTGGCCCTCATTAGCTTTAGTGTGGGCCAGGCCTGCAGCCTAGCACTCAACACATGCCTTACTTCAGGGACACAGAAGGTTTGGTGGTGGTGGAACTACTGCCCTGTGTTTACAATTCATGCTTTTTTGTATGCCAATAGGCAGAGATGTTTCTCAGGTATGTTGTAGAAAAGATTTCTTCTTGTTGTATACTTAACCTTTTAATTGTTCTGCGTGTGATCTGTCTGGTCTTCATGGAAAAGCCCTTACTCATTTTATATTCTTTAAATAGCAGGTGAAAGGCAGGTGAAGAACTGAGTTTATCTTTTCTCTTCCAGCATCTTTTGAAAGTACAAGAGGAATACAAAAAGAAGGAAGCTGAGCTAGAAAAAGTGAGAGAAGACAAACTGAAAATAGAGACATTACTAGAAAACCTGAAGGAGCAGGTATGTGCCACCCCAGTGCTTCCTTGTTCTCAGGAGTAAATGCAGTCCTTGGGTTTTGTGGTCCATCATGAGCACGGGGAGGGGCAGTGGAGAAGATGCCGAGTCCTGGCTGAGGAGCAGTTGTCTTTGGAAAGCTAGAAGAAATTACCTGTCAGATCAGAGGATTACATCAGTAATGAACTTGCTGATTGCTTCATATACCAGTGAGACAGTCTGCATAAGCAACTGTAGAAACAGAAGATCCAGTTCCATTTTTGAGTGTGCAGTGGTATTGCAGTGGAAACGAGCACCCTCAGCTTTAAATGATAAAGGGTCTCAATTATCAAATTGGGATTTCTAGATGTGCATTTTAGGGATGTTTTGATCTGATCCCCATAAAACACTCCTGAACGGAAAGTTTTTTGTCAGTATTATAATATCTTATGCTTGCTGGATTTAGTGTAGACATAAATGCATACTCTTTCTTCTCAGGCATGATCCACTCTGACTTTTGACTGTGGACCCATGCATGAATCTAAAGGTGCTTGGTCCTCTCCTCTATAGCACAGGCACAGTTATACAGGACAGAGAAGCATTGTACAGCACTTCTCACTGAGGACCAGAGAGCTAAATCCTAGGTCTTGTCTCAGATTTTCAGTCTTCAGCCCCACCTTCTTATGCCATGAGCTGGGGAAGACAATAAATGCCTTTCTAGTAACTAAAAATGGCTTTGTATGCCAGTGTTCTTGAGTGCCTGAGGTCAAAGAACAGCAATAACAAGCAAAGATCACTGACCACAGCCTTTCTTTACCTGTATGCAGCAAAGCATGGCAGATGAAGAGGACAAGGAGAGAGATACAAGTGACTGTCAAGGGAATGTAAGTCTGAGAGTTTTTCTGCTCCTTGAGCCAGAATACCTTACTGGGGGAAGTAATGACACCTCACTGCAGAACAAGCAATTTTTTAAGGTTTGCTTTGTTGTGCTGTGTATCAGTGTGGTACAAACAGACTATCTGTGTACAAACTCAAATCATCAAGGTATCCTTTGCCAGCAGCTTCTGGCTGGGAGAACAGCAGGTGTCTGGTGTGCAAGGTAATTTGCTGCACTGCTATTTTAACTAACATTCAAAAATACCTGTTGGATCTCCAAGGGAGGGCAGGCAGTGTGTTTGTGTGGCACTGCTGCCTGCACTGCACTCCCTGTGGCAGCCTGGAGCTGGCTCTGTGTCTGTGGTGCAGAGCTTTGTGTCCTGCAGCAGCAGATGACAGCCTGCTTGGGCCAGGGCTGTGCAGTGTCAGTGCTGTGTAGCTGAGAACTGTGCTGGCACATGAAGCAGGGCAAACCCAAGGGACCATTTAATTCTATCTTCATTCTTGGCCCAGCCCCAGTCCATTTCACTGGTGACTGGAGGCTGTTTCCAATTATAGCTGTCTGTAGCTCTCAGACCACTGGAATTCCACATAAAATTTAGGAATAAAAGGAAGTCCTGCTTTTAGTGTACCCACCAAGTCTTTGCATCACTGGCAGTCATGTGTTTATTTTGGGGATAATAAATTATGCAAAGTTCTGTTTTAATTTAGTACCACAAGCTCAAGTCAAGGACAGTCTGATCCTAAACCCTTTGCAGTAATTGGGCACCTCGTTAATCGAGTTGCCTCAGCTTAGGGGTATGGAAAATAAACATCTGCATCTGAATTACTCACTGCAAGGCCTTCTAGTCTGTTTTGTCTGGTATTATGTAAAACAAAGCCCTCCTAGAACAGACCTCATAGCAGTGAACAGGGCTGTGTGTGCTGTGGCATCTTGCTGAACTCGATGGGCTTTTGGTCTGACTTGGTAGTTGAGAGCAGCAGGAACATGGCTGTGCTTTGCTGGAAGCATTTTGCAGAGCACAGTGCATAGAGCAGTGCAGTGGGTGCCAGGACTCACAGGACAGGGAAACAGAAGCAGGGGCTGTGGAGTGAGGGAGGTGGCGCGGAGCAGGCGGTGCTGAGGGACGGGCCCCGGTGTTCCCGCAGGACAGTGGCCCGGCCCGGGTCTGTGCCTGCAGCCAGGAGAAGGACAGCCCGGCTGAGCAGACCCCGAGCAACAGTCCTGTGAAGTCAGAGCGAGAAGTTCTCTTGGTTGGTAAGTTCTCTTCGCTGGACGCCTGAGCAGGACTGACTGCGGCTGCTCCCCCGACCGCCTCGTGTCCCCAGGGAGTCCTGGGGCTTTGGGCTGGGGGTTTCCCCTCCTGCATCGCTCCCTCTCGTGCTCTGCCCTTTCGGTGGGACCCACACACACGTAAGGAGGGCTCGTGGGCAGGGACAGTCCGGGTCAGCCCTGCTGGGACGCCTCACTGGGGGCAGTGGGTCACGGGAGGGTCTGTCCCTGCCACCCTTCTTATTTCCTTCCCCCTGCCTGTTCCAAGTAATACTGAAAAATAACCCCATGTGGTGTGCTGCGAGTGTCCAGCCCAGAGCACTGGGGACTGGGGACCTTCTGGGGCACTGAAAAGGAAGAACAGAAGTCCTTGTCTTGATGGGACAAGGCGTTTTCTTTGGCTCATTGTCACTCAGCCAGGTGCTCCTCAGCCACCCCTGTGTGTGACTGGAGAATAGCCATAAATCATGTATTGTCACCAGGGCCATGGGCTGGTTTCTGTGCTGGGAGGGAAGGGGCTGGGGAAGCCCAAAGTCACGGCCACTTTCTGCAGATGATGGTAGGAAATGCAGGTCAGTCTTGGCACAGTCCTGGCCTGGAAAGGAGCCTCTTTGTGACAGGGTGTGAACTGGGGGTGCTCTGCTTAGTGGGGTGCTGCAAACCTGCTGGGATGGGACACGTGCCGCTGCTGCTCTCCCCATTTGCCTGCTGTCTTTTCCTGCTCCTTGGCCTTTGGTGCAGCTGAAGGAGAGCTCTGCTTTCCCTCTCCGTGGGCCTTGCATCCCCCTGTGTATGATCACCTCAGTCAGTGCCAAACCTCACTGTGAAGCCCAGACCTGCCCAGTTAGACCCCTCTGTGCTGTGCCCAAGCACTGGGGTGCTCAGCTGGCTCTTGTCTCCTCAGAGTGACATTTGTTATGTTCCTTTCCCCAGGAATAATTTCAACATTCCTTCACGTGCACCCGTTTGGAGCGAGCATCGAGTACATCTGTTCCTACCTCCAGCGCCTGGACAGCAAAGTAGGTCCCTGAGCGGTGCCAGTCCCTGAGCTGGCCGTGCCATGTGTGCCCCTGAGCGTGTTCGGTCGCTGCGGCGGGCACAGAGCTTCACCCCTCCCCAGGAGCAGCGTGGGGTTGGGCAGTAAGCACTGGTGTGGTTAACTGGAATGGTTTGCTGGAAGAGGACAAGGGAAGGGGTGAGTTTATTAGAGTGACAGAGTGGTTTGGGCTGGAAGGGAGCTGTGGGGGCCATCCAGTGCACCCCCACTGTGGGCAGGGACCTCTTCCTCCAGTCCAGGTTGCTCACAGCAGCCCAGCTCTGGCTCAGCCCCCATCCAGGGCTGCTGCCCATGGGTGTGTGTCATCTGCTCGAGGTCTGAGCAGACCTGTGGATGCTGGCTGTATTTTGCAGGAGTGAATTCCAGCTTTAAAATCTCCATCCAAAGTGTATTGTTGTTTTTTCTGTTTAAGTTTGCTGCCTTTGTTTGCCTTATCCTTCTGACCTCTAAGGAAAAGAGCAAACATTCAGCCTCTTGCATACTTACTGTTTATTAACTTAGAACATCTGCCATGCCACTCTTTGTATATATTCTCTTTAAACTGAACAATCACAATGGTTTTGTGTCTCTGAGCAAAGTTTGTCCGTATTTCTGATCTTGCAGCCTTTTGCTGTCTCTGTTTTGATACTGTTGAAGTCCTTTTTAGGAGGGGGCCTGTGGGGGGTCAAGAAGGGCAGTGAGGAGAGCAGCACTCGTGTGAGGCTGCTGCTTCCCACAGGTTTCTGGATCGCTGCCTTCAGGCTCCTCGGAGCAGGCAGGGAGGGACGGTGCAAAGGCTTTTCAAGGCCCAAGGAAGTGGCATCTCATTCTTCTGCTGGACCATTCTTTGGTTGTCTTGCCCCAGGAACAGGAGGTTTACCACCACAGGAAGCTTCTCTTGTGGCTGGAACTTTTTCAGCTGCTTTTGTTTATAACTTGTTTAATTTTCCCCATTCTAAGAAAGCGCAGCTCGCCGGTCTGTGCTTTCCAGGCTCACTCCAGCCCTTTAGAGACACATCTCTAATAATTTATCTCCTCATTCTAGTTCTGAGTTTGTCTGTGGGATGAACATGAGTATTTGGACAGGACAGCTAGGGAAAGCCTGGATGTACTTCAGCAGCTAAGCATGAATATCACCAGTCATCACAGGGCTTCCCTAACCAAAAGCGTCTTCAAGCATCTTCCCCTCCCTGGCAGTGTTCCAGGCCAGGTTGGATGGGGCTGGGAGCACCCTGGGCTGGTGGGAGGTGTCCCTGCCATGGCAGGGGGTGGGAATGGGATGAGTTTAAGGTCCCTTCCACCCCAAACCATTCTGGGATGATGATTCACTTCCAGTGACGTTTTCCTTCTGTTTTCACAGATTTGCACCGCGGAGGTGGAAGTTCTCATGACTCGACTCCAGAACACGTTCAGGCAGGAGCTGAGTGGGGTTGGGGCCAGCCTAGAGAAGAGGTGGAAGTTCTGTGGCTTTGATGGATTGAAAATGACTTGAGCTTTGACTTAACACTGGAAACAACGGCAGGAAATGTACGCCGAGAAAACCTGGGCTGCCTCGTCCCTCTGCTCCTGGTGCTTGTCTGGCACGGCTCGCTCGCGGGGGGTGATGTGAGTGAAGCTGTGAGGCCAGGGCAGCAGTGGGAGAAACTTCACGTTCTGTAGGTTTTGATCAGTTATTTGTTAACGGGCAAGTGCTGTTCAATATATTTTGTGGAAAAAGCCCGTGTCTGATACTTTCAAGCACAGCGTGTTGACTGTATGTTTTGCCAATGTTGTGTGTTTTGTGTGCTCAGATCTCTCGTCCTGTACTTTCTTTTATGGTAGGAACAGCCATAGCCTGTCCTCTGAAGCAACAACAAAGGCATTTTTGGGGTTTTAGAACCACCAAAAGGGGGTGGGCATTTTTTTAGACATTTCTATGATTAAAGACTGAGGTATGCTTAAACAGAAGAAGATTTAGATGGCTCAGAGTTCTCTGAGCCAAGCAGTTGGTTCTTTTCCATGCTATTTTCTCTACTACTGGCTGAAGGGCTCAGCTGAGCTGAGGGCAGTGTCTCTGGGAGCTGGGTGCCATCCTGGCCGTGCCACTGGTGGGCTGTGCACTGCACAGTCTGCCTGTAAATAATTTTTTACATGGGAAGGGTATTTCATTTTCTATTGATCAGGGTGGAGCAGAGAGCCTCCATCAGCCCTCTGGTTTAGTAACAGCTTACTACCCAAACTGTCTCCTCCTGGTTCTTCCCAAGGCTGTTTCTTGTGCTCTCAGTCACTGCCAGGCAGAAGGTTGGTAAGATGTAGGGTAGAATGCCTGAGCCCTGGGGAACACCACTGGTGACTGGCCACCCCTGGGCTGTTGATCCTGCCACCTTTCTGGGGGGGGAAGCCCTGGTTCCAGTGTGACTGTGCTCATGCGTATCCGTGGTTCCTAACACATCCTCAGCCCTTGTGGCTTTGCTGCTGTGTTGGGTCTCTATGCCCTGTCCCCGCTGAGATGGCTGAGGTGTGGGCATTTCAGTTGTGCTCCAGTGCCCTCAGCACATCATGGAGCAGACATAAGGACTTTGCTGGGACACTGTCCCTCAAACACCATCCTCAGGCTCATCTCTAGCGAGCCTGGCTTATCCCCTTGCCCCTTCCAACCTCATTTAAAGCCCTTTCAATGAGCCCTGCTGCCTCCTGTGCAGAGATCCTTCTTCCCCCAGGGGGCCCCCACAGCTTGCTGGGGTGCAGGCAGTGGGAACAGGGGCAGGGATGCTTGTCAGGACTGGGCTCCCTGCTCCTGGTGCTGGGGGCTTCTGACACTGGAGCACGTGAAAACCCTTCTCAAGAAATGTTCTAAATCCTTCTGTCACTGCAGGTGAACGTTGTATTTTTAAGGAATAAACTTTTTTAATGGGCAAATCTTGGCCCCCCCGCTTTCTTTTTCTCACCTGGCTTATGTTGGTGGCTCCAAGAGTGGAAATGCTCCATCCCACGTCCTCTGCCACCCTGGGGCTTCCCTGTCCTTGGTGTAAATTTCAGGAGTGTTCACAGTGATCAGTGGCAAAGGGCTATGAAACACTCCCTGCTTCCTCTGCAGCCTCTGCTGAGGTTTGGCTCAACAGGCACTGAATTCAGAGCCTGTGCCCTTCCCTCTGCAAAGCAGCTGGGGTCTGCTGGTTGTGGCAGGGGTTGGGGTGGGCGCCTGGTGTGGCACAGCAGCACCAGGGTGTTGTGACAGACTGGCAATGAGGTGATGCACAGAGGAAAGGGACCTCAGCAGCCTCCCCAGAGGGCTGTGCTCGTCGGGACGGTGCTGCCATGGAGGAGGTGACTCCATGCACAGAGCCAGGGCCAAAGCTGTCCCCTGGCCCCATGGACCAGCAACTCTCCCTGTGAGGTTCCAGCTGCCACCGCTGGTGCCTGGGGGTGTCCGGGGTTCCCGGGGAGGGCGCGGGGGCAGAGATGGTTGAGCAACGATCGATCCCTGCCAAGGCACAGGCTCTGTCCGCCGTGGGAAGAGCTGTTCCTTCCAGTCTAACCCTGCCCTCTCGCTCCGCGCAGCGATGTTTCTGGCTCCCGTTTCTTTTGGCAGAAAATGCACATTCTCATCACCCCTCTCCTCCCCTCGGCCGCCTTCAGCTGCAGCCGCTCCCCTCCGTCCCTCCACGTCCCCCCCCGCCGGCAGCAGGGGACGTTCCCCGCCGAGGGGCTGCTGTGAAAGCCATCGTCCCGTCCGGAGAGACAGGAGCCCAGGCTGCCGCTGGAGAAGAGGAGGAGGAAGGTAAGTGTCAGCCCGTTGTTCCTGCTGGGAGGAGGGCGACTTTGCTGCTGAAACGGGGGAGCAGCTCCTTGGGAACAGAAGGGGGGGGCTGAGCTGAGCCTTTCCCGTGAGGTTTCCTTAAATAAGCCCAAGTCCTGAAAACAAGCAGGGAAAGTCACTGCGAAGAGGAAGGGCCGTGTCAGCGCTCCAGGGAACGGCGCTTCGTTTCTGCTGTAGAGATAGGAGGGATCCTCCGGCAGCATCCCGCTCTGGGGGAGCGCTGGGACTGGGATCTCCCTGCAGGAGCACCAGTGCTGGCCCTGGCTGGACCGAGCCTTCCTGCCCTCCTTGCTGCCGTACGGGGCTCCGCGGGGCATCGCCCGTGTCGGGGCAGGGACCCCCACCCCGCGGCCGCCCTGCCACCAGGGAGCTGGAAGTTGGTGGTGCCCACCCAGCCCGCTCCCATGAGCACGAACAAACGCTGGCTGCAAGAAGGAAGGGCAGGACTGGGGGTAATGGCTGAAGCGGGAGGGGATCAGCAGTGGGGGCATTTTACAGGGCAGCGCTTGTGGCAGGGCCAGATAAGCAGCAGCTCCTCCTGACCTCTCCTTCCTGCTCCACTCCCTCCCCAGTTTCCTGCTCCTTGCCCCAAAGCAGCCACATCATCCCCAGCCCTGCTCCGAGCATCCCTCGTGTCCTCCCCGGCCCCGCTCCGAGCATCCCTCGTGTCCTCCCCGGCCCCGCTCCGAGCATCCCTGATGTCCTCCCCGGCCCCGCTCTGAGCATCCCTGATGTCCTCCCCGGCCCCGCTCCGAGCATCCCTCGTGTCCTCCCCGGCCCCGCTCCGAGCATCCCTCGTGTCCTCCCCGGCCCCGCTCCGAGCATCCCTCGTGTCCTCCCCGGCCCCGCTCCGAGCATCCCTCCCTCTCACTTGTCAAAGCCAACATTTTCCCGTGCCCCCTTCTCCCACCCCGGCTGTCCCAGGGGACTGTGTCTCACATTTGTCACCACATCCACACTGGGGCACGTTGTTTTTGTGATAAACATCAAGTGTTTCAGGAATGTCTTCAGCTGAATTCCCTTTTTGATGTGTCTTCCTGGTGAGCTCATAACAACTCTTTTATAGTTTATTTTTTTAAATTTCTGTAGCATCCCTGAGAATTTGAGAACCCGGCCAAAAGAAGCTCTGCCCCCGCCAGCAGCCCCCGGCACTGGGCGCCGAGGTGGGGCCAGTGCTGTGCTGAGCCTGCTCCCAGTGCAGGCTGCCTGGTCCCCCCAGGGCTGTGCTCACCCTTATCCCTGGCTCCAGGAGATTTCCAGGCATTTATTTTTCATTGCTGCCTTAAAGCCCTCGTTGGGAACACCCCTTTTGGAGCCCATGCCCTGCCCACATCTTCTCCGTGCGCACGCTGGTGGCCTCGGGCCTCTCTGGAGGTGGCTGGGGGGCAGGGGCTCACTGTCACTCCTTGCAGCAGTGCGTGTTGGCTTTGGAACACGTTGTTCGCTGCGGGTTTGGTGAGGAGATGCTCGTTCTTGCCTCCACCCCGACTTTGCTGACGTGGAGTGTGGTCCTGAGGCTGATGCCAGCCAGGAACTGTGTTCCTATGGTGAAGAATGGCCAAGTCTCACATCAGGACCGTGGTCTGTGGTCCCCGCTCTGGCTAGGCAGGATGTGAGCCTGATGGTGCTGGGCTTCGGGGGCAAACAAATGGCAGCTGGAACTGGCACCTGCAGTCACCCTGTGACATTTGCAGCAGCGTCTCTCCTAAAGCAGGTGTCTCTGCCGTGTGCTCCTGACTCTCATTGTTGTATGTGTGTGTTTCAGCAGACCTTTCTCTCAGCCCTTCTGCCAGGAGGAGGCAGAGATGCAGCCCGTGCCCCTGCACAGCCTTTCGGAGCTGGAAAGAGCCAGTCTGCAGGAGGTTGCTCTCTACCGGCTGCAGGAGAAGCTGCTGGTCGGGGACCTCAGCCTGGCTGGAGGTAGGGGTGGGACAGGGGGGCTCCTGCCGAGGGGGGGCTGCGGGCTGGGCTGTTATTGCCACGTCCCCACGCCCGCACTTCGGAACAGGGGGTGATGTTTATGGAAAGACATTTGTGACACGTTCTGGCCCATTTTATGTTTTGTTCCCTGCGTTGGTCCAAGCCCCAAAGGCCCAATCAGCCTTTTGAGGGGGTTTGTGTGAACGGAGGAGTGTGAGAACGTGACCTTGCCTGTCGTCTGCCTCTGATCCCCCTGATCCAAACCAGACCACTACGACTTGGCAGGGTCCCCCTCTGGGACTCTCTTAATGCCACTGGGGTGGGACAGACTGCTTTGGGTTAATGTCCAGCAGAGTCCTGATGCTGGGATGGGGCTTATGCAAGGCTAGGAACGGGTTACTGAAGTGAGTGGGCAGATAAATATAGAAGCTGCCTGGGGACTGAGCTCCTCTGTCCTGGCCTGCACAGACACTCAGGCACTGTCGGGGTTCCCGTCACTGCCTGTGTCCCCAACATCTGGCCAAGCACGCACAGGGGGCTGGGATCAGCCCCCCCTGCCCAGACTCCCCCGGTACTCCGGAGTGCAGGGACCGGCTGGGAACACCTTCTGTGCCCCGGCTGTGTGCCGTGTCCCGGCAGGGGGACGTCCCCAGCTCAGCACCCCGTGGCTGTGCTCTGCCCGCAGGGGTGCAGACAGACAAGTGTCTGTAAGGGGAGACCGCACTAAAACAGCGGAGTGATGCAGAACCTCTGCTTCGTTCTCCCTTCACAGATGGACCTAAAGGCAGCAAATCCCTCCGCCAGAAACTGGAGAGCTTTTCCAAGGAGAGGAAAGGAGGTACCTCCCCAGCCCCCTGGTGGTCCCTCTGCTGGTTCCTTGTCCCACCCCGGCGTGCCCCTGGCAGCTGGGCTCTGCTGCTGCAGCTCCCGCTCGCTTTTCCTGCCAGCCAGACTTTTCCACCTCTCCCACCTTTTGCCCCAGACTGCTCCCCGCAGGCGTTCGGGATCCCGCTCGCCCAGGTCATCGCCAA
Source organism: Podargus strigoides (assembly GCA_028020825.1). Lineage (NCBI taxonomy): Eukaryota > Metazoa > Chordata > Aves > Caprimulgiformes > Podargidae > Podargus > Podargus strigoides. The sequence continues at coordinate 21,627,889 of CM051631.1, read as the reverse complement.
CGACCGTGCCTACAGGCGGCTGCAGGAGGCTGTGAAGCAGAGCCGCCGCCTCTGCCTGGAGGTGGAAGCCACCGTGACGAGGTTTCGGGCTCAGAGGCAGAAGAGGTCCCCGGTGGGCAGGAGCTGCAGGCTGGTCCCCTGTGGGGTCTTCCCCGAGGAGCCGCTTTCCCCTCCGGTTCTCATCGGCGGGTCCTGGAGCCAGCGAAGGGTACAACTGCTGTGTCACAGTGCTGCAGGCTGGGGGAGGTGTCACCAGTAAATAGGGTGTCCCAGGGTCTTTCCTTACTGAGCGTGAGGGGGGGACAGGCTGGGCCAGCCCAGCTCTGGGGGAGCCGAGGGTAGCAGAAGGACACAGCCAGGCAGCCAGAGGTGGGTAGGGACACGAGGAGATTCGTCATTTTTCATGGATTTTTCCACTCCTCCGTGGCATCACACCTTGGAAACTGGGCTTCACACCGGTGAAGTTCCCACCAGAAGTCGTGACCGTCGGTGGTGGGTCCTGTTGGCTCCCTGGCCACATGCCAGGGAGGGACCCCTCGCTGCTCTGGGGACATCAGCTCTGCTCCCAGTATGGGCTGCCCATGCCTCAGAGGGCGAGGAGGACAGTGTGGGTGCTCAGCCTTGGCCACCACTGCCTTCTTGGTGCGGTCCCTGTTCCCTGCGAGGGGCGGTGGGTACTGGGCTGGGTTTGGTTTGCCTCATCTCTTCGGAGCAGAGACCCACGCCTGTGTCTCACTACGTGCCCGTACCCCTGGTGTAAGGCAGCTCCAACACAGGTAACATCCTAATACATTGCGCTGCCCACGGTGAGAGATTTGGGGGTGTTCCCTCTCTCCCCATGTCTGTGTGCAGTGTGGGGTCCGAGGTGTTTGGAAACACCTTGTGTTAGGAGCAGTGCACGTAAAGGGGTGCGCAGGGGAGGAAAGGTCTCTCTGTGGTTCTCTGACAACCCCAGACAGGCTCTGCAGACCCCTGAGGCCCCAGCGATGACGGTGTGCTGGGATGTGGTGGGGTTGTTCCTGCCGCCCTGTGAATCACCTCTGCTCCGTCCCAGGGGGCGATGTCTGTGGACTCCATCACCGACCTGAGTGACAACACTTCCAAGCTGCTGGAGGCACTGCAGTTGTCACACCCCCATGAGCTGGGTCCACGGAGGAGCCTGGGCAAGAAGAAGATGCTGAGCCTCAACCCCATCACCTGGCAGGTCCCGCGGGTTGTGGACAGGTGCTGCAGGCACATCGAAATGCACGGTAAGTACAGGTGTCTCTCCAGCCAGAGGGTCTGTCCCACCCTGGGCTGGTAAAACCCATCACGTGTGGTGGGCTGGGGCGTTCTGGCCCTGCGTTCCCTGCAGCTGATGGCTAGGGCAGGGCATGGTCCTGCAAAAACAGCCGGGGAGAGTCCTCTGGGCTGGGTGCAGCTCCTGGGCTGAGGGTGTCACGGTGTGTGTCAGTGACCCATCCTGGTGCGCCCCGGCCTTACCTCCAGCATCCAGCTCAGAGTGACTGTGCAGGAGAGATCTCCTGACCCACAGACAGCCCCAGAAAACCCTGTGGCTCCCAAACCTTTCCTTTTACCCCCCCTGCCAGCAGTGGGGCAGGACTCACCGCCTTGCGTGCAGTGCAGGAGAACCCCTTCCACGATGCTGAGGTGCTCCAAGGAGCAGCGGGGTGGGAGGGGGGTGTGGGAGCGCCGGGCTCTCACCTGTCTGTCCCCCAGGTCTCCACACGGTGGGCATCTTCCGCGTGGGGAGCTCCAAGAGAAGAGTCCAGCAGGTAAAGCGAGACGGTTTCTGCATCCTCTGTAGCAGCACCACACCCGACGGAGAGGGGCTTCTGTGGGTGGGGAGTGACTGCAGCAGGCGGTGACGTGGAGAGCTCTAAAACGTCCCAGGCACATCTGGGTGACAGCAGATGTCACCTGCTGCCGGGTCCTTCTCCCAGCCAGGGGGAGCAGCTCCCTCTCTCCCAGCTGCCTTCAGGGGACGAGCCACCACACCCCCCCCGCTGGCACCCAGAGCTGCCCCTGGGCTCCCTCCACCAGCTTTCATTCTTCTCCTTTTTCCATCGTTAAGCTGAGGGAGGAGTTTGACCGAGGACTGGATGTTTTCTTGGACGAGCATCAAAGCGTTCATGATGTGGCTGCTCTGCTCAAGGAGTTTCTTCGGGACATGCCGGATTCACTCATCCCCAGAGAGCTCTATGCAGCCTTCCTCAGCACAGCCTGTGAGTGCCCGGGCTGTGTCCCCGCTCCGCGCAGCCCGCCCGCCGCCGTCGGGTCTGGAAGGGACAAAAGGGGCATTTTCGCCTTGTGCAGTTACCCAGCTGGGCACCAGGTCCCAGCACAAGGCAGGAGCTGGGCAGGAGCTGGGCAGGAGCTGCAGGGCTGGCTTTGCAAACGTCCTGCCCACGTCCCCCTCATTCCACCACATTTGGTGGGACTGAGGTTTAGGCAGTCTCCGCTGCTTCCAGCATCACTCTTTCTTCACTCCCTTCACCGTCTCTTTGCCAGTGTCTCACTGCCCTCACAGGCAAGGGTTTCTGCCTAATATCTGAATCCACCCTCTTCCAGTTTGAAACCATCACCCCTCATCCTGTCACTCCCTGCCCTTGTCCACAGTCCCTCCCCAGCTTTCCTGTCCCCCCAGGCACTGGAAGGTGCTCTGAGGTCTCCCCAGAGCCTTCTCTTCTCCAGGCTGAACACCCCAACTCCCTCAGCCTGTCCCCATGGCAGAGGTGCTCCAGCCCTCGCATCATCTCTGTGCCCTCCTCTGAACTCACTCCAATGTGTTTGTTAGGAGCATCCACAGCCCTTTTCAGGCACTCCCTCCAGCCTTGGCTGGTGAGTTGTTTTCTGTCACCCTGTCCTCTCCCTGTACCAGCTCAGTGTCACTAGCACTGCACTGCGGTGACTTTCCTCCCCCTTGCTGGCACTGTTAACAAAACCAGCCCCGGACTGCGTGTGGGCTGAAGGGTGAACCCAGGAAAAGTCACCCCACCCCACCCACCTCCTCCCTGCCACCCTTCTGTGCTCACTGCGGGGGGCTGGACTAGATGGCCCTTGTGGGTCCCTTCCAACCCGATACATTCTGTGACTCTGTGACTTGGGGGTCAGCAGTGGGGTCAGCGGTGGGGTCAGTGGTGGGGTTTAATGGTGGGGTTAGTGATGGGATTAGCAGTGGGGTTAGTGATGGGGTTAATGGTGGGGTTAGTGATGGGGTTTAATGGTGGGGTTAGTGATGGGGTTAGTGATGGTGTTAGTGATGGGGTTAGTGATGGGGTTAGCAGTGGGGTTAGTGATGTGCTGCCCAGTGCTGCCACATGCAGCTGCTGCAGTCGATGCTTTTGTTTGGTTTTGGGTAATCGGATTCTAATCCCTCTGGTTTTTGACTGGGGGCTGTACAATACCAAGTGCAGTCACATCCCAGCCCTTGCTGGGGTCCCCCGAGTGCTCATCCCTGCGTGACAGGGTGAAGGCTCAGACACCACTCTGGCTCCCTCCAGAGCTCGTTACGGTGGGTGTAAAGAGGGCTGGGCAGGGACTGATGGGCTGCTCTCTGCCTAGCCATGGAGGGCCGGGCACAACTGGGCACCCTCCAGCTGCTGCTGTTCCTGCTGCCCCCCTGCCACAGCGACACGCTGCACCGGCTCCTGCGCTTCCTCGGCCAGGTGGCCCGGCACGCCGAGAGCTCCCGCGGCCCCGACGGCCGGCAGGTAAGGCTGGCACAGAGGGGCCGACTGCACCAGGAGGGGGGTGCTCAGGCTTTGTTGGTTAAAACCAAGTGGAGCTTCTTGCAAGCCCGGGTGAATCCTTTGGCAAAGCCAAATTATTGATCAATGCCCCTGGCCATGGCAGGTCTGGGTGGCTCTGAGTCCAACTGGGTGATTTTCTGGGTCGCAGTAACCCCAGAGACCTGGCTGTGTGTCCCCAGGCAGCGCAAGGGGCATTTTTGGTGGGCTGATTCTGCTTTTCCACCTCCAGCTTCCATGAAGTTATCACGACTTACCATGACTGTCATGACTTATCATCGTGCACTGAGGCTGATTTTGGTTTCTCTGGCCAATTCGAGCTCTCAGTCTCTCCGTGACTCAGAGACTCTTTTTGTCCCATATTGTAAAATGATATAGAAATATTGGTTGTTACCTTCTGGTAGGGGTTGTGGAAGTGAGGCGGATGGGAATGGAGGCCCTGATGCAAGGAGGGGGTGAGTGTGTGCTCCAGCACCACAAACCCTTCATGCTGGCCCTGCCACCAGCTCGGAGAGGACCAAACTGGACCCAGATCAACACTCCAGCCTCACTCAGCAGCTCGTGTTCCCGTCCTGGGGTGGGTGAGGCTGTCCAGGGACATCTCATGCTGGTGCATTGATAATGTGCAGTTCCCTTTTGTGCTTGCTTGCCAGATTCCTGGGAATAAAATGACAGTTTCAAACTTGGCCACAATCTTTGGTCCCAACATCCTTCAGAAGGAGAAGCCTGGGGAGAGAGATGCTGGTGCCATGAACTTTGAAGACAGTGCTGCCATCATACTGGTGCTCCAGAGGTTGATCGAGCACTGCCAGACCTTGTTCATGGTAGGTGAGGCTCCCTCACAGCAGCTCCTTTGACCTTTCCTTCCCCTCCCAACTCTTCCCGTGGCAGTGGAAGGACGGATGTGTTCACTGCCCCACTGAGGATGCATTCCTCACACCAGATGTAAATGTCAATTTGGGATGGCTCGTTACTGGCACCGTGTGGGTCCTGCCAGGGACAGGTCTCCTCTTTGTTGCTTTCCACCCCACTGACGTCTGACTGAGCTCACTGGGACAGGAAACAACTGGCCAACAGCAGCTGCAGGGCTGGCACCTCAGTACTGCTCCTCCCCCAGAGTCCCAGTGAGGGGGGGAAAGAAGAGGAAACAACGAGGGACCCTAGAAGAGGGGAGGAGCTGGAGGGGGATGGGGTGGGGTGGAGGTGGCAGAGCCTCAGGCAGATGTGGGCAGGCTGTAACAGTGAGGAAAGATGGGATGTGCAGCAAGGTGCTGGCTCGAGCACCATGGGTGCCCCGAAGCAGTCCCTGGGGGATGAGATGCAGGTGGGTGTGAGGCAGTCACACCGCTGACGTGGCTGCTGTCCTCGGGGACACCCCAGGGAGGCTGTGCAGCTGCTTTGAAACCCTGGCAGAAACCCACTGAGGAGTCCTCCTGGCCCTGCTTTCAGGAGAGGACCTGGGAAATCCCTGAGAAACACCAGAAACGTCCATTTCCTACGGGCCCATTTCCTACAGGTCTGTGGGAATGTGACGTTTCAGGTCCCCAAAAAGCCTTGTAGCGATTGTCAGGTCTGCAGGGAGCCAGGGGAATGGGAAGAGCAGGGGCTGAGGTGCTGCTGAGCCCCCCGGGAGCTGTGTGGGATGTGACACCGGCACAGTGGGTCTGTGAGCACGTGCTGTCCTGGAGTCCTTTTGCTGTCCTTGGCTGCCTCCACTCGTCCTCCTGCAGCGAGGAGGCGATGCCACGAGCGCCTGTGTCTGCGTGTCCCTCCCAGGTCTCTCCAGAAATGCAAGGGGACATCCTGAGGAGGCTGTTTCAGACCGACCCCGATGTCATCGACTACCTTTTGCGCAGGAAGTTCAGTGCCATGCTGTGAGTCCCCTGCACAGCTCCGGTCCTCTGCACCCCAGAGCCCTCCGCTGCTCCAGCCTCGGGATCACACCCCAGTCCTGCTCTGTTTTCGCCTCCATCACCAACCTCCCCCCACTTTTCCCTGCCCTCGGTGTTATCTGCACTTCTGTGCGTCTGTCGCTGTCCTGTGTGCGTCCGTGTGTGCGTGGCCGTGCGTGTGACCGCCAGCTGTGGCTGCACATCTGCCTGTTGGCTGCAAGGTAGGGTGGTCCCATACAGGCTCAGAATCTGAGCTCGTGCCCATCCCTGTGATTGAGGAAGGGGGGGTGAAAAGGCCCTTACACCCACGGCCCTGGCACACAGCCCTGGTGGCGTTTGTTCCTGTGCACTGGAGCAGGGGACACTCAGCAGCTCGTGGTCTCATTGGAGGGTGGTGACTCCTTCAGCAGTCAGGGACTGTCTTGGTGAAATGGTTTCCTGGAGCGCAGAGCTTACGAGTCACCTCTGCTGCTGTTCCCTGTCTGTCTTCACGTTCCATTTGGGACTGCCCAAAGAGATGACAAATCTTCGGGGTCACTGCTGGAGGCCATTGGGGCGTGGAGGGGGCAACAGAGGCAGTTTGCAGTTAGCATCTCTCTACTTTTGCTTTCTTAGGAGCCCAGAGAGGGAGGATTCAGCAGAGGGGTGTGCTCCATCCCCGCTGCCTGGTCGGACCCGTGCCCTGGAGAGCAGCTCGGTCTCATCAGAGTTCTACAGCAACGTCCCATTCCTCAACCTGGACGTTGGCATCTAGTGAGCCTGCCCTGCGCCCCCTGCGCTGCCTGCCGGGCACAAAACCGGGCACCCTTTCCCCAGCAGCAGTGAGTCCCCAGTCCCGCTTCGGAGGAGTGGGGAAGGGAGCGGGAATGTCTGCGGGAGCATCTTTGCTCCCAAGTTGCCCTGGAGCAGGCAGCCCAGCAGCAGAGGTGTTTACAGGCAGCGGTGTGCGAAGGGGAGTGTGTGAGCAGGGTGGCTTCGTGGTGTCCCTGCCTGGGGAGGACAACTGCTCCCCTGCGAAGGACCACCGGCCCCGTGCACTGGGGCAGGCTGGGGAGCAGCAGCAGGGGCTGACAGCTCGTGCCATGCTTGGCGATGCAAAACATCCCCGGCCTGGGATGCCCCTGGGGTTTTCTGGGCACTGGCGGGGCTCTGCCTGCTCACAGGGATGGGGGCTGAGACCCCTGTGGGGTCCTGATGGGGACCATGGCAAGGCAGGGAGGACGGAAGATGCAGCTGAGCTGGGTGCAGTTGGTGCTCTGGGATCCCATTTTCCGTGTGGCGGTGTTCCACAGGACTGTGCGGAGAGAAAGCTTGTGGGGAGCTGAAGCAGCAGCTTCTTCTGTTGCTCCGTAGGTCTCCACCTGCCTCTTTGGGTGGCATTTAGGCAGCAACATTTCTCACGTGTGACAGAAACCTCTGTTCCATGATTTAATGTCTGCTTTCACACAGGACTCTGCAATTCCCCCAAACTCAACCCTTGCAGAGAACCAGTTGCAGTTTATCTCCATGGAAGTTCCCAGCCCATCACTGTGAGCTTCTCCTCATAGTTTTTTTTTTTTTCTTGTTGTGGTTTAGAACGTGTCTGTTTACACTGGCATGTTGGGACCTGACACCACTTCCCCTCCCAAAAGTGGCTGAAAAATAAAAGAGTGCTTTTGAAAAGAAAAGGAGGCCGGAGTGTTTGGGAGAGCTGTGGGGCAGGGAGGAGGAGGAGGAGGAGGAGGATGGGAGCCCTATCCATGGTTCGCTCCATGTGGGTTTCCCTACGTTCGCATCTGTTGTTGGTCCCTGGATGGGAGGTGGAATGGGGAACTGCAGCACCCCGGGAAGCTTTGGGCTGGTGGGATGCTCAGTGTGGGGGAGCGCGGGTGGTGGCTGGGGCTGGGTGCCAGCTCAGTCCTGGGGACAGGGGGATGCAAGTCAGGGTCTGGCCCCAGGTGCATGTTCTGACCGCCCCGTGGTGGCCGGGCAGTCAGAGCGGGACTGGGGCCATGGATGGTCCTGGGGTTGGACATGGGTGGGAGCATGTCTGCAGAGCGAGCCTTGGTCCTTTGGGGTTCTCACAGCCCAGCTCCTCCCGGATGCTCCACTTGGTGCCCACACCAAGACCCCAGCACCATGTAGGAGCAGCCTTCCCCTGGGGCCTCACAGGAGTGGCTCCATCACACGGACCTCGCCTGGTGCACCCCAGGGTGCCTTTGGTGCACCCCGGGCTCTGCGGCACAGGAGGTGATGGAGGGACTGGGATGGGCTGAGCTCAGGCCATGGACCAGTGTCTCCCTTTGCTCCCGCCACCAGCTCGGAGGGGAGGGTGACAGCAGTTCCTACAGGAGACAGGGAACAGCCCGTCCCTCCTTCCCACAGCCTCGCGATTCCCTCCCCGTGCGAGGCCTTGGTGTTCCAGCCCAGCTCTGCACGTTGCTGGGGATCTCCTGAGGATGCTCCGCTCCCCTGCCATGGATGGAGGCTCATCCTAGCCCAGGGAACTGCAGCTCCTGCTGCCCACCTCGGGGGGACGTGTGCTCCAGCAGCACTGGGGTCCCACTGTGAGCCGGGCTGTGCGCTGCACTGCCAGAGCAGTGTCGTGGCTTTGGCCATGCCTTGTGGCACCAAGGGGGTTATTGAGGGGCGCAGGAGCCTTTGTGGGCTCCCAGCTGAGTGAGGGGAGGAGGTGTGCCAGCACAGCCTCAGCTCCCCGCTGGGCCGTACCTGTCTGCAGGTGCTGCACCCTCGCAGCTGCACCACCCCGGGCTGAGCTCTTGTTTCGTAAAGGTCCTTCCCGGGGAGGGTGGGGAGGCAGCTCCCGGGACCAGCGGGCTGGCGGGAGAAGGGTGACTGGGAGATAGCGGGGGGAACCCCGGGAACCGATAAGCTGGAGACCAGCAGCGCTGCTGCCTGCAGGGGCAGATAAACTCCGGACGCCGCGGGTCTGCTGCTTGTTTGTGAGCACTCAGGCACCCACAGCCCACGTGCGCCCCACGTCCGCTGTGTGAGCCCACTCCAGGGTCACACCCCCTGCCGTGTCAGCGTGACTCCACGCCTCGGCCAACAGCCACGTGCTGCGGGTGACGAGTTATCTCCTGGTAGGTGGGAACAGCTCCAGTCCGTTAACGTGCCAACAAGGACGCGGTGTTCCAGCAACTGTGGCTGTCACTTGGTGGTGGCTGTCACTTGGTGGTGGCTGTCCCTGTGTCCCCACCGAGGGGAGCACTGGGAAGGGGGCAGACCCTCGGGCTGGGAGGAGCTGTTGGAAATGTTCACCACGAATGTAGAGCCCAAGACAGAGCAGGTGAGCTCTATGTCTCCAGCTGGGTAAAAAGGCACTCAAATAATTCTGTCAGCCTGAAACCTGGGCTGTAAACCGGCTTTTGTGTCACCATGGGGAGTGACAGAGCCTGAGGCACGGGGGGGTGGTGAAGGCTCTCCGGGTGCTGTGGGTGATGGCAGACCTCCCTGCCAGGGTGTCGTGCGTGGGGTTCCGTGGGGACCAGAGGAACACTCTGAGGGGTGAGGGAAGGGAACGGCATGTTGTGCAGCAGTGGTGGCACGAAGCCTGAGTCACTCGGAGGGGACTGTGGCAGAGGTTGATGCCACCAATGTCACTTTGGCTCCTCTCCCTCAACTCCTCTGAGCTTCAGTTTGTTCTTCCACTGCCTTCACCGTGTACCCCTCCCAAGAACGCGGCGCTGAGCAGTTGTAGGGGGAGCACCCGGACTCGAACGCGCTCTCTGGAGACACCAGCGAAACACCGGCCGTGGCACTGGGCGGGGGACACATTGCGGGGTCCGGGGCGCCAGAGCCGGGGGTGCAGATGCTCTCAGGGATGCTGAGACACGAGGGGGCTCTTTGCTTTGCTTTGCTTTACAAGAAATGTCCTTGCCGAGTTTGCTTTCGGGGCGCTGCGGCGGGCAGAAGCGGGCACCGGGGCTGGCCGGGGGGCACCCCCCTTTCCCCTGGGGAGCACACGCGGGTTTCCTCACACCTCGGTTTGTTGCAGCCTCCTGAACGAGCCCCACTCCACGCCAGTCCCAAAGCACTGCCACCGGCGGAGCCTTCGCGTCGCTCTGCGGCACCGCTCCGCTTGCGTCAGCTCCAGGCACCGCAGGGACACGGGGGGACGGGCACGGCCGGGACCCCACCGGAGGGACGCGGTCCCCCGGGTCCGGTGGGGCGGAGCCACCGGGACTCTGAGGCCCCGCCCCCACACGCCCACTGCCGCGGGGCGGCCCCCGGGGCTAAAAGCGCCGCGCTCGGCGGGACCCGCTGCTGCCGCTGCTCGGAACGGAGCCCGCCGGTAAGTGCCGTCCCATCCCCGTCCTCACCCCCCGTCCTCACCCCCGGGCTCCTCACCCCCGGGCTCCTCACCCCCCCGTCCTCACCCCCCCGTCCTCATCCCCCGTCCTCATCCCCACCCCACCCCATCCCATCCCGGTCGCGGCTCCCGCAGGGGCTCCGCATCTGTGTCCCCGGAGCCTCCCGTCGGGAACCCCCCGGGAGAGCAGGACGTGCCTCGCCGGGGCTTGTCCCCCTGTCCCCCCCACACCTCCAGCCTCGCCCCCCCAGGGCCGGGCGGGAGGAAGCGGCACATCCCCGGGGAGCAGCGGGGTGCTGGTCGCCCAGGCTGGCCGCAGCCCCGGGCCCCCGTTCGGCCCTGCTGTAACCCCCCCCCGAAGGCAGAGGAAGGAGCTGGGTCCAGCATTAAGCCCCTCTCCTGCTTGGGACCAGCTCTTACTGGGTTGGGGCTCTGCTCGGCTGTGGGATGAACTGGGAGGCTGGCCGAGCTGCGGAGGAGCTGGATGTGCTCCGAGCTCTGTGGGGCAGTGAGGGGCAGTGCCAGCCCTGAGCTTGCTGCACGCAGCAAGAGCTGTCAGCCTGTCCCCAGAGCCTGGCTCTGCCCCGTCCCCAGCCCCGTGCTGCTCTCAAGAGGCTTTGCTGGGGCTCTCTGCCTGGTTCGTGCCCCCCGCTGACTCCTTGCCCCCAGCCATGGCCGACGAGCTCAGCGACCTGCTGCGGGCGTTCGAGGAGGTGATGGAGGACTTCGACAGAGGCCCCGCGTGTCAGTACGAGCAGCACTTGGAGGAGCTGAAGAGGAAAGCGGGGCACAGCGTGTACGACAGTGGCATCGATGAGCTGGAGAGTGAGTCCGGGGCTGGGGAAGGAGCAGTCCTGCGGGAGGATCGTGTCCGTCGGGATGGAGTTGCTTTGGGAGCTCTGGGGTTCCTCCCTGGTTAACCACGGAGCTCCCTGCTGCTCCCCCCTCGGAGCTGCCCGCCTGACTCGCCCCTCGAGGGCTGGATGAGTAGCGTGGGGTGATGCCCCCTGGATCCTGCCGGGGCTCCTTCTGCCGGGTTGGCTACTGCAGGACTGCACCAGGGTTGGGATAACTGGGAGCTGAGAGGGAACAGGTCACTGCAATAACCCGAGGAGTCCCAGTGACTGTGCCCAGGCAGCCTCTGGTGCTGTTCCTCAGTTTCCTTTTCCCAAGCATTCCTTGCAGCAGGGGCAGAGCAGATGGGCGAGGGTGGACCAGTGACCCTATGCCATGCATGAGATTGGTCTCTGGTCCTGCAGCCTCTTTGTAAGGGGCCCGTGGGCATGGATTGTGGCTGATGCCTTGTACCTGCAGGTGCCAGCACGTCCCCAGGAAGCAGTCTCAACTCCAGCGAGGAGGACCTCAACACCCCTGCTGACCCTTACCCCTCCAAAGGTGAGGCTGAGAGGGCTGGTGCCAGGGCTGCCCTCTGCCTGCTGGGCTTGGCTCAGAAGCGATGGGCTGTCCCCTGCCTGGGTGGGGGGTGCCAAGGGGGGCCCTGCAGGGTTTGGCGGTGGGAGTGAGCCCGGGGGTCCTGGCTGGACTCTGGAGGAGGTAGGAAGTTGGGTTGACTGTGATCCCTTGGGGATGCTGGTGTTAGTCCTGAGCTGTGCAGTGATCATTGCACACGCAGCCCCCCTGTACCCTCCTCCCACTGCTGCCAGGCAGTGCCCGGCTGGTCCAGAACAGCCCCGGGGGGGACGGGACGGACCTGACGGTGTGTTTCTCTCTGCCAGCTAAGCTGGGAGACACGCAGGAGCTGGAGGAGTTCATTGCGGATCTGGACAAGGTGTTGGAGGGTACGTACACAGCTCTGACCCCTGCTGCCATCGTGGCAGGACCCTGGGCAGGATTCTCTGCTGCAGAGCCGGGCCCTGCACCCCTCGAGCTGGGCTCCCACTGTGGGGGGCTTAAAGCCTGGTTTGGGCTGTGGGGGTGGAATCCTGCTGTCTTTTCTTTTGCAAAGGGGCTCATCTGCATGTCACCCCCTCCAAAGGGGTCTCTGGAGGCAGAGAACTTGATTTAAACCAAATAACGAAGTGTTTCCCCGCAGGCCGGTTGCCTAAGTCACAGTTCCCAGTATCTGTTCCCTTCTGAGTGTCCAAAATGGGGTGGGGGGAGGCGCTGCTGCTGCTGGCCCTGGGCTGCACTGGGAGCGAGGGAGCAGGAGGGGGAGCGGAGCCCCCCAGCAGATCTCTGCGCCAGCCCTGCCGCTGGCAGTGCCTGGGCTGGGGGGCCCGTGCAGCCCTCCCCCCCCAGCAGCCGTCTCACCAGTCTTCTTTCCTCCCTTGGCTGTGCTGCAGAGATGTGAGATGCGGTTTTGGTGGCGAGTTTGGCGAGGAGGACCCGCAGCAGATGAGCCCTGTGCCTCCCCCACGCACCCTCTGCTTCCCTGCCCTGCGCCCGCTGCCAGCGTGGGCGACGGCTCTCGCTGCCACGCTGCTCCACGCCGGGGACGGGCAGTGCCAGCGGGGACAGTGGGACGGGCGGCTGGGCTGCGTGCCGAGATGAGCAGAGCAATGGGTGAGGGCACCCCAGGGGGCTCTCGGGACTGAGGGGGGGTCTGTGCCACTGCTGGAGCCAGAGGAGAAACCCTGGGTGACCCGGGGGAAGATCAGCTTGCAGGACATTGTTGAGACCTTGGTGTCCCCTCCTGGGTGAGGGACGTCTGTCCCCACAGCAGCATCTGTCGTGGGCAGTGACAGCCGCTGCTGGCCCTCTGCTTGGCACGGGTACCCCCACATAAGGCCCCTGCCTGCACCCCAAGTGCCGCTGGCTGCTGCTGTAAATGCTGTGAAAGGCTGTTCCGGGCTGTACAGAGGGGAGGTGTTTCTATGAAAGGGATTTGAATTCTCTCTGCTTGTCTCTGTGTGTGTCTGTGCTGTGCCCTGGCCATGGGGCTACTGGCCAGGGGGCCACCAAAGGAGGGGGACAGGCCTCAGGGATGTGAATAAAGCAGCGTTTGTTTGCCTGAGGCAGGGTAGGGGACCCCCTGGTCCTGCCTGGTCCTCCCTGTGGGCTGTGCCCACGGCTGCAGTGCCCTGAGTTCTCACTCTGGCAGAGGGGATGGATGGATGGATGGATGGATGGATGGATGGTTGGAAAAAGGGAGCCAGCTCTGTTGGGGGACCCTTAGTGAAGCCCCTTGCAATGTGTCCCAAGGACTCAAACACTGGGTCCTGTCCTTGCTGGGTCCCTGATGGGTGGGGGGCTCAGTGGGACGGGCAGAAGGTGCTGTCCATGAGGGAACTGCCCAGGCAGAAGAGCAACCTGGGGGCAACTGAGCCTGGAGTGAGATTTAGCAGTAGGGGGATGCTCAGTCCCACCTGGGGTGACCAGGAGGAGCTCAGGAGAGGGGGAATGTGGGGCTCTGCTCGTCCCTGGGCTGGCAGTGCTGCCCCTCCTCCCCGTGATGTCCACGCGGAGCGGGGCCACGTGTGGTTCTGCTGCAACTGTCCGGGCAGGAAACGGACGGTTTTAGCTTCTTCCCTCCCCCCTCGGTCCGTGGGTGCTGCTCAGGAGGACGTTGGTCATGTCTGCTGAACACTCATTCCTCCTGCAAACCCAGGCACTCAGGAGGGGGCAAGGGGGGCTCCTGAGCAGCCCCAGCAGAGCCCTGTGCAGGGCAGGTTATGCGTGGGGACGCTGTGTGGTGTGGTCGCTGATCTGCCTCCCGAACGGATCCCATGGACCCCTCAAAGGACAGCCAGGGGATGGGGGTGACAGCAGGGTGATGGGGTCAGGGGTGATGCTCAGATGTCTGTGATGACGCTCAGAGATGCACCCACGATGCTCGGAGATGAGCCTGTGCTGCACCATGGGGGCTGGAGCGCCCCACTCAGCCCACATCAGAGGGGCCAGGGCAGTGGGAGCTGTGGGGACTGTCCCTGCCATGCACACGGGTGATGGCAGTGACACCAGTGTCACATTTTTTCCCTCCTGAGTCATTGCACCCGGGTGTTCCACCCCTGCAATCCAGCTCTGACTCTGGCATTTATTCCACCCACGGTCCCGTTCTGCCTCTGGGCATCACAAGCGCCCCACCAGGCTGCGTGGGAAGGGGGTTTGAAGAGCCCCCCCTCCCCTGCTGGTGTCTGGCTGGTGGGGGGCGATGCTGGGTGCTGGGCTGGGGCATCCCACGCCGTCGCCTTCCCGGGTGCCGCTTGCCAGCTCACACCCGCGCAGCGTCCGCGAGCGTTGCTGAGCAGCTGCGGATATAAATACTTCCCAGCCCCAAATCTGCTGCGGCTGCTGCACCCCCACCGCAAAATAACAGAGTGGGTGAAGCCCCAGAGGGGTTGTTTGTTGTGGGGTTGCCAGGAGAGGGGTTTGAGTTTCACCCTGGGTTTCCCCCAGCTCTCGAACTGTGCAGGCTAACGTGGGTGCTGCCTGCAGCGCGAGCCCGCGCTGTCCCACGCTGCGCCAGAGCCTCGCCAGGGCTCGTGGTACCTCCTGCACCCGGTGATACAGTGCCAGCATCTGCTTGAGTTGGTGCTGTGGGGACAGTGGGGCTGGCACGGGGCACCCTGCAGTGCTGGTGGTACGTGTGGGTGATGGGCTGACATGGGACCTAATGCCAGCGCCATCCTGCCCAGCCAGCACCACTGGCAGCACTGGTGATGCTCAGCTGAGCCCCCTGGGATGGAGCTGTGCACATCGCTGTGAGCAGAACCCTTTGGGCACTAAGGGTCTGGTGGGTCCTCTGCTGGGACAGGGTGGGGGATCTTTATCCTGGGAACCTCAGGCAGGGGTTGGGGAGGTGGTAGGGTGGCAGGGTGGCACTGAGATGGGAGCTATGGGGGCACAGTTGCCCAAGGGCTGTTGTGCAGCCTGAGGGGACATTCTGGCCGTGCTCACGGGGTGGCTGAAAACCCCAGAGCAGGGAGGGCTGAGGCTGTGTGGTGAGGTCTCATGGCCCCTGTGTGCACGTGCAGTGGAGGTGCTGCAAAAATAATCAGTGGGAAGAAGCACGTCCTGAAACAGGTCAGTTCCTGCCCTGGGCCCCTCGCCCAGAGCAGCTCCGAGGAGCCTGGGCCAGCGCCAGGGACCTGGGCTTGGGGTAGGGCTCTGCAAAGAGTCTTGAGAGCTCTTTGGACCTGCCAGGGTGGGCACCCACCAACTGGAGACCCTGGGAGCTGCAGGTACTGGAGGAGCTGGGGTCGGTCACCCCCTACACAGCACTACTGGGGGATGCTGGAGCCCCCAGCATCGGCTGGGAGCTGGCACAGGCAGCGCAGTCTGCAGCCCCCCATCCTGCCATGGCCAGGGGAGGAGAAACCCAGCAGGTTGGAGCAGGCTGGCGGTGCCTGGACGGGGCCATGGCTCCCAGCCCCGCGGCACAGCCCCGCTGCCTGCTGACAGCTCCCTTGTTTTCTTAGAAGCGAGAGCGGCGCACACGAGGCCACCGAGGGGTGGGAAGTGGCTAACCCGAGTCTGGCCAACTGCACGGGCCTCCTGCCTGCGCCTTTTCCTCCGAGCCCAGCTGCAGCCCAGCTTTTCCAGAGCTGGCAGTGGCCATCGGGCTCCTCAGGAGCTCCCAGATGCTCTTTCCATAGGGTCTCTGTTAAGCCCCCTCCTCCAGTCTGGGGACATTCAGCCCCAGCTGCGATGCCCGCTTGCAGAGGAGCAGATCTCCTGGTGTGCTGGGGACCCGGGCATGGAGGTGAGATCTTTAGCACAGGTGGCCAGTAGCCATCTCCCTGCCTTGCTGCACAGGGGGCAGACAGAGGTGGCCACCACCTCCCTGGGCAGGTGTTGCCTGTGCCTCCCCGAGTTCATCCTGCACAGGGGGAAGGGATGGGGCACCTCTGGCTGGAGGGATGGAGGCGTCCCTTGAGGCTCGTGGGGAGGCAGGACGAGCATGCAGATGTCAGTGCACGGAGGCTTGACATCCTCCATGAAGTTCTTTCCACCTGGAGGAATCTCCCCAGCCTCTGTGGGGGTAAAAACAGTCACCAGAGTTCCCCTAAAGAAATTACAGGTGGGTTTTCCTTCATCGCACCCTGCTGACTGGGTCAGCCCTGAGAAAGGCACACAAGGTCAGGTATTTCTCCACCAAAACACCACAGCAAAGAGCTCTTGCTGAGTTTAAAACCTAGCAACAAGAGGGGCTCAATGTCTCACTGCAGCAGGGTTTGGACCAGGACCTCAGCAGTCCCACCAGCAGTTCTCCTTCGACCCCTGTAACCACAGCTCTCCAGTCCCCTCCAGCCTGCTGAGCTCTGCCAGCTCCCGCTGGTCCTTCCTCCTCCAGCTGCCAGGAGGACCCACTCGTGGTGCTGCCTGGGGGTGTCACTGCCACGCTGCTGCCAGGAGAGGAACCACATCCTTCTGGGGAAGGGAAGTCCCTGGCTGCCCCGACAGCCTGGCCGTGGTGACGCAGGAGGCTGTAACTATTTTGGGAGATAACCCAACCCGGGGATGCCGCTGGCTGCTGCCTTTCTTTCCCAAGAAGCCCTCTCGTGTTTTGGGGGGAACCTTTCTACGTTTATGGGAAAGGAGAAGTGGGACCCTTTCAGGTCCTGACTCAAAAGCGTATTTTCCTGCGTGCTTTTTAGCTGCAGGCACAGCTCTCCCGTAGGTCACGTTTCCCCTCCCAAAGCTGAGCTCATCACTCCTTTCCCACACCCCCCAGCTTGTCCCGTGCTGGTTTGAGGGTGTGAGGTCCCCTTGGGGCTGGCAGCAGTCAGTGGAACACCCGTGGGGGTCCCATCCTGGGGGGAGCGGGAAGGAGCACCCGCTCCATGGGACCTGACACTAATGGGCTCCACCACAGAGACAGCAGACTGTAGCTGTGATGCCATGGAGGGATGTGAAACCATGGCGAGATCCAGCGGGGTCACCGGAGTTTTGGGGTGTCACAGGTGATGGCTGTGCTGAGGATGTGCAGGGATGAAGCCAGCCAAGCTGCCATGGGCAGTGGGCAGTGGGAGGTGTCTGTCATGCACAGGGTGTTCAGAGAGCCAGGCTGGATGTGCCTCTCTGTCCTGTCCAGCCCCGTGGAGTCCCCAGCTCCACCAGCCCTCAGCAGGGGCTTCTCCAAGAAGCAGCGAGTCTCTCCTGGATGTGTCCCCCCAGGGATGCTGGTGTCCCCACACAGGAAGGGACAAGCTCCTCCAGGTCCTCACCGGGATTTCACCCAGGTGGACACCGAGGCAGGTGCCTGTGATCAGAGGGACTTTGTGTTTCTGTCCCCTGCTCAACCCCCACCCTGTGCTCCTCTGTAACGAGCTGGGCTCTGACTTCATCCCCCAGGTATCCAAGAGACAATGCCGTGGTGGTGGCCAGCGCAGCATCCTGTCCCCTCGTCACCCGGGTCACTTCCCAGGATTGTTCTGCTCTGCGTGGACAGGGGCTGGCTGCCAGCTGTCCCTGGGGACCGGGGACAGACGAGCCTCACGTGCCTTGGGCCAGTGGTGGTTCCCTCGGAGCATGGCTGGGGTGCGGGGTGATGGCAGGGGAAGGTTACCCCGTCCCCCTGGGGTTTCGTTAGGAGGTGCCCTCCTGCAGTCCCCACGGGATGGCAGGAGCCCGTTTCCATCCCAGCCCGTTGGCTGACGCTGCCGAGAGCGGCCCAGGTCAGGGCGAGCTGGGGGGAGCAGAGGAACAGAGCTGATCCGGGCTGGGGCTCTCTGCTGGCTTAGCTGGCATTAGCCTCATAATTAAACTAATTAAACTAACACCAGGAGAGTCCAGCCCTGTGTTACCGTTCCTGGGCACTGAGCCTGCATTCAAGCAGGGGCTGAGCCTGCACATAACCCCCTGCACACAGTCACCCCACTTCTGCGCCCGGAGCCTGGCAGCCTGTTCACGCGGCGATCTTTGGACTTCAGATATCCCTCGTTTCCCTTCTAATTCCTCATGGTTTGGTCAGTACGATGCCCAGCCGCACGCTCCTTCCCTCAGTGCCCCATGAGTTCCTGTGTCCTGCCTGTCCTACTGCCTGTTTAGGTTTTAAAGTTCAACTCTTCCCATTTTGGGGTGATATTTGCTTTTTTTGGTGTGTTCCTTGCTCTCCATTGGCTCCCAGCTGTGTGCTGGCTGTCAGTACTTGGGGGGCTGGTGCTGGGTAGATATTGCTGGTACCCACTGTGTGCAAATATCAGGTGGATGAAGCATCCTCCTTCTCCTCCCTGCAGCCTCACGTGGCCCCGAGCATCCCCTCCTTCCCGCTCACCCTCTGCGGGGTCAGCTCAGACCTGGCTCTTGGTCCTTGTACCCCCTGGGTCAGAACACGGGGTCAACAGCTCTGTCCCTGAACGGTGCGGGGCTGGACAAGGAGCTGGTCACCTCCTTTCTGAGGGTCACCTCTGGGTCCATCCTTACCTGGGGTGTGGGTCTGAGCTCTGGTAGCAGCAGGACAAGGCCATGCCTTCTGCAGGCATCTCTGGGACCCCTCTCTGGGTGCGCTCTCCAAGCAGGGTGGCAGATCCAGGGTAGCCCCGAGCATGGCAGGGAGGGGTCCCAGAGCACCCCATCTTTGGACTGGGGTCTGCTGGGATGGGGTCTGGGGGGGATGAGGAAACCACAGTGGCAGGAGAGGTGAAGGGCAGTGGGTGCACCACCAGAGCGATGCCAAGGGGCAAACTGGGGGCTGTGCAGACGAGGTGGTGGGACGTGGGGTGCTCCCGCTCCGCTCCCCTACCTCAGCCACGTGTTTCCAGCTTCGGCTATTTCAGGGCTTCCTGTTTCCCTAACCCGGGCAGCTTCCCGGCACGCTGGGGACGAGGCGGGCGGCCCTGGGGCTGGCCCTGTCACCGTGTCACGGGTCTGACGCTCACATTCAGCCAGGGGGGGTTTTGTCTTTCTTCTGGAGAAGCTCCTGGGCGAGCGGCGTGGAAAACAATGGGCAGGAAACCGGGGATGGGGTCTGCGTTCCTGAGCCCCCAGCTCTGCCCAGGGTGTCTGCCAGCACCGCCAGGTCTGGGTTTCCCTTCCCACGGAGCAGCCCGGTCACGGTGGGGATGAGCAGGGCAGCGATGGAGGGGAGCAGAGCCCCCTCACTCCCTCTCTCCCCTGCCCCATGGCCCCGCACATCCCTCCCGCAGACCCTTGCTCTGCGAGGCTTCCAACCTGCACCTCCCCACCCTGTTCGTTCCTGGCTCTTCCAGCCCTTTTCCGTGCTCTGCAGACGAGGACATCGACGCCGGTGTTTCCAGGAGGAAAAAAAGTTCATTTAGTGGGAAAATGGTGGGGCTGTTGGTCCCATGGGAGCTGGGTGTGGGGTGCTCCGGGGAGTGTGGAGGGCAAGGAGCTCCTCCGCGGGGCACGTGGGAGTTCCCAGCCCTGGGACAGTAACTCGGGGAAGGGGAGAGGGGGCCATAAAGGGACCGAAATGGCAAGGAGGGCAGGAGCGCTGCTCGCTGCCACGTGTGCTGGCCTCCGGCAGAGGTCGGGTACCACCATCCCTAGGGAGGGACTCGCCACCAGCGTCGGTGCCCTGGGCATGGGGAGGGAGGGCGGTGGAAGGCCAAATCCAGCGCCTCCTGCTCGCAGGGAGGTGTTGGGGGGCTGAGAGCGCGCCCCAGCTCAGTGCCCCTGTAAAGGGAGGGAGCCGTCACATGAGGATGCGGTGGGGCTGGCTGCGGCTGGGGGAGCTGGTCCTCGGTCCTCGGCTGTAATCCCTGGGGGAGCCATGCGGTCACAGGATCAGATCCCCGGGAGCTCTCGCGGGGTGTCCCGGCTGGGGGTGCACCCTGCCTGCCCAGGAGCTCCGTCCCGCACCGCTGCTGCCCTCTAGTGCTGCCAGCATCCCCGGGACTGCCCGTCCTCTGCTGAGGCACCACGGCTCCCTCCGGCCCCGCCCCCGGCTTGGCATGAGGGTGCAGGGGGTTTGGGGGGGGTCAGTGATGGGGGTCAGTGATGGGGGGGGGTCAGTGATGCGGTCTGTGATGGAGAGGTCTGTTTCAGGGGGATCAGCGATGGGGGTCTGCAATGAGGGGGGGAGCAGCAATGGGGGAGTCAATGATGGGGAAACTCTGCTGGGGGCGTCAGTGGTGGCGCAGTCTGCGGTGGGGTGAGTCAGGAATGGAGGAGGTCAAGGATGGGGGGGGTGTCTGCGGTGGGGTCCAGCGATGGGCGGGAGAAGTTCCGGCAGGGCCGGGACCGGGACCGGGACCGAGGTGCGATTCGCTCGATGGCCTCACGGTGGCCCCACTGCCCTGACGCCCCCTTGCAGAACGAGGTGCATACCGCTTTAAGAGCCGGGCGCCCACACTCAAGATGGCACCGGCACGGCATGCCCGGGCTTCAGCAGCTGCGCACTGCGCCTGCGCACAGGCCCTGCCCGCAGAGCGGGACCGGCCAATGGGTGGCCAGAAGGGGGCGGGGAATCGTGACGTCACGCCGCAGACCCCGCCCCTCTGTAGGTGGAGCCGCGCGTCGCGCAGGTGCCGCGGCCGTGGGGGGCGGTGGGGCCCGGGCCGGGGCCTGGCGGGGCCTCAGCGGAGGAGCGGGGCCCGGAGCGGCGGGGTACGGGGCGAGGGGCTGAGGCGGTGGGGAGGTCTGGGGGGCTGAGGTGTTCGGGCGGGAGTGGAGCGCTTGTGGGGCCGAGCGGTGTGGGGCCGCCTCGCCCCCCCGGTGTGCTGCGGGGCGGTGCTGCCGCTGTTCCCGGCGTGGGGCAGGCGCGGGTGCCGCAGCCGGCGGTGGGCAGCGGGGGCTTTGGCACAGGCTGGGGTAGGGAGCTGAGGGTAGTGGCGGAGCGGGAGGGCCCCCGTGTCCCCGTGCCCCCGTGTCCCCGTGCCCCCGTGTCCCCGTGCCCCCGTGTCGCGCAGGGCCGTGCTGCGTGGGGCCTGAGGGCCGTGCCCGGGGCTCCTGCCGCCCCACGTGCTGTGGGTGGGGGGCTGATGCTGGGACAGCTCTGTGCCCTGGCTGTGTTTCCCTGCCTGAGCGAGTCACTCCTCTTCCAGCAGCTCCGAGAAGCGCCGGGGTGAGGGCAGGAGCAGCTGAGCCGTGGGAGGAGGTACCGCCGCCGCTTCGTGGATGGGTAAATGATTCTCTCCTGGTCTCCGCGGGGGAACGCCGGTGCTGAGAGCAGAGCAGCGTGCGGCCATGTGAGGAGCTGCTGGGGGCACGCCGCCTGCTTCTCCTTCTGCCTGCCTCTCCTGGTGTCCCCTCCGTGCCTTTGGGTGCTCAGAGAAAATTCCCGTCTGAAGAAGCCTCCAGGAGCAGGCAGGGTGAGAAGCAGGGCAGCTGGAGCTGGAAGTCCCTGCGTACCACGTGTGTGACCAGCTCCTGGGTGCTGGGAGCTTTCGCCTGTCTGAGTTTCAAAGCCGTTGCTAATCTTGAAGGTTGTGCCTCAGGTTTTTTTGCAGGCAGAATGAAAGGAACGATTTAGTTTTTTACACTTGTGCAGAGCAGGTGTTTGTGAAATGCACACTCCATTGTTTCCAGGTGGTGGTGGCGGTTCTGTCCTGGGCTCCTGGCGGCCCTGGGGCAGGACTGTGAGCACCCGCACCAAGGACGTGTGGCTGCCACGCCTCCGACTCCCTTTGTTCCCAGAAGAACTTGAACAGAGGATTGTTTTTGTTCTTAAAATACTGTTTGTGTGACAGTTGTATAAAGTAGTGAATTAATTTAAATTCTTTGGGATGCAATGGCCAAATCATCTTGCTGGCCTGAGCTGGAGCCTTGCTGAGCTGCTCCTTGCTGGAATGGCCTCCCACCCCCTGTACGCTGAGAGGTGAAGTTCTGTGGTGTATCACCTTAAACATTATCGCACCAAAATACCTTTTGGGGTTTGGTTTGGGCTTTGCTTTGCCCAAGATTTTGTGGTGTTGTCACTAACAGTTGTTCTCTAGTTACTACAGAAGCTGAAATGGTTTGGGAGCAGCACCCAACCCAAAGCGTTTATTTTATCGGAGTTGTGTGGTACCTGCACCTTCTCACCCCCCCGTGCACTCTGCACACTTGAAAGCACAACAGCAGATTGCCTTTGGTCTCACTTGCAGGTCATGATCTTCAGCCCCCAGAAAGCTGCAGGAGGTAGAACAGCACCTAAAATACCAAAGCTCCTTTCTTTCCTCCTGCCGTGTTTCGTAGGAGGCTCTTGGGAAGCTGTGCCACACAGATGTCCTTTTCTTTTCCCTCGTGTCCCTTGCTGTGCTGCTGCTTTCTGCTGCCGTGTGCTCCTGGCAGCCCCACTGCCTTTCAGGACTGCTGCGAGACGAGGTTTTCTTTTCATCTAGATACTTCCTTGGTCATTTCCCAGCATTGCTTTGTGCCATTTGCATTGGATCCAGTTTGGTTTTTTAAAAAAAAAGGCCATGGAGCTGGTAATTGAGAAATGTGACTGTAACACCCGATATTTCAGGAAATATCTGTTAATGATACGTTGTTCTTCGGGCTCTGGATGTTTTGGTGAGGCCAGAAGCCGGTTGTGCAGTTGTCACATTGCAGTGTGCAATTAGGACGTAGAGTCGTTTGCTGTCCAGATAAAGAGCTGCTCTTCACGAGCAACTGGTTTAATGGGAGGAGTGGTGGGGTGAGCTCGGGGGTCGCAGCCCTTCCCTCATGTCAGGCAGTGCTGGTGGGGCGGTTTGGCAGAGGGGTTTGAAAAATCAGGGGAGCAGCAGCTGAGGGGTGGGGTGGTGGTGGGTGACTTTGTGCTTGGGGAGGGTCTGGAAACACCTCCCGCAGCGGCCAGGCCTGTGCTGCTGCTGCCTGGCGGTGGTGTGGGGGGGTTAAGCTCAGGGTGAGGCACACAGGTTCTCTTTTTTCACCTGGGAATGGCATTTGCAGGGATGTGTGTGTGGCAGTGGTGACGTCCTCCCCTGGGATCAAGGCGGTTGCCACATCTTCATGGGCTCTCAAGGCTCACCCACTTCTTCTGCTCCTTTGCCCACCTTCACTCACCTCGTCCTTCCCCTTATTTCTTCCCCCACCCTTATTTCTTTCCCTCTGGCTCAGTTCCTCCTTTTCTTCATCCATCCTTGGTGTGGGAGGTGGCACCAGCCGTGTCTCCAGCTGGATCTGGTCATTAGTGAAGGGTGGCAAACACCCCCCCCCCAAATTCCTCACTTTGAGCATGGTTACAGGGGATGGAGTCCATCCAGGCTGTGTCACAAACTGTTTGGGGCAGCTGAGCTCCAGCTGAGCAGCCGGTGCCCCAGACTGGCCAGGGCTGGCGGTGGCTGGTCTTGCCATCGTCTGGTCCTGGACTCATCCAGCGGGTTTGTCCAGGAGTTTGGATTCAGGTCTGAGTGCCTGAGTGCAGAACTGACAGCCTGCACTGGAATGTTTATGTACATCTTGCATCATGCTTGTAATTATTCCCTTGGAGTAACTTGGTTAGGCAGCAGAGCTTCACGTGCAGGCGCTGCTGGAGGGCTGTGAGCGCTGGTTGGGGCAGATCCTCCTCTGAAGGGGTCCCTGGCACATGGAAGCCCCCCTGTCCCCTTGGCACAGCCTGTGCAGCTGGAGGCAGAGTAGATGGGGGCCCTGGGGAGCCCGCAGTGTGAGAAGGGCCAGGCTGAGGGGATCCCAGACCCATCTCTGCTCTGCGGGAGGAGCTGCAGAGCTGGACTAGGACTTGTGCTGTGGCCCCATCGCTGTCAGGCTGCAGATGTCTGTGGAGTGCCTTTGGTTTGAGGGCAGTGCTGGGAGGCTGTGGAGTGGTGTGAGAACACCCTAACTCCGGTCTTAGGGCTTGTTGACAGTGTTTTGTGTTTGTTCCCTTTCTGCGTGGCTGTGTGGTGGCAGGTGGGGTGTGAATGGGTGTCCGTGTGTCCTTAGGGTGATGCCATTGACAGTTTCCTCGTGTGGCTTCACGGGGAGTGGGGTATTTTCATCATTTCCCTGATTTTCATCTTAATAGTCCTTTTGCCTCTTGGCAGGTTTTTGCTTTAAGCAGAAAATTCTCCAGACATTTAAGTGCTGTGGTGAGATCCACACAGGGTACATAAAATCACCTTGTGGTTTTTTGACACCTGCTACAATATCGCTTTTAAAACAGTTTTAAATGAAATGCTGCAGACAGTGGCAGTCCCATCTCTGCTCCTTGAGACTGTGATCCATAAAGGGGAGATCCTTTGTGTGTTTGTGCAGTGCCCGTGATCTCTGAAGCGCTGCCTGATGATACGCGGAGCAGCTCCTGCTGGCACCTCCATGCAGTTGCAGGTACCAGCCTGGGCCCTCTGTGGATCCCCTTGGCCTTTGCCCTCCCATGGGAAAGCCAGAGTTCCCATCCCACTCCCTCTTGTTGCTTTTTGTTTCCCCAAGCACTTGGAAAGCTCTTTCCCACTTGACTTTTGTTTAGACGTGCACGCTCCCAGGGATTAGGAGCAGCCTGCACAGTGTTTGTGTGACTGACACATCTTTTCTCACAAATACTGGTTTGGAAAGTTGTCCAAGGCCTTTAGGAAGGGGTGGAGCTTCCAGGTACTGATGGGCAAAACCAGTTGTGGATTAGTGTAGAAGTTGAGGTGGAACAACTCTGCTCTTCCTTGATGCCACCTGAGTAATGAGGTCTCTGTCTTGGCAAGACACAGCACTGTGGTTTCATTGGGTCTCCTGGAAATAAACAGTGTGTTTTTTCAGTGAGCTGAAGAGTTCAAAGCTGTTAACACTCCTCACGTTGTAGGTGTTGAGTGTTTCCATCCTTATCGTGTGGGAACTCCAGGAGAGAGCGCTTTGGCTGCTGGTCCCCCTCCCTCCTGTGCCTCCTCCAGGAGAACCAGCGCAAAACAATCCACCTGCTCTGCCCTCCAGCAAACCCAGGGAGCTCCTGCCGTGTGCCCTACGACTTCTGCTGCCCTAAAGTCTTCTCACCAGCTCTGTAGCTCTGGAAATTCCCTTTAAAACAGGTGAAATGTGCTGGTTTTCTTATTTTTAGAAATCCCTTTTATGTAAAGCATGCAGCAGCAAACGGTTTCATTTGTCCGTGGTGGATGATTGGGGGGGATTTTTAATCTAATAAATGAAATACTGGACCACCTTGCTGCTGGAGATACACCTTTCTGGCACGTGTATGTGATTGTGTTACCAGCACTCCCGGGAACGAGGGTTTTATTCCGAAGCCAAGCGTGGTTCCTCAGGAGCTGAGGACGGAATTGGCTGTGGTTGGTGTTTGCCTCCAGAGAGTTTTGTGCTGCACTGGGCCGAGGCCAGGAGCCGTGGGGAGTGACGAGTTATTCAGGAAGAGGTGACATTAACGTGGGCTTGAGGACATCGGCTGTGGGCGCCCGCGTGCTGGTCAGTAGGTGGGCACCCCGGAGTGGCAGTGAATCTGTCTGCCTGCTGGACAGAGGTGCCCAGGGGACCTGGAATGCTGCAGGATCCATGAGCTGCTCCCTGGCGGTCTCTGGTGAGACGTGTGACCTCCCTGGAAGGACGTCGGACCAGAGCACGGGATATCATGTCCCTGGGGCCCGCCCGAGTACGTGCCGAAGGACAACAAAGGAGCCCCAAACAAGCCCTAGAACAATTCCAGTCTTTGTTCGGCTCGTGCTGGTAGGTTTCCCAGTTTCTCTGGAGCCGTGTGTTGTTCCAGCCCCGCGTGGCCCCGCAGCCCCTCCCGATGCCAGAGCTCACCCCCGTCTGTGCTCAGGTGGCCACTGAGGAGGTGTTGAGTGGTCAGCACCCCCTTGGGCTGGGGGAGCCCTTGGCCACCCCAGGAAGGAAGGAGTGACTTGGAAAAATAGCACTGGCTCTTTTATAAAGCCACACAATGATCCCACTGCTGTTCAAACCCTGATTTATTTTCAGGTGAGGGCTGAAAACCTTGGAGTTCTTCTGTGAATGCTGCCTCCAGCTTTGTATGCATGCTGGTTTGATTTTTTAGCAGTTCAAGAGGAGCTTGCAGTTGTTTTGGTTGTTTTTTGGGGTTTGTTTTTGTTGAGGTCATTGCCCAGCCCTCTTGCAACTCCCTGGAAGCCTGCACATCCAGCCCGTGCCTGGCAGGGTGACGTGTTTCATGGGCTGGGACACGACAAGATCCAAACAGGCTCCTTTAGCTGATCAGTGCCCTGAATTTCTCTCTGGCGCAGTAACCTCCTCTGCTCTAAAAGGGAAACCTTTTTTTGGTTGGTTTTTAAGGGCAAGGTGAGCCTCTGGAGTGATGGTGTTGCAGTAAAGCCTCGCTCTGCTGGCTCCAAATCAGGCACCTGGAGCACTCACATAATGGCTAAATGGTAGATTTTTTTTCTCTCCTTTCCTTTGGGTTTTTTTTGGTTAAAATTGGTTTGTTCTATGTTTTTTCCTTATTTGTGTGCCATTGGGTCTGGTGACTGGGAGGAAGGGATGTGCCTGCCCCCGTGATGTGATGCTGTGGGGCTGGGGAGGATGAAGTGCCCCAAGCTGTCAAAGCTGGGCTTAGATTTGCTGATCTCTGAAGAAAGGGGAGAGTCTTGTGATCTGGCTGTGTTTTTTCTACTGAAATAGCCGCTGGGTGCTTAGCTGGCTCCTTCCCCACACAGCACTGACTCACCACGGGCTGCTCAGGATTGCTCCCTGCTCCGTTTGATGGTGTGTCCTCCTGTGGGGTGGCTTGGTGGAGCCAGAGCTGAGTCTTCTGTCTGATATGGGGGGGAAAAAAATTACTTCTGTGACTCGGGTAGCCTGAACCTGCGTGCTGTTAGGGCTGCTCTGAGTCCCTGTGTCACCGACTGGGGGCTCAGCAGAGGGAAGGGTGGTGGCGGTGGTGCCGGAGCTCTCCGATGCTGTGGCTCACCATCCCGCTCCTCCGGCTGCGCCTGCCACCTCCCTGGCAGTGTTCCAGGCCAGGTTGGACGGGGCTGGGACCATCCTGGGCTGGTGGCAGGTGTTGCTGCCCATGGCAGGGGGTCAGAACTACTGATCTTTAAGGTCCCTTCCAACCCAAACCCTTCTGTGACTCTGTGATAATTAGATCTCACGGAAATCGTGGTGACTCACCTCCGTTTGTACCTGGGACATAACTCGTGAGCAGGTTTGCTAGGTGTTATTTGCTACATTTGACAAATGGCAAAAAAAAAAAAGAAGATATATTATAAAAGACAAGACAACCTGTTGTGGTACAGAGGGGACCCAAAGCTGTGACACGTGTTTAGGTAAATGCTATTGGGAAGCTATCAACAATTTAAATGATCGGTTTGCAGCGATGCCGGCATCACGGCAGAGCCTGGGTGTGCTCTGCAGGGTGCCAGTGGGGTGCTCTGGCTTCCTGCTGTCCTCTGAGTCACTTCCAGGCGTCGCAGGGTTGACACCGTCGGGTTTTGCTTCCCTTTGCTCAGCTGCGATGGGAGAAGCGAGGCCGGACTGAAGCGGGCAGAGGGGGTGACTGGGAGCTGCTGGGGGAGGATGGCTGCTGGCTCCCGTGGGCACTGGGAGCATTTCGGTACGTACGGGGCGGCGGGGACATCCCGGGAGCTGGTGGGAAAGAGGCAGCTATCGCCTGGTGAAGGATTGTGGCAAATCAGTCGATAATCACGGGAACAGTCTGTTGTGTTTTTGTGTGGGTGGGTCAGCCTGGAAGGGCATTCCCAGCCCGTAGAGGGAGCAATGGTTTTCTGTAAGAAAAAGTGGCTTAAATCTGTATCTCCAGGGGCTGCTTTGTGAGTCGGGAGAGAAGCGAGCACGGAGTTACCACCTGCTTGTCCTTTCTCTGCTGGGTGTCACTGGGCTCTGCTGCAGCTGGAGGGCGGCGTGCTTGCTCGCTGGCTTGGGTTTGGGTTTTAAAACTGTCAAAGGGAACAGAGCTGGGGATGGGTTGGGGGAGCAGGAGGTGACATGGCTCCAGTTTCTGCCCTTCAGTTAGGGACTTGTGGCTGGAAGTGCTGGCAGTGCCATCCCTTCTGTCGGCTGTGGGACTCAGCCTCCACCAGGGCCATGAGCTCAGGCTTTTCCTGCAAAGCAAATATGTGAATGCAGACTGATCTTAAACCTCCCCTCCCATACACACACTGAGTCTTACTGGAAAATACCTACAGAATAGTGTGATGCTGCAGACAGGCCCTGTGACACACGAGCACAGAGTTCTCTGCCGGGGTGACCGGGCCATCCCTGCCTGCTGGGCTGGGAGCTGGTGTCTGCTGTGTGCCTTGGAAGTGGTGGGCCACAGCGCTTGAATGAAATTAATTATTTTTATTGGTAGCTGGCAAATAATAGCTTGGAGTTCCCCAGTTTGTCCGGCCTCGGGTTCTCCGTGCGCGCTGGCGGAGTGTGCTAAAAGCTGCTGGCAGGGTGCTGTGTGGCTCTGAGCCTTCCCCAGCACCCAGTTCCCCTCACCCAGTGCTCACTGCTTTCTTTACTGGTGTATTTTGCACTAGTTTAATGGGTAAACAGGGCTTAGCAGTGAAGTAACACTGTGTTCCCCAGAGGCAGGCGCAGCCAAGAGCCCAGCGCGTCACTGCGGACTGTGCCAGGATTTTTTGTGTGTGGTGTGGTGGCTTTTTCTTGTCATAGGAAGTGCTTTCTGCAGAGTCTGTAGTTCACGCTGTGTGCAAGTGCTGGCTGGCTTTTCCCTTCCTGAAACAGGGCTGAGCTGTGTGTTTGGTTCCTCTATAATTCTCTGCGTTTGCAAGAGAAAAGCAAACGCTGCCTGTCTTCTCATTTGGAGGAACAGATTGCCACTTTCTGGTTGCAAGAGCTGTTTTGGAGGCTGAGAAATGATATTTCCCCCCCCCCCCCCCCCCCAATTTAATTTATTATTATGTTTTCAGAGCTTGTGCTTTTGTAGCTTCCCTGCTGACCTAGAGAAGAGGAGAGATGATGGGTCTTGTCATGGTCTGGCATGGGCAGCAGCAGGTCGGGGGCACTTAATTAAGATTATTTGTGGGGTTTAAAAGCAAACTTCCAGATTGCACTTTGCCACTTCACGTGCAGATGGTTAAGAATTGTTGTTCATTTGGGCTGTGTTGCTGTTTGGTCTGCATCACGGGGAAGGAGAGGTCGGTGAGCTCAGCACACCTGAGAGCATCGTGGCGTTAACTTGTGCACATTTATCAGATAGTGGACTTTGTATGGCACTTGATTTTCAAAATGATCCCAGTCCCACCTCGGGTGTACCCATGTGCAGGGTGGGTGACATGGGACAGTGCACCTGAGCTACGGGCAGCTCAGACAGGGCCTGTCTCTGGTTTTTGGGGTGTTTGTGTGCAGTTTGTTGGTCTCATTGCCTTGATTGTGCCTGTCTGGTGGCTGGCAGCTGCTTATTCAAAGTGCAGTTTGAGCCCTCGTCCAGCGGGAGGTGGGCTGGGAGCAGAAGACATGAGTGTAGGATCCCTTGTGGAAGGATTTTCCTCTGTGGGACCTGGCTTGGCTGTGCAGAGCTCTCCAAACTTGTTCTCTCTTAACCTGGGCGCCCTGTTGCTGCCGTGTCTGTCTGTCCAATTGAGTTCAGATGCCCTCCTGGAACTTGATGGTTGCTTCTGGCACGTGGCAATATGAAATCTAGTGCAAGAGCTTTGCTTGGCATTGTAAACATCCAGTTGTGTTCTGAACTTCAGGTGGCGTCACTGCGTTTCTCCTTCACGTGGGAAGAGCAGTGCAGCCTCCTGGGCTGCGGGAGAAAGCGTCAAACGAGAGTCAGTCCAGTTGGCTTAGAAAAGGAGACTTCCTGCTTGTGCTCTAAAACTTTTCCCTTTGCTCCCAGGTCTGGAAGCTCTGGCCATGGATCAGAAAGGCTACCGACGGGGGAGTTTCCAGAGCAGCACAAGTGATGAAGATATGCTGGAAATAGCAGGAGCATCTCTGGACTTCTCCATGGCAGATGATGACCCGCCGCTCGACAGGGAGATGGGAGGTAATACCTGTGCATCTCTCTGCTTTCTGTTTCTCACAATGGCTTTTGGTAGGATTTCATGTTAGTGCCTCTGGACACTTGGCTTTCCCTGCCACTGCTCCACTGTCCAGAGGGGGTCTGCTGCTGCCTCCTCTGGGCTGAGGCTGTGAAGTTAGTGAGGGAAAGATGAATCTGCCTGGTTTTGCTGAGCTTTGGCACTAGGCAAGCAAGATCTGCCCGATTTTTGTCTTCTGTGAATTATTGTGAGTTAGTTTAAAAGCAAAAATCCTTAATTTCAGTCAGCAGACTGCAAGTGTCCATGACTTCCCACAAACCTCATCCTCTTCCTCCCCATCCCTGTTTACTGTAGGGCAAAAATGAAAAAGAAATTCTTCTGGTTTGCTTCTCAGCTCTATGATCTGCCTCTAGACAGTGCGAATGGAGAGAGACTCCCTTTGATGTCATACGTCAGGAGCTGAAACAACCAGCTCTGCTGCTGCTGGGGCTCCTGTAAGGAGCACATGGTGGTTTTATGCTGGGCTTGGTCCCTCTCACTGCTTTCATGCTCAAGCAGAGGAAGGATCACTGTGTTTTTGTAGCAGTTGCATTAATTCTGAGTGATTAAACACTCATTTGTGGTTAAAAAAGTTCGTCCCTGTGCAGAGGGGCCATGTGCAAGATGCACATCCCCAGCGTGTTGTTCCCTGGGCTGTCCAGTGCGGGGTGGGGTGGCTGGTACGTGGGGCTCGGCTGCACTGGGCTCGCTCCAGCCTGGAGGTGGAAGTGGCTTTGGGACCTGGGCACATCTGGGAGTCAGCTTCAAATCTCCTCACACAGAGCCTGAGATAATGACTTGTGATGGAATTTACTTCTGAAGATCTATTAATTACTAATATGTGCAGAATTGGGTACCTAGAAATAATCACGGTATGCATTTTGGTAATGGAATTGTGAGCTCGTGTTGTCCTGCCTGGGGAGCATTGCTTTTTGCATAGCTGTTGGGGTATTGGCTCTCTGCAGATGAATGTGTGCTCGTGGTTGGGATTCAGAGAGAAGGAGCTGAATTCTTTAATTCTTGTAAGGAAATTATTCCATGGCACTTGGAAGCAGCGGGGGGTGACTCGAGCTGGGTTTGGTTTTGCTGCTGGCCTGACACAGCGCTCGGTTGTTTCCCTCCTTGATTAAACAGGCTTCTCCTGTCTCTGCTCAAGGAGTTTGAAGGGCTGTGACCCCTTCTAGGAAGAAAGTGGGGGTCCACCTCACCAGCACATGCAGCTTGGAGTGATGGTGCTGGTGGCACTTCGGGGGGCTGCCCTGAGCCTGGTGGCAGAGAGGAGCAGCTCCCCTGGAAGAGATATTCTCTGTTTGCAGGATGCTGAAGTCCACGGAGGGGTTGGCACAGGAGTAAAAGAGGAAATTTAAAAGGGAAGAGAGTTGCTTGCCCAAATACCAGTTTCAGTTCACTGCAGATTTCCCCGACTGCGTTCAGCAAGTGTTTGCTGGCACATGTTTGGGTGCCAGGCCTGAAGATGTGGTGGCACAGGCTTGGTGGGGACTGCAGTTCTGGGTGGTGGAGTTGGCTGCAGACCTCTGGCTGGGACCTGCTGCTTTTGCTGTCTGCTGTGTGGTCGGATGGGGGCGAGTGAGTGCCACCGTTTGGCACCGGAACCCAGCCCGCTTTTACCACCTTCCCCAAGACTCAAACTCTCCTGCAAGAGTGGTGGCATCTCAGCTTGGAAAAACAGCCACAACTGGAGCTTATGGGTCCTGGCAATGACTGGAGGAGGCAGTGTCACCTGCTGCTGGGTGGACTGGTAAATCTGGAGTGCATTTGGCAGCCAGTGCTCCTCCATGCTTTCCTTACGAGCCCTTGGCTACTGAGTGACAGGACTTGGGTGCTGTCTCAGGTCCCTGATGGGACCCACCAGCCGTGCCTGCTGCCTGGAGCACAGGGTGCTCGTGTTGGAAAATCCCTTCACGGAGGATCTAGACTGACCATGAAACTTTGGTCCTAGCTGGTATTTGCAGGAATGTACTTGCTTCCCAAAGGCTGGAGCTCTTGAGCCAAAGTGTGGATGCTCTGAGTGCTGCAGGCTTATTTCAGTGGAAATGATTTAACTGACTAATTAATGATTGCAGCGGCTCTTCCCGCCTGCTGCTGGGCTCTTTGCAGTCACGAAACCTCACTGTGAGAGCAGCACATTTTCTTACCTCCTCTGTTTGGACTTCAGCACTTCATCAATAAAAGGTAACAGATAAGACTTTCCTTGATTTATTTTTTTTTTTCCATGTTAAGTTGTGCTTGGGAGTCAAGCTTGGCTTTTTAATAAAATCTCCAGATACTTTTCTGGTTTTCCTTGGTACAGGGGTGGTGGTGTTACACCAGGCAGCAAGTGAATCTTAGCAGTGTGTCCTCAAAAGCAGTGTCAGAGCATAGATTTTCGTCTTGGCCAAATGGTTGATGGTGTGGCACAGTGATTTAAGGATGCAGCCCTGCTTCCCAGAAGCTGTGTCATCTTACTGGCGTCACCTCCTGTCTGTGCCACAGTGAAGGTGACCAGATCTACATGTGATGTTCAAGGTACATTCGGGCAGCAGTAAATCTTTTCTGCTTCTTAGTTTAAGGGCTTTTTAGAAAAGCTATTTCCTTGTTGACTGTTCTGGAGT
Organism: Podargus strigoides; assembly: GCA_028020825.1. Lineage (NCBI taxonomy): Eukaryota > Metazoa > Chordata > Aves > Caprimulgiformes > Podargidae > Podargus > Podargus strigoides. The sequence goes on along the minus strand of CM051631.1, from coordinate 21,595,573 downwards.
ATTGAGCAATGACTTGCAGAGCACTATCTGCAGACACTGGAATTTTTAAGCCCACCATGCTGGCTTAGAGCACAGCCTTGGTCGCAGCTCTCTCCCCCTGCCCTGTGTGCCCTGCTGTGTTGGCTTTGAGTTTCTTCTGCTCTCGTAGCCCAGCTGTAGTCCTGCAAAGCCCATTGAAGAGATGCAGGTTGCCCCCCACCAGTTACAGTAAGTGTAGGCACTGCTTTTCCAAACCACTTACAAATATATGGAACAGTCCAGTACCACCAGAAATGAATGGGATTCTGCTGTTGTTTTCCTCCTGTTTGGAAGACACAGGGATTTATGCCTGTAACGTCCTGTGTCTTCAGGCAATTGCTTTTCTGTGAGACAACTTTCCCTGTTATTCCCCAAGAGTTTATTCTGTCCCATGGTTTGTTGTGGGGTAAGTTGCACTGGTTTCTAATTCCTTGATAGGGATTTCCCAAACTATTAAAATAGAAAGCTTGGTTTCATGTGAATTTTTGGTTTTATCCCCTAGCCCTGCCCTTGGCTGTGCTCTCCAGACCCAGGTGCAGTGGGAGGTGGAGGGGGGTGACTTAGCTGGCTGTGGTGGTGGGGCTGGCGAGCTGGCTCCTGCTCTCCCAAGGGTTAAATTCCTTTCCTTGGTTTGCAGGCAGGGAATTTCACTGAACTGCTGCACCTCGGGCAGCTTAGACTGATCAGCCCACCCATGAGAAGTGCTGAAGGGCCAACCCCTGAGGTGATCCCTGAGCTAGGAGATCTCTCCCCTGGCTTTTTTCTCCACTGCCTTCCTCCTTGACCTCCAGACAGAAACCCAGGGCTGTGGGAGCAGCCTCCAGCCAGCGTACCCTATCGGGTGAGACCAAAGGCAGCCTTTCCTAGGGTGTAGTGTTTCAGACTCGCCAGACAATGTTCAAATGACAAGTTATCGCTAGCAAATTGCAGCCAGGAGAACCTAATCACCAGCCCCTTTGAGCTCTTGTGTACGCTGAATGGTGAGATAAAGGGTGCTGACGGGGTTGGGGAGGGTGCTCTGAAGTGTTGCTGGTGTAGAGACGACAACAGGAATATTCCATGCCTGCCTGCCCTGGGGCAGGACAGTGAGGTGAGGGTGTTCAGGTAGCTGGTTAGCAAGCAAAACGCTGGGTGGGAGAAGCAGGGTCTGTCCCTGGCTGGTGTGTCAGGAGCATCCCGGTCCCACGGGATAACTGGGTGCTGTGTCTGGGGTGTCCCTCCACAGACGGACTGTGGGTGATGGGGGGTTCAGTGCTGGGTTTACCACATCTTTGGGGCTGGGCTGTGGGGGTGAAGGGGGTCTGAGTGTGCAGAGTGAGCCTGTGCCTGACATACTTAGCAGAGTAAATGGCATTAGCAAGGAGCTGTTCTCCATCTTAAAGCCCCCGGGCTGTGTGGCACAGCCAGTTTCAGTCCTGGGGAGTACATCCTGCTGGTAAAACGTCCTGGGCTGCAGCCTGCCTGCCGGGCACACGGGAGCCGCCATCCGCGGGCAGCGCCAGCCTGCTCTGTCCTTGCCTGCCCTCGAGCGTGACCCTCTCCCGGTGCGCCCCCGTCCTGCCCCTTCCAGCGAGGTGCACGGGCTCATGTGACGGCTGGCGGTGACGCCACGCCGGGCGTGCGGGGAGGGCCCAGCGCTCTGCGGGCTCCTCGGCGGCCGAGGCCGAAGGAGAAGGATGCAGCAAGTGCCGCTGTGAGAGGGAAGCGTGCCTGTCGTCCCTCGACCGCACGGCCATGGGCTGGACGGGCTCCCCACGGTGCTCCCACGGGAGGATGGCTGAGCGAGGGTGAGGAGCCCTGCCGGGGAGGGAGAGGGAGGTGAGCCCCGGGGACGGGTCTGGCTGGCGGCGGGGATGCGGGATGGGGATGTGGGACAGGGATGCAGGATGGGGATGCGGGACGGGGATGCGGGCGGCAGGCAGGGGCGAGCGGCCGGGGTGGTCTGTGCAGTTCTGCTGTGTAATGCTCGGCTCGTGGCTGCCCGGCTCCCTTCTCTCTGCAAACCCCTCTCTGTGTCCAGGCTCGCCGGAGCAAGGGCGGGGGTGTGGAGGCAGACTGACCTCTGCCATGTGCCGTTGCTGTCCCCTTGCTGTGCTGGCAGGACGACTGATAAAGCCCTGGGGGTGCAGTGCTGCACATGACATGCCTGTAACTTTAACAAGCACTGCCTTTTTTCTTTTTTTTTTGAAGCCAGGCAGGCTCTCTGAAGCGGAGCACTTTAACCCATTTTGGGGAGAAGAGGTGATCAAAAAGCGAACAAACCCGTGTTTAAGACAGGAGCTGTACTTCTCTGACAGGGTGGCATTTGGCTGCTGGCTGGCTGTGGGTGTTAAGTACTGGTGTAGAGATCCAGAGGTGAGGAGCTGAGGAGAGCTGGGCGGTCATCGTGGTTGTGTTTTGATGAGGTATCACTGAGCTCATTTTCTTCCTTTATTCCTATCTGGTTATCCTAGGATCCTCAATTTGCAACAAGCCAAGGCAGGAAATAGGATCTTGATAAATATTTATGGCTGTCAGCCATTTTATAGTTCAGTATTACTCCTGGAAAAAATGTAAGGGTGTTTTCTCCTTCTCTGCTGTCCAGCGGCCAGCTGCCCCGGCTGTGCCATCGCCGTGTGCGGCTGGAGCCCGTGGGTTCTGCTTTTGCCATGTACACCCTGCTGCTGTGGGGCTGGCAGGCTGGGCTGAGCGGGGTCGGGGTCTGCAGGGCAGGATCGGGCCCCAGGTGTGCAAGCCAAGTCAGACCAAACCCTCTGGGCTTGGCCGTGCCAGGAGATCCCCTGGAGGGGGTCACTGGGGGTGTTCGGTGCTGTGTGCCAGGGTACTGCTGGGGACACAGTGACCTGAGCCCCTCTCTCCTTGGGGGCAGTGCTGTGTGCTGACTTTGTGCTCTCAGGGTCTTGTCCGTGTTGCTGTGTGGCAGCTCTGAGCTGGGAGAGTGTTCCCAGGACAGCTAGAAGTTGCTGGTCTGGGCACTTGTTCCAGAAGAGTGAGCAAGGAATGACCCTGATCTCCTCTTCTTGCAAAAAATGCTTCTTGAAGTATCTCTCACCTAGGTTTAATGCTGGTTTGTTAGGTTTGGGGTTTTTTTAGGGCAGCTGTGTCTTTTTATCTTTAGGAAAGATTGCCAAAATAAAATTGACCAGTCAGGGCAAGCAGCATGGAGACAAGAATTGTTGCACTTCTGGAAAAGTTGGTCATTTCTATAGAAACAAAATCAAACTCTTCTGGCCGGGCTGCTTGGAGAGGTGAGTGCACAGGAGGCAGTCGCTCACTGTCTGTTTCTCAAGGTGGGCTCAGTGTTGTCTGGTGCATCACTGGGCTTGGCAGGAGCCAAGTACCTGCTCCACCTGGCTGGCTGCTGCTGTTAGGGTGATTTGTCCAAGGAGGTTTTGCTCTGCTGGATTTGTAGGACAGTGCTTGGGCTTTCCAGTGGGGGTATTGGCACGGGGAAGTCTCAGAAAGCGTCGATGCCAGTTGGTGTATTTCTGAGCTGTTGGCCTCACAAGTGCAGAACTGTGGTTAAACCCAGAGGAACCCCTTGGCAGCCGTGCCCCGTGTTCTCACAGCACGAGGGGCAGGAGGGGCTCACTGTCTGTGCCCTCCCTGCTCGGGAAGGTCTCGGGAGAGCTTCAATTCCCCTTTTATTTTTTTGTCCCAGATGAGGCGAGGAGCCTTTTTTAAGTGGGTTATTTTGTGGTGGCTGTCAGTTACACTACATGACTCATCTTGTTTTCTTGCAGCTTTTTCCCTGTTAAGAGGCTGCTGTGCCAGCCTGGGAAATGGGCTTGGGGAGACACCCTAGGTCTCTCTTCCCCTCTCTTGCTTTTAGATGGTGGGGTAGAGAGCAATTGTTTAAATTCCTTACTTCTCCCTCTCCAAAGACATCTTTGCCTTGGTGGTGTCTACAACTGAAACAGGCTAAATGGAGCATGAAACATCCTTCTCTGTGGAGAGATTTTGGGTTGTGTGTCTTTTTTTTCCTTCTGGGTGACTGTAAATGCTTTATGTCTCACAGAACCATGCTTTGATTTACTCTCCTGCCCAGGTCTGAAGACCCAGCCTCCCTGCTCGTCTCTCTGTGTGTATGCCCTTGTATTTACAGAATCACAGCACAGCCTTGGTTGGAAGAGACCTCTAAGATCACCCAGTCCAACCATTAACCCAGCACTGCCCAGTCACCACTACCCCGTGTCCCTCAGCACCACATCTCCACGGCTCTGAAATCCCTCCAGGGATGGGGACTGCCCCCCTGCCCTGGGCAGCCTGGGCCAGTGCTGGGGAACCCTTTGGGGGAAGGAATTGTTCCCAATATCCAATCCAAACCTCCCCTGGCACAACTTGAGGCCATTGCCCCTTGTCCTGTCACTGTTACCTGGGAGAAGAGACCGACCCCCCCTGGCTACTCCATCCTTTCAGGGAGCTGCAGAGAGCGATGAGGTCTCCCCTCAGCCTCCTCCAGACTGAACCCCCCAGTTCTCTCAGCCACTCCCCATCACACTGTGCTCCAGACCCTGCCCCAGCTCTGGTGCCCTTCTGTGGGCACACTCCAGCCCCTCAGTGTCCTTCTTGGCGTGAGGGGCCCGAAGCTGCACACAGTATTTGAGGGGCAGCCTCACCAGAGCTGAGGACAGGGGGATGCTCACTGCCTTGGTGATTGCACAAGCAAAGGAATGAAGCTTGGGTTGAACTGCACAGAAAAACTTGTTCCTTGTCAATCTGTCAAGGGAAGGGCCTGATTTCCTTGGGTAAGGTCTGACAGACCTTTGGTTTGGTTTTCTTGCTGTGTTTCAACACCTTTGTTTTTAAAGGAGCGAGTGTTACATTAATGGAGGGTTTAAAGATCCCGTTCGGATCAGAGATGCTCGATGTTTCGTGCGAGGAGCAGACGAAAGGAGGAGTAGGTTCCTGGATGTTTTCCAGGTGGGAGAGGTGTAAATGCATTTCCCAGGGCAGGTAAAACCCCTGGGGTCTGAGGCTCCTGCCTGGGTGCCACGAGGGCTGGCTGTGCTCTGCTGTCTGCTCAGCCGCCCTCTCCCCGGGTACGGGGGGCAGCCCCCGTTTGGTGTCTTCCCAGCCCCCCTCTTGGTGCCACTTTCTGCTTTCCAGGCTCTCCTGGCCCACCCCACCGGCAATGGGGGGGTCAGATGCTTTCCTTCCCTGTCTCCCTGCTCCCATCCTCACCAGATCCACCTGGGACTCCCTTCAGCTCTGCCAGGGGTCTCAAATATTCACCTTCTCCTCTCCCCTTTGCTTTCCTCAAATGGCAAAATATTGTCCTGTCAGGTCCTGGATTTAGGGAAAATTGAACATCTAGATGCTAGTGCTGGTTTACTTTGGTTCCAGGAATGACTGCATCTCTAGGTGAGCTGGGGATGGACATACCTGTGCTGCCCAGGTCACCCCCAGGAGGCTTGCTTGGCACACTCAGCTCACGGAACAGCTCGTTAGCTGTTTGCTTCCACTGAAATCCGTGGGTTTCTCACTAAGTGTTTTGGTGATGGTTTTTTTCCAGAAAAGAGGGAAAATTAAGAAATGCTCAATTTTTCCGCCCCCAGGATTTTCCTCATATAATGGAGGAGGGATGAACGGCACAAGCACAATGATGGATTTCCTGGAGGAACCTCTTCCTGGTGTGGGGACCTACGAAGACTTTAACACTATAGATTGGGTGCGAGAGAAGTCCAGGGACCGGGACAGGCACAGAGAGGTAAAACTTCTTACTGCTCCTTGCTGGCACTGAGGGCAGAATAGTTAACTTGCTAGAGGTAATCTTCATTCTGATCACGGGCTAGGGAGGCTGCTCCTGGAGATACACCTGGGGTGGAGGGATTGCCCTGAGGGTGGGAGCTGGGGTCTGTAGTTTGAGGAAAAGGAACACTAAATTGGATGTGTTGCAGTTTGTCAATTGCTGCATCCTTTCTGAGGGTTTTTGTTTATTTAAATATGCTTTAGTGGATTTCAGATACATGTCTGGAATGCCTTAATGGCACATTTTCTTCTGCCCTGTTAAACTTACCCAGCTCCTGGAAGGTGCACGTGTTACCTGGAAGAATTGCATCACTGTCACATGGTTTATAAAGGGAGACTCCAAGCACCCATGGTTCTGTTTATGGGTACAGAAAGAGACCTTTGTTCTGCCCACACAGTTGCCCTTGGAATGATGCTCTTTCTGTTGGAATTGTTTTGTGCTGCATGTTTGAGGAAACCAAGTGCAATTTTTTCAGGATTCATTGCCAGGACTTCAGTGCTCTCTGCAGTTAAAGGAATCTGCTTAGAAAGCAAGAGATGCTCTAAGTAAAGTAGTGGTGTCCCCAGCAGGCTCCTGATTCAGGAGAAACTCGTGCTGGCAGAGCTCTCACAGGATGATGACTGAACTCAACTTTATTTGCTTGCCTAAATATTCTTTCATTTTTTTATTTTGTTTTCCCTGAGCCTCACAAAAGAACTTGTGTCTTACTAACAGCACTCAGGCTGAATGTGGTCCCTGCTCAGTGTGTGAGTACATACAATGCAGTGTAATTAAGTAACACAGACCCAGGAAAGGGGCTCTGTGCCTCCACTGCCTCCTGCCCAAAAACCTGTTCCATCTATGGATTCAGAGTACAAACTCAAAAGACTTCTCACACATCCACCCTCACGCACAGGCGATGCCCGTCAGCGTGGGACAGGATGATCTAGTTCCCATCTGCAGAGATGCTTATAAAAAAGGGCTGCTTCTGTCTTTATTGAAAGAAGTTGAAATTGGGACAAGGCAGAAGTTACTGCTGGCCAAAGAGGTGTAGGATTGGTCCAGCAAAGGGGAATAGAAAGGGGATAGTTATGTCACCCCTGCCTTGATCCTGTAGCAGTTCTACTCATGATCAGTGCAGCACTTGAACGACACAAATCCAGAGGGAAAACCAAACCATGCTCGTTCAGGCAGAAAGGATTCTTACGTTGTTTGTTCCTCGTTTAGTGAGTGTTGGTTGTTTGCATCAATGTGCCTTTTTCTGGGAACAGCAGTGGTGTACTGGAATGTTTCCCTTGGGAGAGGCAGCCGGGGTAATCGGGGCACACAATAGCTGTTCTGTCACCCTTTGTCCGTCTGTCAAGAGCAGTGAGACTGACAGGCTTCAGCCGTCCCTGCCAGGCAGGCAGACGGGGGCCAGAGCCTCTGCAGACCCTTGGACAGGTCTGTGTCCCGCTTCCCAGTGCCACCAGCACAGCCCAGTTCCCAGCCTGGTGTTCCTCTGGGTTGGTGTGAAACCTGCGACCCGCCTCGTGTGGGGCTGAGCAGCGCTTGGCAGGGTCTCTGTGCTCCAAGCGGCGTCTGGGTTGTGTGACGGGTTCGAGGCAGCAGCTGGAGGGTGTGATGTGCTGGTGACAGCTTCTCCTTGCTCTCACAGTTGGTGGGTCTAGCACGTAATGGCTTTAAAAGATAAAAGGGTGAATTTTGTCTTGGTTTTATGCCTAAGACACCTTGGAGGAAAGCGTTACTTGAATGCTTTCTTTTTTGCTGGGAAAAATGGAAGTGTCCTTGATCTGTTCCTGTCCATCCCCTGAGCAGAGCTGTGGCTGCTGTACGAGCAGGCACTGCCTCGTGCTCTTCCTCCCGCCCCAGCCACGGCACGGTAGCTGTTGGTTCACATGCTGGGGGCTCTCTTCCACTCACGACGTCACCGTGCGGTTTTTAGAGCATTTACAGCGAAATAGATGAGTGCCTTAACAGATGGTTGTTTCTTTTTGCAAAACCTTTCCTAGATCACCAGCAGAAGTAAGGAGTCCACGTGGGCACTGATACACAGTGTGAGCGATGCCTTTTCTGGCTGGTTGCTGATGCTTCTCATTGGGTTGTTGGCAGGTAAGAGCACGCCTCAGCTTCAGGCTGAGCCCTGGTTCTGTGCTGCAGCGTCCCTCTCCATCCCTCCCACAAACCCTGGCAGATCCCTGGAGCAAGGGCTGTGCAGGGGGCTGCACCCATACTGATGGCTCCCCCACTGCTCTGCAATGCACAGAGAATTATTTTTGAACACTTTGAGGCTGGGTTTGTGTGAATGGCCAGATCCGACACTGAGGCTGCAAGCTGTCCTGGCCACTGCTCTGCATCTGCTGCGAGTACAGGGCTTTGAAATGAAGAGAGGATAAAAAATTCAGCAAAGCAGAGCTGATGGAAGTGTGGGTCAGAGGACGGTGTCGTGCTGTACGTCTTTGCTGAGCACTCTTGGTTGCCACTGGAGGGGTTAATGCCAAGGACTGCTGGCAAGAGTTTCTTTTTTCTTTTCCTACTGTACTTGGATAAGAAAAATGAGAGGTGTTTCTCGGGGAGTCAGAGGTCGCCTTCCTGCAGAGGCTGACTGGCTGAGACCTTTTAAATGACTTCCGAAGCAAACTTTGGACCCAGTGCAGCAGAAGTAGATCAGTTGGGTGCAGATCTTCGCGATAGAAAGCAGCTGAGCATTCATCACGAGGAGTGAAATGAGATCTCCTGTTAATATTTACATAGGAGAGCTGCTAGCCAGTGTTTCATTAACTGGAAGGGTTGCTAAATGTTTATTGCTACCTGTGGAGCTTGTGCTGGCGCCTGCTCACGTGGATCAGAGGTCTCTGTTCCTGGCCCCTGTGGCATTGTAGCTGAGAACTGAGCTGATTGCAGCATTTATCTTTGGGGATTGTAGGAGCTATTCTCAACAGAAAAACAAGAAATTGCTTGAAGATTCCTCTTTTAGAAGCCGAATTACTGCCCGTGCTGGGTCTCTGCTGCCTTTCTTTCACTTGGCACAGTTGTAACTTTTTTTAATTGGAATTGACAATGTTTTCTCCAAATCCAAAGTTATTCCTGTCCCAGTCCTAGTGTTGTTAGCATAACTCCTGGGTTCCAGCTCTTGCACTGGAGACTGGTGACACTGTTTGTCTGTGCCCTCCAGAAGTGCCCCACGTCCCTCTCTGCCTCCTTGCTGCACGATATTTAATAAGTGCTCTGTCAGTGTAGTTGAGAAGAATTATTTTCTAGTGCTGTAGGGTGGGTTTGAATACAGTTCATGATGGTCAGCCTTAGAAGCATTATTAGGTGTGCTTTGTTTCCTGACCTGCTCTTTTCAATATATATACTGAAGCAAATCTTCCCATTTAGCCCTCTGTAGAACACAAGTTAATTGTAGTCAAAAATATCAGTACTGCTCTATTTGTTGGTAGGGGAGTCAAAAATTAGTAGGGCAGACTGTGACCTTCAGATGTTGGAGTCTGCATCAGACAGTTATCACATTTTTATCTCTCTTGAAACCAGGTTCCTTAGCGGGTCTGATCGACATTTCTGCCCACTGGATGACGGATTTAAAAGAAGGAGTGTGTTTAGCAGGTTTCTGGTTTAACCACGAGCACTGCTGCTGGAAATCCAACACCACCTTCACAGACAGACACCAGTGTCCCGAGTGGAATAGCTGGTCCCAGCTGATTCTTGGCCATGGAGAGGTAACGTGTGCCCAGAGCTGGTTTTGCTGCCCAGTGTCCCCTTTCCCCAGCCTGTATCCTCCCTTGCAGCTGAAGTGATCTCATTTGGGTAACTTTCTCTGTATTTCAGGGGGCTTTTGCATATATTCTCAACTACTTCATGTATGTTATCTGGGCCTTGTTATTCTCCCTTCTTGCTGTGTTACTTGTGAAGGGGTTTGCTCCTTATGCCTGTGGCTCAGGGATCCCAGAGGTGAGTGAGAGAATGAGTGGGCTGGGTTTTTTTAAGGTGGGGTGGGGATCCACCATCCAAAGATTACGCATGTCTGCTGTGGAGTAATAATTTCTTGCACTTTAGATGATGACTTAATATGTTTTTTTCCAAACTGTTACTGAAACATATCTAGTACTTTAAGTCTCCATGCAGTCCCTTTAAAAACTAAAATATTTTGGCACTTACTGCAGGGGGTATGAACAAAAGCACACTGTTTGTGTAAGACAGGCTACAAAAGCTACCCTTGGATTTGTCTTCAGCAGGGATAGTGGCCCTAAAGGAAGGACTCAGATGGCTGTTTCTGCCTGTGCATGGAGGGATATTTTTACCAACTCTGCGTTACTTTTGATAGCTGGGGGCAGGGGGGGCTCTGCAAGCTGTAGGGGAAAGTTGAGGGCAGGATTGGGAGCGCCTCGTAGGACAGGAGCTCTGACCAGGGCTTGAATGAAAGCCTGTAGAGCTTTGTGTGCTTGACTTCCAGATCAAAACTATCTTAAGTGGTTTCATCATTAGAGGCTACCTGGGCAAGTGGACGCTGATCATCAAAACCATCACCTTAGTGTTGGCGGTGTCCTCCGGGCTGAGCCTGGGCAAGGAGGGGCCCTTGGTGCACGTCGCCTGCTGCTGTGGGAACATCTTGTGTCATCTCTTCACCAAGTACAGGAAGAACGAAGCGAAGCGCAGAGAGGTACGTGGAGACACCCGTGGTGTCCAAGTGCTGAGTGGTGTGGGGAGCCTGGTGGCTCTGGCACTGTGCCCTGCCAGTAAATGGCACTAACCTGCTGTGGAAAAGACTTAATACACTGCCAGCTCACCACTACCCCATGTCCCTGAGCACCAAGCTAAGCTCTAACACAAAGCTCCTGAGTGTTCCCCCCCTGTTGCTGTAAGGCTTTTCTCTGGACAAGTCACTGGAGAATGGTTAATGTGAGATGTGTGGTGTCACATTGGCCAGTTTACCTTCTGCTAACCCAAACCCCTCAGAATCCACCCAGAGGGCTGGCAGGGTTTGGGGTGGCCCCACGGCACCTCTCGTTACACTGCATCACCCTCTTGTGAGAAATGGTGTGAAACTGAGGCAGGCAAACACGGGAACAGTCCGTGTGTCCCGGGAGGTGACATTGCTGCTGTTCTGTGTTACTGGAGCTTCATGTCAGGTGAAAGCACAGCACGAGATCAGCTGAAACACACAAAGGTAATGGCCAGTGATGCCACTTCTACTAATTTGGGGATGGGACTGTTGGAATGCTGACACCCATGGTGTGGTAGCTACTTGCAGCCCTTCTCCCTCAGGAATAGTCTCACTCATCTTTGCCCTGCTGTCAGACCCTGGCTCACTGTGCACTCACTGGGGATAAAAATTTAAGTAAAGACAAACGAAAAAAAAGGGAGAAGGTTGGGGGGGTGCTGAAAATGTCTGACTGTCTTTGGTTTCTCTCCTAGGTTTTATCAGCAGCTGCAGCTGCTGGTGTGTCTGTAGCTTTTGGTGCACCGATCGGAGGAGTGCTCTTTAGTCTGGAAGAGGTAACATCAGCATTTTCTATTAGCTCTTGGCGAGCTCTTTTATTGCAAGAACTGACCCTGCTGGTTTAAAAATACAGTCTGCTCCTAACTGCTTGGGTGTGGAAAGGAGACCCTGTTGAATACTCATTGGTGGTGTATTTACAAGGCCAAGCAACCTAAAAGCTTATTGAGGTCTCAGGTAATTCTTACCAATATTGGAGAATTTATTTGGGATGATGTCTCTCCGTAGCTTTGCACTAAACCTGTTGGTTTCCCCCAGTCTGTCTGTGCTCAGCAACTCTGACTGCTCACAGCCACACCTCTCTCGTGCTGCGTGTCCACTCTCTCCTGACAACTCTGTCCCAGGGTGCCTGGGAACAAACTTACTGGTTTACCAAACCCCTTTTCTTCTCAAGGAACCTCTAATCCCTGTTCTTTGGATCCAGACATGGAATGGATCCCCACTGCTTGCTTCAGGGCTTAGCTCAGAGGAGGAGTGGGACGGTTTTGCTCAGCTGAGCAGCAGTTGTGGTGGCAGCTATGGCAAGCACTGCTCTTTGACACTTCTGGACTTTGCAGAGCGTGCGAGGCAGGTAGTTCAGATTCAGCTCGTAGCTGATTTGTAACAGCTTTTATTATCCGAGTAAGTCACCTCCACTTCAGGGATCATAGAGGGCACTTGGTGCACTGGAAGGAGGCAGGCCAGCACCCATCCTGCTCATTGCAATCCGCATTGAACGGGGCTCAGAACAGAGCCTGGGGTGCTTGGCTGGAGAGGAGGGTACGTAGCCAGCACACGGCCGTCTCCGTCCGTGGCTTTGACTTCACGCAGCGGTGGTTTTGTTACTGGGCAGCGATCGGTGCAGTGAGAAGCGTTAGAAGTGACTGAATCTGCTTTGGTTTTCCTTTTCAGGTCAGTTACTACTTTCCTCTCAAGACCCTGTGGCGCTCCTTCTTCGCCGCTCTGGTCGCTGCCTTCACCCTGCGCTCCATCAACCCCTTTGGGAACAGCCGCCTCGTTCTCTTCTACGTGGAGTTTCACATGCCGTGGCATCTGCTGGAGCTTGTGCCCTTCATCCTGTTGGGAATATTTGGTGGGCTTTGGGGAGCGTTCTTCATTCGCAGCAACATTGCCTGGTGCAGGCGACGCAAGACCACCAAGCTTGGTAAATACCCTGTGCTGGAGGTGTTTGTCGTGACGGCCATCACAGCCATCCTGGCCTTCCCCAACGAGTACACCAGAATGAGCACCAGCGAGCTCATTTCTGAGCTCTTCAACGACTGTGGGATCTTGGACTCATCCAAGCTCTGTGAGTACGTGAACAGCAGCACCAAAGGGGACGACCTGCCAGACCGAGCTGCTGGCCCGGGAGTTTACACTGCCATGTGGCAGCTGGCTTTGGCCCTTGTCATGAAAGTCTTCATCACTATCTTCACCTTTGGCATGAAGGTGAGAATTGCCTCACGTTCTTCTCAGCCTCTGCAGGAACCCCAGGTCTTAGAGTTTTATTTGCTTGATAAACAGATGTGTTTCCCCTTCTCAACAGGGCTTGGGGAGGAAAAGGTGATAGACTGCAATTATTGGTTCGTTACCGTAACCCAGGGCAGTAGAAACGTGTCAGCCTGAGTGTGGGTGCCAGGGGCAGTCGCTGAGCTGGTGTCTCAGGGCTTCACGTCCCATTTTCCAGACAGAATACTTCTAAATTGTCCTGCCTTAAGCCTTTTTTTATATATATATATATATATATATATATGCAACAGCTAATTGCAAAGCAATCGATATCTTAATTTGTAAATGCTCGCTTATCATAGCTGTAGCTTGGTCAGGGTTTTGGACCTGTTTGGTGGCAGCCCCCCAGGCTGTGGGTATACTGCCTGGGTCTGAGCTTCCCTGCACTGGGGCTCAGCAGGTGGAGCTGAGTGTCTCCCCCAGTCCTCCAGTGGCCTGTCCTGAAAGGTGGCCCCACCACAGAGGTGTTGCCATGAGGTGGTTGCTGACATTCAAGGGCAATCATCAGGTCTGTGAGAAAGATGTACAAGGTGTGAGAAAGCTGTGTGACAAATGTGTAAAGGAAAGGGGAGGAGATGCTCTGACTTCACGAAGGTTTTGGAGTCCTGGAGCAGCTGAAGTGCAGAGGTGGGAGTTGCTGGCAGTGGCTGTGCTGGGTGTCTCTTGTGCTGGGTGGGTAGTTCCAGGCACCCTCACTTTTGTGGTGGAGTTTGACTTTCTGCCAGGGAAGAAGGATGATTGCAGCCCATGAGGCCAGCAGAGTGGGAAGGTCTCGTGGGGCTGGAAAGGCATGGGGAGTGTTAGTGGTGTGTGGGTGAAGCTTTGTTGTATTCTCCTGGGAAAGAAGCTTTTGGAACAAGCTTGTGTTCCACACTCCCCTCTGGTGGGGCTGTTCCTCCTGCTCACGGGGGAGTAAATTCACGCTCTGCTGCAGAGACTTCGGAGCGTGAGGGTGCGGGAAGGGCAGAGGTGGTGGGGCATCCCTTCCTATTTTGAACTTCAGCGTAACCCCTCTCCCAGTCCTGTTTTGAACTTGGTCACTGGAGTGCCTGAGGAACAGCTGCGTGTCTCCACAGGTCCCCTCGGGTCTCTTCATCCCCAGCATGGCGGTGGGCGCTATCGCGGGCCGGCTGCTCGGCGTGGCCGTGGAGCAGCTGGCCTATTACCACCACGACTGGGCCATCTTCAGCGGCTGGTGCAGCCAGGGCGCCGACTGCATCACGCCTGGCCTCTACGCCATGGTGGGGGCTGCAGCCTGCCTAGGTAAGACAGAGGGCTTCTGAGGTCCAAGCTGCAGGTTGGGCCCCGGTTGGCCACGTGGAGACGTGTGGCAGCGAGGCGCTGCTGCTTTCCCACAGTCCGTAGGAGCTGGCTTCATCCCCAGACAGGAAAACTGGTAGTGGAACGTGCAGCGTGTTTCTCATCCTGTTTGCATTCTTCTGCCAGCACTGGCCTGCTGCTGAGCGGGGTGGGTTTCAGTCTCCTGCATGGGCAGCGAGAACAAACGAGACTGGCCAGGGATTTGAGATTTTCCTGTGGGGATTTAATTCCTTTTCCTTCCTGCTCTGGCCTTAAACCTTATGATGCAACTCTTCTTTTAAGTGCTCTGTTTTTTGGTAACACTTCTTCCGCTTGGCTGAGTTTGAGAAGTTGAGTGCATGTGACTGAACTTCACTTTCACTGTAATTCCCAGTCTTCTCCTCCATGGAATAATATGTTTAACTCTTAAGGGATTACTTTACTGTTTCAGGAGAAACTCTCATTTCCAGAACAATTAAAAACATGCTGCCAAACCCCATCTTTGGTCTCTTTTAAAGGGCTACACCTTCTTGTTTGCATGTAATTGATGACAAATTAATATGGTTCTGCTTTAACTGTTCTGTTTGCCACTGGACAGCACTAAAGGGTACATGTGCCTTTAGGAGATGGTTATTGGAACAAAACTCCTCTAAAATATTTGGGAGTAGCTTTGGGACTTGAATATCAAAAGCATAATTAAAATATGCCGAGACAAAATGCTGCTGTGAAAAGGTGATGTCAATATTTAAGCAGACTCATCTGTTTTCTTTTGAAATGCCTGAACTGTGTTAGTGTTGAAACCCCCCAAACTGCCTGCTCATGTCCTCTGCCTTCCTGTGTTCTGTTTGCAGGCGGGGTGACACGCATGACCGTGTCACTAGTGGTCATTATGTTTGAGCTCACCGGTGGACTGGAGTACATCGTCCCTCTGATGGCAGCAGCCATGACCAGCAAGTGGGTGGCCGATGCCATCGGGCGGGAAGGCATCTACGACGCCCACATCCGCCTCAACGGGTACCCCTTCCTGGAAGCCAAGGAGGAGTTCTCGCACAAGACGCTTGCGATGGATGTCATGAGGCCGCGGAGGAACGATCCTCCTCTGACTGTCATCACTCAGGACAGCATGACCGTAGAGGACGTCGAGACCATCATCAATGAAACCACGTACAGTGGCTACCCGGTGGTGGTGTCACGGGAGTCCCAAAGGCTGGTTGGGTTTGTCCTCAGGAGAGACCTCATCATTTCAATTGGTAAGAGGCAAGATGCTGCGCAGGTAAATGATGCCTTCAGAGGCATTAGATGGCACCAGCTCTTAATTACTTGATGAGTTTAAACACCCAGCAGTGATGGTGGCTGTGCTCCCTGGTGCCTTCACCCATCCCTGAGCAGCGTGGGGTCTGAGTGTGAAGGACAGCGTGGCTTTCCTGGTGTAGTTAGTACGGCTCTGCTGAACTCCTAAACCTTAGGGCACAGTTGTGAAGCCTGAGACTCCTTGCCAGTGAGAAAGTGATGGTGGGAAGAGCGTGACCACGGGGGACTGAAGGTGCAGGAGCTCTGCAGTGCGTTCCCCAGCACGTGGCTGAATGCACTCTTAGCTCGAGTTTGGTGACGTGTTGTGGGTGGTGGGAAGGCTTTGGCCCTGGCAGAGCTGCAGTAGCTGTTATCCTTAAGTTGCCTGCAGCCATGAACCAGCCCTGGGTATCCCCTCTCCCCTTGCAGGTCAGTTTTCAGTGTCAGTTCCAGGATGTGAATTTGCTCTCGTTCTTCTGATGGGTATCTGCCAGATGCTTATGACAATATGGAATGAAATACAGACAAAAGTGCCTAGAATACTGTAATGATGTGGGTTGCCTTTTCCTTTTGTACTGCTGCTTTGTGGTGTGACCACAAATTCTGGCCTGTGTGTTATTCCAAATCTCCAGGGACTCGTTCAGAGTCCTCTTTCCCCCCCGCCATGCCCAGCAGTGTGCTGTTGAGTGCCACAGGATGGGATTTAGCTTTGGATGGCCAGCTCTGACTGTCCAGTCTGGTGTTTGGGCTGGCAGGCAAACCCCTTCCCAGTGAGGCTTGGAGTGTGGCTATCAAACCGAAGCTGCAGTGGGGCAGACATCCAGGTCACTGTGTAGCAGGAGTGTCATGCACCAGGGTAAATATCTGAGTGAGGGAAAGTACTTCACTTGTTTTCTGTTCTTGACCCTAGTCACGGGCACGGAGCCTGCACCAGGAGGTTGAGTGCTTAAAAATACTTCTTCAGCCACTCTGTGTGGGGCCAAATCAGTGACTGATAAAACTATGAAGCCTTTTATCTTAAAACTGAGAAGTTGAAGATCTCCAGAACTTGCCTTTCCACAGTCCCGAGATGTGTGGCAGCCGTGGCACTGGGCAGAGGGTGTGCTGGTCTCTCCCCTGGGGTGAGACTTCGGAGACCTTGGAGGTTGTTGATGCAGTTAGGAGGTGGGATGGAAACGTGGCACAGCCATCCCAGTGTGGGCAGAGAGGGAGAAGGGTATGCTCTCCAGTTTGGGACAGGAAAGGAGGGATGATATTTAACCAAGTATTTCTTCTTCCAGAAAATGCCCGGAAGAAGCAGGATGGGATTGTCAGCACTTCAGTTATTTATTTCACTGACCACTCTCCTCCACTGCCTCCAAGCTCCCCCTCTATGCTGAAACTCAGGAGCATCCTGGACCTCAGTCCTTTCACAGTGACAGACCAGACGCCCATGGAAATCGTGGTGGATATATTCCGCAAGCTGGGGCTGCGCCAGTGCCTGGTCACTCACAACGGGTGAGAGCGCTGCGGCAGGGCCCTCGCTCCCAGGGCTGTCTGTGGGCTGAGCCCAGCCCTTCCATGGAGCCACTGATGGAAGGGCTCACGGCCTCCCACGGCTGGCTGTGCCTGTCCTGTGACCGCCTGGGTTCACTGGTGTGGATGGGAAGCGGTGTTTGGGGTGGTGGGGGAATGAGGGCAAAGCCCAGTGTTCCCTGAAGCCCAGCAGGGAGCCTCTCCCTGTTCCCCGCTGCGCTGGGAGCAGCGGATCCGTTCGGCTCTGGCCAGCTCAGCATCCCTCCCCCCTTCCCCAGTTCTGCCATGCCTCTCAGCAATTTATTTTTAAAGCATTGCTACTGCGGGTACCAGGACATAAAAAGCAGCACTAGACATTCAGGGTGATCTTTTTGGAGAAGGTGGGTGTTTAATTATGAATATTTATCTTTTGGTCAGAACCTCCTTCCCTTTTTCAGTGCTGGAGCTGGTGGGCGCTGTGCTTTGCGTGGGGTGTCAGTGCTGCCATCTGAAGGGGCACTTGAGTTAGAGTGGCCCTGCTTGAGGCTGGGTGGGAGGCAGGATTCCTGCGGTGGGTGCTGATGCACTAAGGCTGTGCTCATTTTTCAGGAAGCTGCTCGGGATCATCACCAAAAAGGATGTATTAAAGCACATTGCACAGCTGGCGAACCAGGACCCGGACTCCATACTCTTCAACTGAAGGCAGCCTGGGAGGTGGTGTGTGTTCAACACAAAACAAACTCTATGGACAATACTGGATATATTTCCTATTTTTATGGAGACCACAGAACTGTTTTCAGCATTTCCTTCCACGGAGCTGGAGAAGAGAAGTTTTTTTTTTCTACCAGATAACCAATTGCACTACGTAATCTGTGGAACATAAATCTTCTTTTTAGAAGGAAAAAAAAAACCAACAAAAGACTTTCTTTACGTTGCTTTTGTGAAGTTGCATTGGAAAGATTCCATGAAGGAGTAAAAGCAAAATGCTATAGAATTACATCTCCTTATTTTATTTGAACTCTTGTTACTGATGTGAGGAGGGAGAGTGGAGGTCTGTGCCTGCCGAAGCTTTGAAGGATGATTTTGCACCCAGCATTCAGGAGGTGGCAGGAGGACAGGGCTGGAACTCAGGGGTGGTGCATTCCCAATTTGTCCACGTGGGGAAAATATCCCTGTAAAGTCAAAATAGGGGAGGGGAAAAAAAAATTGGCTAGCTGAGGGTGTTTGGCTGAAAGAAGGAAAAAAAATAACAAAAAGCCCCCAAAAGACCGAATCTCCTTAAAATCGGGCCCAGTTCCTGATTGGGAGTAAGCTTCCTTTGATTAATGTGAATGTATTCAATGACTCTGCCACTGCCTTGCCAGGAGAGCCCCGAGGAGGAGGCAGCAGTCACCAGTTGTGTTCTCAGCAGGATCCCTTTTTAGGGATGTGCCTGAGGATTTCTCCTCGATTTCCCTTTTGCGTGTAATTAAAATCACAGAGTCCTAAGTTACTGCCCTGCCTTTACTGCACTTCCCAGTAAACTGTGGTCATACTGGGCAGTGCACAACTGACCTCCCCCTGGGGAGTGCTGTCCCCCCGGGGCTGTGCTGCTCCCTGCTCCTCTCCTCAGCCCGGATCCTGGCTCTGGGACTGGTGACACTGCCACTTCACCACTCAGTGTCCCTCCTCTTGCCAACAACTATGCAATAAAAAGCCCTCCCTGACCACTGTCAGCCATGTCACTCGTCCCGTGTCTCTGTTCCTCAAGTCCCTGTCCCAGATCTTACCAAATTATTTTCCTGTGAATAAAATGGTGACTGGAATGTTGAAGGTACATGGATGCTTCCTGAGGCTGCTGCTGTTCATCCTGGCTTCGGTCTGCGACGGATGCTGTTTTATGGTCGTGGCTGTGGCTGGTTGGTGGCAGCAGAGCTTCCCCTTGCCTCTGGCTCACCACTGAGGCTGACAAAGGGAGCCAAGCTGCTGAGTAATGGCCAGGAATTACAGAGCGAGGGCTCTGCCCCTGCTTCCTGAGGGACAAACCCCCGGGTGCTGAGCAGGTACCACGCTGTGCACAGCCTCAGCCGCCGAGGTACCAACTGCCCCCATCCCTGCCTGGGCACTGCAGACCCAGAGGGAGCGGGGGCTCCTTGGTAGAGCTGGCTGGAAGCTTGGTCAGTCCTAAACTCTCAGATGTAAGCAAATTCCTCATCTCCACTTGGAGCAGAAGCCAGTTTGTTTATTTTCCAAAGCCATCCAACAGTGTGTACCTGCTGCCACTGCTTTAACCCGGCAGGGGGGTGGTGATGCCTTGAATTCTTGTGTAGCTGAAAGCTGAATCGAACCGAGGTGTTCCTGATGGATCAGAGACCTTCTGCCTAGGAAATAAATGCCTTGACTTTCTCTGTGGTGGTTTTGTGCAGCAGGAGCTGGTTGCTGAGCTGGAACAAAGACCACGGCTCGGAATGCTTTGTGTTCTGCCTCGGCGGTGGCTGGCAGCGAGCTGTGCCCGTGGCAGCAGATCCTTTGCCTTTAACTGCTTTTTTTTGTCCTCTTTGGAAAGGGTTGACCCCCTCTCACCAGGTGAGTGCTCTCTGGGTCTGAGGCTGGGGAAGAAGCTGTGTCCTTCCGTGTCCCTGGGGATTCCTGCTGGGGGATGTCTGTCCCCTGCGTGCAGGCTCCTCTTCCCTGCAGCACCCAGGAGGGCCATGAGACCCCTTTCCTCAGCCGGGGGCACAGGTAGGGGCAGGGGGTGGCGGTGAGCGCTGTGGCTGCTGGCAGGTTCTCCTGGGCGCGCTCAGGGCGGGGAGGGCGATGCTGGAGGGGGACAGCAGCCACTGCAGCAGGACTGTGAGTCCTCCCAGTGCCAAAGCAAACACGGTGACCGTGGGCAAGTGAAATGGTGCAATGGTACAAGGCCTCTTTGCCTCTTGCTGGAGCAGATCTCTCCCCACTCCTGCTTCTTTTTAATGTGGAAACTGATAATTGTCCTGGGAGTGGGGATGTGTGGGTGAGGTGGGGATGGGAGCTTGGAGCGTGGCTGCTCTCTGTCTGCAGAAACCCCCTGGCCCCCTCGCCCAGCAGGAACGGTGTCAGTGGGAGTAAGGTGCTGGTTTCAGCCCCAGACCCGTTTCTAAGCTGTAGTTCTCTGCAGGGAAATGTGCAGCAGAATTGCCCCATGGTGTTACTGCATCAGCTGCAGCCCAGGACGTGAGGCTCGTGGGGGGTTACAGGGGTGTATATAGCTCCATACTGGGACTGGTGCCTTCCCTCCCCCAGTGAGGGGGGGGCTGGAGACACTCCTGGCTGTTCGCTGTCGGCTTGTCTTGAATTCCTACAAAAACACGTCCAACTCTTTCATCTAAAATTCTGTTTTAGAGTTTTTTAACTCAAGCATTTTCTCCGTTGGCCCCAGTTCCCCTGCCCTGCTCCAGCTCCTGCGAGGCTTTCACCCCGTCCAGTTCTTGCTTTGCCGTTGCTTTACCTTCGCAGTGACTCCAGGAGGAGCCCGGGGGTTCCTCTCCACTGTACGAGGCAGCGCTGGAGACATCCTCACGCTTGGTAAATAACACCCAGATCTCCCCAGCCCAGCAAGCAGCATCGCTGCCAGCGAGGAGGATGGGGCCAGAGCTGCTGTAAATCTCTTTTCCACCTCTTGCTAAAACCTCCCGACTCCCAGGGTGAGGCTCTGTGTGGACCACACCATACCATGTGCATGAAGTGCATTACTGGGGACCCCTCTGGGGAGAGGTTTGGGTGCCTGCTCGAGCTGCCACCCCGCTCACGGGTGGGATGAGTTGGGGCAGTGGCTTTGCACTTCCCCCAGCCTGGTGCTGGGCTTTGACCGGGACACACAATCCGGGAGGTGGGGGGCTGGTGGGACCTCCTCTTCTCTGCCTGGCCCCAGGGGAGCTCCATCCTCTGAGCCTGGCATCACAGAAAGGCAGTGAATGAGGGACCCAGCATCATCCTGTTCCACCCTGCCAGGTTCCCGGTGGGACTCGGGCAGTGGTATGGGGGTGTCTGTGAGGGGTGGGCTCTGGTGGGGTCAGGATGCCCAGTGCTGCTGGCAGGAGGTAAGTGCAATTATTTTGTCCTGGTATCTCCAGGTTGTCTCAGTTGGGGAAATAAAGGGGAACACTGTGTGTCTGTCGTGCACAGGCTCCCTGAGCCTGCATCAGGCTGGCTCAGCTGATTTCTTGCTCGCTCACGCCAAGGGCAGAGCTGAGAGTTGGAGGTGCTGGCTGGGAGCCTGGGACCGCTCTGGCGAGCGGCGGTGACGCCTCCGCGAGCGAGCAGGGAGGGATGGCCGAGCTGCTGGCCTGCAGCCTGCTGCTCAAATCCATCTGGGCAGGGAGGGGTGATCCGCTCTGGGAGGGGAGAGAAGTCACCTTCACAGCAGTGGTGTTCGCCTGGGGGCTCGGTGGGACCTCGGCACGGGTCCTGGGGCTGCAGCCGTGGCTGGGATGGATGGAATTGGGCTCCTGTGTGGCAGCACCACAGGGTCCCTCTGCTCACCCACCCTGTGGCAGCACCAGCCTGGTCCCGTGGGTTTCAGGAGCATCCCAACCTCTGCAGCTCTCCGAGTCCTCCTTGCTGAAGGACAGAGATTTGCAGTTCTGTTTTCCTCTTTGTAGCCTTAATTAGCGCCTGGGGGAGGTGTCCCCGGGTGCCCCAGGACAGATGTGCGCTGGCTGCCAGCGGTGCCTGTGTGCGTGTGACAGCAGGGTCACAGCCCCGCGCTGCCTCGCGTTGTTTACCACGGCCCAAGAAGTGGTTTCCTGGGGTGGTGCCGTGTTTTTCGGTGTGGATTTCCTCCTCCCCGCTGCAGGCTCAGTCTGCGCTGGGGACTTGAAAGTAAAACGAGGTCTTGTTTGGAAGGGAACAAAAGCCTTGGATGTAGCGACGAACCAGTTAATAACAGCAGGAGGGAAATAATAAGCAGAGCTTCCAGGCCCAGGATTTATTTGGAGACAAAGGGCAGCGGAGCAGGGCTGGGAACGCCCTTGGCTGCGCGGAGCTGGAAGCAGAGCTGCGGGCGGCGGGGATGAGAGGGTCCCGTGGCCGCGGGGAGAGGGCAGCTGCGTGTGTGCGGATCGCATCGCCGCGGCCACGAGACATCAGGTCAACCTGAAAATGCCATCAGAGCTGCCCTGTCCCCCCCTCCGTGTCTTCCCACGCAGGAGGACGGGGCGGGGGGCTCTGAGCTGGGGCAGCTCAGTTCTGGGTGATCATTTTTTGTTGTGTGTGGTTCTGGTGCAGGCAGGGGCGGGGAAAGGCTGCCCTGGTGTGCCCTGCCCTTGGCACGGGGAGAGCAAACTGCGGGAGCAGTTCTGTCTGCGGCGTGCTGGCACCCAGGCTGAGCACCCATCCTCTTCCCCGAAACCACAGGGCTGCAGGCAGCGTGGCACCCGCCTCCCCTGGCACCGCAGGACGGACCCACGGCAGGGCATGGTGACTCACGGCAGGGCACGGATATTTCACACCCTGCTGCTGCCGGCGCTGCGTGTGTGGGGATGCTCACACAGATTTCTGGGTGTAAAATCCATGGTGGTGAGCGGCTGAGGTCCCTGCGGGCATGGGCTCCACCACCACAGCTCTTACCCGCGGGTCTTGGAGCCTGTTGCCAAGACCGACACTCGCAGGCATCTTGTACAAGTGGGGAAACTGAGGCACGGAGGCTCCATGAGTGACCGCCTGTGCTCCCAGTTACTGCCCAGCTCCCTCTGCCCTCCCCACCCCTGGCAGCTGTAGGGAATGGTGGTGAGGGCTTGCAGGTTACCGCTGGGACTTCAAACCCCCCCTTCCCACCCCTGGCTGTTGTGCAGGTACTCCTGAGAAACCCGTGGGACAACGCTGGGAGTGAGCTCTCGGCTTGCAGGAGGGCACGGGCTGGGCTCTCCCATCGCTCCCCGAAATGAAACATTTCTGAGGATGTGGCTGTGGGGGTGATGCTCTCCGGTCTCCGGGGTTTTCCATTCACGTCCAGCGGCGGGAGAGGCAGCGTGGTGGTGCGGGACCCCTCGGTGTGAGTGTGGGAGTGAGCCCTGAGGGTCCCTGCAGGGGCTGGGTGGGATGTGCCAGGCAGGGACTTCTCCTGTCCCCGTCTGCATGGGCACAGTCCCGTTTGGGCTCCAGCAGTGCTGCTGCTTCTTGTTCAATTTCAAACTGCTTTGGGAAGCTGAAAACTCCTGGTTTGGTGCATGTCGAGTGTGCAGCGAATTCCCGGGATTGTTTCCTTTTTCTCAGCTTATTGGGGTGTTTTGTTTGCGTTAAGGCTCCTCTGAGCTCACGGAGGGGCCGGGAAGGGTGAGGCTGCTCTGAAGGGACATGAGTCAGGACCTGGTGCCGGTCGAGCCCCCCGTGCCACTCAGCCCCCGTGTCCAGGCTGCGCAGCCCAGGGCTGGAGGAGCCCCTCGCCAAGGGCCCCCCACTTCTTCTGTCCCCTCCGACAGCTCGGCCTGGCACGGACAAGCTTTTCCCTTCCCTTTCTGTTCATGGCCCCCACGGTGGGGGCTTTAAACTCTGTTTCAAAGGAAAGCTTTGAACCACCTGCCCCGTTCCCCGCAGCCCCGAGCTGTCTGATTGAACCCTGAGCTCCCACGGCTGCTGCCAAAGGCGCCTCCGGGGATGGGGATGTGAGAGCCAGGATGAGCTCAGTGCTCCCCAGGGATTTTGAGAGCCTGAGTCCTGTTGTTGGTCACCAAGGTGGTTGGGAAAGCAGGAGGAGGAACGAGAGGTGGAAGGAAAAGGGGGCACAGCTCAGCCTGGCACCAGCTCCCAGCCAAGGATGCAAAGAGGTGGCTCAGGCCTGGAAAGCTGTGGGACAGACACCAGGAGCAAGGAGCAGCCCCTGCCTGGGCACGATGTGATGGGGAACAAGCCCACCTCAGCACCCCGGGGTCTGGCTCTGCCTTGGGCAGGGACTGGTGACCCCAAAGTGGAGAGAGGAGAAACAGCAGCAGG
The DNA here is from genome assembly GCA_028020825.1 of Podargus strigoides. Lineage (NCBI taxonomy): Eukaryota > Metazoa > Chordata > Aves > Caprimulgiformes > Podargidae > Podargus > Podargus strigoides. The sequence continues at coordinate 21,571,808 of CM051631.1, read as the reverse complement.
ATCCCCTGGGCAGCTGGGTGAGACGTGGCCCCAAGGGCTGACGGAAGCAGGGGGAGAGGAGCGGGGCCAGGGTCAGGTCCCGGGAGGGGCTGTGCTGGACCTGGTGGTGGAGCAGCCCCAGGTCCCAGGGGAGATGAGGGCACTGGGAGCAGGAGTGTGTCTCCCTGGGAATGCCCCTGGCATCCGTGAGGTGAGGCATCAGCGGAGCCCTTCGAGGCACTACGGGTGCAAGATGAGGCAGGACCTGGTTACTGCTGGCAGCCTTTGCTGGGCTCCATCTGCAGCTCTCGGGGCCAGAGCTCCTGGGAACCGCACCAGCGCGTTCCCCCGGCTGCCAGCAGCAGCGGGCGGGCACAGCAGGGCTCTGCCCAGGCAGGTGTGGGCACGGGGGGACAGCCCCTCTGCTCTGCCCCTTCAGCGCTCCGCTTCCAGCAGGGCTGGGGCAGGGAGGGGAGGGGAGGGGAGGCTCCAGCGTGTGGGTCCCAGCACCCAGGGGTGCTGCGATGTACCAGCTGAGTGGGAACCAGCCGGGACCTCACCGCGCTGGGTTTGCGCGGCACCGCGGCTGCGTGGGGACCCGGGGCACGGTGCCTGGTGCAGGGAGGGGTGAGACCAGTGCTGGAGTACAGGCTTTATTCAAACCAGCACTGAGAGAGCCCCCCCGGCCCTGCTGGTGTGGGGGGCGCTTTCACTCGTGCAGCCCGCGCTGCCCTCCTGTCCGTGCACCCCAGCAGTCAGCGGGACGCAGGACACAGGTCACTGCAACAGTGACACTGCAACACCGCGTCCCTGCGCCGCGCAGCTCCTCCACGCTCTGCCCTGCTCCGACCCGCCTCGAGCATCCGACGTGGCCTTCAACACCGCGGGGTCTGTCTCGTCCCTCCTGGGTCCTGTGCTGGCGCCGGGGTCACCGGGAGGTGGAACCCTCAGGTTGGTGACTGCGGGGCTGAAGGGGTGGGGGAGCGGGCGGCTGTGGGGACCAAAACCCCGAGGGCAGAGATGCTTGGTCAGGAGCAGAGGTGTGATGGCAGGTCCTGGGCAGGATGGTCCTGTGCAGCTCAGTTGGGGCCAAAGGCAGCTCTGCCACGTGCCCGGGTGCGGTCCTTGTGCTGGCGATGGCTCCAGCTCCACGGTCCTGCTCTTTGACCGACGCCCAGGGCTGGAATCGCTCCAGGTCTCCGATTACCCTGAACTGAAACTCCTTCGCTCCTTCCCAGCAGCTGGACCTGGACCCACCAGCTGTGCCCTGGGGGTGCCATCCCCGTGTCCCCACTTGCCGTGCCACTGCTGTCTGGTCCAGCTGGGGTCCCCAAGCACCCACAGCCTGGCTGGCCGGGGGGGTCGGGCCCCCCGGGGATCATCCTGCTGCAGAGATGCTTTGTCTTGTGGTTGCAGACGTGGCCCTGGTGCCCGTCCTGCCGCAGGGAGCTGTTTGGTGCTCCCTGCTCCGTTTGCTCAGATGGAGCCAGGGTGGTGATGTGCCACCAGGGCTGGGATGTCACCCCTTCTGCATGTCACCTGTGGACCCTCGGGGACCCATCCTGGCTCATGGGTTTCCTCCCAGTTGGATGGCAGGGCTCTGTGTGGCACCGAGTGCAGGGGGTCCCTGCAGGCAGCCACCCCCCGTGCCCTCCTCTGGCTTGTCCCTCGCCACAGGGGACCCCGTGCCAGGTCCCCCCCAGCCCTTCGGCTGTTGTCCAGTTCAAAAGCTGCTGCCCCGTGGCTGCACGGGAGCCGATGGAGCAGCGGGACGGGGGAGGCGGCGGCGGCCATCACAGGTCGAGCCGGAAGGCCCCGAAGTAGCTGGCGGCTGCATCGTTGTAGTCGATGGCCAAGGAGGAGACGGAGACAAAGAGCTCATCGCCCGCCTTCAGCTCGAACAGCCCCCCCTGGTAGAGCGCGTGCAGCCCGTAGTCCGCCTCGGGCGCCCAGCACTTGGTGCCCACCCCTTTGAGCAGGAGGATGGGCTGGCTGTAGGAGGTCTTCCAGTTGATGCACTGCACGAGCTGGGGGACGGAGACGTGGGCGCCGGCCCCGTCGCTGGGGTAGCGGAAGTAGATCTGGGAGTAGACGTAGTACTTGCCTGCCTGGTTGACGCGCAGCCGCCCGTCCCGGTAGGTGATGTTCTGCAGGTGGGAGTGGATGGTGCTGTCCTCCCAGCGGGCGATGGCGTGGCGGCACGACTGCGAGAGGTTCCCGAAGCGCTTGGAGCTCCCTGGGGAGAAGGAAGGGTCAGCGGGGGAGTGAGATGCTCTCGGGAGCACCCCGCAGGGCCATGGAATGGGATTGCTCCAGCCCTCTCCCACAGTCATCCAGCTCAGAGGGGTGGAGAAGGTGGCCTTGGACCGGACAGGACAGCTCCACATCTCCCACCCTGGTCGCCTGCCCTCCTGGTGAGACCTTTCCCCCATCCCCACCTCAGAAACCCCCCAGTGCCCATCCCCGCCTCACCGTCCTGGGCCAGGCTCTGCGGGCGGAGGGTGAGATGTGCTGAGGGCTTCCCGGCTGTCCTGGGAGGAGCCTGTCCCTCCGAGGTGTTGAAGTAGCTCCGCCGGGCCTCTGTGAGGAAAGGGACACGGGGCTGGAGAGGACAGAGAGCGTGGGGACGCCCAGCCCTGGCCCACAGCACGTCCTTACTGCGGGAGCAGAGCGAGCGGGGCAGGGAGATGCCCCACTGACCCATCCAAGAGGGAGGTCATTTGGGATGGAAATGCCCAGTCAATCATTAGCTAACGGTTCTGTGCTCTCCCCTGGTTCCCCAGACAGACGTACGTGGCTGTCTGTCCAACCCACTGCCCGGTGGGGCCATCCTGGCTCTCCCCACTGCTGCCCCGGCTCGCAGCCCCGTGCCGGCGGAGTTTGCCCCGGGAGTGAGTGTCCCCCCGCTGGCATCCCCGGCCGCACGCTGAGCCACGTGCACGTGGATGGCAGCTCTGTCCTTCTGTCTGTCCATCTGTCTGTCCGTCTGTCTGCAGCCCCAGAAAGAGGCGCTCGATGCTTCGGCCGCTACCCCCGGCGCTGGGCAGGAGGGACTCACCCTTCACCGCGCTCCTGCGGATCACGCTCTCCGTCACCTACAGAGAAGAGAAGAGAAGAGAAGAGAAGAGAAGAGAAGAGAAGAGAAGAGAAGAGAAGAGAAGAGAAGAGAAGAGAAGAGAAGAGAAGAGAAGAGAAGAGAAGAGAAGAGAAGAGAAGAGAAGAGAAGAGAAGAGAAGAACCAGCCCACGTTACGGGTGGACGTCGCTGCCCGCGCCCCGGATGCCCTCGGCTCTTCCCAGCCTCTGGGACCTCTGGGCCCCACCAGCTCCTGGCTGCAGAGAGCCCGGTGTGCAGCCCCACTCCCCCGCTCCCTGCCCTCTGCCCCCCCTCTGCTGAGGCCCATGGGGAGACTGAGGCAGGGAGCAGGCAGGGGCTCAGCCCTCAGCCGTCCCATCCACCCCCGGTCCCCAGAGCCGGCAGGTCCGGGCTCACCGTGGCCACGTAGGCTTTGATGGTGTTGGCCAGCTTGAGGCAGGACTGGTTGCTGATGAGCTCCTCCAGGCTGGAGCCCTCGGGCTGCTGGTTGATCGCCTGCAGGCACCGCAGCTCCTCCGCGCTCCCGGGCGCCTGGGCTCGCAGCTGCAGCAGAAACCCCCCACGGCATCAGCGGAGGAGCAGCGGGGGTGTGGGGGTGCTCCCCACGGGGCGCAGGACCGCCCTGCACTGCCCTGACCCCAGGGACAGCCGTGGGCACTGCCCAGTGCAGACACCAGCTGTGTCACCGTGCTGGGTGCAGTTCGGTGGCAGGAGCCTGGGGGGGTCTGTGTGTGTGAACTGGACCAGTTACACCTCATCTTGTCCTGGCAGAAGCGAGTGTGGCTCATCCCGGCTCTCTGGGAAGTGTGACAGCCCCTGTCACCGAGTCCCAGTCCTGAGCGCGAGGAGGAGGTGACACTCCAGGACTGCTGCAGAGCACCAGGTAATGAAAAGGAGCCCAAACCCTGGGGTCACCCCACATCCTGGCTTGTATCAGCCACAGTGTGACCAGTGGGGCCAGAGCAGTGATTGTGCCCCTGTCCTTGGCACTGGTGAGGCCACCCCCCAACACTGTGTGCAGTTTTGGGCCCCTCACGCCAAGAAGGGGAAGGGTCTGGAGCACTGGGACAAGGGGTGATGGCCTCAGGTTGTGCCAGGGGAGGGTTAGATTGGATATTGGGAACAATTCCTTCCCCCAAAGGGTTCCCCAGCACTGGCCCAGGCTGCCCAGGGCAGGGGGCGTCCCCGTCCCTGGGGATTTAGGAGCTGCGGTGCTGAGGGACACGTACCCCAGGTGTGGGGTGAGGGCAGGGTGGCTGTGACGAGTGGCTCAGTGTCCCTGGGGATGCTGAGCCCTGCCTGCCTGTCCCCAGCGCTGTCCCACCCAGGGATGCTGTGCCTTCCTCTGCAATCAGCACAAAGAGGTGAAGTTTGGTGTTTCCTCCTCCCCTCAGCCCTTCCCACCGCCCCCCTCCAGTGCCGGCCAGGTCCATCCCTCCCAGCCTGCGATGGGAACAAAGCCCGAGGGGGGGGGCTGCTCCTCCTGCCCCCAGGGACCGGGGCTGTGACCCCAGGGACAGGGCTGTCCCCCCCCAACCCCTCTGTTGTGGTGCTGAGCACTGCGGGACCCTTTCCCTGGTGGACGATGGGGACAATGGGAGCTGCCTGCCAGTCCTGAATGTCCCTCTCCCCCCAGCAAAGATCTCTCCAGGGCGGTGTCCCCCCCTTTGCCCCTCCAGCTGCCAGGGGGTTGCCATGGGCCTTGAACCAGTTGCTGGGGGGGTCTGGGAACAGGATCAGACCCATCACATCCCAGTTTTGGGAATGGTTTGGGAGGAGTGACGCCAGGGGTAGGAGGGAATGGCTGGGTCCCGGGGGGCTGCTGCTGTGCGGGGTCCCCCCATCTCATGAAGGGGGTGAGGGGGATTCAGTGGTCCTGGAGCATGGGGGGAACAGGAATGGCAGGGGGAGACAGAGTAGGGACCACGGGTGAACGGGGCCTGGAGCCCGGGGCAGCCCCCCAGCCCCTCCCCGCCTGGAGCTGCAGACTGACGGGACCCCGGGGCAGGGCCCCCCCATCCCGGGGCAGGGCCCCCCCATCCCGGGGCGGACCCTCAGCGCCGGAGCCAGCTCGGAACAAAGGCTCCTCTCGCCACATCTGGACCGGCGGCTCTGGGCGGAGCTGGGGACTGTCCACCCCCCACCACACATCTGGATCCGCGGCGCCCGGGGGAGCCGGGGGCAGTGTCCACCCCCCCCCGCCGAATCCACATCTGGATCCGCAGCTCCGGGCGGAGCTCGGGACTGGGCCCCCCCCTCCACATCTGGACCCACGGCGGGGCAGAGCCCTCCCGGGAGCCGTGGGGTGTCCCGGGGGTGCCGCCTCCCCGCCGGCCCCGGTCCCCCCGCGGCCCCGCCCGCACCGGCACGGCGCGGGGGGCGGCCGGGGACAGGACGAAGCCCCCCGGCGGGCTCACCTTGGAGATGGCCATGGTGAAGTAGACGAAGAGGCCGGTGGTGGAGGCGATCTGCAGGGCGAGGATGGCCATGACTGCCACGCTGCCCCACAGCGGCCCGCACCGCCGCCGCCGCCGCCCCCCCAGCGCTCCGCCGGCACCGGGACCAGCACCGGGACCGGGGCCGTCCGCCAGCATCGGGACCTCCGAGCCGCCGCTGTCGGAGCGCAGGTACTGCCCGGCGCTGGGCTGGTGCGGGGCCATGGCCCGGCCCGCCCCGGCTGCCGCTGCCCCGCGACCGCCGCGCTACGACGGGGCCGCGGCGGCGGGAGGGTCCGGGGAGGGGCGGGGACAGAGCCGAGGGGCAGGGACAAGGGGCGGGGCATCCGCCGCGGGGTGCGGGAAGGGAGCGGGGAGCGGGGACCGAGGGTGGCCCCGGAGATGGAAGGTGGCCCCGGCGGTGGGGACACAGCCTGGCCCGGGACAAGGTGCGGGGAGCCCCCGGGGACACGGGGGGTGCAGGAGGCAGCCGTGCACCGGTGCCACCTCCTTGCAAGAGGAAGAGCAGCTCCGCTTTCTCTTTTTTAAATATTTGGGGGCAAACAGCGGCTCCCTCCCAGGTCCCAGATTGCCGTGGGCTCGGGGGGGACACGAGCCTCCACAAACCTCCCCCCACCCACCTGTCTTTGCCACAAGGTGAGATGGGGACACTTGGTGTCCCCAAGCCCAGTTCTATCCTTGGGTGGGCACATCGTGACCCCCCCCGGCTGTCACTGCCCAGCGCGCAGAGGAGCCGTGTGACACAACCTCCCCATCATGGGAAAGTGGGGAACCGCTCACCTTATCCGCTTTTATTGCTTTTGTCAAAGATTTCGCCCAGCCTTGAATGCTGCAAGCCCCGTACAAATGTCCTTACATCGCTGATGTGATCACGGAGTGCCCCTGGTGGTCTGTGGTGTGGGGAGGGAGAGGATGCAGGGTGGAGGGAGGGGAGGAGGCTGTGGTGTCTGTGGCATCCCCTGGGTAGAAAAAGGTTTCCCCTCTTAGCAGGCGCAGCTCTGATGCTGTCCGGGGGCTGTGGCTCCTCCCGGTCCCCATCTCCTGCTGACCTGCACAGGAGCAGGGTGAAGGAGGGGGGACCTGATGTGGGCAAGAGACGTGGAGGGGGATGCTGAAGGGCTGAGGACTCATTACCAGCTGTCGCAGCCAACGCCTCTCAGCGTGGGCTGCTCGTCCATCCTAGTGCCCACTCTCATCTCACCACCCTTGTCCTCCTCTCCTGCTGCAGAAAGGGGCTGCAGAATTCCTGGTGACATGTCCTGCAGCGACTTGGGTGAGGGAAGTGCTGCCCGTGCTGTGTCACTCGGGATGCTCCTGAGCCAAGGGGATCTTCCAGCCCACAGCATCCGCCAAGCCCAGGAGGGATTTTTCCCCCTCTCTGCCAGCTCGGTGCATGCCCTGGTGCCTGGAGCCGGTGAGAGGCGGGTGCTGCTCAGCTTGGCACTGGTGTGGGCACCATCCCTGCTCTGGCAGGTAGCTGCTGCTCCAGGTGAGATGTCTTTGTTGGAGCTGGGGAAGGGCACTGAGCTAGGAGAGAGATGACTATTCATTTTGGAAAATATCCAATGAAAAATGAACCCTCGGGGTGGTTGTTCTCGTTGAAAAGGCTCAGGACCTCCAGAGCCAGTGGAGGAGGAAGAGCTGGAATAGGCACTTCTGTGGCACAAACTGCTTGCAAAGCCTTGCCCTGGTCTCTGGCAGCAATTCCACCTCCTCCTGCAGTTGGAGGGCTGCGTGCACTGAGGGGGGCTTGCAGGGACACCCCCCCCCCCCCCAGCGTTTGCCTGTTGGAGCAGCCAGCCAGGCAGGGTGGAGAGGGGGCAGAGATGGCCAAGCTCCTGCTTTGGGTTGACCATGAGCTTGGGGAGCCAAATGCCTTTGCAATTTGGGGTGTGGGTGCATGTGCAGAAGCAACCTGGGTACTGCTCATCCGTGTGCTGTGACCCTGGGCCACGTGGGCTCCATCAGATGGGGCAGGGGCACCCGTGGGCTCGGGTGATGAGCAGAGGGAAGCCTGGAGCTACAAGAACGTGGCAGCTTGGGGCTGCGCTCCGTGCCTCGGAGACGGGAGGTTTGCAGAGCAGCCGAGGCTGTGAGTGAGGGCAGGAGCAGGGCTGGAACCGTGCGAAGAAAACTGGGTGGGAGCCAGATAAAAAAAACGCCTCCTGGTACTGGCTGAGGAGTTGTTTTTCACTTCTAATGTTTCCTGGTCTGTGCACCGGGGTCAGCCGAGCCTGGAAGTTTGTGTCCTCAGCACTCGGCGGTGCAGAGCAAGTGTGGGAGAGCAGAAGGTGTTCTGTGGGGGTCTTGCCAGTGTTGTCAGCAAAGCCCTGGGGTGGGGGACGCGTCAGAGCTGGGTGTCTGGGATTTTCCAGTCCCTTGGATCGGCTTCAGCCTTCCTTCAGGCAGGATGACTGAATGTGCAGTTTAGTCATGCTGTTTTCCCGTGTTTGAGGGGGGTGGCGGTGCCTGCTCCAGCCTGGGCTGGACCCTCCTGAGCTGGGTTGGCCGTGGGCATTCCTCCCTGGCTCCCACCTCCCGGAGCAGAGCTGCGGCGCCAGCTCCCAGCTTCCCAAGGCTGCTCCTTTAAGGCAAACCGCAGCCTGGCTCCCTCCTCCAGCAGCTGATGATCTCTAACATGTGTTGGCTGCACGATCCGCAGTCGGGAAGGAGCAGCCCCGCGGGAGGTGAACTCACGGCGCGGCGTGGGGCGGCCCTCGCTGACCTCCCTGGAATGTGCCCTCAAACATTTTCGATTTGTCTTTCCATTTGAACTGATTGGATCCTGTGCTGAAATTTTTTTTTTTGGGAAAAAAACCCTTCCCCAACACCTGTGCTCCCACAGCTCGATGGGAACTGGTGCTTCCAGACGAGGCACTGGAGCAGCTCTTCCCAACTGGCTCTGCCCTGACCCAGTGGAAAACCCACCAGGACCCCCAGGCTGGGCTCAGGTCTGCTGTCACCACAGGGACCCCCCCCTCCTGGGGTGACTGGGACCAACACTCCTCCTTTGGCCCCTTCTGTGGCCCAGCAAAGCCAGGGTGGTCACCTCATCCCTGGGCCAGCACCACTTTGCACCCTGTAGCCATCGCAGGAGCCTGGGGAACAGGAGACTGCCAGCCATGTGCCTTGGCCCCCTGCCCCTCCGTGCCTCAGTTTCCCCCATCCTGCGCAGGCTCTCAGAGGGTTTGTCCTCCCGCAGGGTTCCCCAAGTGCTTGAGGTGGTTGGCAGGCAGATGTCTGGCTCGGGCAGTGTCCTGGTGTTTGCTGGTCCCGGGGAACGCTGCGCACGCGAAGGGCCCTGAGTGTGTTTGGTCAGAGGGGGAAGGCAGGTTTGGAAGCAGATGAGAGATGCCGTGATTTCTTCTTCCAGAAGAAATAAAGCCTCAGTTCAGGCTGGGGAGGATGAGAGTGTTTCAGGCCAGGACTGGTGGTGCCCCTCTGCACTCCCTGGGAATACCTCGAGGTAAGGAGTGTGGGAGCACATGGTGCTGATCAGCCCTGGCAGCCTGGCTCGGGAACAAGGATGTGCCAGCGGGACCAGGACGGGGTGACCCGAGGAGACTTGACTCAGCACCCAGACAGCGTGACTCAGCACCCCAGAAATGCTGTCTGACTGCTGCTGCAGTGGCTGGGCACCCAGTTTCCCCTGGGATCAGTGGTTCCAATCTGCCCCAGACCACCGTCGAACCAGGAGAACCCCCCCAGTGACCCTGAAATTCTGCACGGTGGGAGGGGTCTGTGTCGGAGCAGTGTGAGCACCCCACAGCCTGGGCCAGGTGGTTGGGGTCAGACCGTGCCGATGCTCCCAGTAAGACTCATGGAAGAGCTGGTTTAGGCTTTCTGACCGGTTTGACCTGTCTCACCCCTTCTGCCCTCCCCCCCCCGACCCAAGGCCCAGTTCCTTGCCCCAGTTTCCCCAGCACTGTGCCGTACGCAGCACCCCGTGCTGCCATGGGGGTGTACACACCGCGCTCCCAGCAATCCAGCAACGTGGACACTTTGCTTTTCAGCCTCAGTTTCCCCTAAACCCCCCTGGGTCACCCGCCAACAGCCCAGTTGGGGCCAGCCCCTTGGCAGAGACCTTCAGCCTGACCTCCAAGAGGTCCCTAGACCCTGCCCTCCCACACAGCAGGGACGGACACACGGATGCGGACAGACACAGCGTGCTGAGACCCTCTGCTTTGTTCCCAGGAGTTCGGAGAAGCGTGCAAGCCATGCGGAGGCTGCGGAGGCTGCGGAGGGGGGATGGGTTTCAGCGAAGCCTCTGACTCAGAGCTCCCCACCACAGGTTTCCTGCTGGCTCAGGGCTTTCCCATGCCTTCCTCCCTCCCTTTCCCCAGCCCCGCGCGAGGATGCTGAGGGACTGGGACAACCTGCAGAGCTGTGAGAGGCCCCTTCCCCTGGTGGAGGCAGCTCATGGGGAGGTGGGTGCTCCCTGCCTGGTTCTGCCTTGGTAGGGACACTCTCGCCGGGTGACCCGTGCTCATCTCGGGTGGACGCGTGCCTGGCTGTGGTTTGTGTGCCCCGCTGCGTGCTGGAGCTGCAAGGGGAGGACATCAGCCATGAGGACCTGTCCCCTTCACCCCCTGTCCCCTCCCAGTATGGAGCTGCGAGCAGCCTCCAGCCCTTGTCTGCCCATCAGGTCACCCTGGGGCTGGGGCCGGGGTTTGCTTGTCCCTGTTACCACAGGGGACAGAGACCTTCCCTGCCTGGCTCCATCAGCTGGGCCACCCGCTCCAGCCCCACACACTGCAGGGTGCAGGACTGAGGCTGGGGGGGCTGGCGGTCACCCCGAATGGAACAGGATCAGTTGGCTTGGATGGGCAGAGGCTGGCCCTTGCTGACCAGAAGCTCCCACTCCCAGAAGCTGTGATAGAGACCTCTGTCCCACCTCTGTCCCACCTCTGTCCCACCTCTGTCCCACCTGTGTCCTGGCAGCTTGGGAAGCTGTCCCCAGCCACGGTGGGGGTTGAGTTGAGCTCATTGGGTTTCTGAAGTTGCTTGGGGCTGGGAGGTGATGCCACAGTGGTGGCTGAACCTGCCTTCAGCAGGAAGCTCTCTTCATGGGGGTTCTCAAACCAGTTTGGCTTGACTTAGTTGTTATGCATATATATGTATCTCTGTATCTGTCTTTTCAGGGTAGGTTTCACCAGACACCACAAAGGGCTGAGCTGCAGCAAACACCCTTCGCTGCCCTCCCAAGCTGTGATGGAAACAACGTGGGGAAGGGGAAAGAAGTCCCCACCTCCTTGTACTTTGTGTGATAACCTCCTCCGGGAGCACAGGCTGGGAGGATGCTCCGGTGAATAATTTCAGCCCCGTTCTTCCCTGCTGTGGTGGGCTCCGTCCTGCAAAGGCCCCCCGGGGCTGGGAACATGTCCCTGCCCTTCCCCCAGCGCCCGTTGTGATCTGGCATTTGGGGTTTTGGCACCGTGGTGAATGGAGTGGGTACGGGAAGGGCAGGCGGAGCCGTTCGTGGTGAGTGTGGGCATCCTAGGGGGGAGAGGGGAAGGAGGAGAGGAGGAGGAGGAGGGAGAAGAGGAGGAGGGCTCTTTTCCCCGGCTGTAGCGGGGCCGGTGGGGGCTGCTGCAGCCCCGGGGCGGGGGGAACCAAACAGCCCGGGGTTGGGGACCGGGCACGCGGGGCTGGCAGGGAACCCTGTGCCAAGGTCATCCTGCTGAGCGACAGCGACAGAAGCCGGTGTGGGAGGGCGGAGGTGCTGCGGGAGGAGCCGCTCCCGTTCACACCCCCACTCCCCTTTCCGCCAGCCCAGGCGGCTCCGCCCGCCTCGCCGGGAGCGTCCCGGGGCCCCGTGGCGGAGCTGCCGCCGCTCCGGCCCCGCAGATGGTGCCCGTCCTCCTCCTGGTCCTCCTCCTCCTCACCTGCCCCGCGACAGCCGCCCTGGGCATCACAGGCAAGTCTGGGCCGCTGGGAGGTGGGTGTCCGGGACCCCCCCTGCATCCCGCATCCCGCATCCCGCGTGGGCGGTGGGTCTCGCCCCAGGGGTGCCCGGGGATCCATCACTGCGCGTTCCGGGGTGTCGCGGTGGCTTGGGTTGTGGTGGGGGCTGGGCAGCGGGGGCTGCACCCCCCCGAGCCTCTCCCGTTGTCTCAGGGGTGCAGGAGATGTGTCCTGGCTCCTGTCTGAAGAAGCAAAGGCGAGTCCCAGCCTTGGGCACTTCTCATCCCTGGCTTTTCCCCGGCCAAAAGCTTTGCAAGGGAGATCGGGAAGGGGCTGGCAGGCTGTCCCGTCTCTGATTTCTTGGCAGGGATCAGATGGGACGGTCCCTGTGCGCGGTGAGGGCTCCTTTAGCTCCGTCACCCCCAGGTTTGGGTCCTTGGGAGAGTGGGAGGGAGGAGAAGGGCTCTGGAACGGGAGCTGGGAGCAGGTGGCTCCCAGGCAGGTGAGGTTCAGGCTCAGCAGCCACAGGTAACACCTCATCCCTTTCTCAGCCCGCACGCTGTCTCCGTGCTACTCCGCTGACCTCAGACCAGCAGCAGAGAGACTCGTCTCAGCCGCGGGCTGCACCGTGCTGCTGGCTGTCCCGCCGCTGAAGGCCACCAGAGCTGTGTTCTGGGAGCACAGGAGCGGCCTGTGGGAAGGGGTGGTGGTGGGTTACGCTTTCGCTGGACCTGCCAACACGTCTCGCCCCTACGAGAACCGCACGAGGTTCAACGAAACGGACTTCTCGCTGCAGATTGTGCTGCAGCGGGGAGATGATGGGCTGTACCGGTTCAGGTCGGAGTCGGAGGCCACAGACTGGTTCCAGCTGCGCGTTGTTGGTGAGTGTTGAGGTGACACAACAGCTGGAGAGCTGGGATGGCAGGAGGGGAAGGTGCCTCGGGTCTGGCACCTCTGGTTGGGATGCTGACAGTCGCTCCATCTCTCCAGAACCGCTGTCCGAGCCAGAAATCGTGGGCAACTCCTCAGTGAAGGAAGGAGGCAACACCAAACTGGTTTGCAATGTCCTGGAAGGGAAGGCAGACTTGTACTGGTGGAAGAAAAATGGGGAGCTGCTGCTGGGAAGCAACCACATCCAGTTCGTTGATAACAACACCCTGCGCATCCTTAAAGCATCGATAAACGACAGCGGCTACTACACTTGTGTGATCCGCAACGAAGTCAGCCAGAACGAGACCTCCTTCCTGCTCCACGTCCAGAGTAAGTGGGGATGGCTTCCTGGTGCCCAGGAAAAGAAATGGGGGAAACTGGCCCCAGACCCCGTATCCTCTCGCCCAGTGCTTCCCTGTCCCTGTGGTTTCCACTTGGAGGGGGCGGGGTGGGGGGTCGGGTCGGTCTGGCTGCAGAGACCATGGATCCTCTCCTTTGCAGACGCTGCGAACGTGGTGCTGCCCGTGATCCTGGTGTGCATCGCCATCGGCTTGCTGGCAGGTGAGGGCTGGGGCTGGCTCTGCCCTGGCTGCTTGGCCAGGTGGGGGGCACTACGGTGGGTGCTGGGGGGGAGAGGGTCTGTGCTGGCTGATGTGGCACCTCCTTGCTGGGACCTGGGTTCCCAGGCATCCCATGGGCAGCAGCTGGGTCTTTGTCACTGCTGGCGTTTCAAGCAGGGTGTCCCCGATCCAGGGGGTAATGTTGCCCTCCATTGCCTTCCTTGTCTCCCTGCCCCCAGGCACAGGAGGGAGGGTTGTCATGGAAACACCTCCAGGCATGAGATTGTGCTTTACTTTCTTATCTGGGTTAACCCCCCCCAACCCATGGGCACTGGGGGTGCTGCACCAGACCCCCCTCCATGACCTGCTGTGGTTTTCTGCTGGGAAATGTGCTTCCTTACTCAGTGGTCTTACTTCTCCTCCTTTTTTGGAGCCAGAGAGCATTTTCTTCGGGCAAAGTCCCTGGCAAAGTGAGGGTTTTAATTCTCAGATTGCCGACTGCAAACTTGGAAGAGGGAAAAAGAAAAAAAACCACCCAAGTTTGGACTTGAGGAGAGGATCTGGTGGTTTAAAATAGAAGTAGGAGGTTCTCCCTGAGTGACTTATGTGTGTGTTTTGCTATTGCACAAAGTTTTCAGGTTTTTCCTGTGGAAAGCCTCCAGGCGCTGGGTAGGTGCTGGAAAAGCTCCTCGCTGTGCTCCAGCTCTCCTCATCCTGGGGACACTCCCCATGGACCTGCCCACGGCCCTGGGCTGGGGCGGTGGGGACCTGTGGGGCTGTGTAGAGGTGGGCAGGGGTGGTTTCCTCCAGACCCCAGCTTGAGGTGTCCCGGCCAAGCGTTGCCAGGCTTTGTCTGAGCTCCGTCTCTCGGGTGTTTAATGGAGGTGGTGACTGGTTTGTCCCCAGGTGTCTTCGTCTGGTGCAGGAGTGTCCGCCCGTGTCGCAGTGGCTGTAGGTAAGATGCCGCCAGCCCCTTTCCGGGGTGGCTCTGCTCCTCCAGCCATGGATGCAGCCAAAATTTATTGTTGGCTGGGACTGTGTAAGCTGGAGAAGTGGGAGGGCTCGGGGTCCTTAGCCAGCCTCTCCTTGCAGATGGAAGAGGGGTTGCTCTCCTCATTCCTGGGCTCAGAGGATTTGCTCCAGGGTGGAGCAGGTGCAGAGGATGTGCAGACCCACTCCGATGTGCTCCTTAATGGGTGGGGTTTGTTTGGTTCTCCAAAGTGCTCCGGAGGTTTCTGGCGAGTGATTCTCAAAATCTCGGAGCTTTCTCACTCTATGTGACCACAAAAAGCTCGGGCTGTTAACTGGAGCTTCCTGGAGGATGAGAACGAGGATGTGCTCCCCTAAGGATGGAAAACCCCATCCCACATTGCAGCCAGTCAAAACCAAGAGAGCTCTGGGTTGCCCCATGCAGCCAGGTCCCAGGTAACTCCTCTCAGAGATAAGCTGCCTGAGCACAAGTCTGGACCTTCTCAGCACTGCCACCACCAGCCTGTGACACCCTGCCACTGCCTGAGGGGGTCAAAGCGAGTGGCAGATGGAGGATCCACACACAGGAGATGGCTTAGATGGAAACCTCTCTTCTCCTTGCAGGCAGAGAGCTTGAGCGACTGCGCCCTTGCTGCCTTGCCCTGATGGTGCTGCTGGTGGATGCTGCCTGGGGAGCGCCGGACATCTGATGGTGTCCCATCCTCTTCTGGGCTCATCTGAGTTCCTCAAGCTGCTGAACCTCACAAATATGTGTTTGTAAAACACTGGCTTGGACTAGTTCGAGGTCATCCTGCCCTTCCCCAGGGCCCCTGGCACATCCCTGGGCGAGAGGTGGGCATGGCCGTGCCTCCAGACCTCCTCACCTCTCCCGGTTTCCTCCAGAGGCCCAGTGGGGTAAGTGCTTGCAGATGGGCTGATGGCTCTGGAAAGAGCCACTGTCCCTGCCAGACAAGCTCAGGGTCCCGGTGCTGCTGGGGGACGTGCCCTCCATTCTGTCTGTGTGCTGATGCAAACGTGTCCTTCCCTTTTTCTGCTCCTGCGGGTGGTGGTTGACTTGGTCTGGTTTGACATGGCCGGGGCAGCCTGGCTTCCAGCCTCCCTTCTCCATGCTGCTTCTGCAAAGCTCTTCTGGGCTTTGCTTGTGGGGGGGTCCTCAGTCGTTCTTAGAGCTGAAATTACTTATCCCAGAGGCACAACCAGCATCTTCACCTTGGAGAAAACTGGATGCTCTCCCAGGAGTGCTTGACCTCACCAAGTGCCTTTTGCTGATTGTCAGGCTGGGGTTTGTACCCATCTTTCATCCTGATGGGGACAAGCTGGTCCCCAGCAGCTCTTTGGGTGTCCTGGTCTGGCTACTGGATGGTCCCTCCTCTGCTGGAGCAGCCTGCTCTGCGCTGCCCTGGCAGGTGGGGCTGTGTAGCTCTGTCCCGGGGATGTAAAAGCAAAGGGCTGGCTCCCAGCCTGGATCTCACCTTGCAATTGGAGCGTTGAAGGAAGCAGAGCTGTTTGGGTGGGCTGCACCTGATTCCCACCTCAGTTTTAAGCCGCAGTGCCAGGTTCCCCATTGCAGGTGTACAGCGAACGTCACCGCGTTTTACAAAAAATACCTCTCTAGACTTGTTGGAGAGTTGTCTGTGAGTCGTTTTGGAGGTGGTGTGGTATTTTAATGTCTGTTGCTACCAGTAAAAGCATGTGTGTTATCCTGGTTGATCCTGGCTTCATCTTCAGGGGTGAGCAATAACCCCTCGGGGGCACCTAAAGCCTGTGGCAGCAGAGGGATGTGCTCCCTGTGGACCCAGTGTGGGATTCAGGCTTTGGTGATGGGTGACAGAGCTGGGAGATGCTGGATTTACCCCCAATGTCCAGCGCTGCAGGCAGAGCCCCTGCGCTCAGGGAACTCCTTTGCTCCTGCTGTGGGGCTCCTGCATCCCCATCCCCTCCCTTGCCCAGGCAGCCTGGCTCCTCCGGTGGCTGTCACAGCTTGGAGGGGCTGAGCTGAGGTTAAAACCAACCCCATATCCTTGCTCTGAGGCTGGGTGAGGGTATTTTTAACCTGTGTCAGTTCCCTGAGTCATGGGGACCTGGCACACAGCTGCCCTGGCACGGCCTGTCGTCCCCGGGGTAGCTGGGCTGGGTCGGTGCCACCCAAGTGAGGCAGAGTGGGAGATGCCCCTGGGATTCACCCTTGGGTGCTTCTCAGGGGAGGTTTTAGCTTCCAGGTTTGTCTGTGGCCTTCGTGTGCAGGTTTATGCGTGGCAGCTGTGTTTGTAAGCAGGAAAGCCTCCTCCAGGCGGTAGGAAATACCTCGGTGCTAAATCTGGTGGGGAAAAACAGCCTCTGGGAAGGATGGGAAGCACAGGCAGAGTTTAAATGTACCCTGAATAAATAGGTCCCCATGTTTGTACACTGGAGCACGGCTGAGGCGCTGGGATGTACCTGTGGAAGAGACATCACATCCCCCTCCATGTCCTTCTGGCCTTCCTCCCTCCCGGGGCTCTTCCCCTTCCTGGGCACCCTTGGCAGCTTAACCCACCGTACAAGGAATTAGCACAGCCCTCAGCAAAAGGCTGTGAGATTCCAGCATGCAGGCAGCATCTGAGCAAGCAGCTGTCCCAGGCAGCAGAAGCGCTTTGGGGTGCTCAAGTGTGCCGAGCAAATGGATTACTCCTGGTAAAGCAAGGCTATATTGCAAGTTACTACAAAATTACCCCCAGAAAAGCGAGTATATGTATATATATATATATATATATATATATATATATATATATATTTCAAGCTACTACCAAAATGACCACTACTAAAGCAGTGAGTATCTCTGTACCTGTGTATCTGTGTATCAGCATCAGAAGGATGTGTGTCTATGATTGATTTCTTACATGCACACCGATGTATCTGTGTTATCACAGCGCAGTGCTCATCACACCTCTCCCAGGAGCGAGGCCAGCCGATGCCACACAGCGTGTCCCTGCAGGGATGAGCCGTGCCAGGGAGTCGGGAGTCGGGCAGGATCCCCCGGCCAGGGCCCCATCTCCCTTTTGGGTAGAAAGTGAGTAATTTTTACACCATGGCGACAGGAGGGGGCGTAGGACACCGTTATTTAGAGCAGCTGTTTCTGCTCCAAGCAGTGTTTTCTGTCCATAGATGTTGTTTTCTATTTTTCCCAGACCAGTTGGTGTTTTCCTGGGCTGTTTCTCTGTTCCTCCAGCTTAATCAGCCAGTCTTTTTTTCACTTATTTTAAAAATTTTTGACTAATTTTTCACTTTTTTGGACTAATTTTCCCCTTTCCAGATGATGTGTAGCTGTCGTTTCCTGGTTTTGTGCTTACCAAGGGCATCTGGGGCCATTTCAGGGTCTGGGGCACCCAGCTGCACGTCACCTCTTGGTCCCCGGGCGGGCAGTGCCAGGGCTGGCAGACATTGCTGCTGGCAGTGTTTCAGCAGACCTTTCCTGCCAGTGTTTTGCCCGTTCTAACCTTGACAGCTGCTCCCTCAGTCCCCACCCATCACTGGCTCCGAGTCCTCACAGCGCATCCCGCAGGGATGGAGGTGAGATGGTACAGCTCATTAGGACAGGGTTTAATGAGAGCTGGGGCAGACTGTGCTGTCAAGGCTCGGGCACAGAAGCGCTGCTTACACACAGCCAGCACTTTTACCCCCTCCTCTCTACCCCTTGGTGGCTCATTGATCAGGGAGAGGAGAATATTGGTCTTTGGCATCATCTCCCACCACCCCTACCTGGGCTGTGTCCCCCCCCTGCTTTCGTTTGTCCCTTCCCTTGCACGGGGAGTTCCCTGGTGGGATAACCTGAGATGAGCTGGGACAGGATGGGCACAGCTCTGCCCTGGTGGCCTGGAGCCCTCTGAGAGCTGTTTCACAGGGTTTGCAGCCTGGTGTAGGAAATCCATCATATTCAGGCTGATGGCTTAACAGCCTGGAGGATTCCCAGCAGCACTCAGAGAGACCTTGAGCCCCATCCCAGCCTCACAGCTGGGTCCACCACAGAGCAAGAGTCTGGCTTCTTCCCACAGCAGTGTCCCCTTCCCTCAGTGGAACGTGGCACCTGGCAGAGCCCCAGTTCACACACGGGCGGTGGAACCTGGGCCAGTGCTCGCTGGTGCAGGAGCCAGCCCAGCAGCAGGGTCAGGAACAGGATGGAGGGGTCAAGACATGGATACACACAGAAGTATTAATACAAAATATATTTATTATACCAGCTATAAAAAAGTGAAGAAGAAAGCAACATAAGGTGGGTTTTTTTTTTTTAATGGAGGGACATCTCTTAGAGCTGACATTGTGCCCAAGTCCAAGGGGGACAAAAAAAGGACCTTGACAGCACTTTATTTAAAATACTCCAACCTGCAAAGGGAATAGCTGAAGGCCACAGCAGGAGTGCAAGGTCAGTTAAGAGTCCCATGGAAGGGAAATCAGCTCAGGCCAATCTAGTTCAGGAGTGCTTTAAAATGCATTAAAAAACCCCACCCTGGAGGAGTGCTGGTGGAGCTGCCTTCCCTGGGCATCCTTCCCAGGGCTGGGAGTGTGGGGCCAAAGGTGTGCCCGGGGGGGGGGGGGTGGCAGCAGACAGGGAAAGACAGAGCATAGGACAGATGGAGAAGGGATGTAGCACGGGGACATTTACCCTGCAAAACTGAGGGCAGCCAAGGGAGAGGGGAAGGTGTGATGGCAGAGCTGAGCAGAGCCTTAAAAAGGGACTTGGAAAGGCAGGAGGAAGCACGGGCACAGAACGTGGCACCACGTGTGGGTGACGACACCAAAACCCTCAGGTGGGCAGAGCTCTGCTGAAGGCAAACAGGTCAGGTTAAAGCTGCAGGAGGAAAAGCACAGGCAGGGTGGCTCTGGCAGCAGCACCTGGGGGCAAACACTGCTGCTGTAACAAACCCTGCCGGGGCCAGGGCTGGCGCTGGGAGTTAATCTGCTCTCCCGCGGGCGTCCACCCTCGTTAACAGCAGCAATATGTTCTGCTGAGATAAACAATTCCTTGAAACGCTCCAGAGCAGCAGCCTTTTCCCTTCACTGACATCGACATCTCTCTGACTCACGAACACCATTAACTATGAAAGAGATGTCACGCGCTGTGACAGCGTTAGTGTCACACCTCTGCTTGGAGTCTGGCATGATTTCTGACCCACGGAAAAGCTGTCCCTGCTTGGCTGGTGACCAGTGTTAGCAAGACTGATGGCTTGTATTTTCTCAGGGAAGGTGTGTGTGTGAGGTGTGATTTGTCACCTGGAGCTATTGCCTGCAGACCTGGGTGACATTTCAGCCAGATGTTTGCCCCAAGCCTCTCCTCGGCAGCGCTAGGGTAGAGGCAAAGCTTACGGATGCCCTGCTCCAGCCGATGGCAGCTCCACAGCTCCTCGGGGCCCTCCCATGGCGTGTGGCACAGCTCCCCGGCAGGCAGAGGTGTGACACATTACTCCTCTTCCTCCGTCTGCCCTCGAGTTTCTTCTGCCAGCTGCTGAAAACACAGACACCATGTGTGGTGGCACCAAGGGGACCGGGAGCTCTTTGGGATGAAGCATCCCATAGCAAGCTGGGGTGGGGGGCAGGTTGTCCCAGCTCTGGAACAAGCACCCCCCCCCAGCACACGGTGCTGTGTCACTCCTCTAAAACATCCCAGTCCTGCACATCACCCCAGAGATGCTACAGGACCAGCCACCAGCAGGCTCTCTGGGTCCCCCCCAGGGTGAGCACAGAGCCAGCAGTGTTCTGCAGGAAGGCAGGCAGGCACTTCCTTGTGATTACGAATTAAATATTCATAAATATTCACTAGGAATTAAATATTCACGATTAAATAATAAGGATTTGCAATAGAGGGGCACCAGCTCCTGGCAGTGAGTTACCGAGGAGACCGTGGGTTGTGTGCTCCGGCTGGCGTCGGGGCTTTGCTTCATCTCCTCCTGCTTACTCCTGCGACCTGGACAGAAGGGACAGGTGAGTGACTCCTGGCTTTCCAGCACCACCCGCAGCTGGGGCTGGCACAGGTGGGAGCGAGCAGGCAGGGTGGGGAGTGGGCTCCTGCCGTGACACCCCCCTCGCCTGCCAGCCCCCGCAGCTCTGTGCCCCCTCCCTGTGGCTGTACGGACCTGGGGCAATATTTCCTCTATTTCAGACTTGGAAATGCTGTGTGAGCTCTGGGTAAGCATGAGAGAGCCCTTTCAGCCCTCTCCTCGAGGGCATCCTCTCCCCAACATGACCCTCCCTCCTGCCAGTTCCCCGAGATGCTACAGGTGACACTGAAAGCTGAGCCAGGGGTTTTGGGGACCCTGCTGAGACTGGACCACCAGAGAGCCCATGCAGGGGGAGCCCAGACATAACTGCTAATCATGGGAACGAGGGGACTCACATGGCAAGACTGCAGAATCCAGGAACTTCAAAAGGAGCTGGAAAAACCACAGTAGATGTGTGGAAATCACCTCCCTGATCGCTTCCCTCCCATCCCAGAGCGGGAGGGATGGAAAATGAACCTCCCGACCTCACCCTGCCCACCCCCCTCACTGGGATGACTGCTCAGCTGCTCTCCTGGGCCATAAGATGTTCCCAGACTCGTTTCTGCCTGTTTATCGGGCAGTTTTCTCTTCCCAAAGCTTGCCATAGCTGACGTTTTTTTCACCAGGGTACAGCTCTCGCTAGGGGAGACCATGATAGGGTGTTCTGGAGGAGAAATTCAATTTCCTTGGGCATCCACGGACAAAGCAGAGGTGCTGGTGAGGACCACAGGCAGGGACAGTGTCACTGTGGCTTTCCTAAAGCCACCAGTGCTGGGTCCTTGGCTGGTGTGGACAGTCCCACCCTTTAAAAGCCTGGCTTTTGTCTAGCTGAAAGCCTCTGTCCCCATCCCTGCTGCCAGGGGAGGGCGTGGGAGCTGAGCCTGGGGGTCTCTGTGGCTGAGCAGCTCATTTGTGGCTCCTGGAAGGAAATCATGGGGCTACTTACAGTGGAGGAGGAGGAGCAGCAACATGACGAGGATGGCTACAGCAGCACTGACACAGCTGGGTGTCAGCTCCACAGCCTCTGAGCAGCCTCGCTCTGCCAAGGAGAAAGAGAGAACTTGTCAGCAGATGCTCCTCTGGCCAACACCCCCCTCTGAACATTCAGGCACCAGGGATTTAATCCAGTGGCTTCCTACATGATGGAGAGGAGGGATCCCTGTGTTTCCAATCATGGAGCCACCGGGGTGAACCTTGCTTTGCTACAGCCTCCACATGATGCTGCCACAACTACGTCAACTACACCAAGGTTTCTTGCTGGACCCGCCGTGCAAAGCCACCTACGGACCCTCTCTCTATCCCATGGGAGCCCCCCCAGATACCCCACTGCTCCCCAGAAGAAGGGTGAGCAAAGGCACGGGTGGTGCACACCGGGGCCACCCCTCACCATGGAGCTGCTGGATATTGTGGAGCAAGAGGGTGGCGAACAGCGAGTTGACAATCAGCGTCGTAGGGGCTGCGGAGTACTGGATGACATGGTGCCCTGGGGGAGGGAGACATTGCCAACAGATGAGAGGACAGGAGTAAGGAGGGCGGGCTGGCGGGCAGGGCAGCTGCTGGAGTGGGAGCTCGGCGCGGGCACTGTCCCTGGGTGCGTGGCACAGCAGCGTGCCCAGCCCCTGCTCCCTCCCGGGAGTGCAGACCTGAGGAGTTACTCCTGGGCTTTTCTCACACCTTCACCAAAGGTTTACATCATCATCATCAACTTACACTTTTTCATTCTGAAGAGGCTGAAAGGGGATGGTCTCCAGATCGCAGTCGCTGCCACCCACGCCATGCCTATGGCTGCAGCAACGAAGAACAGCCCCAGCAAGACAAAGGCAGCGGAGACACCTGCAGGAGCACACGTGAGCCAGGGGGTGAGATGGGAAGTGATGGTGGCAGTGGTCTGAGAACAGGGCCAGGTGCAGGGCGGCCACAAGGGCCGGGGGGTTGGACTGGGGGATTTCCACAGGTCCCTTCCAACACCCACCAACCACCCTGTGATTCTGTGACCTCTGCTTGCAGCTCAGCGTGCAGCAAACGAGCACCCATGGCATGCCAAGCAGCAAACCTCAGCCTGGGGCAGGGAAGAACTGGCTACTGAGGGGCTTTAGAACAGCCAAGCTTTGTGCTCGTTGCCCACAGTTCCTTACGGTGTCGTGGCAGTGGCTTCTGTACCACTTTTTCATTTTTAGAAGTCCTGGAGAAGGGGTGGTGGGACCTGAAGAGTGCAAAGGGGCAAACACAGCCTTTTGGTTTCAAAAGAGCAGGGAAAGAGGAGCCTGCAGGCTTCAATTTCTCCAAATCAAATACTGCTACATCAGAGATGCTGCTGTAAAGACCTGGAGGGAGAAGAAGGATGAGACACTGGAGCAATCAAGAACAAATCAGGTGAAATGAATCCTACCTTCTTCCTTTATCCAGATGATGGAGGTGACAAGCAGGAGGAGGGAGGAGTTGCACAGCAGTCCGTGGGTGGACAGAACTAGATATCGTCTCCTTACTTCCTTTCCTGGGAAAAAAGGCAGACGGATTCAGTGCCACACAGACAGGAGGGGAGCAGCCTGCAAAGGGAGGAGAACCAACCAGCACAGGCTTCCTTTGTAAAGACTGGAATCCCTGAGGTTTAGAAACCCTGAAGAGAAAACCTGATGAACTTTCAAGGAGAAACCAACCAGATTTGGGGTTGTTCCTCGGTGAACCAGACACCAATTCCACCCAGTGAGACACTTCACAACACTTCTGCCTGAGTTTTTGCCTCCTATAATGGACCTGGCCAGTCACTGGAGACCCATTGCACAGGGCAAAGCCCACACAGCACGAGCTCTTGCCACAAGCCCCAGGCACAGGGAGCTCCTCAAGGGGAGACTGCCCCAAAGGCAAGACCTGAGGCCCCAACCTGCACATGTCCCCATGTTAATGCTGACAGACAAATACATGTGGCAGAACTTTCCTGCCAGCTGTGGGGGTTCACCTCTGCTCTCCAGATGGTCTCTGTGATGCTGGGGTTTATCCCTGGTGGGCAGAAGAAGGCATTAGAGACTCGGTGGGAGGACCTGCTGTTGGCCATGTCTTTAGTTTGTGTTCTGTTGATGAATATAGACATTGCTACTGAGGCTCACGGTGACCTCTAGGCTCCTGGGGTACAGATCCAATTTCATGACCCAAACATCAGTGTGCTTGGTCACCACAACCCGTGAGCTACGATCTTTGGCCATCTCCAGGTGGGAATGCTCTTCCCATGCAGACTGTGTGTCCTGCACTTTTTTTTCTTCCCAGGGATGCCCAAGGAATGGGAGAGGAGTGAGTCGGGTGCTTGGTACTCTGGTATTTTTGGCTGTATTCCCCACAAAGTCATTTGGGATTTGCTGCTTTCAGGGAGTTTTATTTTCTGTGCAAGCTACAGAGGTATCCTGAAGAAATGCAAGAGCTGAGCACCTTTCCTCCCATTACCAAAGTGAATTAGGACGACAGGGGAGGAGCTTGGCTGAGGCTTTCTGCTGCCTGCTCCATCCATGGTGGGGAGAGGAGGGTTCAGTCTGGGGGGGCTGGGGTGCAGTGCTGGCACTCACCATATCTGCCTTTACTCCACTGATGGAGCAGGATAACGAAGCTGACGGCAGAGACGGTGACGAACATCAGCGCGACGACGGCCAGCCTCCGTGCGTGGTGTAGAGGAGGAGTGAGACCTGCAAGGCAGGGCAGGAGGGGAACCCCACGCTGGGGACAGCCCCAAAATGCTGAGCAGCAATCCTGGGCATCTGCAAAAGGCTGCAAAACCCCAGGGATGAGGCCTGGGTCCCCCCTGCTTGGGAAAGTCCATGGGAGAGAGTTGTACCCCGTGGTGACCTGTGGTGACCTGTGACAACGCAACGCGCGGCCGGAGCCGCCACGGCAGGGCAAGGCTGACCTGTCACTGTCAGGTGCAGGGTTGTCTCCTTCCAGCTTATCAGGTTGCTGATGTTGCAGGAGTAGAAGCCGCAGTCTGACTTCTCTACGTTCCTGATCTGCAGCACGGTGGCGTTCTCAGAGAGCACATAGCAATTTCTGGGGGGAAGGGGACGTCCTTCCTTCTTCCAGGAGATGGAAACCGCCGTTCCCTCTGGCACCGCGCAGACCAGCTCCACGGGTGAACCTGCCAGGTTCAAACTGCTCTGGAGCTCCGGCTGGGGCACAGGCTCTGAAAAGCAGAGAGCACGTGGTAGTGTGAGCACTGCTTTGCTTTGGGCTGAAAACTGGCCAACATGCAAGAACCCTGAACCCTTTGGGGAGTGATTTACACCCCAGGTGGGTTTGGAGAGAGAGAAGGTACCGCAGGAGCAGAGCAACACCCACCAGGTTCAAAGCAGTGTTCAAGTTACTGAAGAACACTTGAGAGCAAGGACATCATTGGTTGTAGCCAGCATGGGGTCATGAGGGGAAAGTCCTGCTTAACTAAATTTCCTGTTAGGACAAGGTCACCCATTGAGCTGACCAAGGGAAGCCAGTAAACGTGGTGGTTTTCTGATATTAGCAAAGCTTTTGACTCTATCTCCAGCAACATCCTTCTGTGATGGATGTCCCAGCACACAGCAAGACCAGCCCATCATACGTTGTGTGACCAGTTGGCTGACAGGTCAAGATCAAAGGGTTATAGTGAATGGAGTGACATCAGGCTGGTGGCCAGTAACCAGGGCTCAATTCTAGGGCCAGTGCTCTTTAATGTATTTATAGAATCACATAGAATGGTTCTATAAATGACCTGGATGCAGGAGTTGATTGTACATGAAGTAAGTTTGCTGATGATAGGAAACTAGGAGGACCTGTAGAGTCCCTGTAGGGCAGAGAGGACTTACAGAGAGATCTGGACAGACTGGAGAGCTGAGCAACCACCAAGCATACAAACTTCAACCAGAGCAAGAGCTGAATTCTCCACCTGGGATGGGGTAATCTTGGTTATACATACAAACTGGGGGGGCAGAGCCTGGAGAACAGCCCTGTGGAAAACAATCTGGGGGTTTGGGCTGATGGAAAGTTGAATATGAGTCAACAATGCGCCCTGGCAGCCAAAAGCTGAAACAACAACATCAAGTATAGAAGGTTCTACTCAGCCCAGTCCTTGATGTTGACAGCAGGAACAGAAGACCACAAGGAAGGAGCCCCAGGGAGAGGAGGTACTCCACCCTCACTGGGCTCCCTCCTTTTATAACGAGCATGACGAGGTGGTGTGCGATACCCCTGTGAGTCAGTGCCTTGATTGGAACTCTCAGCTGACTGGGGGCTGCTCATGGCTGCCTGCATGGCTGGGCTGGGGGCTGTGCCTGGGGCACCAGGACACGTGGTCATAGCACCAAGCCTGTCAGAGTTCAAGGACCATCTGGACAACTCTCTGCTTTAGTGTTAGGCAGTTCTACAAGGAGCAGGGAGTGGGACTCGATGATCCTTACGGGTCCCTTCCAGCTCGGGATGTTCTGTGTCTCTATTCTGGTTGCCATCATGTGGACCCATCTGCTGCACCGACCAGCGCGGCTTTCCCCGAGCACACCAGCCTCCCACCCCTGACTTACTGATAACTTGCAGGAGGGTTGTCCTAGCTTTATCCTCCATCAGGTTCACTGTTGCCTTATAGACGCCTCTGTCCGTCTCCTGCAGCCTCTGCAGGAGGATCGAGCCGTTCTCCGGGTAGAAAACCACTCTGCCTTGGTAAGCTGAGTAGATGTTTGGAGCGTGGTGACCTGCGTAGTACTGCAGGATGAACTCGGGGTCACCGTTCCTCAGGAACTCCCACTCGGTGAGGTTTACATTCTTGATGGCTGGCGCATGCATCATGACAGAGGATCCTTCGGCTGCAGCAAGTCTTTCTGTGATTTCCAGCACCGCAGCGTAGCTCTGCAAAGCCACCAGCAGGCCTGGGAACAGGAGGCAGAGGGTGGGTTACTTCTAAAGCAAAAGCCAAAGAGCAATTTAATCTACTTGTACATCTTATTTTTATTTTTTTTTTTTAATCTTTTTGGCACATGTTACCAACTGACTTCCTGCTGAGCATGTTGTGCCACATCTCATTTCCTTCCTCCTCTGTCCGGAAAAAAACTGTTATATTTTTTTGTTGGTGCATTATGTCAAAGCTTCTCTGCTGGTTAAGACAATTCCTTGCCCTTTGGAACAGAAGGGGTGGGAATTTGGACTTTTGGGGGTTTTCTGCACATCAGGAGTTGCTAAGAGGGCCCATAATGGGGCAGTTTCCCCTGATTGTTCTCAAAGGAAGAGCATTGCTTGGAAAGCAAGCTCTGAAATGATCTTTGTTGGGTCTGTGTAGTCCTGGCTGCTAAATACCCGCTGCCTGCGAGCTGACCTTTCTGAATGCTGCCTCGCTGTCCTCTCAAGAGGGGGTTGCACTCTGCAAAACTGATGCTTCCACTTAGCCCAGTGACCTTATGCATCTGGGACGTGCTAATTCACCACATACTCACATTTCTCGGTGCCTCTGAGTGATGCAGCCACTCTCTGGTGTAACTGGTGTAGAAGAGCTGCTTTTAACATGAAAAGGGATCTCAACAGGCCTTTACAAAAGAGCCTTTGTCTTGAAAATGTGTTACATTTTCCCCGGGGGAGAATGACGCTAATGTGGGGCTCAGGCTCGAAATGCCACCCAAAGTACCCTTGGCTGTGCAAAACCCAGGTGTGAGAATCCTGTTGCAGCACTGCTGGGGGAAAAGGGCTTAGCAAGCAGAAAGTCATGTCTGAGACCTCCAGCCCCTAAATCTGCCAGAGCCGTCATCCTGAAACTGCTTTTAGCCTGTTGGAAGGGTTATGCTGGTTGCACACACAGGAACAGGTACCACAAGCAGCACTCATCTAAGCAAAGAGGAAGATGGTGGAGGGGAGGCTCCGGGGCTCAGGGAAGGGTACAGCATGGTTGGAGAGCAGAGACAGGCTCACAGGGAAGCAATCCTTAGGCATGCAGTGGGGCAGAGGTGCTTTGCAAGGGGGGGTGGTGGTACCCAGGGATGGTGATGCTGTGACACTGGGAGGAAGGAGGTGCCTGCCAGGGTGGCTCCCTGAGGCACACCTTTACCAACACGGCCACAGCCTGGAGCAGGGATGCACGGAAAGCAGGGAAATGCTGCAAGCATGTGCTCTGCAAGGAGGTGCATGGCCAACACAAGCCCCCCCCACGCCCCTTTTCATACTCACAGCCTGCCACAGCCGCCCACAGCCTAGCTGACATGGTAAAATCCTGCAGGCTCTTTCAAACCAGCACAAGGGATGAGCTGCTTCTGCAGAGACACGCTCCTGGGATGGCCACACTAGCCATGCTGGACAGGCCTGTGAAGGGCAGCGTGGAAAGCATTGTCAGCATGTGCCATGCACTGGGAAAGGCAAAGGGTGCTCAGCATGGCGACGTGGGAACCCCCAGTCTGCTCCGTGTGTCCCCAAGCCACTCCTCACAGCGGAAAACCATCGTGGCCATATCTGTGTGCAGCACCCATTCACCACAGCCATTAAAAAAGGGAAGGTTTACACACAAAGACCACCAATATCTAACAGCATCGAGACCAGCATAAGCACAACGGTCACTGGGGGGGCCGAGAGCACCTGGTCACATTCTGCAGCCCTTCCTGTGCTCTGCAGCTTCACGGGACTGGCAGGGACAGCCCTGCCTTGCACATCCCTGTAGGGGTGGGTTCTGCTGGCCGTGACATTGCCCGTTTGCATTCAGCAGCCACCTCCGCAGCCTCCCAGGGCAGCAGGAGCCACACGCTCACACCCCAACGCCTACGCAGGCACTTTCTCTGCTCAGGTTTAACCCGTTTGCTCAACCCTGACTCTTGTGCTGCAGCTCCACATCTGCTTTATGCATCACCTGCACGGCTGTGAAAGCCTCCACGCCATCCCCTTCCCACCTCCTCCTCTCCAACACGAAGGCTCCCAGAGTTTTCAGTCTCTCCTTGCAAGCTCTTGATCATTTTGGCTGCTGTTCTCTGTGTCTTCTCCAACCCTTTGGAAAACTTTTGCCTTAGTTTGTTCACTACAGAGGCTGCAACACACCCCGCAGCCATCGGGAGCTCGAGAACAACCTCCCTGCCTCCGCCACGCTTTGCAATGGGGCATTACTGGAACACACACAGTGCTCAGAGGTCGTTTGCAGAGCCAGACTGGAAGCTTTGGCATTTGGACAACAGGGACTGCATATGCTGTTGGGTTTTGCAAGGCTCTGGAGCAATGGTGAGGGTGGAGGACAGCAGGCAAGAGGCCAGCGGGAAAATTTTTTAGACAAAGGGTTTTCACTGCCCTGTAATCAAAGGCAGCCAGGACCAGAAGAGGTCAAGTTGGTCTGTTTTAGAGTTGTGGTTTATTTTAGAAACAGCCTGAGGTTGGGGGTGGTGAAGGAACTGAGCTGTGATGCAGGTGTGAGGAGGTGTGTTCAAGGCTGAGCTCTCTTCAGAGCTGGCCAAGCAGCCTCCCAGCCCAGCCCAGCCCTTACCCCAAGAGGGGAAGAGTAAATACAACCCCAATACCCAAGGGAAGAGAAAACAGCCAGGGTGTGTCATGTTCACCCCCATGATGGACACCTCCAGCCCAGAACGTCCCCACTACCAGCAGAGCCAACTGCACATCTCTGGTTTTTGCTTTGCTAAAAGGAATTCAGAAAATAAGGTTCTGGGGAAAATCGCCCGAGAAAAGGGTGATTTAGCCTCTGTGCAGCTAAAAACCTACATTATCTGGGACAGGGTGGGTGTTGCAGGCTGCAAAGCCACATTAACCTGCAGAAAGCTGGTTATTTGAATGCCTTCATGTCTTACATGAACTCCTGGTTGTGTCCCTCGACCTGCTGGCCACACTCTTAATGCCCCCCAGGACACCATTGGCACGGTGGTCACACCATTGGTCACAAGGGCACACTGCTGGCTCATGGCCATCCTTCTGTACACCAGCACCCCCAGGTCCTCTCTGCAGAGCTGCTGCCCAGCAGCTCAGCCCCCAACCTGTACTGGTACATGGGATTATTCTTCCCCAGGTGCAGGACCCTGCACTTGCCTTTGTTGAACTTCATGAGGTTCCTCTCTGTCCAGCTCTCCAGCCTGTCCAGTCGTGTGGATTGCTTTCTCTCTTGAAGAGAACCTCTCGTCTCACACAGGCATCAGCACAGGAGAATATTTGCAGTCTGGGAGGTGGTTTTGGATGTGAGCCAGCACTTCTGAGAAGGGGCAGATATTTTCAGAAGTTTTCCTGGAATCTTAACATAAACAGGGAGAGGAGAAGGACTTACCAAGACACACATATTATCTTCCCTTGACCTCCAGCATCATTGCTATGCTGCTTTTTCTTTCACTTTCATGTGATCTGCCTTGACTTCAGCAAGGCTTTAGACACTGTCTCCCATGGCATCCTCACAACCAAACTCAACAAGTGTGGACTGGGTGACTGGGCAGTGAGGTGGATTGGGACTGGCTGAAGGACAGAGCCCAGAGAGTGGTGGTCAGAGGGGCAGAGTCTAGTTGGAGGCTGTGACTGGTGGTGTCCCCAGGGGTGTGTACTGGATCCTGTCCTATTACAATATATTCATCAATGACCTGGGCGAAGGGACAGAGTGTATCCTCAGCAAGTTTGCTGATGGCACAAAGCTGGGAGGAGTGGCTGACACTCCAGAGGGCTGTGCTGCCACCCAGCGTGACCTGGACAGGCTGGAGAGCTGGGCAGGGAGAAACTCAATGAAATTCAACAAAAGCAAGTGTAGAGTCCTGCATCTGGGGAAGAACAACCCCATGGGTCAGTCCAGGCTGGGGCTGAGCTGCTGGAGAGCAGCTCTGGGGAAAAGGACCTGGGGTGGTGTCCAGCGACAGGACAAGGAGCAATGGGCACAAACTGGAACACGGGAGGTTCCACCTTAACGTAAGGAAACACTTCTTTACTGTGAGGGTGACAGAGCACTGGCACTGCCCAGAGAGGTGGAGTCTCTGTCTCTGGAGACATTTAAAACCCACCTGGACGTGTTCCTGTGGGATCTGCTCTGGGACCCTGCTCTGGCAGGGGGACTGGAGCAGATGATCTTCAGAGGTCCCTTCCAACCCCCACCACTCTGTGATTCTGTGACTATTTTGGGATCTTCATTACAAAGCACGCGTGGGGCACTGGGGAAACACAGCCAAGGCTCTGCAGCCCCTCATCCAGCCTTTTATAGGAACGGGATGTGCCTCAGCTGTTTTTCAACTGGAAAAGAATGCTCATTAATTGAGCTGGAGCTATGGTACCACAAAGGCACCACATATCCGGACAAGAGACGTCTCTGTCAGGGGAAGGGAAACTCCCCAGCCAAACGCCTTTGGGAGCTGCTGAGGACATCAATCAGCCTGCTGAGAGCGGGGCACCGAGTCCTCCCTGCTGCTGGGGAGGGCTGGAGGGGAGCAGCTGCACGCGGGGCGAAGCTGGGTGCCATCAGCGTGGGTGTGCAGGTGTCACATGCATGTCACTGCTCTCTCTGGTGGGTTTGCCAGCGCCCACACAACCATGCCAGGAATGTCAAGGTGACTGGTACGAAGGAGCCCTGGTCTTTATCAGCCCCTGGACAAAGGAAGGCAGGGGGAGCGTTATCTGGGCGCAGGCTGCGGGGATGGGGCTGCCTGTGCCGTGTTCAGATGGAGGCATGCAAGTGAGCAGGTGAGACAACAGCAGTGCTGGCCACAGGGTGCCCCTCGGGTGGCAGCAGCACTTGGTGAAAAGGTGTGCTTCCCCTGGGCCGGGGTGATGGAGAAGGACAGACAGACTGAAGGAATGTGCCATTTTCCAGGGCCAAGGCTGGTTCCCACAGTGGGGAGCACAGCCCTGGCACTGTCAGGTGCTTTGATAAGGATGCAGGAGAAACAATGAACCCTCTGTG
This sequence comes from Podargus strigoides, assembly GCA_028020825.1. Lineage (NCBI taxonomy): Eukaryota > Metazoa > Chordata > Aves > Caprimulgiformes > Podargidae > Podargus > Podargus strigoides. The sequence goes on along the minus strand of CM051631.1, from coordinate 21,541,045 downwards.
TGCTCTTCCTGCTTGTGTGTGGAGCCCTTGCTGCGAAGTTACAATGAACGGGTTCAGTCCTCCCCGACAGGACAAAAAAAAGAGGTGCAAATCATCCTGCTATAAGTCACCCCGCAGCTTTGGGAGGTTCAATATCACATTAGCAAACATGAAACCCCACTGAGCAACGTCTGGCTGAGCAACGTGGGGCAACTGGGTGCCGAAGCGCGGGAAAAGGAACCGCAAGCGGGAAACGGCTGCAACCGACAACGGGTGGCAGGGTCTGGTGGCGGGGACAGCACCTGCAGACACAGCCCGAGCTCCTGGGGAGCAGCAGGAACAGCCTCTCACAAAAGCAGAGGCAGCACTCCCTGAGAAAAATGGGGCTCTGAATAAAGGGGGAAAGTTTCTGCCCCCAGCCGAGCTGCGGGTCGCTGCAGAGGGTCTGCTGATCTCCCCCTGCTCCCACCCAATGCTCCTCACGTCCTGCGGCCACGACAGAGCCCGAGGACCACCCAGCTCAAAATGAGATGTGCAAAAGGCCACCAAAACTGGCTGTGGGCACCGTGAGGAGTTCCTCCACATGCAGGGGACACCAGCAGCCACTGAGCCAGCGCCAGCAGGGCAGCCAGCTCTGGTGTGGGGGACTGGGGTGCAGCGGGTGGCTGGGGGCGGTGGGCAGAGGCACGGTGGCAGCCAGGCTGCAGCTGCTGGAGCAGAGCTCTCTGGATGTGCCCCACCAATTGGGGAAGGGATGGGGGGTGAGGGGGGTCTCTAGGAGCTACATAAGCAGCACAGTGAGCATTTACGATGAACCTGCCTGGCTGTAAGTATTTATTTCACATTTCTGGGGCTGGGTAGGAGGGGAGAGCCTAGCTCCCAGTGGGGGAGAGCACAGGGCAGCACTGGGGGTGGGCTCCCCCCAGCTCTTCCCTCATCCCTCCATCCCCACTGCTCCGGTTACCATCCCTATCACCCTGGTAGCCATCCCTGTCACACTGTTAGCCATCCCCCTCGCTCCAGTCCCCATCCCCACGGTCCCAGTCCTCCCAAGTCCCTCTCCCCCACGTCCCCCCTGTGCCACTCACCGTGGTGTCGGGGCTGCTGCCCTGCTGCTGCTGCCTGCACGTCACGGAAGGCTGGGGCGGTCCGGTGTGCTGCTGGGACAGCTGTGCTGGAGCTCTCTGCGTCCCACCATGGGGACAGCTGTCCCCGTGCTCAGCACTACGCTCCAGCACCCACCCGCCCACTTCCTTCCAATGACAGTAACGGTCTCACCCCGCCCTGGGGCCGGGACGAGAGACGTAGAAATATCTCCAGCCCTGTCCCCATCCCTGGGACCCCTGGCTCCTTACTGAGTGCCACCTGCTGCCCACCACCATGGCACCTGGCAAGCCGCTCCGTTGTCACTGTCCCTCTTACCCGGGTCTGGGTAAGTGGGCAGTGGGCTGGAAGCTGGCTGAGCAGCCAGACCCCGAGGGCTGGCAGTAACAGTGGGTCCTGGGGGGCACATGGGGCCAGTCCTCTTTAACATCTGCGTTAATGACCTGGAGGGTGGGACAGTGTGCACCCTCAGCCAGGCTGGTGATGCTGGGAGGAGTGGCTGGTGCACCCAAGGGTCTTGCTGCCATCCAGAGGGACCTTGTGCCATCCAACAAGGGGACTTGCTGGACAGAGGGACTGTCCTGGCACCGGGACACGCCGGGGCTGGCTGGGAAGGGGCTCTGCAGAGATGGGGACATTCTTCCTGCGGTACTTGCTGGGTCCGTGGGTTTCCTCATCCCTGGCTGCGCTGCCCGGTTCGCTTTGTGCAATAGCTGGTGTCAAAGGCCGTGATGACCTCGGTGGCCTCTCGGGGTTTGGTGTCTCTGGCGTTTGCCAGACTGAACACTCAGCCTGAGACTGAGCTACCAGCTGCAGTTTCCCTTTATCCCAGCGGCGAGAACGGCCACGTGTCACCGCTTGGCCGGGGGTGCTCAGTTTAACCCCCGCTCTGCATTTCCACATATATCTTTCTTATGTCTCCATCTTACTTAACGGAGTTGCAGAGTTGGGTTGTTTGGAGAGGGGTCCATAGAAAGTATGGTTCCTGAAAAATCACAATTTCCCCCAATTTTCCTGCTGTAAGAGGCCCAGGAGCTGTTGTTTCTCTGCACAGGAAGGAGGGAAGAGGGGGGCTGCAGTGCAGATGTGACACAGCTGCTTCAGGCAGGAAAAAACAAGGAATAAAAAAAAACAACCAACCCATCCAAACCAATCAGGAGCAGATTTTTGCTGATGACAAGGACTGAGCCCTCCTCTCCCCCACAAATCCTGGCTGCCCCATCACCACTCCACACCCCCCCTGTAGGCAGGAAAACCTGGCAGGGAGGGGAGGAAATAGTATAAACACCCCCCACATGGGGGTGTATGGAGGGATCTGCATTTAAGCAAAGAGACTACAGAGCAGGCTGAGGGCAGCTGCTGGTCCCCATCCCCTGGAGATGCTGTCCTGCACTAACTGGACAGGCAGCACACAGACCTGTGCATTCAGCAGGGCGAGAGAGCCTGACACCCCCTCAAAAACATGCCCTGAAATCATCTGTACTGGGGAGTGCAAAGTCAAGCGTGGCCGAGGGGAAGGGTGGGGTGGGCACCTCTGGTTACCCACAGGCGGTTAAAAACAGACACGGCCTCGTTACTGTGATAGTAGTGAGAAACACTCCTGCAAACTGTTTCTAGAGGTGCTGCTTTACTCTAGGGACTGCTTTTAAAGAGGCAGAGAGGGGAAAACGCCCATTTGGTCTCCCCAGGCTCTGTGTTAGAATAAAAAAGGCAGAAAGGAGTTCATTCCATTGCCATTTATTACAGCATTGCAGAGGCTCAGACCCACGGAAAGCGAGAGCCCTGATCCTGTCAAACCTGGGAGAAGGACTGGGCTGGCTCAGCCCCACGAGAAACAGCCAGACCAACCTCTACTGGGTGGAAACATCGTCCTTGTTTCTGGACTGAGACAGCTCCAAGGACCTGGGAGGAAGAGGAGGTGGGATGTGGGGAGCATCGCCGGAGCCAGGGGCTCTGGTGTGCACACCCTTGCATGGCCCAAAGACACGTCAAGAGCCTCCAAAGGGGGGTGATGCTCCTTCCTCTGTATCTTGGGGTGGTTTTGGCCAGGGCAGAGAGGAACTGGCAGAGACCCCAGGGCTGGCTGAGCCCACACCACAGCACGGCTGAAACCCAAAGGGCTGGGGGGAAACCAGCAGGAATTAAGGCTGAAGGCTGAGGCCACAAGGGAGAGATTTTTGGGGAGACTGGAGCAGGCACCCAAGAGCTTTGCTGGATGGGGACCTCCCCCTGAGCTCCCCACTGAACCCGTGGTGAAACCAGGGGTGTTGGACTGCACCTTTCTTGGGGTCTAGGGCTTCCAGCAAGGCACAGGGTGGTTTCCATACCCTGCTCATTTCCCTTCGAGATGGTATGAATGTAGGTGGAAAAGGGCAATAGAGGCTGTACCTGTCCGCCCAGCCGGAGTCACGTTCCTTCCGCCACCCCTGGGTCGTGTGATCTGCAAAGGGACAAAGGGGAAAGGGTGTGAGTGGCACTGCACGCTCAGCACGGGGGGCTGTGCTCGGGCTCACGGGGTGGGAAACCATCAATGGAGAGCTCCTGGGGTCTCCACAAGAGCCGAATGAATCAGTTTTAAATAATTCTCATGACTGCTTGGGTGTGTGGGGGCAGAGGGAAACCGACTCCCCAAACGCAAGGGGGCAGGGAAATGAGGAGCGGGGAGACTTACAGCAGAGGAAGATGGCGAGGAGCGGGAGGGCTGACACGGCCGCCGTGCTGACCATCAGGGCCGTCACGTCCACCAGCTCCGTGCATCCTTCTTCTGGGGCCACACCAGCCCAGGCAGGAGAGAAAGGAGAAACCATGAAAATGTGCACACCTCCACAAAAAATACAGAGAAGGGGGGGGAATGAAAACGAGTTTTGCTTTTGTGAAGATTTCACTTCCCTGAAAAGCCTGATTTGTTGGGTTTCTTTTGGAGCAGGTCTAACTGGGACCAGGAGGGGAAGGGATAACGGGATCACAGTGAGTGGATGAGTGTGAGCCTCAGGGTGACAAATCCTTGGGGCCATCCCTGGGGCACCCCCTCTCACCGTGGCGACGGAGGATGTCCTTGATGAGGAAGCTGCTCGTCAGCACCACCGAAACGACTCCCCCGGGAGCGGCGTAGCCCATCGTGAGCTGCGCTGGCCGAGGGGAAGACGACAAAGGGACATCAGTGTGTGTGACAGGACACAGACAGGGGTCTGCCCTCACCCACGGTCTGGTGGGGAATCCACCAGCCTGAGGCAGCACAGAGCAGAAATAAAGTTTTCATTTAAAAAAAAGATTTTGGGCAAAATAAAACCATCGTGGTGTGGTCTGATGTCCCTCCCTGCCAGCCTTGGGAAAGCAGCTCACTCACCTGTCTTGCCTTTGAGTTGGATGAGCTTCGTAGGCTGGAAGGTGATGGTGGTGGCGACCAGGAAGTTTACCACGATCACGTACGCGAGGGCGATCTCTGGCAGTATGATGGCAATCGAAGGGCCTGGAAGGAAACAGGACCAGTTCCTGCATTCATCTACCACCTTCAGCATCTTGTACCCTCCATCCCACCCCTTTCCCACCCTCTCCTGGCTCCCAGCCTTTCCACCCCAACATCATTTTAACTCCCCTTCTGCAGTTAGCTCTGGGAAAGGGCTCTGGGTGAAGGGGAATCAGGACATTACCTGTATGGATAGGGGTGTAACCCCGACGGGGGGCCATGCCCCCCGGATAGCTGGGATCACACATGGGGAAGCCACGTGTCGCGCTGGCTGGGTCTGTCCCCCCGTGCTTGGCTGTGTGACCCCCCATCTCCGAGGCACTGCCTTCCCCTCTGACCCCCACCAGACCCTCTATCTCCCATGAGGTCTTCACCCCATATGGTTTGCACAGCAAGGATTGCTCTTCCGTGCTGCACCCTACGCAGGGGAAAGGGTGGGGTCTGCACAGCACCGTCCCCCACCCCAAAGCACCCCGCAGCCGCCCCCTACCTTCCTCCCGCATCCAGAGGATCCCGGTGGTGCCGGCCAGGATGGAGGCGATGCACACCAGCCCGCAGGTGTAGGCACTGAGCCACCGCCACAGCTCCCCCCCTAGACACCCAGAGCAGCGGGGGGTGACTGCTGGGACCCCCGAGGTGCCCGCGCCAAGCAAAGGGAATTAGCTGACAACCAGCAGTGCTCCCCCCAGCAGAGGAGGGAAATGAGGGTTCGGCTGCCCCCTAACTGCAGACTCACTTATTCTCAGCTTCTCAGACTGACAGACGGGAAAAATCAATCCCCATCCCGAGACGGCAGCAAAGACCACAGCGACCACCGCAACCCTCAGCACATCCTGCAAGGGAGGGGAGAGACCTGGAAAGAAAACAGCCTGGAGGATCAGGAGTCGAGCCACCAGTGGGACCAGCATGGATGGCTCCTCCATCACCAGATTTCATTTATTTGCCCACTGGTGGCCAAATCGGTGCTTTCTGCTGCAGGCTGTGGTCCATGAAATGTCCTACTTGGGATGTGTGGTGTCCCCAGGCTTCCCAGCTCGCCATCACCTTGGCCAAGGGCCATCACTTGGGACCTTCTCCAAGAGGGAACAGCCAATCTCCTGCTGCCCATCCTGCCAAGGACTGTGCCTTGGTGGGATCAGAGACTGGGAACAGCTGCTGACACTCCTATGGTGGGGAGCTCCTCCATGGACCACAGCCTCGTTGGAGGGTGGCCATGCCCTTGGGGGATGGAGGCAGAGGGATGGGACGAAACCCCCCAGGGATCCCCGGGGAAGGGCGGGCAGGAGGAAGAGTGGTGGGAGGTGGAACCCCAGCAGCGATCACCTGCAATGGTGATGTTCAGGGAGGTTTCTTGCCAGCTTATCCCATTGCTGGCGTTGCAGGAGTAGGAGCCACAGTCCGACTTCTTCGCCGACCTCAGGTACAAAACGCTGAGGCTGTCGGAGAGGTGGAAACCTCTGTCTGAGGGAAGGGGCTGCCCATCTTTCTTCCAGGTGATGGTGTCCACCCTGCTCTCCGCCACGTCACAGAACACCTCCCCAGTGGCCTGGGCCACGAGGGCACTGCTCCAGAGCCGAGGGGGAGACATGGGCTCTGGAGAGGGGAGAGAAACACCAACATATCTCAGACACAACCTGGAGCATCCGTGATGGGGATCTGGGCTGCAATTGTCACTGCAGCATCCCTGGGTCCGTGCCGCAACCGCAGATGCCTCTCCCTCAGGAAGTCCTGTGCTGCTCAAGGCTTGCTTCCCCTAGCTGAGTCACTGCTTTTATTGCATTTGGGTAAACACCGGGCATTTAAATGAGAATAGAGAGGAAAATGATGCAGATCCCATTCCGATTTATGTGTGGTGGAAAGGCGAAATGGGTGGTGAAGGGCTGTGGTAGCATTATGACAGCGACTTTATTAGAGCAGAGAGAGGAGATAACGAAGAGCAAATTAAGGGAATTGCCCAGCACGATATTGAGGAGGGATTTCTGTGTAACTTAGAGCCTGCTCTTATCTCCCTGACAGCGGCTGGCGCCAGCCGGTGGCTGCAAACAGCCTGTCAGTGTGGGCTGGGCAGGAGATTGGCCCTGGCTCCTCCATCGAGCCCACCCTGCTGGGCTTAATCCCACCGGCCCTGCCAGGTCCCCCCTCCAAAAGGGGCCGCAGGAATCGTCCACAGGTGGCAGTGGGTGCACAGCATCCCACCAGTCCCTCCATCCCTGCACTGGGAATGGAAAACAGGGAGGAAATGACCTTGCCAGGCTGGAGCACAGCCCTCTGCCACAGCCCCGCACCCTGGCAGGTCTCCTTGTGCAGATCTCTGCTGGGACAGGTTGGGAACTTCTTCCCAAAGTCTCCCTGGAGATGTCTCCACGCACGATGGGTTCAAACAGGCTCATGATTGGCCCATTAGACTTAGAGCCCAAACCCCTTCCCCAGACCCCTTTGTTTGGCCCATGGTCCACAGTCAAACACCACCACAGCTCTGCCAGCACCCCTCGCCCCGCTCCTCCCTCCCGCGCCCCGCACCTACTGAGGACTTCCAGCAGGATTCTCCGGCTCTCCCTGCCTCCTGCGTAGACAGTCACTTTGTAGATGCCACTGTCACTTTCCTGGACGTCCTCCAGCAAGAGGGACCCATTGGACGGATGGAAAACGGCTCGTCCCGTGTAGGGCGCGTGGACGGCTGGGTGGTGACGCCCCCCGTGGTGCTGCAGGATGGTGTGGTAGCTGGTGCCATTGAGGACCTCCCACCGCGTGGAGTAGGTGTGTGTGACGTTATCCAGCCCGGGAAGCAGCACCGAGGATCCCACAGCGGCAGCTTTTCTCTCCAGGGGTCCCGCTGCTTCCGCAGGCTGTGGCAAAGGCAGCAGCAGCCCTGGGTGGCAGGGGAAGGGGAGGGGAGACGGGGTGAGTTGGCAGAGCTCGGAGAGGCTCCGGCACCCCCTGTGCCAAGGACACGCGTGGGACCTGGACCGCTGGGCCACAGCCCCTCACAGAGCCACAGCCCATCACGCTGCCAGGCAGGGGGACATCCCCGCCGGGGCTGGCACAGGTGCCTAAACCCAGCACGGGGTGCTCAGGCTGCAGGCTCTGTCCACATGGCATCTGGTGTCCTTGGGGGCTGTCCCCTCCCAGCCTGTGCCCAGAAGGGACTTGTTAATCCCCTCACTCCTAAATTCCTGCTTTTTGGGGTGGGAAGTGTCCCCACACCCCAGCAGTGTCCCCAAAACACACGGCAGTTTCTGGGCTTGTCATGCCTTGGGCTCCAGAGCCCTGGCAGCCCCAGCCGGGGGTCCCTCGGGAGCAGCTTCCCCAGCGCCCGGCTGCCTGCACAGCCTCTGTTTGCTCTTCCCTCGCCACCGTGCCCGGGTTCTGTCCCCACGGGCGGGTGTTCGCATCCACACCGCCACCTGCTGTCCCTGCAAACACCCCCAGCGCCCTCCCTGCTGCTGCTGGCTTCTCGCAGCCATTTGGCAGCAGAGGTGGGAAAGAAAATAGGTGCAACAAGCCAAGTAAATCAAGCTCCTCTCCCTCTCTTAACCCTGAGAAACAGCTATTGGGTTTTTGTGCCCTCATCCCCCCCAAACTCTAATATTCCCACGGAGAAGAAACAATCTTATGACCAAAAATCCCCTTGCTTTAGGAAAGCGCTGTTGATCCAGGACATGCAGTACCCCTGGCAGGAGGTAAGGGCAAGTACTCCATCACAGGCACCTTTAACAACTGCACTACCCAAAACTCATCCTGGGACTCACACAGAGCTCACCAGCACCATGGCAATGGGAAATCTGTGCACATTGTCCTGGGTTTCTTTTCTATTTTAGGTGCTTGCCCTGAAATCTTTGCACCTTTGTGCTTCGAGGCAGCCAGTGCCTATCTAAGGATGCTGGTGAGATTGCTGAGGAGAATAACTGCAATCAGTTTGGTGTTATTCCCTACATCAGCCCCAGTAAAGATCTGTCTCAGCAGACTTTCAGCCCTGGCACTGTCCCTGGCTCTTGAGCTGCTTCGACCCCCTCTGTCTGGGACAGCAGAGACACGATTCCCTTTTGGGTTAAGCATCTAAAAAAATCTAATTTATGGGGACCAGAGACCCCATTGCAAAGCTCTGCTGAAGCCTCAGGTTTGCCACAGGTGAGGACCTGCCCAGAGCCCACCGGACGGCGTCGGCGCCTCGCCCAGCCCGGGGAGCGTTTACCTGCAAGCAGCACCCAGCTGGTCCCCAGCAGCTCCACGGGACGGCGTGTCAGCATCTGTCCGGCACAAAGGGCTCGAAGATTGCCGTGCTGGTAAACAGCCCTAAGAGCCCTGGCTGCACGGGGAGCCACGGGCTGGGCTGCACCCTGAGCCGAGCGTGCGTGGCCTCGGGGAGTGGAGTCCCGACGCTCCTCAGGGCAGTACCTGGATGGGCTCCAGCCCCGCTGCTGGCCTGGCCCCTGCTCCTCTCCCTCCTCGCTGCTGGCCTGTCCCCTGCTCCTCTCCCTCCTCGCTGCCAGCCTGTCCCCTGCTCCTCTCCCTCCTCGCTGCCAGCCTGTCCCCTGCTCCTCTCCCTCCTCACTGCCAGCCTGTCCCCTGCTCCTCTCCCTCTTCGCTGCTGGCCTGTCCCCTGCTCCTCTCCCTCCTCGCTGCTGGCCTGTCCCCTGCTCCTCTCTGCTGGCCTGTCCCCTGCTCCTCTCCCTCCTCGCTGCCAGCCTGTCCCCTGCTCCTCTCCCTCCTTGCTGCCGGCCTGTCCCCTGCTCCTCGCTGCCTCTCTCCAGCCCCTCCGCCCAGGACCTGCCCAGCAGCTCCCGGCTCTCGCCCCGCGCTCTGACGCCGCAGCGACACCGGCGGGATGTGGCCGCTCCGCGGTGCCCGGAGTGGGAGGCGCGGGGAGGCAGAGCTGCCCGGTCGCTCCCGGCACCGCGGCGGGGAGCTGCAGCGGGGGGGGACAGACCCTGGATGGGGTGCACCCCAGAAGGGCCCCACTGCGAGAAACGCTGAGCTTGATTTCCAGGCCAAACCAGGGAGAAAAATTCACCCGACTCTACTTTAGGAGGGGTTTCCTATTTCAGTTCTCGCAGCAATGTAAGTTACAGGGGATGTCCCGGGTCCTGTCCATGCCCTGGGGCCAGAAGATCCATCCCATCCTTACAGCTCCATCGTCCTCTGTCCTGCCCCTGGGAGAGGAGCCCAGCTCCCTGCGCAGAGCAGAGCTTGAACTCATCCTCCAGCCCGTTTCTAGAGGTGGCCCTGGGCTCAAGCAGGCTCCGAAAACACTCATCCCCCTCTGAGGAGCTTTTTCCTCCACCGAGGCAGATGTGGGCTGGGATCATCCACGCCCCACAGGCTTTCTGCAAAGGGAATCTCAGTTAAAGGCAGAGACACTCCTGGGATCTGAGGAGCACCTGGGGAGCAGATTTCATGCTCCAGGCTGCAGAGCAGAGGGATGAGAGACTCGGGAGGTTTGAGCTCTGCCCCCAGCTGGGGAAGCTTTCCTGCCCTGCCCAGTGCAGCTGCCCCTGCCTGATTCCCATGGATCACCAAAGCTGGGGTGAGATGGGTGCTGGGACAGGGGAGCTGTGTGGATACAGATGCCATGGTGTCCATCATGGTGACACCCACCAGCTCCACCAGCCCCCCCTGCCAAAGCACATCCCACCCCTGTGCCGTGGTGAGCCTGACACAGACCCCCCCATCCCATTTCCCATTTCCCAGCCCTTCCTTTCTCCACCTGCCTCCTTCCAAATCACTACACCTGTGATTACATTTCCCCCTCTGGTCCTCGTTTTGCTGCCTCCACCCCCAAATTCAGCATTCCTGACACTGTGACACAGGCAATCACATCTTTAACTGGTATCACCAGTTTGGTTTCACCCAGACACCACTGGCCTCACCAGCCTGCTCTCCAAGAGCTCCCCAGGGTCCCCTGGGAAGTGCAGAAGTTTGTCACATCCCCCCCCACCCACCTCCAGCCTCACCTTGTGCATCAGAGCCGAGTGTTGATGCTCCTCACACTACAATTTGTCACATCCACTGATGTCACTGGTTTTCTGTGCCCTGGCCACAGCTAGAGCCGGGGCAGCCACTGTGTCACCCACCCGCAGCCCCAGCAGGCAGGACAGACATCCTCAGGCAGGAAGGACAATGACCTTTAGGACAAGTGGTGCTTACAACTAGCTCGGTACAAGCTGCATGTCAAGCAAGAGATTTTGGTTTGTGCTTGGTTTTTTGTGCATTAGAAGGGAGGTTGCTCCCATTCAGATTCTGCCTTTCAAGTTGTTTTGTGGCCAACTGTGCACTTTCATTTTTAATTAAACTTCTCCTTCTCCCTGTGTCCAGCAGGGTGCAGGTTCTCTGTTCCCATCTGCTCAGTTCCTCAACACAGGGCTGGGTACTTGTGGGGTCATATCACACGGCCATCAGTGTTTTGTCATCGCAGCGAAGGGCTGCAGCTTCTGGCAGGGGTTGGGGACCAGCTCCCTGTCCCTAGCACTCCTCCCATGCCCTCCCCTGCTCCCCAGGGACGGTGTTTCCAAAGCCCTTCAGCTGGGGGGCAGAGGCAGACCCCCAGCTCTGCTGAGAGGGCTGTCAGTGAGGCAGTGACCATACGTGCTTTAGCCTGAAGACTAAAACCCATATTTCCTGTGTACTTATTTGCTGCCGCTTCATTTTTTTTAGTCCTTTGATCTCTCCCTCTGTTTAAGGCCTCACATGAACCGCAGAAGTAGATCTGTCTTGACCTAATGCACATTTTCAGCTTCTGTGGCTTCACTGAACCACAAAATGCTTCTGTTCTCTGGAGCAAAGCTCTGCCATCACAAGCGGGGACTGAGCTGGCTGAGAGCAGAGCCACTGGGCTGCCAGGCAGGTCAGGGCTGCCAGGAGAGGGGCTGGAGGATGCTCAGCTGGGGATGCAGGCAGAAGAAAGCCAAAGCTGCCTGTCCCACTGCACATCTCTCTCCAGGAAAAGGTTTCTCCCTCGCTAACAGCAGGCAGGAGTGCTGGGAGCAGCCTCTGGTGCTGAGGTGTTGGGTGCTCCTTCATTCCTGCACTGGTGGGAGCAGACTCCTTGTGCTCAGCGCTTTGAACATCACCTTCAGCATCATCCCTCTTGAACATCATCCCAGCCACAGAGCAGCACCCAAAAGGGAGAGAGGGAATCCCTGTCCAAGGGGATGGTGGCACACACTGACAGGAGCTGCAGCTGGGAGACACCAAGGGCTCTCCTCCCTTCACAGCATCCATTTATTGTTACTGATGGAGCCCACGGTTTGGTACCACCAGGTACCACCTGGCTTGCCATAAAACCCAGAGGAAAACAAAACCCATTTATGCCCTCACTGCATTTGAGACATGCCTGAAAACGCTGGCACTGCTGGGGGTGATGTGGCCTTTCAATTTTAACCTTTAATTGCACAGCTCAGCCTTCTCCCACCCATGCATACAATTTTGAGGAAATGGCATTACATGCCAGGAAATGCACTGAACAGAAAGCCCCATCTCCTTGTGCCTCAGAGGGACATTTCAAACGTCACTGTAGGAAGAGTCCACTCAATTACATGGCAGACTTAGAAAAATAAGGACAACTTTTTGGGTCAAAGGGTCTTTATATATTCTTTTAATACGACAGGACTACTGGTAGTGGACCTGGGGCACATGATCAAAACCCATTTAATGCTCTCCATTGTCCCTCAAATCCAGGCAAGTCCATGGAAGCAAGCTCCCCACGGCTGAGCTGGGGATTTGCCTTTGCCGTAGGCATCGTCCTCGTACCCCCAGGAAGTCTCAAGGAGAAACTAAAACCAGCTTACCCCTCAAATGCAAGGAAGAGGGCAAAGCTCCGGCTTGAGGCAGCTCCCAGAGTCAAACCAGGAGATTGTAGGACACCGTGGGCTGTGCTGGCGGACCCAGAGAGGATATGGATGTGTACACCTCTGGCACCGGGCTCGGCTCTGGCTGCTCACAGTGGTCCCCGATTCTGGCGTAAATGGTTACCAGGTCCCCCGCCACGGTGCCCTCCATGTGGGGCTCCTCCACGCTGGAGACCTAGAGAAGGACAAACACCAAAGATGAGAGCTTCCACCAGAGGCTCTGCTGGGATCAGGAGGGATCCAGAGCCACCCACTGCCTGCAGACAGCCAGGAACTGGCAGAGCCAGGAGCTCTGTGAAGCCCAGATGGTTTCACCCACGACAGTGGTGGGGGGACGTTGGTCCCAGCTCCCCTACCCCATGGATGCCAAACTGGCTCAGCCCATTGGAGGGTGACATCTGCTTTGCCCAAGGACCTCTTGGACAAAACAGACCTAGGCTGCAGAGCTCGAGGGACACTGGGGACAGGGATGAAAACCTTGGCTGAAGTTTTGTTGTGGTCTCCAGACCGGAGAGCACAGGGTGGGGAACCTGCCCTTGACCTTGGCTATTGTCACTGGGAAAAAATACTCACAAAAGCCTGTCTGTCCTCTTTGTGTGGAAACTACTGCAGGCTGGTAGGATCTACAACACATCCTCTCTGGGGTATGCTAGTGTGAGGACACCTGCCACCCCCACAGTGTCACCTTCCCCAGCACCATGTGGCGGGCAGAGGGAGGACTTCAGCCATTTGCTCTCGCATCTCCTTCGGTTTCTTTGCCTCTTTCTCTCTGCTTTATTTACTTTTCACAGGTAAAACTCTAACCAAGGTAGCTGGCAGCAGTTACCCCACTGCTCCAGATTTCCCCCTGTACCTGCTGTTGTTCAGTGATTCTTCTCCTCTTCTGCCGAGCTGCACCTGGGGAAAAAAAGTTTTATTACCTGCAGACAGGTAATACCTTCCTCTTGCCCAGCGCTGGAGAACCATGGTGACTCTGCTGGCACTTTCACCAGGGGGGTGGTGTGGGTTTTGCCTTTAAGATGGAGGTTTCTGCAAGCAGAACCTCGCCCTTGGAAAGAAATGAGTTTGTTTCCTGACAAAGGCATCCTCAGGGATGAAGGCTTTGCAGCCATCGCTGATGGAAGCTGTGGAGACAGGCACCTCGGGGCTTTTTTTTATTTAAGTGGGAACACCCCAAGGGATTCTCCCCAGCTGGAGCTTTGAAGTCACTATGACAGAATAGTCACGGTCACCCTTAGAGGATGCATTGCAGAGTCCAGGAAATTGTACCTTTTACCCACTGCCTACGTGCAGCATCGTGACTCCAGGCTCAGCACCGAAAGGTTTGAGTTCCCCAGGAAGCCACTGCACCAGACCCATGCCCTGCTTCTGCTGCGTTAAGCTGCTTTACCAGCCTTGAATGCATTCAGCAGCTCTTAGGATGGGGAGGAGGAGGCACATTTGAGAGGTGCTCTTACAGGAGGAAGAATTTTGGTGTGAAGAGCAGAACCTGGGCAACTCCTGAGCCCTCCACTACCTTCAACACCCAAGACAATGCCTGGGGGAGGTGGAGGGTACAATGTGGAAGGGGAAAAAGCAGGAGCAGATCCACTCACCCCAGTGCCATATGTACCAGAGGAGCACGGAGAGCAGAAGGAGGGAGACTGAGGAACAAATCCCAATGACAAGGTAAGGGATGTGGTGTTGCTTCGTGGTGTCTGCTGTTGGGAAGAGAACAGTGGGTGTGAGGATTTTCTGAACAAGCCATGGCAGTGGTTCCCCCACCCTCCCAGAGCATTCCTGGTGGTTACAGCACTCTGCCTGGCATCAGAGAGCAGCACGAGGAGCAGCACTATGGACACAGAGGGCAAAGGAAATAGTGCACTGCAAGAAGCCCACTCACACCTACAGCTCAAGTATGAATGAGTTTCCTGCCCTGCCTGCACATCCATGGGTGCTGCAGCACCCCAGGGCTGCACACACCCTGCTGGGGGTGCTGTGCCTCTGACACCACAGCCCTCAGAGCTGCCCGACCCAGGACCTGCGGGGGCTCAGCACAGCTCAGGCTCAGGACCCATCCCTGGGGTTTGTGATGGGCACCTTCCCCCCACCCCTGAGGTTCCCTGAACCCACTGCAGAGAAGATGCTGGCACCTTCACCCTGTGCTGGCCACAGGCTGGGATTGCTGTGTCAGCCCAGAAACTATTCTCAGAGGCATTTCTGTCCTGGAGAGAGAATGAGCCTCGTGTCCGTCCCACCACTGCCAGAGGGGACAGGGAAGGAGCCCGCCACTCCTTGCACAGAGGGCACAGACCTTCGGGTGCTACGTGCAGTGGTTTGCACGGAGCTGCCCCAGGTACTGCCCCAGGTACTGCCCCAGGTACTGCCCCAGGTACTGCCCCAGGTACTGCCCCAGGTACTGCCCCAGGTACTGGGGAGACAGCAGAGACCCAGCAGGAACGGCAAAACCGGGGAGGGAACTGAGAATTCACCAAATGCAAAGGTAAGGACTCCAAACCCCTGTGGTCACTGAGGGGAGCGAGGAAGCAGGCTGGGGGCAGCAAGGAACAAGGACAGGGGGAGGTGGGTGTGGGGACATCACCAGCACTGTGTGGCACTGTGGACAAACACATTGGATGTGGGTGGGTTAAAGGAGGAGCCCATCCTGCCAGGGGGAGCTGATCCAGCTGCCCCTGCCCCGTGACACCCCCCCTGCACGGGCACAGCCAGCGCTTGGGGTCCTTCCCCTGACCCGTGGAGCCACAGGCTCACCCCTGAGCACCCCGGCCCCCCCAGCAAACACCGCATCCCTCCGAGCACAGGGCCCAAAGCCAGCCCGGGGGTTCCTCAGCCCATCTCTCTCCTGCAGCCATTCATACTGGGGAAACTGGGCTGGCCCAGGAGTGTTTGTGTGCAGAGGCTGCACAGGAGCCCCTCTGCTTTCAGCCGGTGCTGGGGACAGGATGGGTTTCCTGACAGCACCACATCAGCCACCCCTGGAATTCCTCTCGGCCACAGCAGCTCACCCCTTCGAGACACACACTCTGCTGGTGCCCAGCACCCGCACGCAGCCACGGCAGCGCAGAGATGTCTGCGCCCAGCACGCTCACACACACTCACCGGGCTGCTCACGGCTGGAACGCTGCTCGTGCACGGCCAGGGTGACGGGCCAGGTTCGATGAGGTGGTCTGAAGGTGACACTGTAAATCCCACTGTCACCGAGCTGCAGGTCCCGCAGCAGCAGGGACCCGTTGAGGGGGAAGAGCTCCGAGCGGCCATGGGACGTGGGGAGACTCAGACAGTGCGTAGAGCAGCTGCTGGGAGCCCCCCCAGCACCAAGGGAGCAGTTCCACACCGTGCAGCTGACGAGAGGGTTCGTGCTGTTACTGAACCTCCAGCGGATGGTCAGCGCTTCGCGAGGGACAGCGTCGAACCGGTAGGAGACGGGCAGGAGCACGGACTGCCCCACGGTGCCACTGATGGAACCCCGATGGATTTCAACGTGGACACCCAGGCTTCCCCCTGTGGAGAAGGGGAAGGGGCAGATCAGTGACAGGATGGAACAGCCCCTGCCACCATCACCCTGCCCAGGGCAGACGCCAGCACAGGTCCCCGATGGTACATGCCATGGGGACAACGGTCCTAGGGGCCACCGGGAGGTGTCACCGCCACCCAGCCAAGGAGCCACAGCCACATTGCCCTCCACATCCCCCACTGCTGGCGTGCCCCCCGTGCCCTGCCACCCCCACCTCAGCCCGGACTCACCCAGGAGCAGCAGGAGCCAGCCCGGGCTCCAGTGGCAGCGGCTGGAGGACATGTCCCCTGGGTGCTGGGGCCACCCCGAGCAGGGCAGAGGGGCTGAAGCGGGAGCTGTGCCCGGCCGGTCACCGCTCACACGCCTCCACTGCCCGAGGCAGCCAGCGAGCATCTCGGGTGTCACCCGGGCTGGGGAGGAAGTGGGTGACTGTCCCTCAGCCCCGGGGGTGTCGCCTGCCAGCCCTGGCGTGCTCGCAGCGGTGCAGCAGCAGTGTCACCGTCTGAAGGGCGGGAGGGCTCCACCTCGCACAGCGATGGGGACCTCGCAGAGCTCGGCAGCAACGGCAGGACAGGGCTGAGCAGCAGGGAAACACTCGGGATGGATAATTCGTCCCTCCAGAGCAGGGCTGGGGAAGCTGTGCTGTCATAAGGATCTGCAAGGCACCAACAAATAAACAGGGGGTAAAAAGTGCGTAAATGGTAAAATAGGACCGTTTGCAGCAGCTGCTGTGACAGCTCCAAACTGCCAGCGTTCAGAGCAGAGCCTGTCACCCACCTGTGAGCAAACACATCCTGGTCCCCCCACCTCCTTGCTGCCTGCGAGAGGGTGACTGGGGCCACTGTCACCCCACCTGCTGCTGCCACCACCGCG
The DNA here is from genome assembly GCA_028020825.1 of Podargus strigoides. NCBI lineage: Eukaryota > Metazoa > Chordata > Aves > Caprimulgiformes > Podargidae > Podargus > Podargus strigoides. Next base: position 21,524,265 of record CM051631.1, on the reverse strand, counting down.
AGGGGCAGTCCCAGAGCAGGCGGGACTCAGACCTCCTTTTGCCCCCGAATCAGGCTTTGAGCAGATATCCCACCCATTTCCCCATAAGGGAGAAGCGCAGTGTTACCCTGGCTGGGGAAGAGCTCTCTCCCTTCTCAGCCCCGCTGCAGCCACGCCGGCCGAGCGCAGCGCATCTCTGCGGCACACGACGGCGGGAGCCGTTTCCTCTCTCTGAAGTGTCCTGAAATTGCTCTTCAGACACGTGGTGATGGTGGGGAAGGAAGGAGCCATTGAAAGGGCTTTACAGACCACAGATGTCATCATCATCGCCGCAGGAAATGCCACATCCAGCAGGCAGGAGCCACCAGGCAGCGACAGCGTTTCAGTTGTCACGTGCATCACGCTCCCAGTTCAGAGATGCCACGGCTGTGTCTTCCCCGGGTTACTTCTGGGATTGCCACAGGGCTCCCCGATCCCCCCGCTCAGGAGGAGCCCCCAGTCCCACACGCAGCAGCCAGCGCCTCCACACTGGTGCTGTGGGGGGAAGAGGAGGGAAAACCCCCACTGCTGTGCTCAGGGTGCTCCCCCAGCAGCGTTCCAGGGGCTGCTGCGGTGTCACAAAGCCCCCTGCCCCCTGCAGCACGGGGCGCTCTGCACCCACACTCCCATCGCCACAGCTTCCTCCTTCAGAGGCTTAGAGCATCAAAACCCTTACAGAAACACAAGCACAAAGAAATTGAAGCCTGATCTTAAGCACAGCTGAGAAATACTCAAACCAAAGGAAAAAATCACGATTCCACCACGATCACGTCATATTTCAATATGAAGAACTCAGCTGATCAGCACTGGCTGTGGCAGGAGCTACCGGGTACCCAGCACCGCCCCCCCCGCAGGCCACAGCACGGGAACTCACCCCCACAGGGAATTTATCCACGTTCATCAACACCCGACAGCCACACCAGTCTGGGGACAAACACATCCCCACTCTGAGGAGCCACACTTGGGGCATTTCTGTAGCACCAGTCCCCCCTCCCATACCTGCTGGGGCATCTCCAGCTCGAGCATCTCTGCCAGACCACCCCTTTGAAGCACCCAGTTCTCCCAGTTCTTGGGGAGTGAAGTCCTTCCCCCGGCTGTCAGAGGTCCGAGATACAACCAGGAGCGCCTGGTTTTGGGACGCAGCAATCTCCTCCTGGCTTCCTCCTCTAAAATACTTTTGGAAGAGTGGAACATCTCCCACCCTCCTGCGTATCAGAGAGCCCAGCTAGTCACTGCTCACAGAAATACACATTTCCCCCTCTCCTCCTCCTGCAGCCCTCACTTTCCGTTCCCTGTGTGCACAGAACACCACCACAACCCCCCCGGGGCTGCTTTTACCCACCACAACTCACCAATGCCCACATCAGAACAGTTTCCCCTTTACTACCTGGCTGCCTTCAAATCCCCTTCCCCTGGAGCAGCATTAAAGGAAAGAAGGGCTTGCAACACCCAGAAGGATTCACACAACAGCTGGAAACATGGGGAAAGGACGTAGAAATAAAGCAAAAATCTTGTGGGATTCAAGATCAAACCTGAAAATGGAAGGGAAAAGCTTACAGGCATCCTTTAGCCAGTGATCCCTCCCTTAGCCAGTGATCCCTCCCTTAGCCAGTGATCCCTCCCTTAGCCAGTGATCCCTCCCTCAGCCAGTGATCTGCTGATGCAAAGCCTGGTCAGGGGCTGTCCCGACACCCGGGGTGGCTTCAGGCTCATCCTGAGAGCACGTGAGCTGCTCCAGAGGAGCTGCATTACAAGTCCTGAAGGGCTTGGAGATAATGACCTTGTCAGTCAGAACATCCTCGTTTCTCCCTTCCCTGAACTCACGCAGGGAACGGTTACATCAGTGTGCACATCGGTGATGCCCAAGCCTCCCAAGGGAACGGGTGCTGGCCCAGGGACCAGGGACAGGGATGGGCACCCCCCGGATCTGCTTTCTGGAGGAACCACAACAAACATGCTGCTCCACAGATGCTTTCCCCTGGAAAATCAGTTTTCTGCAGAACCAGTGTGGTACCAGGAGGGTTTTGGTGCAGGAGGAAGGGCCAAGGCTCTGGTCCCTGTGCTCGTGCTCCCTGCCTTTCACAAGTGTCTCTTTTTTCCTTCTTTTTTGACACTCAAGTCTGATTCCACAAATTTCAATAGTGAAACTTCTGCTTACATCCTCCAGGGCTTACACACGCATCTTTATCAGTGGCCTGAGCTGGGGCTGGTTTCTTTAAACACACAATATGTTCTCAGAATGTAACTGGGACTTCTGGGAATCTTTATCCTCTCTATTTCACATCTGCTTTTCTGCTTCCTAGCAGCCTTTCACCTCGTGCTGCCTCCTACAGCTTCTGCTTTCCTCCTTTCCAAGCCCAAATTCTCCATCAAAACCTCCTTAGTTCGCATTCCCTGCTGCTGTTCCCCAGGACTGCTCTGCCCCAGGGGTCCAAACAGGGGTTTCTGCCCCAAAAAGCTGTGTTGCCTTCAGGGTTTTTCAGTAAAATAATAAAATTCTCTGCCTGTAAAATATTTGGAGGTTTTGGCTGCTCTGAGAAATCAAACTGCTCTTGAGCAATGGGTTTTAGGGTGAGCCCTAGTGGCTTTTTTTTTTCCGGTCCCTTTTCTGCCTCTCTAGGCAAGACCCCTATGAATTCATTAAGGTTTTCCCATTATTCTATTAAATCTATTTATTAAAGGGAGACCAGGTGACAATTTGCTTCCTTCCCTTATCTATTTATCCCCATTCCATTCCCAAGGCTCACAACCCAGTGAATGAGCAGTAATGAACTGGGAATGAGTACTTCCCATTAGCAGCACCCACCAAGGAATACCCAATTCCTCCAGTTAATGACTAAGCTGGTCCTTGAAGTTCAAGCAGAAAGAGGTGAGGAGAAAAGAGACACTGGGTGAAATGAGCAGACACCCATTGTTTGAGGGAACACCCACCCATCCCTGCTCAAGTGCCAGCTCAGAGCAGCAGTGCCTGGTGCTGCAGATGATTTAACACTTTAAGAACAGGGGGTGTAAGGAAGTTCCCAGGAGGGTTTGTCACATTCCCTTTAATATCCCACGTGCTGTGAACAGCACTGCACCTTCCTGCACCCCTGAGGTCCATCCCAGGGACACGTGCCTGGGCTGGCTGCCCTCCCCCAAACCCCTGAGACTTGCCACACATCAATTTGCTTCCACTTTGAATTTACAGAACACACTGCCCACCTCCACAGCAAAACTGGTTGTGCCTCTCCCATCCTGACAGTACAGGCTTGAACCAAGGGGTTTAAGTTAATTATTAACTTTAGGTAATATATTTTTAGTTAACTCACCTGAAGGACCCTATTAAAACAGAGCCTGTGTTTTCCAGTAGCCTAAAAGGAAAGAAATAAGGAGCAAAGGCTAAAAATGTGAACACTTTTCAGCTCAGAAAGAATCATTTCAGCACAGCGAGTGCAGAATTAAAACTGTTGATATAAGAAAAGGGTTTTCATCACTACATGTAGATCATAACTGAGGGAAGCATCAAACAGCTGCAAGAACGATACGTACATTCTTCTTCCATGTTTGGTAGCCTCTCTTGCTACCAAACTGCTCTTCCCTGGGTTGGAAGCAGCTTCTTTCTCTTTTATGGGAGTCCTGTGAGGAGTGAAAGGCTCCAGGCTGCACGGGAGGGCTGATGGGGGGGAGATGGGGGTTCCTGATGTGACCAGCAGGTGAAGGGGGGCATGCTCTGGGGAGCACCGAAACTGAATGATGGGCTGTACTGCACACCCAGGAGGAAGGGGAGTGCTGCCAAGGGGGCAGAAGGGGATCCTGGGGAGACAAGGCACCAAACAGAGGGATGGGGGACACTGGAGGGCAAATGAGGCAGCCTGGAGCAGAGCAGAGGCAACTGAAGGTGTGTATGGAGTGGGGGAATTTGTTCAGGGAGCACAAGGTTAGGGAGAGAAGGGCCCAGTGGCAAAAGGGACCAAAGTGTGGCCCCTGGGACAATACCAAGGACCTCAGGGTACACACTGCCCTCCAGTAGCTCAGATTGTGCTTAGCTCAGCATCCTTCCTGCCTCACGAGCCATCAAATCACCTCCATCTGCCTCCACACCCCCCAGATCACCCCCACTGCGCCCTCAGGATCCCTCCACACATCCCCTCACCGTCCCATCCCCACCCTGTGGCACCACGGACATCACCTCCTGCAGCTCTCCAAAACCACTGGGAGTCACACAACAATTCCTGGGCTCCTGCACAGGAATGGCCACGGCAGAGCAGGAGGAGCAGAGCCAGCCTCACCCCCAGCCCCACAGCGCTGGCACTCCGCACCGACTTCTCAGTATTAATTTCTTGCATCTTCTGCCATCGCGTGGCCGGTGAAGGAACGAACGACGAGAAGCCAAGGGAGACGCACGGCTTTCCCACTCCTCACCTTTATCCCACCTTTCCAGAGTTATTTGCAAGTTCACGACTGCTGGAAATACATATTATGTTAAGATGACCACTTTATAAATCATTTATTTGAAGACTAGTTTGGAAAACGGTTTAAACATACATTGGACCACCAGTGTAACTGGCAGGAGAAGGAAGCAGTTTATCACTGACTGAAAGCTTGGTTACAAACCCTGACCTGGTCTCACTGCAGCAAACAGAACCTGCTGTGTAACACGGCACAGCCAGCACCCGTGCCAGGCAGGTGACAACTGCCACAAGTCCTGTTCCTTCACACAAAGCTTTGGTGCTCCCAAGCTGCTTTGGAAGAATTGAGCCCTGGTGGGAAGTGGGGAGAGGAGAAGCTCAAGATGTAAACACAGCTCTCTCCACTTCCCTGAGTTAATCTGGATAATACCCACGAGGAAAGGTGTTTCTTCTACATTCACCATGAACAATGGTCCCCAAAACAGGTTACACCTTCACCCTGAGGGGCGTGGAGATGGCTCACAGGAGGAGGCTGGTGGTGGAAGAGCACAGCCCTCGGCAGCAGCAGTCGAGGCAGAGCTCCAGTCACCACATTCCTTGTCAGAAAGGCATCTGTGCCACCAGTCTGTTGCTCCCCCGTGTGCTAGCCCTGGTCCTGCACGCTCCAGCTCATGGCAGCTGCAGATTTGCAGCTGGTAAAGAGAGGTCCCCTGAGCAGGGGAAGGTAAAGCTGATCTCAATGACTAAAGGGAGCTCTCCACATGACCCAAGAGCTTTCCCTCATATCCTGGGGACACAGGGAGGCCAAAACAGCTCAGGAACCCCCGATACCCCCAAGTAATTTGAAAGAGGGCTCCACTGCTCAAGGGTTTCAAATACTGATCAGGGTCCTTTGTCCCCTCTGCCACCTAACACAGAGACTGGTTTTGTCCCTGCCTCTTCCCCATGCTCCAGGCCCTGGCTTCACCCAGAAGCACAGGGAGCACCTGAGCTGGGCTGTGTGAGGGACAGCGTGCACTGTGGTTTGCTACTTCATCACCAACAGAGGTTTGTAAAGCTTCTTACCTCAGCTGTGCTGGTATAACTGGCACCTACAGGAACCTACACACAAAATGCCTGCTAAAGAAAGTACAGAATATGTGCTGCAGGCTGCTCAAGGAGTTCACTGGCTCAGCCTAGAGGGAAATTCAAGTTCCTGCCTGTGTCTAAGGCTGCCATTCACAGGCCCTGGGATATGCACCTGACAGAAGCCAGCTCACTTCAAGCTTGTATCACCTGCACCATTGCTCACATATTCCTGACACATCCTCTGATCAACAGCTTTTCCTGCCAAGCCCTCACTCCGAAAGCCCTTTCGACTCCCGATGGCTGCAGCAGTGGCTCACCACTGACAGCATCAGGCAGCTCAGTCCATGTGAGGAGCAGCTTTCAGGAGTGGCTCAACACTAGGATCTATACAGTCAGTATTTGGATCAAATGAGGGCAGCAAGTTTAGCTGCACTTGTACCTGGGAGGCATCTTGCTTGCAGAGGAGAGCCAGGAGTGAAAGAGACATCGCCAAAGATACAGGAGAATGAAAAATAAACAAATCCTAAAATCCCCTCTTGGTTCTAAAATCTCTAATAATGATAGGATTTGCTTTTGTTCCTTACACTGTGGCCCTTCAATGCACTGGACTCCAGTTTATCCTCCCAGCTGCCAGAAAGGCACCTCTGTGTTCATCACCTTCATCTGCAGCAGAACCTGGTGAAAAAAACAAGCAGCCAGCCTCATCCAGCAGCCAGGGTGACACTGACCTGACACAAATTCCTTCTTCAGAAAAGATGAAAGAGCAGGCACAGTGGGAAGTTTGTCAGCAAATACTGTCGCTGCTGAGCCTCTGCCCTCAACACAAGCACAGTGCAGCAGGCAGAAAGAACACAAGCATTACATGACTGAAGTCAAGGCAAGGTGAGAAATACACCCCTCATCTAACAGAGTCATCTCTCCTTCCCAACATGCAGGTCTTGCTACTTCCCCCCTTCCTTCTAACCTAAACCTTTTCAGAATTTCCCTAACTATACCAGGTTCTCCCCCAGGCCACCTCTCAAGCAGCACAGCTGGTATCACTGACTGCTATAGGAGAACCAAGTATGTTTAAGAAGAAAGAAGTCACTGAAATATGCCACCAAGCCTCAGTTTGAATAGTGGCATCTTCATCAAATAGGGACTATAGACTTTCATTTCCTCTAGAAGGGTAAAATCCAGCTTGGGGTGAGACAAAGATTTCCATTCTACTCTGCTAAAAAAACCCCCTTGAAACAGCCAGCTGACAGAAAGGCTGAAAAACAGGGAAAAATGCAAGGATTTCCAATCCTGAAGGCACTTGACTGGAGGAGCACTTCACATCAATAGGCACTGGGAGCATGTCCTGGGGTGGGATTAACCCTCGCCCAGCAGAGCTGAGACAGACCGACTGGGACTGGCAAGACCAGGCTGAGTGCACAGGCAGAACTCGGTCCCTAAAGCTCCCGTAACCTTTGGCTTCCACCTGCTCCCTCTCCCGAGCAGGCACTGGGAACTGCTGGAGAGGGTGGAGGTGTCTGAGGTATGTGCAAGGTCTTCAGCACGGGATGCAGGGCTGTGTGGTGCTGGGGGCCGGGCTATGCCTGCAGCCCCAGCAGGCGCGCGGTGTTGAGCACGTCGTCTCGCGTCAGGTAGCAGCCGCAGAGCTGGCGGTACCCTGTGAAGGCTTCTCGGCCGTGCAGCACCCGCCAGTTGTCTACAAACAGTGCCTGCAGGAGAGAGGAAAGGCTGTCAGGAGAGGGGCAACCACCACAGGGCCAGGACCCTCTGACGAGACAGGTCCTGGAGCTGGAGATCCCTAGAGACTGGAAGAGCAGGTAAGGGTATGCCCTGGTGACCTTGCCTGGTCAGCACTGTCAGACACCACAGCCAGATGCTTCACCTTATCCAGTCCAGCTGTTTTACCTGAAGCCAGCAGCTCTGCTCTGCTGCTAACCACAAGTTCAAACACGACAGCTGGCAAAGCACAGGAACACATTCTGGGCTGTTCTTTGGCTCTTCTGCTGGAGGTGTTGGGCAATAGTTCACCAGCCACAGAAAGTGGCCATCCTCAGCCTCTGTGGTGTCACATCCTTGGGAACTGAGAGGTTCCAATATCATCATCTTCCCTGCTGGACTGTTTCATTTTTGGGCCCCTGGGCTCAGGCTGAATCTAGAGCTTGTAGGAACAAACCCCCTCCAAGTCTGTAACTGTAGCTCTAGCTCTTCAAGCACCTCCAAAGCTGCACCCAGCATCAAACACAGGGCAGAGCTTTTTCCTTCCAGTCCCAAGCTGTGCTAGGGCACATTTCTGGGACAGTGAAGACAGCCTGTGTCTCCTGTGATTCACTGGCACTGTCAGGGTTCAAATATCACCTCAGAACAGAAGCAAATTCAGCTTCCCACACCTTTATATTGCCATCCAAATTAAACTTTCTTCTGGAAGAAGTTAGAGGCTGAACATTACATGTTCCCAGCTCCTCTGCTTCTGAGGGTCCTCACTTCAGTGACTGGAAAGTTCTTCCTCCTCTCCCCTAGCTGGGACTAACTTTCCTCCAATGTTTGAATTAAACATTTCTGTCTTATCTGGAAGCTCCTGTTCTTTTAGGACAGTGGGCACACACACACCAGGTGCTGGCAGTGTAGTGTTGGGCACCTTAGAACAGCTGTGAAGTGGAAAACTACAGCATACGGAGCTTGCCTGAAGCATTCACCTCAGTGGCAACAAGCCAGCACCCTGCCTGCCTCCTGTCCCAAACACACACACGAGCCCCCCAGCTCCCAGCCCTACCTTGCCTGGCTTCAGTTTGACCCACAGCTCATTTTCTGGCCTCCTCAGCTCGGCGGTGAGTGTGCGGTGAGCAGCGTACCAGCGATGTACGACGTCGTAAGGCACGGTGTTGATGACAGCACGGTCATAGTTGTTGTATCTAAAAAGTAAAGAAGAGGTAAGAGAGAACCCACGTGGCTCCACAAGCAGAGCCAGGTATTTCCAAAGGGAATCTCAGGAGCCTGTTGGATTAGTCAGCGTTTAAGGGAGGCTACAGAGAAGACCAGGGAGGTTATGCTGCAAGTGCAGGACTTTTGGGTGAACACACAACACTGGGAGCAAGGAGTAGTTTACTGACAAGTGTAAAACTCTTCTTGCTGGTTCATCTATGGAAGGATGCCCTGCAACAACAGCCAAGACTAAGGGCTGTGCAGAACAGAAGTCCAAAGTGGTGCTGGACAGCCTCCTGTCCAGTCTCCAAGCTGGAATGTCAGAAAGCAGCCCAAATTTCCTTTGGCATGGGACCAGCCTGTGCTCTCCCCATGCCCTCTATGCCAGGCTAGATTCTAGAGAGAGAAGGGATGAATTCTACAGCCCCTCAAATGAAGGGGCATGAAGGCATGGAGCTGAAGGGAGGATGACAGGAGTGAAAAATCAAAGCTTGGCATTATCTTTGTCTCGGTGGTTCTGACATTTCCTCCACAGCAGCAATGCACAGCCCAGGAGGAAACGCAGGGAGTTTCAGTGGTTTCCCCCCAGCCCCTCAGACAGACGTTGGTTTTTAGTTTCTGATACCTTCTGGAAACCACCACCATCTGCCACAACCCCCTCTCCTTCCCATAAGCCTCACACTGATGTTACCTGATGAGATAAAGCTCGTTGTTCCAGGGGTAGACATTGAGGACTGGCCCAACTCCAATCATGTGGTTGTGACAGCCTCCCACATTCTCAACGTACTCGTGCTTCAGTGGCACCTTGCTGAGCAGCTCGAACTGCTCGGGGGCTTGCTGGAGAACCTGCTCTGCCGCGTAGAAACCATCCACCAGCAGCGTCCGCCCGCCCGTGCCCTCATGCTTCAGGCAGTGAAACACTTGGATGCTGCATGGGTGAGAGAATTCAGAGCAGAACAGACCTTAGCTGCCTGTCCTGTGGGGACAGGGTGCTCCCCACGAGCCCAGACAGAGGTAGATGGATTCTCTGATGGTTGGACACACTTATTTGTAATAGTTTCACCAAGACCTGCCAGGAAATGAAGACAGACCAGCAAGAAGTGGCTGTACCTGCTGTTTCTTCAGGCCCAATCTCACACATTTTGCTTTCCAAGAGGGCTACTGCCTACTCTGCCTCCCAAATCAAGTGACATGAGCTTGGGAGACTTCAAGTGGTGCAGGATCACGCCTGTGTCACCCACAGTCCATCCAGGATCCAGAGGTTCAAAAGCATAAAACTAAGTTTCCTAGAACATCTCAGAACAAGGGAAAAGTTAAAGAAATGCTGGTTGTGCTGTTGAGGTCTCCAGGAACTACAAGGGGAACCCAGGGTGACTGTCATTCAAAGACACTCACGTCATGGCCACCCACAAGCAGTCAAGAGAAGTCCCTCAAGGCAAAGCATTAAAGACTCTTTGGAAAGCCTGGAGCAGAGGAGCCCCCAGTGAGCAGCTTACCCCCCCTCCCTAGGGGAAAGCATCAAACTCCCCTTTTCTCCTTCTATTACCTCTCTGAAGCTTCTCTTTCCCTTCATCCAAGCAAGGCAGGCATTGTGCTGCTGGGAACAAACACCCAGGAGCTGCCTCGAGCTACCTGCTCCCAGTTTCCACAGTGTACCAACTTCACTCATCAAAAAATTAATTGTGACCTTCTGGGAATGTCTTTATCTTCTCATCTCCCTTTGGAGCCTCTTAATCCCATCCCACAGCAAGTGATGTGGCAGGACCTCCCAGCTCCACCCTCTCCAGCACCTTTTCACCCTCACACCCACAGCAGTTTCAGGATAATTTTACAGAGTCAATTCACAAGCACTGGAGCAAAGGACACGCCGTGCCTCAAAGGCAGCAACCTCCTCCTGCAGCTCAGGGTGCTGAGAAAGCCTCCAGGGAGAGAAGGTCAGAGTCTTTCCCAAAGCTTGGGGAGTTTATGGCCTCTACCCTTTGCAATAATTTGAGATTTGCCAGAATTGGCCGATTTCAGCCAAAGCAGCAGGGTAAGCTGACACTGAAATGAACCCATCTTTCTTGAAAAACACCTCTTTCTCTTTAAGAACAGGTCAAAGACTGTTTCAAGTGTTTTGGAAGCAAGTCTGAAACAGTCTGGGAAGAAGGGATTTCTGGCTCAGGAAAGCCAGAAATTCACGTTCTTCCTGCACAATGAGGGTTTTGCAGCATTGCAAACATTAACAGTTCCCCTAATTCAGTCCATGCTGTCAGTGCTTGATATACTTCAGCTGGCTGCAGATGAGAATACACTTACCTGAGGGGAACCCTTCCAAATGGAAAAGAAAGGTATAAAACCAGCTAATAGCTCTGGCACCAAGCAGTTTAATCAAAGCTCTTTTGTAGGCTGAAGTGCTGATTGTCATTACTTTATTTGATTCGAGGGAAGATTTTTGTGAGCTCCTACAACAAGTCAGCCAAGCAGGCAACACTGTGCAGGTCACAAGAGCAGATGGGTTCTGCAGTCAGCTGTTCTCTCAGAGCAGGGAGGCCAACTAGATCTGCCTTGAAATGCATGGCAGGACTTATGCTTTACACAAACATAGCTCCACAGAGCACACTCAAATCCACTCACTTTGCTCCTGAGCCCAAGCTGCTTTCAAAGGAACACTGCCACCCAAAAGGTTCGTGCCTGGTTGGGCACAGCAACCATGCTGAGGGTACAGTCTGGGTTACTGTGACCCTTCCTGCTCTGAAATCCAGTGCAGCCTAGGGATCTCACCCCTTCCTCCCCTCTGCTGCTTTTACAGCTCTGCACCACAGACCTTTCCCATTAGGATGTTTAGCAAGTTCACAGCCTCACTTGGAAGAGCTAATCCTGCCCTAGGGCAGGAGGTGTGCAGTGGGTGACTTCTCTTTGTAGCCCCAGTTCCACCAGAGATCACAGTACTTCCATCCATTCCCCCCAGGCCACTTCCTGATGATTCTTCTCTTGACTGAGATGAAAGCAGACCAAAAAAAATTAAGCTAGAAATTAAGCTCTAAGTCTCTTGCATTTCACTGTGAACCATGGCTGCTGTCTCTCCTCCAGCTGTGCATGAAACACAGCCCAGAGGCTGTGTAGGAAAAGTGTTGGGGAAAACAAGGCTGTAGCTACAAACTGCTTTTAAAAGCACAGACAGGGCTGGGGAAGCCTGGATTCTGACTACCTCCAGGGCTGCACCGCTGTCAAAATGCAGACCCCAACCTGTTTGAACTGAGGCAGAGTGACTGCATGTGTGAGCATGGCACATACATCAGTTACCACTCACAGCCTGGGAGGGCAGAGAGTGACTGCAGGCTGTGCTGAGGTGAGCAGTACTCCCTCAAGCACAGCAAGAAGTGACCTACAGACTACCCTGCTCCCCAGGGATCAGACAGGACCCAGAATTGCTGTGTGACCAGAAGTTCATCCCATCAGCAGCACTGGAGACAAAGCCCGTGCTGCTAGAAATGGTAACACCATGAATGGTCTCTGCCTTCCACCCTGTGTCTGTGACCCAGCAGGCACACACTCACCCACAGGGCTCCTGGAAGTAGGTGGTGTCAGTGTGACGGTCCAGAGCTAGCTTGGTGTAGGCAGTGTCCCCTCGAGAGAAATCAGAGGTGAAGTACCACATTCGGCCATAAATGGTCTCCCTGCAAGAGAAGGTGGGCAGTTATCACCCCGTGCTGCGGGGATCAGCGGGGTGGTTAAAGCAGATCCTCTCTCACATTTGAGGTTACTCCCCCCTCCATCCTATGTACAGAGTAAATTAAACCAGAACTCAGCAAAATTCATTGTCAAGAGATGGTGCTTCTACTGCCTGCTCTGGTATTTGAGTTCTCTTTCCTCCCAAAGACTGATGGCAATGAGCTGTGCTTCCCCTCCACACACACAGATCTTCTTTCCACATCAAACCTCAACCCCAGTCAAATCGAGGGAGCCACTGAGTGACATGAGGAGTTGTGAGAGTGCAGCCAGCCCTTGCTTGTACCCACCATGGGGTGACCAAATAACCCCATTTCTTGTTCTTAGAACCTGTGTTTTCATCCACCTCCCCCTGTGACAGGCACGGAAGGGAGCAGACAAGGCAAGGACACACAGTACTTAGGGGCTACAGGGTGGGGGTACCTGGAGAAAAGAGCTGGCTGAATATTCCCTGGAGCCCCTCATTTCTATTTGGAGTGACTTCATTACAATAAACCCCTCCTTCCAATGGCCCAAGGCAAGTTAAACTGTTTCTGCAGCTTGGATAAAACTTGAAGCTGAAACCCTGGCTTGCCGTGCCGTTGGGGTGTTTTAAACAAACACAGATGAAACATTTCTCATTCCTCAATATTTTTCTTTAGCCAGAGCTACAAATTGTTTTTGATCTCCCTGGCTCCCAGGGCCAGGGCTGCCCTCCTAACCTTTCAAGTCATAACAGGAAATGTCTCTCCTTGCAAAGCTCAAGTCTTCCCAGACAGGCTGCTTCCTCCAGGCACTCCTCCACGCACAGCCCCACTATCACAGAAGTCACCGTGTGCTCTTGAAGCAGCTCTGTGACCTGGTGACTCCGGGCTTTCCCCCCACGAGCTCAGATCCCACACTGCAACACCCCACCCCAGTTTAAGCAGAGTGGGCAGAGGCTGTAAAAGACCCAGACCCCGCAAACCAGGTCACAGAGCACAATACACAGGGCAGCCCATTACCTGATTAAGCTGATCCTTTCTGCTAAGATTTCTGTGTCCTCTTTGGTGGGAGCGACGTTCTCTACAAAAGCAATCCCATATAACAAGAAGTTTTGCAGGAATTCCTTCAGGCCCTCGTCTGTCTCCAGGAAACTCCGGCAGTCGACGGATGGGACCTGGGCTTGGTGATAGATCTCTGCGTTCCAGAGGATGCGTGGGTGCATGACCTGCTGCTTCTGCCCCTCGTAGCTGTTCTTCACCAGCCACTCCAGCCCGTACCGCGTCACGTGCCCGTCCGGCCCTGCAGGGGGAGAAGTCACAGTCACTGCAATGGCACTGGACAGCCCGAGATCATGGTCAGTACAACCAGCAGTCCAGGACAGTCCTCACCCTTTTAATTTTGTCTGGTGACAGAGTCTTTGCACCCCAATGCCACCCAAAATATCTGGTTAAGGCCACAAGCCCTGAAAAGCATCATCATTGCTGCAACAGCTCCAAATTCAGAGCTAAGTGTTCCAGCTTCAATGGTTTTGTTTTCTATTGACAGGGCTCCAAGGAGAAGTAAAGCACTGAAGACAAACCCATAAATAAAGGTAAGCTGTAATAAAAGGAGGAAAGCATCTGGAAGCTGAGGAGAAAGGACAGAAAATGTGAATTCTGAGCAGGAACACCAGCTCCAATAGGACAGGACAAGAATAACCATTTCTTGGCCAATCTGTCATATAAATGCCCAGACACTGAAGACAGCTCTACCCAAAAAGGGCTGGGGGGAGGAAAAACAGACACAAATTTAAGACTGATGTGTATTTACACTAACAGCACTGCTCACAATAGCAGGGTTTAAAACCTGCTTACAGCTAAGTCTCTCCCCAAAACAACTACTGATGGAGGGAGAAGGCTGCCCTCCCCAGCAAACCTCAGGGTGGGATCCATCAACAAGGCTCCTTCCACACAGGGCTGGGGGTCTGTAAAACACTTTGCTACTCACACGTGAGGAAGAGCGTGGTCTCATCCACCCGCACAGCCTTGGGTTTGATCCCCAGGTCCACGCTGGCCGTGTCCAAGCTGCGCTGGTTGGTCTTGGCGTTGTAGCAGGAGGCTGAGCGGCAGTGGTCCCGCAGCCAGACAAAATCCAAGCGCATCAGCGTGTTCGCATACCTCAGCTCTGCAAAGAAACAGGCTCAGAGTTGGTGCTGGGAGCCCACAAGTTATGATCCCACTTGCAGAGGCTGTTACTCAGCACCTCTTCACAGAAATTGAGCTAGCTTATCACATGATGAAGAGCAGGCAGAATATCTTCATAGAAGGCCTGGCTGTCAGTGATCTCACCATGGTCTCCCTTCTTACCCAGGCTACAGGGAATCTCATCCTGCAACAGGGAGAAGGACCATGGCCAAGAAACACACTGGTCACATCTTACACCTATCATCTCTCTTCAACAAATAGCAAATCCAGAGCTGTACATAACACAGTTGTAAACCTCAGCGCAGGAATACAGATGAGAGACAACCAAATCATCACACCAATATCCAAACCACACAGACCAAACAGGCCATGGGGAAACACATGCCTCGGTTGCTAAGTCACCTCCAAAAGGAGAAGGCCAAAAGTCAGCATCAGACAGCACTAACTGGCTTGCTGCCTTACTGCCCAGGAAGGCACGCTCTCCGTGCCTTTGCCTTACGCAGTCTCGTTATGCCCCCTGCCTCCTGCTGCTCACACAGACAGGCTGCTTGGAAACCTGCTCTAAGCACTGCATTTCATGCAGCAGTGTTCTAAGGAAAACCTGCACGAGTGGGGACAGGAGAGGTGGGCACAGACCAAACCAGCCATCCCCTGACAGCCAGAGCTCCGAATATCACACAGAAAATAAGCGACGGACAGGGCAAGGCTCAGATGCAGTTACTGTTCAGGAACCCCTTGATTTGATGTCTGATTTAGCATTGCCTTGTTTATCATAAAAGACTTACCACCAGTGACAACCCTGCTCTGTCCTGCCTTTGGGAATCCCCAAAGGGAACACAGAACAGACTCCAGTGTGCATCCCTCTAACGTTGGCCGTTTCAGAAGCAAATCACAGGGACAAATCACTCCCAGGGAACAAGGTCAGGAAAATGTCACTTCTCTCCCCAAACTGACTCAAGGGCAGGGACAACCCCCCCAACACACCTACCCAGATGGTCACCATGTAACTGCCAGGCACACTTGAGGGACTCTGGGGCCATGTGGTGCCAGCGAGTGGCAGCAGCGAGGATGCTCCTCCTGTCCCGGGGCAGCCACGGCGAGCGCTGTCCAGGGCTTCCACTCAGCTGGCACGGCACGGTGAGCAGGCACGCCAGCCGCCTGCACCACATCCTGAGAGAGAGGGGAAAGAACAAGGTGACTTGGCTGTGCATCCCATCTCCATCTCTGCACTCTTCTGCCAGGCACCGTAAGCACTTCTGGGAAAGCTGGCATCACCCTCCACAGTGGTAATTTACTGACAGAAGAACTACTCCATTGAGGAGAAAGAAAAGAAATGGGCATGATGACTGGCAGACTGGCCAGAGGAGCAAGTCACCTCCCAAGCACCATTTGGACATGAAAAATAACTAAACGCAGAGCCTGGAGCAAGTCCAGGGAAGGGCAAAATGATCCAAGGGCTGGAGCACTTCTGCCATGGGGACAGGCTGAGGGAGTTGGGGTGTTCAGCCTGGAGAAGAGAAGGCTCTGGGGAGACCTTAGAGCACCTTCCAGTGCCTGGGGGGGTACAGGAAAGCTGGGAGGGACTTTTGACAAGGGCATGGAGTGACAGGATGAGGGGTGATGCCTTTAAACTGGAAGAGGGTAGATTCAGATATTAGGCAGAAATTGTTGGCTGTGAGGGTGGTGAGACACTGGCCCAGGGTGCCCAGAGAAGCTGTGGCTGCCCCCTCCCTGGCAGTGTTCCAGGCCAGGTTGGATGGGCCTGGAGCAACCTGGGCTGGTGGGAGGTGTCCCTGCCATGGCAGGGGGCTTGGAATGGGATGAGCTTTGAGGTCCCTTCACACCCAAACCAGTCTGTGACTCTGATTTGGAGAGTCTCTCATTAAACACCTTCACTGCCAAGTCCGAGTGCCAGGGTCACTTCTGCATTCTCCCACTGACCATGCAATCAGACACACTGCCAAGCCTTTTCCAGTGCCTACAATCCACACTTATCACTAACACCACACAGACTACGCAGCAATCTCCACAATATCAGGTGCTCTACCCTGTTCAGACCAGTGGACACTTTTGCAGACATCACCAGTACCACAGAGGAAAACCATGAAGTTGCGTGTGAAAACTGACTGCCCTCAAAAACTGCACGGAATGGAAGCAACAGGGAGTTAACTGTCAATGGTTTTTAAACAAACAAGCTAATCCAATCCACACACATGGGCTGGAAACAGAAGGAAGAGAGACAGGGCTGTCTGGCTGATTTTGTGACCACCTCAAGCCAGAAAACAGTCCTGAGAAGAATTCAATGAGATCCTAGGATTGATCAGGCAAAGCCACTCCAGAAGAGACAGCTGCATGTTCAAAGCTTTTGTGCAGCATCTGCTGCAGGGCCTGTCCCCTCTCTGACACTCAGTTTGAATTCACCACTCTTGGACAGAACCACAGGGATCAGGGAAGCAGAGAAAAGTGACCTTGGTTAGAGAAGAACCAGAAGAATCCAGTAATTAGGTCAGTCCTGGAAAAAAGTATGGAAAACAACAAGGAGGAGGAAGATCCCTATTCTGCTGAAGGACAGAGCAGCAGGGAGGAGAAACCAGCTGTGGTTAATTTTGGGCTAGAGATTAGAGGTGATTTCTCAGAGGGAGATTTGTAACAATTCAACACCAAGAGCAAGGGCACAAACCTTACAAGTGTTAAGATAGGAAGCCACAGCCTGAACACCCTGTCATGTTTATTAAGTTCTGGAGGTCAGGTCTAAACCCAGCAGGGTTTTAACAGCACTTTGGTGTGAAGCACACAGAAACACGGTGTTACTGGATGAGGCACAGGCTTGGAGAGCATTTCTTATCCTACACTTCTGATTTGCCTTCATTTTCTTATCTGAAAAGTACAGGCACTGGTGCTTTGGCTGTCCAGCCTCCTTCTCCACTTCATGGTGCACTCAGTGCAAAAGTTGGTAACAACAATAAAAACAACAGAACAACTCGCTAAGGAGGGAAAAAACCCCAAAATGCAGCCAGCCAGCAATAGGAAAATAAAACAAACACATTTTCCTAAAGAGAATGTGGTTTGATGCAGGGAAATGAGGATGCACACTTCTCAGGCAGTGAGCTTTGCAAGGCTCGTGGCCACAGCCTGTGCATGAGTCCCCGACAGCTGCAGTGCTGCAGAAAGATTCCAGCTCCAAAGTTCCTGATTTCCATGGCTGCAGAAGGCCACACTCCCTCCCCACAGGCTGCAGGGAACCAGGCTGCCTTCAGGTCACAGAGCAGGAGGGAAGGCACTGGGTGCTCCTTGCTTGGTGCCTGACACCCACAGTAACTAAGATCTCTGCTCACACAACTGACCTTGCACTTCCAACACTGCTGCCCACAAAACTCTTTATGGATGTTGAGCTCCAACATCCTGAAAGACCCCAGCATTCTCACTACAGACAGAGAAACTGAGGCACTGGAGAGCTTACACAGCCTGAGCCAGAGCTATTGGGCACCTGAAGACACACAAAATACTCACTGCTCACTTCAGTGGTCTCCAGCCAGGCAGAACACCAGCTTTTGAAGAAATGCCAGTCCTGAGTTCTGGGAGAATGCTTCCCCTCCAGCTTTGAGAACTTACTATAGGAAAAGGAATTAGCCAAATTTCATAGGCAGACTTAATAACTAAGTGAAGAAAATCTGCAACTATAGAAAACCAGGAGCTGACTACGATGTTTATTGGCTTTATGAAGCTTAAATAAATGATTTGTCTTCCTGAAGCAAGCATTACAACTCACAGAGCCTAAGACTATCCTTTGAGAAGGACACACAGGAGGGAAGACTCTGTCCAGTTCAGATATCGAGGATACCCACTGACCCAACAGAAGGGGGGAAAAAGAAGCAAGCTTGTTTGCACCCACCTGATATCTCCTCACACAGGACCCAAAGCTGACAGGAAAAGCTCATCTACAAATCCATTTAGAAGATGGACTCTGCCTGGGGCAGCTCCAGCCATAGTTATCTCTTTCTGCACACGTTTGTTTTATCTCCTCCTCTTCCAGTATCAAAACTTACCAGAGAATAAACACAGGTAATGGTGAGTGGCCCAGATATTTAATCTCATCAGTGAGACCTCTTGCTGCTCTGCTGTTCTTGCTGGAAGCAGGCACCACAAACAGCTCACAGAGAAGCCTTAAATTAAATCTTTCCAAGAGATATTAAATTTAAGAGGACTTAAACCCCAAAAATTCTGTATGATTAGAGGGGATTTACACTCTGCCTTTGTGTCTGTTTAATCAGAGCTAACAGCTCTCTCCTGACTGGAAGGAGTTGTGTGAACAGCTAACTCCTTCCCCCAGCCTTCCTGTTTACCTCCCCTTTATGTTGCCCAGATCACACACAGCTCACCTGGGCAGCAGTGAAATGCAGCAGCTGAGAGCTTTCAAGACAAAATTCCCCTTGAAATTCAAAAAGAAAAGGCCAGAGGAGGAAGACATTAAACTACCCTGTGTGTAAATGCACATGGACTTTGAGAAGGGAGAAGAGGTTCAATTACCAGGTCTGCCTGAGCAAGACTAAATCACATGTAGACATTATATATGTGAATATCTTCTGTGTGGCTCATGCTATCCAAGGGCCCAGCACGTGATGGACGAAAAACAGAAGCATGCACAGAACCCATGCAAGAAGTGAAAGGGTGAAGAGGAGGAACAGAGCTGTGGGTGCTGGGGGGAAAGGCAGAACACTCAAATATATTGTGGTTTGAGGAATTACCATCAGTCTCTTGAGACAGGAGACCTGCTGTGAAAGGAGGAGGAAGGAAGAGTGGGCCTCCTGAGGGGCTGGTCTGTGCAGGACACTTCCCGCCTGGCCCCGCAGCAGTTTGGCTCTCTGCTGACACAAGAAGCATTTGAAATAACCAATACTGACTTTTTAGCTCTTTGATAAAAAGCCACAATTCCCATTTCGAGCAAAGAAAAACACTGAGCTGGGAGTATTAGTTTCAGCAATGAAAACATATATGGAAAGAGAAACCACAGCAATCTGTGGTCTTTAGCCAGTTTTCAGCCAAAACCTTCCAGGAACAGGGTGACACCAGCCTGCTGCCACGAGGGAAGCTGCTCCCATGCCCTAACGGCTGGAGCTGGGAACAGACCTGTGCATCAGTGACAGCACACCCAGCCTGTTTTACAAGCTTGTTTGGTATCTGAAAAAATGACCTGCTTTTCATTAAGCATTTCCAAACATTCACTTGCTTACGCATCCTTTGTCACTGCTAGAAGTATCTGGCTAAAGAAGAGGTTTCTGATCTGTAACTGGAAAGTTTCAGTAGCACAACAAGCTTTACACTTCAAGAAGAGAGACAGAGAAAATAAACTGGTTTTTGAGGCAGCCTGAGAAAGTCTGCAAACCTCAGAGAGGCCACACATCCTGCTGGCCTCTTGGCTATATATATAACTAACCCAACATTTCTAACTGCTTTGGAAGACGTACCCAAACACCACCCAGTGCCACTGCCTGGGCAAAGGGACCCTTTACGAAGGGAACACGGATGAAAAGAGGAGAGCTGTAAGGCTGTGCCAGAACCAGAGGAGCACAGGACACTAACCCAGGTGACAGACCCCCCTGGCAGGCTGAGTCCCCCGGGGGAAGGCAGGCATCTCCCAGACCAGCAGAGTTAAAGGTTTAACAGCCCCAGAGGACCCAGCTTACCTATTAATTACAAAAGGAACAACAGGCAGATTGGCTGTCCCCTGCTGAGAAAGGCTCCTGCTCCCCTGCAGACTGCTGCAGCAGACAGCTATATTAGATCTCAGCTGTCAGGAATCAGATTCCCCTTCCAGCCCTTCCCAGCAAGGGATTTCAATTAAATTAAGGAGCTAATAAAGACATCCCAGACACTGCCAGCTTCACAGCTACTTCATTTTCCTAGAAGTAAAGGTAATTATCTGCTCACCCCACGTTGAACACCAACCACCTGACTCCAGACCCCCCTTCCCATAACCTTATTGCAGTCTCCTCTTTGCAGTCCCTTCATTTATCTTGAGCAAAGCCTTTTCAAGCTGCACAGCTTAACAGAAACAAGCTCTAATTCTTTTTTCCAGCCAAGCAGCCAGCCCTCGTGGTACGTCCCCTGCAGGGACACTTATAGCTGTAAAACCGTCACTAAATCACGTCGCTCGCGGGCCCTGGGTCCTGCCCTGGCAGAGAGGGGCCAGGCAGCTCTCCCAGGCAGGGAGGGGTTGCTTTTTACCAGGGAAAGGGAGCAAGCTCTGCCACGAGGTGCCTGTGGCTGCCAGCCTTCATTCACAGACGAATGGGATGCGATTCATCCCTGGCTGAACTCCGGGACAGCGAGCGTTACCTGGGGCCGTATGGGCACGGGGCTGAGGCGGAGGCAGAGATGGAGCGAGGCTTCAGAGGGGCTCGGGATGCCGGATGAATTACGAAGGGTCTCTGCTGGTGGTTACGGCTCTTCCCTGCGTCCTTCTCCTGGTCCCTGCACCTACCCGGCCAGACCCGCCGCTCCGAAGCCTCGACACATGTATGTGGAGGAACCAAAGGCTTCTTAAATCGGGGTCTCGCTGATCTCTTAAAGACAAAAAAAATCACGAAGAAGCCACGTTACAAACGGCATTGGGAGCTCCCCGGCCGGCCCAGCCCCGAGCCGCGGCAGCCCCGCAGCTGAGGCGGCCCCAGCGCAGCCCCGGCACCGGCAGCACCACGGCGGGCTCCGGGAGGGGCGGCCGAGGCCCGGTGAGCGCCAGGCCCGACCCCAGCAGCCAGCCCCGGTACGGGGGCCGGGCGCTCCGACCCCCGCCTCAGCCCCCGGCCCACCTCCGCGGCTTCCCCGGAGCTCGGACCCGCCCCAGCTCAGCCCCGGCTCCTCCCGAGCGGCTTTACCGGGCCCCAAGCCCGCGGGGCTGCGGCGGGGCCGGTGCGGAGAGCGGCGGCGGGGCCGGGGCCGCCTCAGGCGGCGTCAAGCGGCGCCGCGGGCCGCCCCGGGGCGGGGCCGCCCCACCGAGCGCGGGCGGGCTCGGCTAGAGCGCCACCCGCCATCGAGAGCGGCCCGCGCGGCGGAACGCGTGCGCTCATAGAGACGGTGCGGGATGAACCGCGCACGGGGGCGGCGTGGCCCAGGCCAGCACCGAGCCCTGCAGGAGCGGGGCAAAGCACGGCCCGCACCGGGCGGTAGCAGCGGCTATAAAGAGCTGGGAGGCCGTGGTATAGAGCGCCGCGCACACCATAGAGACGTAGTGGCAGATAGAGCGCCGCACCTACCATAGAGACCACGTGGCAGATAGAGCGCCGTACACACCATAGAGACCTGGCGGTCCTGAGAGCGTAGAGACGCCAGGAAGGAAGAAATGGCTGCCCGCATCGAGGCGGTCTCCGGAGAGACTCCCGCCATGGGGCTCCGCTGCCGGCAGCGCCGGGAGGTGTTTGGCTTCTTTAACCGTAGAGCGCCCCGGAGGAGACCATAGAGAGGCGGCTGGCAGTGTAGAGCGTCTCAGGAAAGGGTGTGCGCGTGCGGGGGTGGCGCATGCGCACTGCGCGGGGCACGGGCCGGCGGGAAGGGGGCGCCGTGTTGCCGGCGGCCGCAGCGTGGGGACCGGTCCCGGGGCTGGACACAGAGCCAGGCCCAGCTGGGGGGAAGCGGCCCTGCCCGCGGGCCCGGTCCTGGCCCGCCGCGTCCCTCGCCCTGGCTGCGGCCTGAGCCCGGGGAGCTCCAGCGTGCCGGGGAGCGGGGCCGGGCTGAGCCCTCGGGAGGTGCCAGCCCCGGCCGGGGGCGCTGACACGGCCCTTTGGGGAATAAAATGCTGATTTTTTTTAATCTGAAGGCACCGGGACAGCGGCTCGTGTGCGGGGGCGGCGGAGGGGAGGCGCGGAGCCGGGCGGCGGAGCGGGGCAGGCAGCGGGGTGACAGCGATACATGACACGTGGTGGCACTGGAGCTCTGTTTGGTTACGTGTGGGTGGCTTCAGCCCGTCAGTTGTGTTCTGTAGGAGTGGACAGTTCCCCTCTGCGTCCCTGCTTGTCCCACCGGCGCTGGCCGAGCCCTGTCCGGGTGCCGAGGAGCACCCTGTGCCCCCCTGCGGGCGGCCGGGCCTGGAGGGTGTCCCGGGCCATCCCTGCGGGCTGGGGACAGGCTGTGAGGGCACGGCAGAACCTCCTGATGCGCTGCCCCTGCTGCCAGCCTGCACATCGGCCACATCCCCACCTCCTCGGGGGTGGCTGTGGATGGGGGTCACCCCCAGCGGGCAGTGCCCTGTGCCACGTGCCGGGGATGGGGCAGGGTGAGGTCTCCTGAGGCACACCCCGGCATGGTGTCTGTGCTGGGCTCACGTCCACACACAATTTTCCAAAATTCAGGCTTTTTGAGTCCCTCCAGTGTCCCTACCCTCGCAGCCCTGGCTGTGCTGGGCTGGCAAGAGGCTGCAGAGCCGCTTGCCGTGGTCGCCTTTGCGGCGAGGGGCCGTGGCGGTGTCACCCAGCTTTGTGCTGCGGGTGTTCTTCAGGAGCAGGGTGGGGGTGGTGCCTGGAACAGGCAGAGGAGCTGGCGGGGAGCTGCTGCTTCCCAAAAACTCGGGGCAGCTCCCAGGGGAGATAAACAAGTTAGTCACTGGGTGAGCTCACGGCGGAGGCATCTCGGCCTCCATGGGAATTTGTCGCGGGCCCTTCCCGGGGTGTGAGTGCCCGGCGCTGGCTCCCCAGAGGAGCCGATGGCTGGCCCCGTGTTCCTCGTGCTCGGGCAGTGCCCATCGCGTGTCCCTTGCTCCTTGTCCTGCACACCGTGGGCCTGGCAGGCAGCCCCGGCCCCTCTCCCGCCGTGCCCTGGCACTCGCAGCCCCTGCGGCTCCCTCGGGCGTCTGCGGGACCCAGGCGTGTTCCTGCCCCGAGGGAATGGGGGTAAAGAGTGAACCGGCCGCAGGGCTGCGCCGGGGGGTGTGGGGGAGCTGGGGGGCTCTGGGGAGGGACGCTCCCTCGCCCGTGGTGGCTGCGTTTGGGACGGGCAGTGCCGCAGCATCGGGATGTCCCGTGGGTTGTGGCTTATGCCTGTGGGGCTGTGTCTCAGATGAGCCACGCTCTGGGGTGTGGAGCGTGGGCTCTGCAGGTCCCCGGGGTTCACGGTCCCTCTTGTCCCCCACAGAGCTGAGCCTGTGCGGGGCCACGTGCCCACGGGGCGGTGTGGGACGGGCAGTGCCACAGCCCTGTGCCCCCCAGGTGTCCGGTGCTTCGGACACACGCCTGCTGCTTGGTCTCAGCGTGTAGGATCTCGTGCTGGGAAAGAAAGCGCGTGGGAGCTTTCCAGGGATTTCCCAGAGAGAGCTGGGATCTGGGAATTTTCTGCCCCCCTCCTTCTTCCCGCAGCGGCTCTCACTCGCATGCTGGTCCCGGGGTCACAAACGGCTTTAAAAAAAGCAACAGCCCACACAATGCTCTTCCCTTCCCTACCGGGTGCTGGTGACGGGACACCGCATCCGGCCCGGGGTCGGGATCAGCCCCCCCTGGGCCAGGCCCTGCCAGTCCCCACGGCAGTGCCACGCGTGGGGGAAAGTGACTCCGCATCCTATGGATGCGTCTTCCCTTGGGCTCGCTCGTCCCCCTCGCGTGGGTCGGGTGAGAAATGGGCCCCCTTTCCCCGCTCGTGGTGTTTCCCGGCAGTGCCGGTGCCAAGCGGTGCGGTCTGGGCACGCGGGGCACACGCGGGCTCCTCTCTGCACGTGGCTCCTGCGCTGGCAGAAACTGGGGGACGTTTCCGCAGGTCGGGATGGGGAGTTCATTGTGAAAGGAAACGCGGCAGCTTCCACAAGAGCAGCGAGGACAAAGGGCGGCCCGGCAGATGGGGATGTTCCTGGAAATGGGTCGGAGGACAAAACCTCTGACACACGGCAAGGTGGGTGGGGGAAGTGCTTCGTTTTGATGCACATCCTGCCCAACCTGGATGTCAACATCCAGCCCTGCTCAACCCAGCACGAGGGACCCAACACAACGCAACCCCACATGAATGAACCAACACAACCCAACATGAATGACCCAACCCAACCCAACCCCACGTGAATGACCCAGCATAACACTACCCAATGGGAATGACACAACCCAACCCAACTCAAGTGACCACACACAACCTATCCTTAATGACACAACTTGATGTGAATGATACAACCTGGCGCAACTCAGCCAACCCAGCCAAACCCATCATGGCTGACACAGCACAGCAAGATCAGAGGAGAATCCAGAGGACCTTTTAGAAAGACCACGGGGAGGAGGGTCCATGGGCTGGAGCCATGGGTTAGGACTGGTCCTAACCTACGCCTGCTGCAAGGCTGTTGTAGGGAATTAGAACAAAACAACCTCTACCCACCAGGACTTCCCTTCTAAATAGGCAATGAACTGGCTCTGTTAAGGACCTGAGACTCCAGAGGGATTCTCTGATGTGTAATAAGGGGTTGAGCCACTCTGCCTCTCCTAACTCTCTCCTTTCATGGCACTCGTTAGGACTGAAGTCACCTCTAAACATCTTACAGTGATCCTGGCCAGTGATTTCCAGAGGACCGAGGGAACAGCCCAGCAGGAAAACCTGGAGCACACAACTGTGTTAAGAAAGTGAGCTAAAAACTGCAGCAAAGCCCCCGGTGGGGCTGTGATCCTCACTGCGGCGTGTGGCCGCACGATCCAGGGGCTGGGGGACAAGTGCCAGGTCTCTCCGGGCGCAGCGGTGGGATGCCCGTGGGGCCCTCGTGGTATCGCTGGCTTCACTGCTCCGGCGTTACTTCTCCCCCACTCCCAAGAATGCATTGCATCCCCATGGAAACACAAATGCTTGTTTATTTGACTAGTTTCAGGGTTTTTTTAATAAATTTAATTTAATTCTCCCTCTCGTTCTCTCTCTCTCTTTTTTTTTTGGTTATTGGAAGGAAGGAAGGAAGCCCAAACTCGGATGTTTGTTTGTTCTGTCCTGGCCCATGTTCCCTTGGTCGCACTCCAGTGGCTGATAAACTGTCAGGGAATGGGAGCGTGGAGCACGGCAGAGCCTGGGAAAGGCCGGGACCCCGCTTCCCCCCGCCTTGCGTCACCGTTTCTCTCCGATCAGCTTGGCCTGGGGGCCACGTGCTCCCTCCGCTTCCCTTCTCCCTCCTCATCCAGGCAGGTCCCGCTCACCCACGGGCATCCAGCGGTGTCTGAGGCCGTGACAGCCCCCAGGCAGAGGAGGAGGGGGTGCTCAGAGGTCTGAGGGGTCATTCAGGGGCTCATCCCACGCCTCCTGACACAGCCACTAGGCTGGGGTATGTGCTCAACGTGGCCCAAAGAGGCAAATATTTATGGAGTGTTGAATGTGCCACGGATGAGTGATGGGTGGGGAGATGGAGGCTTTGTGGTCCTCTCGCTCCCTGCTCCCTGTTGAGGGCAGGGAAGTGGTTCAAGGGAAAGGGGAACATGCAACGGGGGCTTGATCAGCTCAGGAAACTTCTGAATCTTTCCTGGGAAGAGCATCTGCCCAGAGCTGTTGGGGTGGCTCTGGAGGTGAGACCCTGCCCTGTCCCCCAGCATCCCCGGGGCCGGAGATGCATCTGGGTGGGCGTGGGAGGCGATTCCCGGGACCCTTGTGGGGTAGGTGAAGGTGCTGGAGGTGCTGCAGGGAGAGGTGTGGTGGAAAATGCTGGAGCAAGAAGGCAAGGGGGGGTTGTCTCTCTGTTAGAAGCATTTGCTCAGTGGTCTTTGCAGCCGTGGAGAGACTCTGACATCTCTTGGGTGCTTTAGGTGTCCCCTCCTTAGAGGGGGACAGCAGGAAATACGGGTGTCCCTCCTCCAGCTCTTTCCTGGGGAGCGATTGGGGATACTCTGGGGGTCCCCAGGCTGTGTGTGAGGCCAGGTCCCCCCCAGTGCCGTGTGGCACAGCAGCCACCGCACTGGCTCGCTGCCTGCTGGCCCGGGCACTCCTTCCAGAGGATAATATATAGCTTTGATGCTGCTAATTGGAGCTCTTTCCCTACACTTCCTCCTTTCAATCCCCCTCCGCCCTCGGCTCTGCAGGGTCAGTAAGTGATTCGCATTAAGGCAGCGTCTCTGTCGGTTCCCGTGTGTCTACGGCAGCCGGGTCCTGCCGGGGGGGCTGCAGCAGCGGGGTGAACCCCCAGACCCTCCGGGGATGGGAGACAAATCCTTGCAGGTCTCCTCCATCCAAACCTTCTCCTGCCACGCGGCTCCGCTGCCTTTCCCTGAGCCCCTGGGGTCCCCCTGCTCCTCCTCAGCCTCCCCCTCCCCGCAGCCCCTGCCTCCCCCGGCGGAGCCCCCCGCCCGCCCTGGCCAGCAGCAGACAGTCGCTATCGATTTTCCTGCTTCAGCAAAACCCGGCCTGAGGGCAGCGCGAGCGGGGCCGGGCAGCGGTGACCCGGGCGGTGGCAGTGCTGTCCTGCCCCAGGCTGGGTGTGAGGCTGCTGGGGGAGCTGGCTGGGGAGGCTGTCGTGGCACCCCAGGTCCCTGCAAGGGAGACCTGGCTGGTCCTGCCCCGTGCTCGTGTGGGATCTGGCGGTGGGGAAATGCAGCTCCTCCGCGGGACCCTTCTGGAAACCCTCACCCTCCCTGCTTTGGGGATGAACAGTCCTCTGCTCTCTCCACACACACAGGTGGGTCTGGACGTGCTTTCCCCAGAGAGCCCATCGCTTTCTCACACCCATTCCCAGCTGAAATCCCACGTGTCCCCCTGAGCTGCCTGGGGACAGCAGCAGTGGGGAGAAGCTGTGTCCAACATTGAGGCTTGACCATCAGCGAAGATGCTTTGGATTGCTGTGTCTTGGAGAGCAGCATCCAACCTCCTCCCCTGGCCATGCCCTGGGGGTTTCCACCTCTCCCATCCCTGGGGAGCATCCCTGGGCTGCCAGGACCTTCCTGGCTGCTCTGGGAAGCCCTGGGAATAGCCAGGGAAGAGCCCAGCCCTGTGCAGGGAGCTTCAACCTCCTCCTCACCTTTCCCAGCTCATTAAGGGGCTTTAACCATATCTGCTGCTCCCTGTCACCAGTCCAGTGGGTGTTGAGGTGCTGGGGTTCCCCCCATGTTGCTGTCAGTGAAGACCCCTCCTTGCCACTTGCTCTGCCTCCCATTCCTCCCGCCGGTGGGTCCCACCACATCAAGTGCTGGTGGCCAGGATCTGCAGTTGGACAACCTCCAGTCACTGTTGAAAGGTGCTTTTTGGGGGGTTGTGGGCAGCTGGGGGGGGTCTGACATCACCCCCCTCCTGCCCATGGGGCCTGGAAGCCTGTCTTGGAAGATGCTTCTCCTGGGAACCACAGCGAGGGATGGATGAGCTGGGTCTGTGAGACCCAGGAGCAGAGCATGAGCTCACCATGGGTCTGACCACCACTCTCCCTGCTCCTCTGGCTCCGGCCAGGCTGGGGTTGGGGACAGCAGGGGAAATCCTCTGGTCCCTGCCATGCTGGGGGACAGAGCAGACCACCCTTCTGGCCAGACCTGGAGAGCCTCAGCCTCCAGGGTGCTGCCTCCACCTTGGGGACTTGCTCAGGGACTTCGAGCATCCTCTGCTGTGCAATGGGTGGAGATGCCCGGGAGGGTTTTGGGGGCTCACAGCAGAGCAGGTGCTCACAGGGAAGTGGGAGAGAGGCTGTTGGGGGGCAGCAGGGGATGGGGTGCCAGGGGATCATGGCCATGGGGCAGAGCCTCTCGGCAGAGGAAGGCAAGGAGGTGAGAGAAGGTCAGCAAAGTTTTTTGCCTGGCCCAAAAGCGCTTAGGCAGAGGGTCTGAGCCTCCAGATAACCACTGTTATTTAATTTATTTTTTCTAAATAAAAAAAAAAGGAAGGAAGTTAATAAATAATGTAAAGTGGAGAATGCATTAATGAAAGGGAGAGCGAGGGAGAGAGAGGAAAAGAGAGGAAGGGACAGGGCAGAGTGAGAGCGCGGGGGGGAGTGATATTCCTGCCTGTATCGATTGGATATGATTACATTAGAGCTATCAAATATTCATACTACATTCCACAAGAGGTCATTGTGTGTGCTTTTCCAATTTAGCTCTGCCTTGGCGCAGGGAGCAGGCTCCGAGGGGCAAAGGGCTGAGCCAACGGCTCCAGCTCCGAGGACCAGGGGCTGCCAGCTCCCCCTCGCCGCAGGGGTGTCACCCGCTGGGTACCCCTGGGGCGGTGACACGGTCCGGTGGGATGATGGGGCTGGGGGGGGAGTGGGGAAGGGCGTGCTGGGGGTGTGGAGGGGATGCTGAGCTGGCTGCTGGCCCTGCGGGTCCTGCGCAGAGCCCTGGAGGGCTGCGAGTTGTGCGTGGGCACAGCAACTGCTGGTGAAATAGAGCTGTGGGGACACACATGTCCCAGCTCCAGCACCTCGCTCCTCCCTGGCCACCATTTCTGCTCCCTCCTCGGGCAAACTCAGTGGCCAGTGGTCACTATTTACTGGTGCTACTGGCTGTTCCTCACCCAGGAGCACCTGAGTGGGGTGTTTGAACCGGGACACCAGCCCAGCAGGGAGGCAGGAGGTGGGTGAGATGGCGTACGGGGGGCAGGCAGGGGTGTGTGGCAGGTCTGCCACCGCAGTGCCCACCTGCCAGGGCACCCCAGCTCCTCACACCCTGCCTCCATCCCCTCCGTGCTGCCTTTGCTGGCCAGGATCCTCGTGGAGGCGGGTGCCCCTGGGGGAAGGACCACAAGGGAGAAGAGCTCACAGCATCTGTGGTCCCATCTCAGGTGGCTTTCAAGGACACAGCTGGCCAGTGGCTGGAGAGAGCGAGGGGTGGGCTGAGCCCTCCTTGCACAACCCACCCGCAGTGGTCCTGGGGTGGCAGCTGGGGGACTGCTCCCCAAGTTAACTCCCACCGCCCGTGCCTCAGTTTCCCCATGCGGCGATGCTGCCAGCAGGGGATGCAGCCCCATCCCTCCACCTTCCTGCAGCATCCCCGGGACACCGCTGCCATCCCCGCAGCCCCCAGCCCCGGCCGCTCCGCCGAGGCCCCCTCTGCCCTCCGCCCCGCTGCGGTGTGAGCCAGCGCTGCGTTCTCTCCTTACATTAATAAAAATTTTACAGCAGGGTGGCAGGAAATGCATTTTCAGTTCATCTGCTGCAGCGATTAGATTACCAGGAAATGGCTGGCTGGCCGGCGGCCAGGGCCTCCGCAGGGCCGGCGCACACCCGGCACGGAGCGCGGGGGGAAGGCGAGCGGAGCCCATCGCGCTGGCGGGCACCAGGCTGAGCCCATCGCTCCGGTCCCCATCGTCCTGGGTGTCCCCATGGTGTGCCAGGCTCTGCCCGTGCCCCTTGGCTGTGTGACAGGTCACAGAGGGCTGTGATCAATGGAGTTGAGTTGGAGGCTGTCACCAGTGGTGTCCCCCAGGGTCAATACTCGGTCCGGTCTTGTTCAACATCTTCATCAATGACCTGGGCGAGGGGACAGAGTGGATCCTCAGCCAGTTCGCTGCTGATCCCAAGCTGGGAGGGGTGGTGACAGCCAGAGGGCTGTGCTGCCATCAGTGTGACCTGGGCAGAGCTGGGCAGGGCAGAACCTCAGGAGGTTCAGTGAGGGCAAGGGCAGGGGCTGCCCTGGGGAAGGAGGATGCCAGGCACCAGGAGAGGGGAGGGGGGAGCTCCTGGGGAGCAGTTCCGAGGAGAAGGGTCTGGCAGTCCTGGCAGGCAGGAAATGATCCCTGAGCTGGCAATGTGCCCGTGCTGCCAAGAGGGGCAATGCCACCCTGGGCTGCACAGGGCAGGGTGTGGGCAGGAGGGCGAGGGAGGGCATTGTCCCCTCTGCTCTGCCCTGGGGAGGCCACAGCTGGAATCCTGCGTCCAGTTCTGGGCTCCCCAGTTGGAGACAGGGACCAACTGGAGAGAGTCCAGCGGAGGGCAGCGAGGATGAGTGGGGGATTGGAGCATCTCCCCTGGGAGGAAAGGCTGGGAGAGCTGGGACCCCTCAGCCTGGAGAGGAGAAGGCTGAGGGGGGATTTAATTAATGTTTATAAATACCTAAAGGGGGGGTTGAGGGAGGATGGAGCCAGACTCTTCCCAGTGGTTCCCAGTGACAGGACGAGGGGCAATGGGCACAAGGTGGAACAGAGGAAGTTCCATTTAAATATGAGAAAGAATTTCTTTTGGCTGAGGGTGCCCAGCACTGGCACAGGCTGCCCAGAGAGGGGTGCAGGCTCCTGCTCTGGAGCTTTCCCAGCCTGGCCTGAGGGATGTGCTCGAGGGGATCCTGCTGTCCCGCAGGGGAGCTGGGCTGGGTGAGCTCTAGAGGTCCCTTCCAGCTCGGACAGTTCCATGAATCCATGCGTGCAGGGCTGCCTGGGGACACGGTGCAAGGGATGCTCCGAGGTGGCGGGGACGGATCCACTCCCCACTGTTTTGGGCAGCTGGAGGGGACCTATTGAGGAATCTCTGCTCCATCCTAAGGGGTGGAAGATCTGGGGCTGGGACAGGGACGGTGCATGTACCGAGTGGGAAAGGCCTCTGCAGAGGTTGGTTATTATGGGGTTTCAGGCTGCCAGGCTGGAGTGGAGTTAAGAGGAGCATGGGAAGGAGTTAAATTTGTGTTGTCTTTAAAAAAGCAGTGAGGAGGGGGTAGGTGCTGGCTATAAATACCTGGGAGGTGGCAGTGCTAATGAAGGGAGGGAATTGTGAGCAGCCCCTCGGTGAGGGCCAGCAGCAGCGGTGGCTCTGGGCCTGGGGGAGGGAGGTGGTTTTTAGGCTAGATGGTGTTTTTAGGAGAGCCCTCTTAGAGGTGACTGCGACCACGGGCTGGAGCTGGGCTCTATGGGTGGGACAGTTCATGCTGTGACCCCTTGGAGTCCAGCCCAGCCAGAGCATCGGCCACCAAAGCCAAGCATCTTCCTTCGGTGGAGGTGATGCCCTGGGGCTCCACCTGCACCTTTGCACCTTCCTGGGGTGGTCCCTCCTTTTGGGGTGCTCCCACGAGCATCTGAGTGTGGGGCAGGGCTCTGGAGGGATGCTCGAGGCTCCTTGCCAGCAGCTTGGGGGTCTCAAGCCCTCGCTGCCTGGTCGGCCTCCCAGAGCTCCTGGCTCTGTGTGCAGGGTGCTGCTCTGGAGCAGGAGGTGACCCCAGGGCTCTGCTCCCCCAGCGCCACTGCAGTGACATCTCCGCTCTGGTCCCTGCGAGGTGGGAGGGGACATCTGGGCAGTGGGAAGTGAGGGATGGAGAAGGGGTGATGGAAGGGAGTGGAGCAAGCAAGGGAGCAAGGTGTGGGGAGAGAGGAAGGTCTGAGCCTTGCTGGGGTTTATTAAAGTTTAACCGAAAAGAATCCCTGGTTTGCGTGGAGGGGAGTGGCTATTTTTAGCCGTGGGTAGGATGTCAGCTCTGAAAATAGCCTGCTACCAGATCCTAATGAAATCCTCTCTCTTTGGCTCTCACCCGGAGCGAGTTTGGAGGGGGAGGATCGCTGTCACACCCGCAGCCCAGGAGCTCCTGACATTCACAATGACTCGCCTTAGTTGTTTTTTATTTTTTTAATTTTTTTCCCCCTCCGGTTTCTCCTATTCTTCCCCAGCTCTGCCTTACGCCCAGCAGAGGAGTCACCAGCCAAAAAAGTGAATGCGGGGGTGGTGCTGCTTAGCTACGGCCAAATCCCAGGCAACATGTGACCAGCTTGGCAATTTAATACCCAGCCTCTCTCCCCTGCGCTCGCGCGCGCTCGAGTTAAAGTGACATTGAAACGGGAACGCAAAGTGCTGAAGGGAAAGGAGCTGGGGGGAGCTGCCTCCCCCCGCTGCTGCCGCCATCCCCGGGAATGAGTTGTGCTCAGCGGGGCACGAGAGGGCTTGGCCGGGAGTGGGGAGGGTGGTACCCAGGCGAGGGAGGATGCTCGGGTCGGGTACCGGGCCTGGGGGGAACAAGCGGTGGAAGATCTGCTGCCGGGGGCGTGGACCGGCCGGGCTGCGGAGGGCTGAGCACATCTGGGCATCACACGGTGGAGCTCAGCCTGGGACCTCTGCAAAGCACGAGAAACACCTAAAACCATGCGTGGTGGCTGCTCCTAGAACAGGTCAGGGTGGTGGAGAGGCATTGCTGGGAGCATGGGGCATAGGAGACAGGGAGGGAGATGGCCCTGAGGGCTTGGGGACAGAAGAGACAATGGTGGGAGCATCACGTCCCCATCAGGCCAGGGCCTGGATGTGCCATGTGGACACTGGCTGGATGAACACCACGTGTCCTGCGGATGCAGGGTCAGAGGAACTGATGCTTGATGGACTTTGTGGGGACATTCAGGGTCTGGAGGGTGCAAACCCTTTGATACTTGATTCCCCAGTGGGTGTAGCAGTGGGTTTTGAGTGGGGAGAAACACATCACCCTGCCATGGCACCCGACACAGACCAAAGCCTGTTCCTCGTGGGAACGAGGCGCCTTCAGCTCTGTGCCCTTCCTCTGCCGAGGGAAGGACCCCAGGCAACCCCGTGGCTCACAGGGTGTGAGGGATGCAGCTCCAGAGCTGGCTGCCCGCAGGCAGGACGTGTGCCTGGGTGTCTGCCAGTCCCTCCAGGGAGCTGGAAGAGGGAGTTAACCATTTCCCGGTGAGGAAACGCTTGTATTGACAGCCCCCCATAGCCAAGGCACCCCCTGGCTTCACCCCCCTGCTCAGGTCCCCCAGGGGCTCAGGGCTGGGCTGACACCTCTTTGGGGCCACGTTTGCTGCTCCAGTCACACCTCTGCTCGGGTCTCTGCGTGGAGGGCGCTGTGGATTTGGGTGGGGGACCTCGCGGGGACAAACACGCGTTCTGTAGGAGAGCTGTTGCAGAAGCACAGGGCACATTGATGCACCAGGACACCCTGGGGGGAAAAAAAACACACCTGCTTTTCTGCTCCCCTCCGGCTGGGTGTCTGTGCCAGGGTGCCAGCTCAGCCCGGGCGCTGGATGCGCTCCCCCGAGACGGCACCTCCTGCCTGGCGGGGCTGGAGCCATCTGCATCAATGAGTCAGCAGGACCCACTTCACACTTCTCCAGCAGGATCTCCTCCTCCTGACAGAATGGGCAGCTTCTGGCAAGCTCCGCCAGCCTGTTACAATCTCAGCTCATTAAAGGGACGCATCCTGAGCTCTTTATTGATGTTTTATGCTGCCTGGCTCCATCTTCAGAGAAAAACTCACATTGCAGTCAATGACTACACCTCCGCGGTGCTGCAGGCTGGGTGAGGAGCTCAGCACCCGGCTCGCACAGCGGGTCGGGCTCAGCTCCCGTTGCTCAGAAGGGCTGTGTTTTAAACAGGGCAGCCAAGAGACGTCCTGGGGCCCGAATCCCAGTCGGGCATTTCCTTCCCAGGGACGAGGGGAGGTTGAGAAGGCAAACACCAGGAAGGGCTGTTTTTTTCCCCTGCTTATCCCTCTTTGCTGGGCAAAGGGACTGTGTGGCACAGAAGGGAACTGACAGTTCCTTTCCCTGGTGCTGCTGTCCCTGGATGTACCTGTCCTCCTCCCCACCAGGGCATGGGCTGGGAGCTGTGACCCCACCCTGGAAGAACCACAGGCGTTCAATGCGTTCCCCAGTGCTCGCTGTTGCTTCTAAAAAGCAAGTGGTACTGTCTGGCTTCAAGTAGCTTTTACATAATACAGACTGTCAGGCTAGATGAACATCACCGTCCCTTCTGGCCCTCAAATCTGTGAATCTCAAAATTAGAGAGCACCAGCACCTCATTGTTTCTGGCTGATTGAATCAGGGGAATCGTGTGTTCTCTTCATCCCCTCTTTTTTTCCCTCCCTCCCCTGCATCATCCTTAACAGAAGATGAATTTGCCCTCCCCCCTTTGCCCGAGCTCGGCTAATAGCATCAGAAGAGATCAGACATCTTCAGCTGTGCCCTGGGATCTGCTCCCCTCCGCCGCCCGCTTCCGCGCCGGTTCCCGGCGGTGAACTGTTGGGCTGTCTGCACCAGCAGCAGCAGAGGTGCCCAGGCTTGGAGGCGGCTCGACAGCACTGCCAAGCTCTCCTCCTTGGTTTAAAACTGCAACTGAGTTCCTCAGGCTCCAGGCTTAGCAATTTGGGGTTTGTGAACGTGTGCGTGTATCTAGAGGAACTCTTTTTGAGGAGGGGAAGGAAGGTGGAGGAACTCCCCACCTGTTTTGTGGTGTTGGGGAGGTGTGGGGGGAGTGGAGAGAGCGAAGCAGGGAGGAATTGGAGGTGGGGATGGGCAGGAAGGAGGGTTCCCCCAAGGCAGAGATCCCCAGCAGGCGCTGGGGACTTGCTGAGAGGGCTCAGCTGGAGTTGGGAACATGGGGATGCGCTGCCCCTGTCCCAGTGCCCAGATCTCGGGGGGATCAGCGGTTCCAGGCAGGAGATGTGCTGGCAGCCCCTGAAGGGGGGCAGAGAATGGGACTCCTGGGAGCTGCTTCTCTCCCCATCCCTTCGAACAGGACCCTCGAGGGGTTAAAAGGTGATGGATTCAAACTGGGAGGAGGAGTGAAACCAGTGCAGAAGGGCAGCTGAGAGGAGCTGGGGGCAGATGCAGGTAGAGGTGGAGAAGGGGCAGGGGCAGCGGTTTGTGGGGCGCAGTGTGAGGTGTCACCCTGCACAGGGAGACACTGTCATAAATCACTGCCACAACTCCAACGGGGCCTCACACCTCCCTCTGACACGGCTCTGATGGTGGCTGAGCACCGTCAGGGACCGCATCCCGCTTCCAAAACCCCTCCGAGAACCTGCTGAGCCTCTGCCCCAGCCCCTTCCTTTGGGAGCAGCTCGAAACTTTTCTGCTTTGCAAATGCACTCGGGTTCCCAGCCCTCCTCTTCGGCAGTGCTGCGGTCAATAACTCACCAGGAGGCTGCGATTCCCCCTCCGCTTCCCACCCTCCCACTTCTCTCCCTCTCTCCGCATTCATGCCTTTTCGGCCCTCCCTCGGCAGCGGGTGAGGAATAAAGCAGCACGACGCAGGCTGCGCGAGGGATGCTGCGAGCCGGCGGAGGGGAGCCTGACTCACCGGCACCTCGAGGTGGGAGTGCGAGATTTGGGCTGGGAGGAAGGGGGGCTGTCACACGTGTGTCGCGAGGCAGGTGCCCACAGCCAGCTGGCGGCCGCTGGCAGTCGGGCAACTCGGTTCCTCCCTGTGCCTTTAACGAGGGAGCTGAGAGCGATGGGGAGGAGAGGAGGGGCTGGTGGGAGCGCGGAGAGATGCGGCGTTAAGGCTGCGAGCTGTAGCCCGGGCTGAGGGATGCTGGTAGGGACTCGTTCCTCTTGGAGAAACTCCTCCTGGAGGAGCATCTCCGGTGGGATCCTGTGGAGATGGAGAAGCGCTCAGCCTAGGAATGCCTGGAAATGAACCTGGCAAGGCTCGGCTGGGAACCACGCGGGAGACTGGGGTCACTGGGCCTTGCTGGGGAGGGCTCCAGTGCTTCTGCTGGTGCCAGCTGGGAGGGAGCCGCCGAGGTCAGTGGGATCACCCCGCTTCATGCCCATCTGCAGGGCAGCGAGCAGCAGAGCTGGTTTTGTCACCCTTATTCAGGCTCCTTCTCTCCCCTTCCTGCCCCCCAGCCCGCTCTCCCACACCCACACCCGGCGTCGCCCAGCGGCAGCCACCACTGACCGCGTGGCCGGGGATGGGACAGCGGGTCCCTGTGCTGCCTGGGACACAGATGGGATGGTCGAGGGTTTGATGGCTTCAGCTGCACCACGTAGAAACGGGTTCTCAGCCCTCCCCGAGCTGGGAACGTCGCTTTGCTCATCCGGAAAGGATGGGTGACCAAGCTGGGAGGGCTGGGAGGGGTGAAGTGAGGGTGGGAGCTCCGCTGGGATCCACAGCCGATGTGCAGCATCAAGGAGAGGCCCCAGGACTGTCAAACCAGGTCCAGTTTATTAATAAATGGGTCCAAGGGGTGTCCAAGGGTCTGTGGTGCTCCCGAGCAGCGGCTGTGGCCTTAGGAAGAGCCCAGGGAGGGGGCACATGGTGGCACAGGGAAGTGTCTGGGACAGGAGGTCCAGGTCCTGTTTGGACCTCGAGTCCCGGGTATTTGTTTCCGGGAGCGCGGGATGCGTGTGGGCTGGTCCTGTGGGTCTGGGTAAGGAAAAGCCCCTTTCCAGCCTCCGCCCTGAGCTGCTCTTACAGGGGCTGATCCGGGTTTAGGCTTTTTGGCAGCATCGGTGGTGGGGGGCACCTGGGCCCCCCTCGATCCTCCTGGGATGCTCAGGAAGAGGCGTGTGACGGGGGAGAAGGTGCCTGTGCCCATTTCCAGGTGAAGCCATTCCCAAGGGGACTGAGCCCCGGAGCTGATCCCATCCCTTTGCGGCCAAACCCAGGGTGTCACCCCGAACCGAACGCGTCCCCCGCCGCCGGGACAGGGCGATACCCGCCACACCGAGGCACCGCCACCGTGGGTGTCCCCAGAGGGTGGCGATGGGCTGGGGGGTGTCGAGACCCCAGGGTGGGCTGTGCCGGTGGGCGCAGGGTTGAAGCGCACCCCGAGGTGGAGGGCGATGTTCCGGTGGTGCCCGCTGGGTCCCGCAGCCCCCGCTGCCGCAGCCATTACCCGGGGAGCGGATGCCCGGCGCTCCGGGGGGACCCGCTAATGGGCCGGTGCCATTTCAGCGGGATGACGCCACTTGGGTAACGCGTTAAGAGCTCCAGCTCCGGGAAGGAGAACGGCAGAGAGGGGAGAGCGAGCGATGCTCACGGGCAGCCGGCGGTCCCTCCCTCCCTCCCGTCCTCCGCGCTGTCCCCCTCCGCTCGCAGCGCCGGGGCCGAGCCTGCACCCACAGCCGGGGGCTGCGCACCCCTCCCCGCCCCCGCCCCCGGCAGCCCCGCTCCGCTCCCGCCGGTGCCCCGGGGCTGCTCGGCGGCCGCGCTCCGCGCTCGGCGGGCGGATGGACCGGCGGAGGCGGCGGCGGCGCGGTGAGTGCGTTCGCAGCGGCTGCGGGACGGGGGGGACACGCGTGGGGGGCAGGACGGGAGAGGGACACGAGTGGGGGGCAGGTTGGGGGGGGCACGCGTGGGGTGCGGGACGGCGGAGCTGGGCACGGGTGGGGTGCGCGGGCACTGCTCACTGCCGCTGTGTGCACGGGTGTCCCGGGCACGCGTGGGCTGTTTGCCGAGGGGACGCGGCTGTGCACGGGCTGTGAGTGTGCGACGAAGGTGGGGGTCCTGGGCACACGCGTGTGCAGCGGGGATGGGGCTCCTGGACACGCGTGGGGTGCAGGTGGTGGGGCTGGGGGGTAGGTGTGGGTCGGAGTCACGCGTGGGTTGTGTGCGCGGCGGGGCTCGGGGGTCCTGGCAACGCGTGGGCTTGCGCATGGTGGGGCTGGGGGCTGCGGGACAGATCCGGATCTGAGCCACGCGTGGGCTGCGTTGCACGGAGGGCTGGGGGAGCCAGTGCAGGGGGGGCTGCAGCCCCGATCCCGGCCACGCGTGGGCTGCGTGCAGAGTGGGGCTGGGGGATCAGCCTCCTGTCACTGCCCCACGCTGCCCCACAGCGCCTGGGACAGGGTGAGGGGGTCCCTCCGGAGGGAAGAAGCCCCTTTCTCCCACCTGGGCGCCCTGTGCCGCTCGTCCCCAGCGTGCAGCCACCTCCAGCCTGTAAATCATTTGCTTTTACGATCCCTCCTCTGGCCCATTATCACACGAACTTTATATGTTTGGGGCTGCTGGCGGCCATAAAGCTCGCCCGGTTTCCGGGGCTGGCATGCCTGCCTAGCAGGCAGGGTGTGAGGAGGAGGAGGCTGGGGACACGCTGCCCCGGTCCCCCCAGACAGGCAGGTAGGCAGGGAGGGGGGCAGCAGTGCCTTGGGGCTGCTCGGACCGATGGGGGCTGGGATATGGACTGGGTGCAGCCTGGGGATGGGGCTGGAGCAGGGAGGGCTGGGGGTGAGTGTGGAGCACTGGGCTCCCCCCAGGGCGGGGGGCAGAAGTGGGGTCCCAGCTCTGGTTGTTCATCCCCTCTTCCCCCCATCCTGCTGGACTGGAGGACCCACAGATCCTCTGGCTCACGTCCCCTTGGGTCGCAGAGGGACCTTTGCCTCCCCTGGCAGCGAAGCTGGGTCCGTGTCTCACCCCTTGCCTGGGGACCGTGGGTCCCAGAGCATTTGGGCCCCAGTTCAGTGCTGGGGGTCCTCCCAGGACCTGCTTAGCCTGGGATGCTGTCTCCAAGCCCTGGACTCACATCCCAAGTGTCCGGGTTGCCACACACTGCATGGCCGGATTGCCAGCTCCTCTCTCTGCCTGCTGTCCCCGGGGCTCTGCTCCTCCTTGCGGTGTCCCCTCTGCCTCTCCTCCTGCCCAAGCATGGCTCAGGGGTCTCCTCGTGGCTCCTCAGCTCTGATCTTGCATGGAGGGTTGGGAGTAGCTGTACTGGGTCTGCCCTTTGCCTGTGCTTTATCTCCCAGTTCCACTGCCTCCATCGCAGTGGGACCCTCCGCTGCCTCGGTGTCTGCCCTTGGGTCACACCAGGGTTCCAGCCCCATGCAGGAACCTCGTGGGGGTCTCCCTGGCTAAGCCCTAATGCCCAAGCGCTGATTCCCCACACACAGGTGAGAGGGGACAGGCACCTGGATGTCAGCAGCTCTTCCCCGGGTGTGCATCAGCATCGTCCCCTGAGCCACCCCAGCCCTGGGTCAGGAGGGACGTGGGAACCCGCTGAGGCTGCTCCCTGCTCCTCTCTGCATGGTCCTCTCTGCAGGCTGAGGTGTGTCACACCTCTTCAGGGGTCCAGGGGGCTGTGGGTCACCAGCCTGGTGTGCTGGTAACACCTTCCCAGGTGAGGAGCTCAGTGGCAGCAGGTGACAGCTCACAAGCAGATGTTTTGCCTCTGTGGCCTGGTCTCATCCTGGCAGTGTGCTTGCCGACCCGTCCCTGGGTCAGCCGTGCCCTCCTGATTCACCTTGGTACTTCTGTTAAACAAATCCCTGTCCGAACCAGCCGGGGGGGACCTGGGAGAGCGACTCCCTCCCTGCCCGCCTCTCCCTGGGCGGGCTGAGCATCTCGCTGGAGATGGCACAGAGATGGGCTCCGTGCGTAGGGAAAACCCAAATCTAAGCAGATCAGTCGCCTTTTCTTTCCAGGGAGGGGGATGGGAGAGACCAGATCTTGCTTGAGCAGTCAAAGTAAGTTGCCTTTGCTTTTCCCGGCTCTTCAAGGTCAGCCTAGCTAATGAAAATCAATCTTCCCTCTGCCTCTCTCTGCTGCATGGGCACATTCTACCTGTGGCCCCTCACCTCCTTGCGAGCCCCGGCCGCCGCCGGCCGCTGGCCTGCTGACCATGTGCAACGCCGGCGGGGAGCTGCCTATTGAAAATGAGCCTTCCTGCGGGCCCGGGCACCGTGGCAGAGTCTGTGTCACCGTGACAGTGTCTGTGTCACTGAGGGGTGGCTCGTTCGATCCGCCGGAGGAGGATGGCTTTGTCCCGGGGAGGTTGGCTGTGCACGGAGAGCACGTATCGGGTGCTGGAATCTGGGAGTGCTGGGGAAAGCTCTTCGCTGGGGTCTGGCATGCAATGAGTGGCTTCCATCCTCTGCACGCTCCTGGGCAGCCCCCCCTCCCCTCGCCCAGCCCCGCCGAGGTGTCACCCAGGTGCTGGCAGCCCGAGGTTTTGGTGATGGTGCTGATGCTGTGAGGTCAAACTTGGCAGAGGGGGTGTTGTGGGACACGGGGGTCCTCCCTGCCCCGGCCACAGCCCTCGAATGGTCCTGCCCTTCCCTCTGGGTGACGCTGGCGCCGCTGCCAGTGCTGCCGAGCCGGGAAGTGGCGTTTCCTGCACACAGGAGCAGACAGCGTGGCAGCCTCGGTGCGGGGAGCGAGCCGGGGCTTGTCTGCTGCCAGGTCGGCTCTGCCTGCTCAATTCACCCCGCGTTTGTGCAGGGGCTCGGGAGGAACCGGACCCGCTCGGTGTGTGCGATGGGGGAAACTGGTCCCTGCGCTGTCGCTGGGATGCTGCAGTGGGAACTGTCAGGACTTGGGGACAATGTGTGCTGCTCTGTCCCTGGTCAAGTGTGTGGCTCATTAATTGCAATTTGCTGCTGATGCTGCCTGAAATTAACTGTGTTCAGGTCCCCCCCAGCCCTGTGCCCCTGGTATGAACATGGCACGGCACCCGGAGGCTGCTCGGGGTGTGCTGGGAACCCCCAAAACAGTCCCCTGCTCCGGAGGAGATGCCGTTCCCAGTTCTGTCACCCGCTCTGCATAAGTCACAGCTTCAAGTTTCCCCTCCTCTAGGGAGGGCCAGCACCTTCCCCGGGGAAAGAGAGGGAAGGATGGGTCTGTCAGTGTTGGAAGGGGTGGGGAATCCTCTGGAAGGATGTGAAAAGCTCAAAAGCACGGGGAGATGTTGAGCCCACCTGTGTCCAGGGACAGATCTCGGGGCCTCTCGGATGTGTTCAGCCCGAGTCTCCCCAGGCACAGAAGTACTTTGAGTCTGCTTGTTGGGAATAACTTCATCAGGAGTTCTCCAGCCAGCCTTCGCTTCCCGGTTTGCATGGACGGGTCCGTTATAACAGGTAGCACAAATGTTTTCTCTGTCTTCCTGCCCCATCCTTTAGGATTTTTAGATGTGCCCTGATGCCACAGGGTCTCCTGGCTCCTGGAAATGCAGCTCTCTTCCAGTGTGGCTGAACTCACTTGTGACGAGACGATGGACCCACCCGCTGAGGACTTCCAGCAGGTCCTGTCCATTGACCAAATCCGCTCCATCCGTGCCAGCAACAACTACGTGGAGAGACCGGCTGTCTGCTTCCAGCAAGCCCGCTCCAACCCCTCCCTGTCCCAGCCACTGCACAAGCAAGAGTGGTCCCAGGACCGCCTGGTGTCTTCCACCTTCCAGGACCTGCACCACAGCCAACAGCACCAGATGCCACCTCTGCAGCAACACATGAGCCATTCCAGCACGGCCAGCTCCGTCTCCCAAAGCACCACCACCTCCGACCAGCGCCTCCTGAGCAGCCTCACGCCCTCCCACTCCGGGCACTCCCTCATCCGGACGCAGCCCCGGGCCGGCGAGCTGAAACCGGAGGAGTCGCCGCTGAAGGGGGTGGCGGAGAAGCCCACCCTGCACACCGGCCACCTCTTCATCTGCGAGGAGTGCGGGCGGTGCAAGTGTGCCCGCTGCACGGCCGCCCGCAGCCTGCCCTCCTGCTGGCTCTGCAACCAGCGCTGCCTCTGCTCCCCCGAGAGCCTCCTCGACTACGGGACTTGTCTCTGCTGCGTCAAGGGTCTCTTCTACCACTGCTCCACCGACGACGAGGACACCTGTGCCGACGACCCCTGCTCCTGCGGGCCGGGGTCCTGCTGTGCCCGCTGGGCTGCCATGAGCTTCCTCTCCCTCCTCATGCCCTGCCTCTGCTGCTACTTCCCTACCCTGGGGTGCCTCAAACTTTGCCAGCGGGGTTATGACGGGCTGAAACGGCCCGGCTGCCGCTGCCAGAGCCACACCAACACGGTCTGCAGAAAGATCTCCTCCTCCAGCGGCACCCCCTTCCCCAAGACGCTGGACAAGCCGGTATGACCCTCCCGGGGAGGAGAAGCAGGCTTTACTCCTCTTCCTCCTCCTCCTCCTCCTCTCCCCTCCATCCCCCTCCTCCTTTGGCTCCCTCTGCTCTGCAGCGCTCCCCCCTACCCACCGTCACCTCCTGGAATGCGACGGGTGAGCCGGGGTCCCCCAGCCCGCGGGAACACGAAGGTGGCTGGGTGGCCAGGGGGGCTGACACCGCGCTGGTGGGGAACGGTGGCTTTGCACCGGCGGGTGAGGGACCGGGAGAGGCAGAGAGAGCTGCGGGTCCCTCCCTGGCCGAGCCCCACGGGGAAGAGTGACCCGGGGGTCCTCAGGGCTCTGCTCTCAGGGGGCTTTAGGAGCTGCTGCCACCCTGCAGTGTCATCCTTCCCGGTGTGGGGAAGAGGCACGATGACACATCCCCTGTGCAAGAGTCCTGCAGCAGCCAGACCTCTTTCTCGCTCTCTTTCTCTCTCTCCAGCACTTTTCGTGGTGGCCTCTCTCCTCCCATGTGGCCATAGGTCCCCTTTCCCCAAGGGACTGAGGTGCTGTGGGGTCCCACCAGTGGCAGTGGCTTCCCCCCTGGCTTGGAAGCCGCTGGGAGAAGCAAGCGAGCTTCAAAATGAGGTGGCATTGTATTTTTCTGTCTCAAAGAGGAAGGGAAGGTGTGGGAAGCTTTAGAAACCTTCTGGCAGGGGAAGGAGCTGTCGGAGGCAGCCCAGCCCACTCGCTTCTGCCCGACTGCAGCGAGGGAAAGGTCCCTTCTGGGATTTGGCTGAGAACAAGGAGCTGGTTTGAAATTGCCATTCATTTCTCAATGCCTTGGAGGGCTGGCTGCCTGCAGAGCACACTCCCTGGCAGGATGGGAGCTGCTGCCCAGCTCTGTCCCACCGCCGAGCAGATGCCACAGGCACTGGCTCCGTGTGTGAGCCCCAATTTGGTACCTTCCACCAGCACTGAATTCACTTGAAAAAACAGACCCCAAACCCACCTGTCCACAGCTGCTGCTCTCCCCACAGTCAGCACCAGCCCTGGGGGACTCAGCAGGGACTCCTGCTCCTCCTGCCTTGGGCTGCAGGGACACAGAGAGCAGGAGGGGGTGTGGGAAGACGGGAGCCCAACCTTCCCTCCCTGCAGAAGTTGCCTTTGAGTCCTCACCTTGCTTTCCTTGGCCCACCGGCGTGTCACACCAACACCAGCGTCACGCCGGCCGGCTCTGCCCAGGGTGTTCTGGCAAACTGAAGATGGGTCTGACCCACGCCCTGGGGCTGGGCCAT
The DNA here is from genome assembly GCA_028020825.1 of Podargus strigoides. NCBI lineage: Eukaryota > Metazoa > Chordata > Aves > Caprimulgiformes > Podargidae > Podargus > Podargus strigoides. The sequence continues at coordinate 21,481,345 of CM051631.1, read as the reverse complement.
CTGCAGACCAGAAGGAACCTGGATCGGGGTCAGTGCTTCACGGTTTCCCTGCTGGGATGATAATAAGCCCAACCTGTCGCTGCAGTTGGGGCAGCTCCTCCTGGTCCTGGACTCAGCCCCATGTCCGCTTGCAAACACGCGGTGCCAGCTCTCAGTTGTGACCCCGCTGATGTCAGCCGAGTTTGGAGCCAGGATGAGGTCCCAGGGCTCAGCTCCCTCCTCTGAGGTGTGTGAGAGCGGAGGGAAGCGAGTGGTTCCCCTGGAGAAATATATGCAACGTGTCCCTTGGCTTCCTCCGTGGCGCTGCCGTCCAGAGCTCACCCGTCACCTTCCCTCAGCCACCTCTTTGCGTAGAGTTCTGTGGATCTATTTTTGTATATATAAATATAACGCTAGGATGGCTAAGTCTAGTACTAATAATATTCCTGATACTGCTGTGAACGGTGCCAGATGCAGGGTTTGGCTCCCTGGTACACTTGCACATGCTGGAAGGTGATTTCCCAGTCTGGTTCTTGCTAACCCCAGAGCTTTCGTTCCCGGGTAGTCGGGAGAGGGGAAAGGGAGGCTCACAGATGGTGCTGGGGGGCTGCTGTGCACAGGGGGGTGGGATTTAGTGCTGGCTGTGGGGTGAGGCAGGAGGCAGACCCTCACAAAGGGATTCCTTTTCCCATACATTTGCTATCTCAAAACCATGGCTGATCCAAGCTCCCTCTGTTGCAGAGGAAAGCGGTTCCAGGGAGTGATTCATCCTGCTTGAAATCATTATTCATTAAATTATGTTCTGGCAGGGACCGTCTGCCTTGACCCAGATGGGACCCAAACCTTGAACTTGCGGTTCCCTGTGGAAGGGGAGCGGAACCCCATCCCTGGTGTGAAGTCTGTGCCTGGTGCACGTTATGGACATGACCAAAATCCTCACCCTGATTTCACCCAGAGCCTGAGGGGGGATGCTGAAGGATGCTTCTCTGGCCAAGAGCCCACTTGCAGAAGCTGTGGGGAGCTCAGGACGATGCTCTGGGTTACAGCAAGGCTCTCCTGGCATTGAGAAGGGAGAGAGCCACAGCTCTGCAGTTTGCCCATCCTCGGAGGCCAGCCCTGGGCTCTGAAATTGTGTGAGTTTTGAGGCAGTGACCTCCTCAGAGGATGCCCCGTGGGTGTGCACACCTCCGTAAGCTCAGTCCGTGTCTCTGTGGCAGCAGCTATAAAATGTATTGCAAACGTATTTACCTGAATGCCAATAATTCCTCAGCTCCCTGCTTCCAAGGGATGTTTGGGGGGGAGACTCCCACCCAGAGGCACCTTTCCTTCTGAGCACTGCGTTCACTTCTCTATTGGTGCTGATTAAACTCCTTCATCCTCAAACACATACAACTATTTTTTTGAGGGAACAAAGGTCCCCTTTTCACTGCGGATTTGAGGAACTGCCTCACTTGAATGAGAATGTGAAATAGTTCATTGAAACTTTTTACAGAAAACTAATGAACAGAATTTTCCAACTTGCTCTACTTTGATTTTTTTTTTTTTTCCTCCTTTTTAAATGGATCCTACTTGTAAATTTAGTTACCACCTCTGTATCTCTGCAATTCGTTGCTTCCTCTCCTGATGGTGGAATGACTCAACATGTGAAGCTTCATCATTTTCACGGCCTCCGAAGTCATGCAAGCACGGGGTGACCTCCCCCAGGTGCTGGAGCTGTAGGATGAGAAGATGCCTGTCCACATATCAGCTCCCTGGAGCCAGTTTTCCTTGGCACGGGCATGGCACGGCGGAGCCCTGCTCTACTATTGCAGCACATTCACCTTCCGTCACTGGGAGGAGGCCAGGACGGCTGCCAGTAGCCTTCTGCCTAATGGGATTTTTCTGGGTCAGTGCAGAAGTCCCCATTTTTGCCAGGGAATGGTGCCACAGCCGGGGCACAGGACTGAGGACTCCGGCCAGGTCTCTTCAGTGCCTCACCTCCAAGAAATGACAAACCGGTGAGCTGTGCTTTATGAAACAAGGGACACTTAGAAGGGTGTTGGAGAGGAGGAGAGCTCCAGATGGCCACTGAGAGCTTTGGTTCACCCTCTGCTTGAAGGCAAAACACAGAGCCATGTCCAAGCCTTGCAGCTGCATGGGCTGGAGAAGTTCAGAGCTGTTGGTCCCTGCCCTGCTGGTTGGGGCAGGTGGCTTCACATGGGGTTTCTGCTTCCCCCTCCATCTGGGGGTGCTCAGCGAGCTCCCGTCCCTTGCTCTCAGCGGGAAGGACAGGTCAGGATTCACCAAAAGCTCTCCAGGAGGCCAGCTCTGGTTCACAAGCTCCTCTGGTGTCAGGAAGGCTGTGGGAAGCCTCTGGTCATGTTGTTTTCCTGAGCTCTTCCTCACATCTTCAGACCAGATCCATCCTGCTCCCTCCCTGCCTCCGGCTGCCAGACAGTTTGGTTTCCCTGCAGAGAGGACTCCAATTTTGGTTGGGGTTGTGAGCCCCTTTCCTGCCCCACCCTGTAATGAGTCAGATAACATCTGCTCCAGATGTTTGTTTGCAGCTGCTTGTCCTGGCAGTTTGGGTTTCTCTCTGTCCTGACGTGTCTTTTTTGGTTTTCTTTGGGAGAGTCACATGCCGAGTCCTCTGTTTTCCCTGCACCCCTGTGATCTGACCAGGATGGATCCTCTGTGAGGGAGCACTGCTCCACGGTGTGTGTCTCTGCCGGCTGTGGGCTCCTTTGCCAGGAAACATGCAGGGCTGTAGGGCACATTTAGACAGGGAGAGAGATTCAGGTGCCAAAGGAGCAGGAGGCAGGAGCTACTGAGCAGGACCTGAGCTCCCCCTGCTCTGCTCCCTGTGCAGGAGCCTCCTTTTCCCACCCAGACATCCAAAGCTCCATCCACACAAGAACTCCTTGCTGGTGCTTGCTTTCTCCAAGGCTTCCCTTGGTCCCCTCCTTCCCTACATGTGTGATCAGTCCCAGCACCGGTGAGGGAGGTCACTGGGGACTGAGGTAGAGTCTCCCTCCCATCCCGTCTCCCCCAAACTTCCTGGTGGAAGGGCAGAAGTGGTCCTTGGGCTGCTGTCCACCCATCCCTGAGAAACCTCGGTTCCAGCCAAGTACCTCAAAGAACAGTGGGGAAGCTCTTTGGGACTTTACTCTCAGATTGCCATGAAATCCCCCTGAGTTGGCTCTTCCCCATCCCCACGTGTGAACCCAAAGACTGGTGGGGAGCTGTCACTGACAAAAGACACCAAAGCACGGGGTAACAGTGTATGAATGGCTGCTTTAGTGCAATAAAGAGGGGTGAGAGGAGCTGCTGCGGGGTTTGCACGACCGGACTGCACGGGGAAGGAGCACGCCATGTCCCAAACTTGCTGTTTCCAGCACCTGCTTTGTTAGTTTGCTCCCTGTCTCTGGCCCTTGGGTGTTTTGAGGCTGGGAGGTCTGCAGATATTGGAAAGTCTCTTTGTGGGATGGGCATGTGAGAAAAGCAGATAAGGGATATACCCCCCCCCCAGAGCCCATTCTTGGTCTTTAATGGGATCCAATTGAGGCTTGTCTCCTTCAAGCAGTCCATCTGTGGGATGCTTGCAGCAGTTGGAGGCTGCTGGTCAGCATCTGGTCCTCATGGGCCAAACCAGAGCTGTGATCCCTTTGGGCTCAGTCTGCCTCGGGGTATTTCTGTCAGCGTTGGGATCTCTTGCAAGCCCTTTCTCCCAGGGTGCAGGGTGGGGGCTTGTGCAGGTGGGATCTGTGGTCCAGCCTGGGGAGATGTCGCAGAAGGATCTGAATGGTCCCCTCGATGGTGACTGCAGGCAGGGGGGACGTGTGATGGATGGGGAGAGATGACACAGGGTGAATGTGTGAGCACCAGGTGATGGGAGGCAGTGCCCAGCTCTCGTTGGGTCTCTCTTCTGCTGCACTTTCCTGCAGCGCCCCAGAGGGCTTCAGCAGGACCAAACCCACCCCGGTGAGCTGGCCTGGGCCTTGGGAGAGGAGCTTTCTCACACCCTCTGTCCCAATGACAGCATCAGCCAAGAGGTGCGTGGTCACCCTGGAGCTGGCACAGCCAGTCCCTGCCTTGCCCGTGCCACCTCTGCCCCAGCGGAGCCCCCTTCCCCTTCCCCTCCCTTTCCCCCCTGCCCACCCTCTCCCCACAGTTCCTCTGCGATGCTCGGTGGACAGGCAGCGGCCCTGCAGCCTCCTGCCTCCCCAGGTGTCCTCAGCACAATGTTCTCCCTGGACAGTGGAGCACTCTGGGCCTCAAAGAAGAGTCTCGTACCAAGAACCGAAGGCTGTGGCTCTCCGACTGATGGGTACAAAGGCACTCTGTACAGTGTATAAAGAGGTCCCTCCCCAGCTGCCTTCATTTGGGTTCCTTTCTATAAGGTATAATATATGTTTATAACCTCATGGCTGTTTTTTGACAATACTCTTGTACCTTTTAAGGGAAAAAAAATTAAAAAAAAAATAATCCCAAAGTATTTATTTGAAAAATTTATTTTAAAGATAAGGAAAAAAAAAATAACCTATTTATTTTAATGCACCCTCTTCTGTTTGGTTTTCTCCTCTTGCAAAGCTGATAACTGTTACTGAACCACTGCTGAGATGAAAGAAGTAATTCTATGGGTGGCTTCACAAGCCCACTTAGAGCAACTATTCAATAAAAATATATATTAATTTTGAACGTGGTCTCGTCCTTGTCTTCGTGGTGGCTGGGGCATGACCCAGACTCCTCTTTTGGGGGTTTCTTCCTGGCTGTGGGGTGCTGGGCAGCTGGGCTGGGCCTGGCATGGTTGTTGAGGGGATCACTTTTAACTCTGTGAGCTCCTCCTTGGTAGCCCTCTCCTGATGCTTAAAGCAAAGCTCAGCCATCTCAGTGTGTGCTTCCCTGCTGTGACTGTCCCAGGTCCCTGAGGATGGGCAGGCTCCTGTGGCACCAGGCAGGAGCAAATAGGGAGGCACTGAGGTAAGAAAACCCTGAGATTTGGGGGATTTCAGTCACTCCACAGAGATTCCAACACATTCCCAAAGCCTCTTCTACTGCCAGAAGAGCTGGGGTGAGGCCACTGGGCAGTGGACATCTGCAGGAGGAGCTGTGGTTTGGACAGGGCTGTCTCTCCCCACCAGCTGCAGAAGGTGCCTCGGTGATGTGTTTGGCCCCGAAAGGATGAGTCTGGTCCATAGCACCAAGAGTCCTTTCGCAGGGTGGATTTACAAGGCCACACCTGTGCTCAAGAGGCCTCTCAACCTTTGTGCTTGATTAATAATGTCCATTCTCCGTGTCTCTCACCTTAAAGCCTTTTCTCAAGCTCTTTGATTGCTTTTGGAGTCCTGTTGGTACCATCACTCTCCCAAACACGTCCCAGTGCCTCAGCCACAGCGTTCGGGCTCTGCTCAGGGCTGTGGAGTGCAGATGTGAGCCCAAGCCCTGCTGTGATTCACTCTTCCCCTGCTTTTCAGACAAAAGATGACTTTAGGCCATTTGTCACCCATGGGCTATTTTCAGTGCCAAAGTCCCTCTTTCTTGGACACAGCCACCCAGTTTCATTCCTGGATGCACAGCCTTTTTCTTGGTGTCCTGGTGCCCCAGGCACAGCCCCCAGCCCAGCCATGCAGCAGCCATGAGCAGCCCCCAGTCAGTGGGAGATCCCATCAAGGCACTGACTCACAGCTGGATCCCACACCACTTCACCATGCTCGTTATAAAAGGAGGGAGCCCAGTGAGGGTGGAGTTTCTCTTCCTGGGGCTGCTTTCTCCTGGCTTTCTGCTCCTGCTGCTGATCCCAAGGACCAGGCTGAGTAGAACCTCGTGTGCTTTATGTTGGTGAGTGTATCAGTTTTGTTATTTCATTAAATCTGTTTCTACTTTATCCCACAGGGCTTCTCCCTTTTTCCCTGATTCCCCTTCTCAGCTGTGAGGGGGCACTGGGTGGTAGAGCAGTTGCTGCAGTTCAGCCCTGGGTACTGGCTAACATAGACACTTGGCTGATGCAGACAGATGTTGTCCAGTGTGAAACAGTCTGTACCATGCTGTCCTAGGACCAGCATAGCCAGAGCAAGCTCAGCTCCACAAAGCCCTCCCTTAGAGGCAGAGAAGGTTTTCCAGAAGTGAATTTCCACCCTTTTGGTGTTGAAATCTTCCTTTGCCTTCAGAGGCAGTAAGGTTAGGCCAAGCTCAAATCCTGCTGAGGATGTCCAGATATGATCCAAGCCTCTGCCTGGGCTGGAAACCCATAAGAAGCCAGCATCCCTCCCCAGGCTGGGAAGGGTGCCTGGTGTGCTCCAGGAGAGCAAGGGTAGGTGTTTGCAGTCGAGAGGTTGCCTGTCTAGACAGTGGAAAGAAACAAGCCCTCTTAAGGACTCATTCATCTCTTCCTAAGATGGCTAAATAGGTCAGATGACTCATGCCCTGAAAGTGCCTATTTCTCTTTGCTGACTACAAAGAGGGAAGAAGCTCTTGACAGCCTTCCACGCCGAAGACATCTGAAGGTAACGGATCTGAACTGGGCTGCTGTGGCGGTTCCAATGGGGCAGCTGGGGAATTCAGCCGGCCCTGAGGATCCAAAGCGCTGCTTCGTCAGTGACTTCATCAGTGATGGTGATGAGGAGATGAAGGGATAGTTAAATGCCAGCTGGTTTTTAACTTACACTGAAGGTGAGGTACATGTAGGACCATGGATGTACAGAGTTGGATAGGACCAGGTAGAAGGTCAAATCTAGTTCCCTGCTGTCACCATAGGTTGTAGGCACCATGGAGCAGGAGCTTAGGCTGGAGGGATTTGCAGAATGCCTTCTCCACAACCATAACCATTTCCTCACTTGGCCATAGTCATCCTCCATGTAGTGCTGAGGGCAGCTTATTGCTCTGCAGAGCTCTGACCACTGCTCTGGCCTGGATAAGCTGATGCTGCTCTGGTCTGGGCTGATACAAGGGCACAGTCTGATGTTGTCCCCTGGGTCTGCTTTGCCCACCACTGTTCAGAGCTGCTCAGTGATGTGTGGGGAATGGGGCCCTGGTGGGGTCGTGGGTCTGGGATTCACCTGGAGCAGTGAGGGGGCAGGTGTGACGGCACCTGGGAGCCTTTGAAAAAGCCCAAACAAGAAATGACACCTCCGAAAGGTTCACCCATGCAAAAGGTTCACCTGTGCTGTGGCTGCAGCCCTGGGGATGCAGGGGGGCCTTGCTCCCTCCAGCCCAGAGGGTCTCCGTGACCCCAGTGATGACCGTGTGACAGTTTGCTTCTGAGCACCCAGAAACGCCTGCAGTTCATAGCACTGTCCTGCCATCACAGACCCATGCTTTGGCCCTGCAAAGCATCACGAGATTGGCTTCAAAATCAAGATGCAGCTCACAGCAGATCCTTGTTTTTCGTTGCTGCTTTTGGAGGCTGACTGAGTCATGCTCACAAGCCTCCTTTGCCAGACACCAGGGCTAGCAGCTTCGCTGGAATAATCAGATGAGCACGGAGACTCTCATGTCAGCCCAGGGGCTGGTGGTGCAGCTGGTGTCCCAGGGGTCTTGGCCTGGGGATCAGGAGTCAGCCTGGACACCCCCAGTATGCCAGCCAGGGCAGCGTGCAGAAAAGGTCTTGAACTGGGGGTGATGCTCAAAGAACAGGAGGGACAGGAGGTCCGGTTTCAGTCCAGTCACTGAGATGCTCTTTCCTCTGGACACCTCTCTCCTTCCCCACACGTTGTCCCTGGCAGCTGCTGAGTGCTGATGCCCTGAGCTGCAGGGCTGCTGCTCACCCTGGGGTTACAGCCATGTCCCTACGGGCACGGCCAGCGCCCGCTCAGCCCCTGGCTCTGCAGCCAACCACGCTGTGAGGTTCTGCAGGGGGGTCTGAAGAAGGGATGCTTTCCCCTGCCCCAAGAGCTCCTCACCTGGGTGTTCCTGTGGCATCCTCCCTCTCCCTGTTTCAGGAAGAAGCTGAGGATGAGGATATTTCTTCCAGGCACATTCGGAGCAAAATGGTTTTCCTGAAGTGAAATTCCAACTCCACGCTCTCCTGGGCAGCTCCTAGAGGATTTATTTCCTGTCTCCACTTCCCCTGTGCCTTGCTGTCATTCAGGAGGACATTTGCATGAAACAGTAGGATCTCAGTCTTTTGATGTGCAATTATCTGCAGAAATGACTAATCAATTAAGGACAGTCACTACCAGGCTTTCTATTTATTTCTTTCTCATTGAAACCAGAGCAAATGTGCCCTTTTTCACAGGAAAAATGCTGTTTTTTTCCAGCCATCGCTGTTGAAAACTTCCTGACGGATCTGAAAATGACATCATGGCCCTCTTGGTCCCTGCTGTCACCATCAGCGCTGGGCTGGCCGTGCTGCTGACGGTGAGCAGGCAGAGGAGTGAGCCAGTGTCACCAGCCCTGCCAGCTCAGCGGTGCCAGCGGGAGTGGGGACATGCCAGGAATGGCTCATATCACACTTGGAGAGTGGCTCAGGCAGGTTAAAAGGTGCCCAGAAGTGTAAGCAAGCATGAAGATACCTCATCCTAAAGGTGAGAGGGTTCAGCTGGAGGAGAGCCCTGAGCCTGCCAGCACGAACCACCTCACCCTGGTGCCTGTCAGGACAGTGCCTGGTTCCTGTGCTCTGGTGGCTTTAGGGTGTTGTTGGACTTATGGGTCCACCTCCATGGGGACAATGCTGTCCCATATGGAAGTGTGACCATGCACCTTGGCCAGAAGAGGTGGGTTCAGCACTAGGGGACTGAGACATCTCTGTGTATGTGTGCACATTGCATAGGGAAAGTGAAGCAGGGGTCCAGAAGGTCCTGGATTCCCACCCTCACCCTGACTGTTCCATCTGAGAGAGCTCCTCAGGAAAGGAGAGGAACGTCTCTCCTGGGCAGAGAAGCCCCCTGGTCCAGTTCACTGTATGCACTGGTCTAATATTCAGCAGCTGGGGAAGGAAATGAGCTTCAGAGCAACATGCCAGGAGGTCCAGGGACATTGCGCTTGTCCCCTGGTGAGTGATGACAGCCAGATGCATTTGGGAAGGAGGTCTGCAGGAAACCTTTCCAGCTGGGTGTGCTGGGCACTGCTGCTGCCCGTGCTGCCACGAGCATCCCGAGGAGCAGAGGGGAGGCTCCCACCTGCCTGTCCCACCATTGCTGCTCCCAGAAACCCTCTGTGACCCTGACAAGGGGCACAAAGTTTGGGGGTGGCCCCAGGAAGATGTGAACAAGATGAAGCTGAAAGAGAAGCGGAGCTGTTTTGTAACAGCCTGCCCCAGGGGAGAGATCACACCACACCGGAGCAGGGCCTCTGGAGAGGTGCAGCAGACACGGAGGTGACCAAATGAATTGACACCAGGCAATTCTCACTGGAGCTAAAGAGACAAAGTAATTGAAAATAAATGAAGGAACATGACACCTGGCTGGCGGATCAGTTATCTATAGAGTACCTTTCCTGAAATAACCGCCTCCTGAACATCAGCTGCGGAGGCAAAACCAAGGAGATGCACATGTAAAATAGGCCACTCCAGCAGGGACCTGAAGGCCCCTTTATTTTTAATCGAAGCTGTCAGAAGGGTTAATTAGATGATGCACAGCGGTGGCCTCTGTCTGGGGTACCGGCTCCCCTTGCCACCAATGGGTACTGTGCACTAAGATGCTCCATCGTTCTTGTCCTCGGGCAGAACTTGTCCTGGGTCGCAGAGCAACAAAGTGGGGGCTTTCCTGGCTCTCCAGCCTGACACCCTGGGGAGGTGGGATCCTCTCACCCCACGGGGCTTTGGGTAATTAGGGTAAGGGGGGAGTCATCAGCTCCTCTGAGCTCAAAAATGTCCCCAAAAGTCCTCTAGGAGGATCCCATACAAGCCACTGACCCCAAACTGGGAGTCTGCAAGGACTGACCAAGTGTTTTTATTCCTGATGGGACATAGCTTCAGTCCTGCAGAGCCTGGCATGGACTGTCCCTCCCTCTGCAGAGAGCTGGGAGTGAAGGTGAGGAGAAGGGAAGGGTTGGGCTGTCATGCTAACACCAGGAATTAAACTCTTCAACCAGCAGCTGAAACCACAGCAGCCAAGAGCATGAGCTTGGGGGGAGAGAGAAATCAGGTGCCCTCCTTGCAAAGCAGCACTGTTGCTGCCAGGGCTCTTCTGTGCAGACTGAGTGATTTATAAGGGGTCCCTCCATGACAAAGCAGACAGAAACCTTGCACCCCAAGCACCCTGGCTGTCTGCAAGGGATGGGCATGAGCAATTCCTTCCTTGTACTGAGATGTGCTGATGGTCTTTCCATTTCACCTTTTCAGGCATCCTGATTTTTAGTGGTTCCCTTGCTCACTCTCCTTAAAGAAGGCAGAGGAGTGGAGAGGCAGCCAGGAGCTCCACTGCCCCGGCTGGGCTGGGTTTCATGAAAAGAAAGCAAGAAAGAAAGCGAGAAAGAAAGGCTCTCCCTCCCCCTCCAACCAATGCAGCTGAAATCTCGTCATGAAAACATGGCCAACACTCTGCTCTGCCCTCTGCCCTTTACGGTGCAGGTTGCAAGGTCACCGAGACGTGGTCCCCCAGTATTGATCAGGACTCTTTTGGGCTGGCATATGGCACCAGGTTTCAAAGGCCGAGCAGCTAAAAAAGAATTAAGTGGGGGCAAAGAGTGGAACGTACCAGATTGAACCCCTGACACGCAGGGGTCAGAGATCACTGGAGATAAAGCGGGTGCTGGAATGGGCTGTGCAATGTCAAAAATAAATAAGTAAGCATTAAAAATCAAACACCCCCCAATGCTTGGGCTCAAAACCCACTGTGTTTGGGAGGGAAAGAAACAGGCTGGATGAGCCTGACATGTGAGAGAATAACTGTTTGTAGCCAGGGATGAGTGCAAGAGTGCCTTACCTGGAGGCCTGTGGGCTTTTGGGGGGTTTGCCTTCCTTTTGAATGTCCCTCAGCTCCCCAAGGACAGAGAGACCACCTTCAGAAAGAAAGGGAGAGAGAGAGCTAGAAAGGGAACTGAGCATCCAGCACCTCTGGCTGTGCAGGAGCATCACCTCTCAACTGGCCAAGGGACTGGGGTGAGAAGGAAGCAGCAGCCTCAGCAGTCCGTGCTCCAGAGCAGCAAGAGATGGGAGAGGTGGAAGAGTCCAAAGAGGACTGGAAATTCGAGCTATATCAGAGGTTTTCTCCTCTACTATGAGCCACTGTGTCTGAAGAGTTGAGCCAATGGGCAGAGGAAATGGCAAGGGGCATGCAGGAGATGCTGAGGAGAGAGAACCAGGTTCTGCTCCCTGCCATCAGTGGGATAACTTCTTCTGTTAGGGGCACCAGGCATGAAGTGTGGTGCAAAAGTGACCCTTGGGGTAAGTCAGTCAACAGCTTCAGCTGTAAAGCTCATGGGATGCTGTGTCTGGGTTACGTCCTAGTGAAGGCTGTGGCTTTGGTACCACGTCGAGGGTCTCTTCCTCGAACCAGCTGAAAGGCAGCAGACAGCTCCAGTTTTGTCTTCCTGAGTGTGTTGTGGATGCTGTAAGAAAAGGAAGAAGCTTCGCAGTTAATGGACTTACCTGAGGTGTCCTGTGGCTGTTGCAGTTCTCCCCAGCATTGTGATGCTCCCTGGGAAGCCACGTGGCAGCGCTGTGTGTTTGTGCCTCTCTCCTGTGTGGGCCAGGTAAGAGATTGATGGATCACACGGTGCCCTCGCCTCCACCTTGCCTAAAGCCTCCCAGGATCTCCAGCGCTCGGTGCTGGGAGTCTGTGGCTCTTTGAACAAGTTAGTGAGCTTGTTTTCATGTCTGATTTTTATTGCCTCCTGCTCTTTTGTTCTCCTGGAGTCTTTCATATCCCGCCAAGGTGCTCTATCTCCTTCCGCAGCTCTGCCTGCGGGGACACGCTCTGCTGCTCGACGCGCCTCTGATAAAACGAATTGCTCGGTGTGGTATGCAGCGGGGCCGGTGTGCTTCCAGACACAGCTGGTGCATCCAGAGCCTTGTCGACATGGAGTTCCACCAAAACACTTCCACCTGGCTGGGGATGTCCAACAGCGAGTTCTCAGAGTTTCCTCACCGCGCGTTTCTCGGTGGGCACTGGGAACGAGGACCTCCCGTGATGCTGGCAAATATTTTCACATCCCTGGTTCTCAGGGTTAAAACTCTTCAAGATTTGAGTGGGCTGAGAGGTAGCTCAACAGGCAGAGAGGGCAGCTGAGTACTTGGAGGAACGGGAAAGTGCTGGCTGTGAAGCCCAGTGACACTTCTAGAAGGTTACACTGTGTCCTGACCTCTGGGGTGTACCAGGCAGATTAGGCAGGAATGGGATTTTTGTGCCCTCGTGTGTTTCTCCTGCACCTGTGTAGGTGCAATACTCCAGATGACATATTATCCCCTCCACTCAGCACTTCTCCCCAGATTTGTGCTTCTCAGGAATGTCAGAAAATGTGTTCCAGAGCTGTGCTACGATGAGCAGTCAAGCCTTAAAAACGCTGCCTTCTTTTTTTCCCCATTTTTCTTGGTGAATTGAGTACCAGATGGTCGCCTTGCAGCCCTGAGAATGAAGTGCTCCGTAACTGACAGCAGAACATGACTAGCAGCAGTGAAATCTTCCTCCCCTCTCTTCCACCGCCGAGACTCCGGTGGTGCAGAGTGAATAATTTAGCATCCATCTCTCATTCAGCAAACGCTGCTGGTGAGCTGCGCGAGGATGATTTTTATTAACTGGACGGCTGGATGCAATTTTCCAGCAAACCCTGTGTGCAAACAAATTGTAGCTGACTGCTGGGTAAGTGCCAGTGCTTATGACTGTCTCCTGGTACGGAGAGATTAGATGCCCACATCCTGTTACACCATCATCTCCTCTGCTTGTGAACTGTTTCCCAAGCCCACAAGTAACTTTGCTGGTGAACAATCATGGTTTCATCTCAGAGAGGCTGTTTTCAGCAAGACACATGTTCAGGACTGGGGTTTTTTTATGTTCCCTGGGAACACTTGAGCAAACTCCTGCTGCCCAGCCTGGTCTGCAAAAGCCATTGCGGATATTGCTGATGGGGCTCGTGGGATCTGACCAAGAAAAACATTTATGAGCCCTTTTGTTTTTGCTGTTTGTCCGTTTCTGCCTCGTTCCAGCATCAGGGTGACCGTGTCAGGAGGTGAGAGTGGCATCTGCTCTCACTGGGCCCCTCTGTTCTCCTCTGCCACCAGCAGGAGAAGTTGTGGCCGTGCAGGGACCACGCTGGAGCTGCAGCAGGAGCCAAAGCTGGGGGGATGCTGCCAGCCAGACACAGACTGCTTTGGTTGCGGGTCAGTTCCTGGTTTTGACATTGCCTCTTGCACACCAGTTGTTGCTCCAGCTCCCAGAAGGTGATTGCCAAATGAAAGGTCCTGCTAGCCACTGTCCCCACCCCAGAGGTCACAGCTATTCTGAGGCCTTCCAGAGCCTTGCAGTTTAGCAGTGGCACGTGGAGATGTCTGTTGGGAAGTGTGGGGGATGTGAATCCTGCAGTGGGCAGGTAAGAAAACTCTGCGTTAGTTGGACAGGTGCCTGGAACATTAGGCTGTTATTGGAAACATGAGGCTTTTATGGTAAGTAATTGTAACGTTATCGGGCGTTTTCCTTAAATAGCCCCTGCACTCCCGCATGCGGCAGCTGATGCTGAAGGGAGAGGTGTGTGCAAGCCCAAAAGGAAGGTGAAGGGTTTTTTGTTCAGATGGGATGTGAAGGGGAGATCTGGAGCTGCCGTGGTGATGGAAGTCCCTCTGGCTCTTTTCCTGAGTGTGAGTGTGTGTGTGTGTGTCCCTGTCCCTGCTGCCCTGGACCCTGTCCAGCTCAGAGAGTTCTTTCCCAGCTCTCTCCGAGTTCCTGTGTGCTCGCCGGTGGACGCGGTATTCTGCTCCCCTTCCTGCCCTCGGTCGGAGCAGGGAAGCGCTTGAAGAGATGCAGAAGATAGCGTTCCCTCTGGCTGTGGAAGCGGGCTGTGGGCAGAGAGCTTGGTTTTAGCAGGGGTGGAGAACACCAGAGCATTAAGACAGGTCTGGCATGGGCCAGCGCTTGTCCTTGTGGCCGGCTGCACAGCTCCACAGAGCCTGTGCTCCCGAAGCCCTCGTGGTGCTTGGAGATCTCCTCTGCTTGGTCATTCCTGGCAGCTTTGCAAGTAAGTATGGGGTTTCATAGGGATGCCAGACCCCTGGCCTCTCCAACCTTGAAATGCTGCTTTATCCTCGTGTATCCTCCCACTGGTGTGGGATACACACCTTCCACGGAGAAAAACAACACAGCAGAAATACACACAGCAGTCCTGACTCACCTCTCCCCTTCCATGAAGCAACGTAAGCCCAAAAGACCCAAATACTGAGTCTTTCTCAGTGCCCCTGGACATGATGGTCACCACAGAAAGACAAAGCTCTAGTCTCAAGTCCCCTGGCCAGACTCCACTGCCAGGTGGCCAAGCACAGGAGACCACACTCTTTCCCTCCGCCGTGATGGTGGGTCAGAGCTTGCCTGTGGCTGGTAGCACATCGGGGGGCTGTTGGCATTGTTGGGGAAGGTCAGCCCAGCTGCAAGCTGGTGGGTTTGCACGCAGTGACCCTTTTGGCTCTGAGTGATGCCAAGTCCCAGCCAGGGGATGGCTTTTTGCACCCTGGGGGCTGGATACGGACATGGGAGGGACTTGTGGCACTGCACGTTGTGGAGGCACCCAGGTCAGAACGGGCAGGGCTTTGAGATCGGCAACGATGTTGTGCCAGTATGGTATTTGTCCTGTCCTAAGGAAGAATAAGAGCATCCCCAGAGCTAGAAACAGCAAAAACAGCTACGGCAACTAGGCCACCCTGGCTTGAAATAGCCCATGGGACAGGATTAGCATCGTTTCCCCCAAGGAGCATCCCAAGGGTTAAGAGATCTCCCTGGCAAATTTGCTGCTTTAATTTTTTCTCCTAAAGAAGTGTCTCTTTGCTCTTCCCCACCCACCCTCTCTGACTCTCCTGTACAGGACTGGGAGCGATACCCCGTCACTTCCCCGGCTCGTGGCTGCTCCGGGGGTTACTCACAAGCCGTGAGCCATTTCCCTGCGCACATCGTCACCGTGCAGTTGTCCCTGAAAGCCAGGCTGCCAACATCTGACCACTATAAATAGCCCAGTGCTGGTGGGAGGCAGGAAAACACCTTTGAACCCCTGGAAACCGGAGAGCTGCAAAGGGACAAGCCATAAATATTTGGCTAAAAAGAAACCACTGAGTCACTTTTTGTGACTTACTTTTGCCCGCAGTGTCCAAACCTTCTCGCTGCTGTATCTCACCTTCCTCCCCATCAGCCCACCCTCCTCCTCCTCCTCCTCCCATCGTCCTGGAAACCAGAGGCCAGGATGCCTCGGCCGGGGTGACCGCCCCGCAACAAAGGCGGCTTTCACGGTGCCGGCGGGATGGGGTCGTCCCGGCGCCCCTTCCTCCCCTCCCTGGGTGCACAATGCAGGGCGACGAGTGCTGGGGGTGGCCCGAAGCCCCCGGGGACACGCCAGCCTCGGCGGTCCCAGCTTCCCCCCCTCGCTGCCTCCTCCCTTTCACGTCCGCAGGTCAGGGGACAGGGTTCACGGGCTCCTCTCGGCGATGGGGCGAAGGTGGATTAAGGAGGGGGCAAGGGCTCATTCTTGTCACTGCTGCAGGGTGGAGAGCGGGTCAGCCCTCCTCGAAACCCCTCACACACCCTGGTGGGTCCCCAAGTGTCATTCAGCGTGAAGGAAGTTGTCCATCAAAGCTGGGGGGGCTGTGGGAATACCTGCGGGCAGTTTGCAGGGCAGGAGGCAGGGACAGCAAACTGCTGCTTCCCCTTTTCCCTCTTCTCCCACAAATAACCTGCACTTTCCCAGGCCCATCAGACCCAGGAACTCACTGGAAGCCTGGAAACAACTCCCCTGCAGCAGGGCTGTGCATTTGCTTGGGTAAAGCGTGGGGGCTTGAAAGCTGTTCCTGGGAAAAACCTGATGTGCAGACAGAGATTGGCCTGCCAGCTCCTCCTGCCCGAACCAGGGGTAAATCCACCTCCAGCCCCAGGAAGGGCAGGTGCCCAGGGAGGGCAGGATCATGGTTTTGGAGGCAGGCAGACCATGGGGGCACATTGGCTTTCCCAAAAATACGAGGCAAGGAAGAGGAAACCCTCCTGAAATCCCCCCAGACAGTCCCTGGATTGGAGGCTTTGCCTTAAAGCCTGGGAACTGCTGCTTCAAGCTGTTGTTTTTTTAATTTTTATTCCTCATCTTTTGTGCCTCCCTGTGAAGAAGCTCTCAGGTGTCCTCGGGTGTCACACTGGTGCCACCCAGGCAGCAGCACAGCAGAAAGCTCTCACTGCTGTCCCGTGAGACCACGGAGGGACTTGAGGTCAGCATCCCTTGCTGAGCACCCCAAAGGCTTGGGGGTGCTGCTGGGGCAGCAGTTTTGGGGCTGCAGGCACACAGGGAGAGTGGAAGCTCAGGGCTCCCTCCAGCACCGGCAAGGGAGCATCTGCTGCCCTCTGTGCCTGGGTCTGAACCCTTTCCTGCTGATGACCCTACTGAGGCACGCTGATGGGCAGTGACTGATGCCTGCTGACCCAGTGGCAGCGGTGCAGCTCTCGGGCTCCCCAATCCCCTCCCTGCAGCGCCCTTCCCACGTGCTGCCGCACCGCAGCCCCTTGCCAAGCCAACCTGCAGCCCCGTCCTCCCACTGCTCCCACCAGCAGCAGATGGGGGCAAAAGCCAGTGACTGGTGTGGCCTCTGTGGGGGACATCCCCCCGGGCTGGGGTCTCACGGGATGCTCTTGGAAGCTCCTCTCCTCCCACCACCACCTCTGCCCTCGCCTGTCCTGCCCCCTCCGCAGTCCTTGCGTGCGCAGGCGGGCGATGGAGCGTCTCCTCCTCGGGCGGCCGTCCTGGGAAGCGGGTGGTGTGTGACAGAGGAAGGAGCCACGGTGGCTGCAGGCAGGGAGTGCTCCTCGGATCCACCCTCCAGCTCCTTCCTGCCTTGCTGAGCTCCGCTTTCCTGCGCCCGGGTCCAAGCTCTTGTCCCTTGCATCCCGCCACAGCACCTAAAAATAACTGCCCTGTGCAGGGCTGGGGAAGAGCTGCTGGGCTGGAGTTCAGCCTGGGAGAGAAATGAAATGAAGAGGCAGACACTGTCCCCTGGGCAAGCTGACCCACGGTGTGCCCCAGATGGGCTGAGACCCCCTGGGTGGCCAAGGGGAGGAGTGGGCTCTGACTGATGGGTGGGTTTCTTCTCCTGGAACCCACTGAGCTGCTGTTTGTGCACACCCAGCACCGCAGCTAGCTGGTGAGGAGCGGAGGAGACCGACCCACAGCAGTTCTGGGGAGGGATGGAGACAAACACAGGGTTGTTTTACCTGTGAGCGAGTGTTTATGGGATGTCTCTGCAGGATGTGCAATGGTTTGGCCTGGACAATATTTCCCAGAATGCAGGGTGTCCCTGGAAGATGGGGAACATCAAAGCAGAGCCCCTCCAGCCCATGGAGTGCTGCTCCTGCCTGCACTGCCTTGGCCCCGTCCCTCTCCTTTGCCAGCTGTTGGAGCCCAGGCCACCAGGACACCCCGTGTCCTGTGTCACAGAGACAGAGGAAATTCTCCCACTGCTTCCTCTCCATCAACTGACACCCTTGGCTGGGGCCAGCTGTGGATCTGACCTTAATGGCTTTCCCTAGGAGGGAATTTTGGGTCCTACTGGGATGGTGATCCAGCTCCTGTTGGGGTGATGGGAGCTCCATGGCAATTGGGGTGCTGAGGCTCCAGAAAATCCCTACTCCCCCCCCTCTCCCTCTCCAGGTTTTGCTGCAGGGATTTGTATCTGCTGAGCACTGGCTTGGACCTGCAGCCCTGCCTGCTGCCTGAGCCAGCAGGCTCTGTCCACCGTGGAAAAGATGTTTGAAGGCTCTTCCTTGCAGAAGCAGCCCCTTCAGTTCATTTCCCTGGGGATGAGGATGCAAACAGGCATCCTTCCGCTGCCCGGCTTGCCCCAGCTGCCATAGGTCATAGGAGAGAAGGTGGGACGGTGTCAGAGCTGCCCCGCTCTGCGCAGGCTGGCCCAGCCAACGTGCCCCACTCCAGGCAGGCTTTGGTCCAGGTGGATGTCCCAGTGCCCTGGCACGTCCCCTGTCCTGCCCCTCTCCCCCCTGACGCAGCCCCAGCTGTACATAGCTGATCCTTCCTGTTTGTGGGTGTGCAGGGAGGCTCCTCGCTCCCTCGCTCGCTCTGTTCCCTCTTGGCTGAGGGCAGGAGGAGTCTGTGTCCTGGGAAAAGTAAAACTTGAAAGCAAATCTGAGCTCTTCATTGTCCGCAGGCTCTTTTTTTTTCCTTCTTTTTTTTTTTTTTCTTTTTTTTTTTTGATGCGTTTCCTCTGGGTCGTTTCCTTTTCATTCGAATGTGGGTTAAAAATATGTTTCCGCTGACATCACCCTGCTGTCCCTATTCGGAAGGGATCTGGTGCTGCTCTCCATGAACACCCCAGGGCTTTGCATTCCTCCGACGGCCATGAGAAACACGCCTGGAATGAGCAGCCGGGCCAGCCCGGGGCAGCTGGTGGGGATGGACTGGGAAGGACCAGCCAGGGAGATGGGACCCTTGGGCTTTTTTGGGGGGGCGTTAATGGGGCTTGTTAGTGCTGCTCTTTGCATGGGGGAAATTCATCCTTGTTTGCTGCCTGACAGGTGAGGGCAGCTTGGGAAAATGCAGCTCTCCTTGTATCCCAGGCTGGGGTTCTCATGGAGGAAGAGGATGAGAGGCCATGTTCTGCCCTGCTGCTGTGACTGTTGTCTGGTCTCTGCTGGAGAAACCCATTGCTGCTCTGGATCTGGTCAATCCTATGCAGGTGCCATGGAACAAGCAGATCCTGAGAAGGAATATGCATGTTTTATCCCCTCTGTCTCTGTCCAAACCCCACCAGCCATCAGCACAGGTCTCAACGGGCTGGGACTGAGGAGTCTGACCCACATGCATTGGTGGGCTCAAGTTAAGTGGTCACAGACTCTCTCTATTCCGGAGTTGGCAAGCCCTGTGGGGCCAGCACTTTGCTGTCCCACATGGATCCAGCTCAGGGTCTCCTTCCCACCTCTCCAGCCTCACAGGACTCCCCCTGCACATCCATGGTGTCTACACTGCTCATGAGATCACCTGGCACCTTCTCCACCCATCTTCCCCGTGGCGGTGAGACCTCAATTATCACTCCCTGTGGAAAGGCTGGAGTGGCTGGCAGCAGGTCAGTGGCTCAGAGATGCGTGGAGGGATGAGCACAAGGGCTGACTGAAAAACCAAGACCTTTGCTGCACCCCAGCTGCAACTCCATGGGAGAGAGGCTGGAGCTGTTCCCTCTCTGAAGCCCACTGGGATGGGGGTGAGGCTCAGGCATTTCTCCCTCGGTTGCCGCACACATGCTGCGAGGCCCCAGGGAGCCCAGAGGAAGGGTTATGGCCAGCAGCCCCAGATATTTATACAGCTGCTTGCTTTGTGCTGGGTGGCCCTGAACTTCCACAAAATATTTGGCGTGTGGGGCAAAGGGTCCGTGCAGCCATGCCTTGTGCTGCTGGCTTGGATGGGGAGTAAGGAAAGTAGCTGTCCCAGTCTCTGATGGCCAAAGTTGCTGAGAAAGGATTTTTCCCAAGCTCTCACAGTTTTCCCATCCTGATGAAAGCTTTCGGGAAGTGAGAGGCCAAATGTCTATTGTGGAGCTGCTCACTCCAAAGAGGCCATTTTGTTGTGTCAATCAACTTCAGAGTGAGTTTCAGGAGGGAAAGACTGTCCCAGGAAAAATGTGTCTGCAGAAAAACAGGACATTTCAACTACTTTCCAATGTGTTTTTAATGAGGAGAGGTCTGGAGGAGTGAACAGCTCCAGTTCAAGTGAACCATGGTTTACAAATGAAACTGGTTTGCTTGGGAAGCTCCTGGCTGGCACAAGTCACAACAAGTCCCTAGGAACAGCCACCCTGAGCCTCTTCTTCACGGCCAGGTCAAGGTTGCAACACCTCCTGACACCCATCGAACACTCCTGCCATCCCTGGAGCGATGGGCAGGTCTTCCTCTGTCTCCTGGGTTATGAGGTGCAGCCACATCCCAAAACACCGGGCTGTGACCTGTGTGGTTCCCAAGGGGAGTTCTGCATCCCAGATGGGATCTCAGGTGCCTGCTGAAGCTTGAGGGCACTCAGGAGTGAAGATCTGAACCCATGCTGTGCTGCTAAAGGCATGCTCATCCCCGGTAGCTTTGAAAAGACCTGAAATCTGCAGATAGAGACATTGCCTAGGTGCAGGGACGCCAGCGGTGGGACCGGCCGTGGGGCAGAGGTGGGACGTGGGTGCAGGAAGGCAGATGGTGTGGATGGTCCGAACGGGCCTTTCACTGGGCACACTGGGCTGGTTACCTGTGCTGGGCATGCAGTGCTGCAGGGTGGGGCAGGTTGGGACTGTCCAGGCTCGGGTGTGCGCTGGGGCAGGGACTGGGACCTGAGCAAAGAAAATCCCAGCGCTCCCCAGAGGCAGGGGCCGAGGACAGCCCGCTGGTTTGCAGCCAGGAATGACAAATAGGGCAATTGCTCCATCTTGTGACCCAACGTGCAAATGCAGCAAAGCTGTGGGGAAGGATAACGGGGACTGACGTCCAGGCTGCTCCATCAGGGAGCTCCAGGTCCCAGCGAGCTGGGAAGGGGCACGACCCAGCAGCAGACTGTATTTCTGTTGGGTCAGTGTTAACTAGACCCAGGTCCTGATCTGTCTCACCAGATCGCAGAAACCCTTGAAAAATCTCTGCAGGACGGGACCTCTGCACACCTGGGGCCACCCTCTTGCTTTCCCTTCTTCAGCTGGTGTTTTCTTCATGGTAGCTGCTGGCCACTGGCCTTGGCAGGGCACCCTGGGGCGTCTGGCCCCATCCTATCTGTGATGATTAGGTAGCTGAAGGCAGCAATTAGTTCCTTCTCTGGACTTCTTTTCTCTGGGGTAAGAAGTTCTGTTTCCTCAGCATCTCCTTGTATACCATCTGCTTCATCCCCTTGACATTCTTGATGGTCCTCCAAATGCCCATAGCCTCAGGAGAAGAAGGGAGGGAGGAACAGATGAACAATTGGGGTAACTGGTTGTTTTGGGAGCAGTTTGGGCTTGTGTTGAGACAAAGTGGCACATGGCCAGAGCCCATGAGTGAGTTAATAGCCAAGGCTGGGGCTGGCAGTGTGGGACATGCCACATGTGCTGCTCTGCTGGAGGTCACACCTCTGGAGGCAGAGTTTTAGGGTCCTTTGATTTCATTGCATGGTTTGGGCAGTGTCTGCGATGTTTGGGTTGGTTCATCTCACGAGAAAATTATGAGAGCAAAAAAGCTGGTGGCTTGCTAAGTCAGGGGTGTGTTTGCACTGAAAGGCACCATGGAGGAGAGCTCCACAAAGGATGATTTGGGGTGATTTTCTCCATCACTTTCACACAAGACTGGGATATTAGGAACAATTTCTTCACTGAAAGGGTGCTCTGGTTCCCAGAGCAGCCCCCAGCCCAGCCATGGCAGGCCATGAGTACCCCCAGGCAGGGGGAGTTTCAGCCAGGGCAGCTGCCCCAGGCTGACTCACAGGTGGATCCCATAGCACTTGATCTGCTCCTTACAAAAGGAGGGAGCTCACTGAGGGGGGAGTTCCTCTTCCTGGGGCTTCTCTCTCCTGGCCTTCTGCTCCTGCTGCTGATCCCAAGGACCAGGCTGAGTAGAACCTTGTGTGCTTTATGTTGGTGATGGTATCAGTTTTGTTATTTCATTAAATTTGTTTCTGCTTCACCCCACAGGGCTTCTCCCTTCTTCCCTGATTCCCCTTCTCACCTGGGGAGGAGGCATCAGGTGGTAGAACAACTGCTGCAGGTCAGCTCTGGGTACAGGCTACACATAGGCAAAGGGTTGTCAGGCACTGGCCCAGGCTGCCCATGGCAGGGGGGGTCCCCATCCCTGGGGGGATTTCAGAGCCATGTAGATGTGGTGCTGAGGGACATGGGGCAGTGGGGACTGGGCAGTGCTGGGTTAATGGTTGGACTGGGTGATCTTAGAGGTCTTTTCCAACCAAAGCTATTTTATGATTCTAAGGCTTCACTGCCTCATTCCTCCTGCCAGTGAGAAATGATGGTGTGGAAGAGGCAATTATTGGACACTGTCTGGCTCTGGCTGGGGCCTGGGAATGATCTTGACCGACAAGGAGCCTCCTCGGCTTTGCTTTAGGGCTGCCCCTTAATGGGAAAGTGGAAAAAAAAACCCTAAGGCTGAGAGATGCTGGAGAGCTCTGTGGGAGAAGCAGCAGCAGCAATCTGTTGTGCTGTAGATCACCCCTCCAAACATAAAAACAAAAATTAAAACCACTTACGAGAAAAGTCCCTTCCAGGTGATTTACTGCCCGTGGCTCCAGAGCAGCGGGCGCAGGAGTTCAGGGCTGTGGCACGGGCTGGGGGGAGGTGATGCTCTGCCCACCTTTCCTCCTACCTGTAGTGTTTTAATTTGGGAAAGGCGCTGCAGTTCAGCCCACGGATTCCCATCGCTCACGCTACTCAGAGGAAACCTTCCTGCTGAGAGGGTTGGCAAGAGTAATTTAGAAGTCATTTGAAGCCACAAGGGCTCCGCTTGCTTTGGCAGCGGGGAAAGGCTGGAATTAAATCTGCTCCCAACCCCCTGAGTGCTGTGTGGTCCTGTTTCAGGCTGCTGGGGGGCTGCTTTGGTGGCTCAGGCTGGGTGACCCACTGAGGGTGAGAGGCTGCCATGGATTTACTGGTGGTCTCTGGTCTGGGTGTGGGGACATCTCCAGCAGAAGTGAAGGAAAACAGCTTCACTCTGCCCCTCTCAGAGCCCAGGGCTCTTGTGCTGCCACCCAGGGGGGCTTCTGGGAAACCTGATGCTGTTTTGTGATGTCATTTGGGTAGTTTTCCCAGTGCAGGGGTGGCACTGAACATCACCAGGACCTTTTGCTGAGGTGCAGGGTAGCATTTCTTGTAATTTCACGGATAAAGCACCAGTCTGGGGCTTAGGACATCTGTCCTCATCCCTGTGCCCATCCCAGATGGAGCACTGGTGGCCATGGAGTTAATCCAGACAGCCCTGGGAGGAGCAAACCAGAAAGTTCCAAAGCAGCCACTGCCACCTCAGACATATCCATGGATTTTTTTTTCTTTATTTTTTAAAATAAACGTGCAAACATGATGTGTTTTCTCCTGGGAAGCATTGCTGCCTGCTGGACCGAGCGCCGAGGCCGTCGCCCCCAGCAGTGATGGCTGTCTCGTGGGACAGCGTGGAGGAGAGGCAGCAAAGCAGAAAGCCTGGAGCTGTCACGGCGCGGAGGAAGGCGGCATGGCTCATGCATCACAGTCTGGGTTGTCACTGCTCTCATTGAGATAAATGGGGAGGTGGCCCCAGGAGAACTTGGGAGTCACTTCCACTTAGCAGCTTGCAGGTGCTGGCCTGAGACAGGTCATGAGAGTGAGGATGGAGATTTGTCGTGAACAGGAGGTCATGTGTGTGAGCTGTGACATGTGGTGACATCTTTGGAGGGGTTTGCTGAGGGCATGGCAGCTGGAGGATGGCCTGGCTCTCCTCAGCTCCTGGAAGGCCCTCTCAAGGTGCCCTCTGGACACTCATGGAGCTCTTAGGCTTCAAGGCATGGGAAGTGTCTAAAGTTTTAATGCACCAGCATAAAAATGGGGACAGAGCAGGGTGAAAGGGCTGGGCGTGCAGGGCTCCAGATGGATGGCATGGCAACTGTTTCTCAGGAAAATGGGTATGCAGGGAGGGAGAGGACATGTGAAGGCAGAAAGGGGATGCAACAAAGAAGAATGAGGCTTTTAATTCAAAATGAAATGCCTAGGAAGACATCCCGACGGAGAGATGTGGAAGATTTCCCAGGGAAGTGCTGGAGATCCCATGGGGAACACTTGAAAGCAGACTAGAGAGGAATGCTCAGGTCATGGTGGGCAGCCAGCACAGCCCGCAGCAGGGGTGAGTGCGGGGGCTTGGCCCCTTCCAGCCTCCAGCTGGGGCTGGGGGTTCTACCTGAGCAGTTTTAGCACTGCTTCAGGTGATATCTTTGGACCAAGCTCAGAGATTCTCTGCTTCATGGAGAAACTCATGGACTTGAGAGTTGCCCATGGCCCATGAAGAAGCGAAGTCCAGCCTGGCGGAGGGTCCCCAGGGAAAGGGAGATGCCACTTCCCCAGCCCTCAGGGAACAGATCCATCCAGATCCTGCCAGTGCATGGATCTGAGCTGCGTTTGAGACCTACATTTCTGTGTGCCTCCTTTGATTCGACTAATTGGCCAGCGAGCTGCAGGGAGACCCAAGCGCCGTGTTAAAAGGATGAGATGAAATAAGAGTGCAGAATAAATCATGAGCCAATTTCCAGCATTTTCTTGGCTGGAATGGAAAGACTAATCATTTTGATGGCAGAATTAACATAATTACTCTACCCACTGGCCCAGGCCAGGCTGAGAAGTGAGAAAAACAGGCTGCTGTTTCAAAGGGAGATGTTTATGGAAGTGATTGAGTGAGTCGTGGGACTCAGGTCTGGGAAGAGACCGGCTTGGTCATGGGGAGCCACGACTGCTGTGCTGGCCCTGAGGGTCCCATTGGCACCAGCAGGATTCCCCCTTCCATGTCTCCACCCTTCATGCACGAGATTCAGTGAGTGCTGGCTGAAGCCAGAAGGAATTTGAAAAATCAAATTGGAACAGAAGTTGACGGTGTTGTGATGCATGGGGTAGTGCAGCAGGACCTCTTAAGCTCCTTTTCTCACACCCTGAATAGCCTAAGAAATTGAACTCAGAAAACCTTCTTGAAGGACCCAATCTCACAGGCTACACTGCACCTACATCTCCTGCTTTCAGTGCTGTTCAACTTGATTTTTTTCTGCAAGCAGGTGCTATCTTTGTTTTCTTCTCTTTTCCAGTGTCACACTCCTATTTTTCTGTACTTTCAGGCAAAACCATCATGGTCTCCATAAAGACAATACAGCAATTACCATGACTTTGGGCAAATATGATTTTTCAGGACTCTGACTTACCTGAATCATGAAGGTATGTATTGCATGAGACCTCTGGTTTTAATTAAGCTCCATCTTGAGATCAGTGGCTAAAAATTGACAGCAATAAATACCCCACTCCTCACCTAGGTGTTTTGGGTTGGATGCTTTATAAATGAAAATTATATGAAATTTTAATCTGTGTCTTGTCTTTCCAGATCACCCATTTGAGCATCTGTCTCCTGCAAGCAGCAGATCTGGGTAAGAGCTTTATAGAGCTGTAACCTTTAGCTCAGGCAGTAGGAGACCATGTGAAAGGATGCAGGGACCCCTGGTTTCATCTCCCTTCCCAAAAAGAGAAGGCAGGACATTTTTTTTAGTGATGGTTTCAAACCAGTTGCTCCTTGTTTCCTTGCTACTCCAAGACTGTCTAAGGCAGTGAAGTTCTAGTCAGCTTGGCCTCTTGACTCTATAGCCTTGGTGTCAAGCTCTGGTCTTAGGGCTGAAAATGTCCCGACCCCCTTAGGAGCATTTTAAGGTTCTAGGACAGCTGCTGAGATGCTGGGAACTGGTCCAGTCAAGCCATGAGGTCCTGTGCAGCCCTGTGTTTTCCTGAGCCTACAGTCATTTTTGAAAGAAATTCTCATATTTCTTGGGAAAAACACATCTGATCAGCAAAGCAGAAACCTTTTAATGGCAATGTGAGTTAATGTAGTAGCAGAGCCTCCAGCCACCCGAGTTTCCTATGAGGTTATTGATTGTAGAACAACGCTTGTATATTGTGTTAACATCACTCACAAGGAGGACCATCCTTGTTTACTTGTTTTGTTAACATTGGAAGACTCCAGGGCCTTCCCACGCACATTCATTTGCATGTTTCTTCCAATGAAAAGTAATAAAATATTAATATCATTAAAGGAAGGGGGGAAAGAGAGAGGCCTTGGACAGCTCCTCTGATTGAACGAGTGGGCGAGCTGCGTGTTCTCCAGCAGAAGAGCAAGGGAGGATGGCAGGTCAAGGGTGCACACAAATTTTTACCTGGTCACTTGGTCCTTGTGAGTGTGACAGCAGCGAAGGCTCACACAGCATCCCACAGCGTCTCACCTGCTCTGCTCCAGCAGACCTGGGTGGCACGGGGTGATGTCCTGCAAAGCTTCCCCTTCCCTGAGCCACGAGTCGAGACTGTGGCTGTCAGAAGTGGAAGGACACACCTGAAAGTGGGACTCTGGGGACATTTTGGTCCCTGCTGATTTCTCATTCTCACCCAGAAAGAACGAGTTGGCCCCATTTCACACCCTGCAGGAAGGTCTGCAGGGCTCCGTGGGCTCGTGACCTCTCTGTGCCGACCCGCAGGGCCCTGGCTGGCCATGGACCACCTGCTTCTATTTCCTTGGTGAGGAGCAGAACCACCTTGGACTCCAGGAGCTGAAGTCATGGGCTAATCAGGATGTATAGCCAGCCACTGAGGCCATGTATATTTAATGAGCCCTGTTAAAGGATTTTTAGAAGTGCTCTCCCCATGGACGCGACGATGACTTCTTTGTTTATAATTTTTTCCCCCCTTTCCTGTTGCCACTAATCACTAACTCTCCTCTCCTTAATGGCACCTTTGGGGAGCTCTGGGGATGACTGGTTTATTTATTTATTTGCTTGCTCCAGACTGGAGAAAATCCCCCTCCCTCCCTGCTGCCATCGCAGGCGGTCGCAGGTCTCCAGGTCCATCTACCCAGGAGCCTTCTCAGGGCAGTGACTCCAGGCTGTGGTGGGCTGACAGAAGTAGGATCTGGATCCATCCCCTCCCTGGCTGACAGCTGAGAAAGGCTGAAGCGACGAGCAGAGAGGAAGGGAGAGCTCCTGTGCTGGAAGGTGACTGCAGGAAAACAGGCTCCTTCTTCCTGGGCACCTGGGCTGGGAGGTGAGTGCTGTGGAGAGCTGAGAGCCCATGTGATGGTCCTGAGACACCAGTAAGATATTTACAGCCTATATTTGGTGCTGGTAAGATGGTACTATAAATGATAAGTGCTGATAGTGCAGCAGCATTGGTCCATCAGCCTCCTCTCCCCCTGCAGTGCCTGCCCACCAGCTGGGTACCCAGCCACTGCCTGGCCCAGGGGAGAGGGTACCCCCTAGTCCTGCTCTCCTAGGGTTTGGAAACCCTTCTCTGGGACTCTGGCACCTGCTGCTTCCTCCTTGTGTCTCCCACAGCTTAAGGCAGAGAAACTGTCCCTTCCATGTACAGGAAACTCCCCCTTCTCTGCACATCATCAGGGTCAGACTCTCTGCATCTCCTCCCAGGACTTTTCTCCTTCGCCAGACCTCTGCCAGCGAGGGGCAGGAGCAGCCAGGTCCAGGGGGACCCTGGGGGAGGAGCGAGTGACTCGTGATGTTGATGTTAATGTAATGCCAGAGCGTCCAGTTTTGCTCAGCCATCCTCATGTTGCTGTGACCTCCTTTGCTGGAGATGGACTCACACACTCAGTGCTGTGGCGTGTGAGCCTGTCAGCTCGCGTCCTCTCTGACCATGTCCTTCTCTTGCCAGGTTCCCTTCAAGCCCAGGGGACCATGCCCTGTCCATCACCTTGGTGCAATCCACCTGGGCTATGCTTTGATGCTCCCAGCTTCAGGATGACATAAACCCAAGGGTATGTCATGGGGGACCATCATCCTCAAGCCTCCTTGGAAACTCCTAGAAAGCCACTGTCCATGTCCCAGTGCAGGGATCATTGTAACCTGAGGTGAGGACCCCATCAGTGCTGCTGCTGGGGGGCTGGGACACCTCATTGCTGAGTGTCCTAAGGCTTCTCCTCTGAGATGGATGTCTCAAGGAGAGTCTTCCTTAATCCTGAATCTGAAACTCTGGGGGAAAAGCTGGAATTCAAAGCCTTCAGGAGGAGAGGTTTTGCTTTAGCCCAAATCAGGCTGGGAAGAGAGATCTGGGAGCATTTGGTGTTGTGCAGCACTTGGGTAGTGCTGGTTATTCCTGGTTAATTTAGATGGGCATGCTGTGTCACCTAAACTCCCCTGCAGGCAGCAGGAGGAGGAAGGAGGGCTCTCCAGTTTTTGGGATTCAGTAGTTTTGAGCCATCTCTAAGTATTTATCTTCTTCCTGGGCTCTTGGACTTGTACTCCTTTGCTACAGCTACCAGACCTGAGGACAAGGCATCCAAGAACCAGATGCAGGGGCACATCCTGCACAGGAAGAAGGAGCCAGGGTGTACCTCAGTTCTTGGCCCAAAGACCCAGATGACAGCCCTGATGTCCTTGGTGACCCTAGATGGAGACTTGTTTATGATGTTGGGCTTGCTGGATGTTTTCTGAAGTGTCTGAAAGTATCTTCTGTCTCACACAACTCTAAACATTGCCAGTTGGGCTTGGAAATTGGTTCCAGGAGAAAAACTGCCTTTTTTAAAAAAAAAAAAAGAATTATTTTTTTGAAGATGGAAGACAGAAACCTCTGCTTTCAGAGGAAAGTGTTGCATCTTTAATTTTGTGAAGAAGAAAAAGAGCAGTCTCATCTAGTGTGATGCAATCAGAGAAAAGCAGAGCTGGTCCCAGTCCTGTGCTCTTCCCAGCTGAGGCTGCTTCATGCCGGGGCTGCTGAGTGGCAGAAACCTCTCCTTCCTCCCTGCGTTCATTTGCACTTGGTTCTGTTGCTGGCTCCCCCCCCAAGCCATCCGGTAGTGCTTTTTAATTGACTGCAGGGAGCCAGCCCAGCTGATGAAGGGCTCTCCAGAGCCTGAGTTTTTTTGCCTTCGCAGCTTTCTCAGACACCGGTGCGTAGAGCAGCAGAAAACTGAGATGGGGAATTGAGCTGACTCTTCTCTGGGAATGGTCCCATATATCTGCAGTTAGAAACTGGTTTTCCAGCCTGTATCTTCATTCCTTTAACTGGAAGGGAGTCCCCCTTCCCCAGTGCTGCTGTGAGAGGTGCTACAAGTGACCAGTTACTGTTCCCAGACATCCTACTCCTTCCTGGTGTGTGGCACTTTGACAGGGAGCTGTGGTCAGCCCAGGACAACCTGTTACTGTCAGCTGAGCCAGAGCTCCTAGTAATCCTGTGCTTACACTGACCCTCCACAGCTGTCTCTGGTCCCAAACTTGTCCCTAACAGCTGGCCACTGAAGCCAGGAGATGTTGGCACATGGATCTGCCATGCACCCAGCCCTCAAGTGCCCCAGGAGCCAGGGAGCTCACCCATGATCCTCAGTCCTTGGGTTAGCTTGTGGACCCCTCTCCTGCTCTCCCCCAGCCCCTGCTTTGAGCTGAGGTCCCACTGAGGAGTTGTATGTGAGAGCTTCTCGTACTGGGGTCAAGAGCAAGGACACGGTGGCAGATGCCCCAACACAGCCTGGATCCTGCACGTTCAGATCCCATTCTCCTTGTGACCTGCCTCACCCAGTCTGATTTCTGGGTGCTTGAGCCATATGCCAACCTATCCTAGGGTGAGAAACCACGTTGTGTTCCCGACGTGACCCTGCTGTCACCAGAGGGCTGTGGAGGATTCACCCCATCCTCTTTCTCTAGCACGAGGCCATTGCATCCTGCAAAGAATAAAGGTAAGAAGCATCCAGACCCCAGCCAGGATTTCTGTGTGTGTTTTACACTGCAGGCTGCACTGCTGACCCAAGGAGCCCTGACTCCCAAAGCCCTGCCTGCTTCGGAGCGCGCCTGCGCTGCCCGTGCGCGTGTGCCACGCACGGAAAGTTCTGCAGCGATGCTAATGGCATGGAGAAAAGCCATTAAAGGAGGAAGAGTTGAGGTTACAATATTGTGCTGGAAAGTTTATTGCTGCCTGTAGAGACATCAGGTCTGTACTTCCAGGATTACTCAGTGCTTAATGCCCAGCGCCTGCACATTAGTTTTGCCGGGAAGCCCATTTGGGGTCCTTCCAAAATGGAAAAATTAAAGGGCTTCCCTGATAGATGTGCTCTCCAGAAAAAAAAAAAGGGCTCCAAACCCAGGCACCCAAATCGAAGCAGCTGAGGTGGGAGAAGGCAGCGCTGTGGAGCCTGGGGGGGTCAGTCCTGCTGTCTGAGCCAGGGATGGAGCAGCCTTTGCAGCTGGAAGTTGTGGGAAGTAACACTTGTACCTGCTCCTTGTCTCTGTTGGGATCTCCTGAGACTCAGCTGCACAGGGACAAAATGCAAATTCACACAGGAGATTGAGTGCACAGTGGGTAGATTTACTTCTCCCTGCTTTACTGCTCTGAAGAGACTTTCTCATAGCTTTGCTCTCCACCTATTCCCTGCTCACAGGAATGAGAAGCCAGGTCTTTTGAGTCCCAGTCTTACATCCAGGCTGCTGGGCCACTCTTTCCCAGCACTTGGCGTGCATCTGGGAGCACAATTAGTGCCTGAAATAGAAGCAGCGGGGCCGGTGTGGCAGCAATGGCTTGGGCAGGCAGCAGTGTTTCAGGTGGCTCAGCTCCCTGCTTGCTCCTCTTCTGGCACCTAACTCCGATCTGAAATCAATGGGAGGAAGGTGCCAAGAGGGAAGTTAGACTCTGTGTCTCTTTGCACTGGTAGGTACTATAACTTCACATAGGCACTGCCTGGAAACCGAGCTGAGTGCGGACCAGCAGTTCTGTGCTGTTCTCAGTGGGTCCCTAAACTGCTCCTGTCGATGGAAGAGCCTCGAGCCTCTGCCTGGTGTAGGCTGGGGATGGTTTGTCTGTGCTTGCCTTCCCCAGGAGTGGTGGGGAGTGCAGGAGGGTACGTGTGTTCCTACGTGGGGGTTTGGTTTGGCTGGCCATACCCGTATGTGCTGGGGAATGGCACCATGGCTCAGCTTGCCTGGGGAGTGGAGGGTGGGAGCTCTGCAGCAGCCCTCTGTACCCAGGGAGGTCTGGTCAGCAGTGTCAGACCTTCCACCAAGAAATGCCATCTGCACAGGGGAGGCTTTTTTTCAGGGTGTCTTAAGACAGGAGTTAGTGGTTTGCCTCATTTGGTGAGCCCCTGGCTGGGCCATGTGTTGGAGCACCTTGTAAGACCTGGCTTGGCTGATGGGTGGGACTTGTTGGGTACTGGCATGTCCTGCCTGTGGCTGCAGGGCTGGGCTGGCAGCTGTGCACCGCACTGCAGCTGCTCTTGGCCTTGGATAAGCAGTGCTGATGCTGAGGCTTAAGCAAGCAGCTCGAGGCTGTTCGTGTTTTGCAATCAGGTCACGAGATATCCAGAGACTTCTCTCACTTGCTTTCCATTCCATTTCAACATATTGGTTTTTTTCCTCCAAATAAACCCCATTGTCCTCATTTCTGCTTTAATCCCTCCTTAACAAGCCCATGCCAAGATGTGGATTTGCACGTCTGCCATCACCTGCTGTTGCCAGCCTACCCTTCCAGAGCTCTGGAGAGCCATCAGAACAGCTCCCACATCTCTGTACTTGAGGAAAGCAATCAGTGTACTGCAGACTTACTGCTTGAGAGTGCTTTGGCCACACACATGTGGCACAGTGGCCCATGGCCTCAGTGAGACACCCCAGACTCATTGTGCTCTGTGGGTTTCCCTTGCAGAAGGTGTTTATCTCCCGTGGTACTTTCACTCCCTGGCGATGTCTCTTCTCCTTGCCCTCCTCTCTCACAAGGCAGCGTGCTCCTGGTGAGATTGGCATGGTGATACAGCCTGTCCTGGTCTTCAGTGAGTTCCCTGGGAAACTGCTCCTTCCTAGTCCTTCTGTGAGCTCTGTGTTCTCCCACCTCCCAGCATGGCACCTCCAAGGCTTGCTGGATTTCAACCCTTGCTCTTCCAAAGGACTTGTAGGGATGACCAAGCTCACCTGAAGCTGGGTCTGAACCTCTCCATGAGCTGTATTCAGCATCATTAGATGAAATTAGAAGAAAGAAAAGCCTACTGTGCCCAAAGTTAGCAGGAAAGAGGTGGCAATAGAAGATAGTTGGGTAAAATCGCAGGTTATGGGGAAGCACTGGAGCTTGGGGAGCGGGATGAAGGATATTTTAACCTCAGGGAGCTGTGAATTTCCTTTCAGAGACAGATCATTTTGGAAAGTCAGCATGTCCAAGTTTCACTCTTCCAGAGTCTGGGTGCTCTGCCCACCAAGGGATCTTGAAGCCCATCTGTGTCTCCCTCTTTAATGCCTGAGGTTGCATTATTCTCCATTTACCAGTCCTGCTGGGGAGAGCAGAGGCTCCCCCCAGGCAGAGGCTTGGCACACAAATCCATCTGTGGGGGCAATGCCAGCTCTTCTCCTCACCACAAATCCCTCTCCTGCTCTCCCAGGAGAGCAGCTCAGCTCTCTCCCCGAGTCACTCGGGCCGTAGTTCATTAGTGTGCATTAGACAGGTCTGTTCCAGAGCTCCCAGCGTGAGACAAGGAGTTGTGGACTCTGGGGGATGCATTCCGGTTTCTCCAGTCTTTCCTTCTCTGCAGCTCCTTCCCTGGGCCTCAGTTTCCCACCCTTAGTGCTCCTGGCTGCTCTTTAAACCCATGACTTCTTGTCCTGTCCACCATGGGCTGTTCCTTGCAGGAACACCTTGCATATTTAAGTGTGTGAATGGGTCTCTGTTCTTGTCTCTTTTGCCATTATAATTTATTTTTTTTTAGATCTTTTAGCTTAATCTCTGGACTTTTTGTAGTTCTTGCTAGAGACATCTCTTACTTGTTTCTACATCCTAGGATGGGAGTTCATCAAGACTGGTGGCTGCTGAGTGACAGCTAGACAGCAAGAAGGGAGGGAAGGTCAATACCTTAGCTATATACTGACTAGGGAGGGGCTATCATGGGTGATGTCCCTGTGACTGCTATGAGAAAATATTGTGATGGAGATTATGGGTCAGGAGATGCTGTTAAAGTCAGCTTTGAGAAATGGGAGAGAACCAGGGACCTGAAAGAGAAGCTCCTGCAGAAGTCACAGCATTGGACAGTCAGGGGTGTGAGCTGTGGGACAGGGACCTCTGCTCCTTTTTGCCATCCAGGGAAATCCTTTTAATAATGAGTGCTGAGCACTTTCTCCACTTCTCAGGCAGGTGATGTGATCTGTTAGTACCCGAGGAGACGAGTTAGAGTTCAGATGCAACAGCCCATCTCAGCTGAAGAGGGACTCTGCATCGTTTCCCACCGTGATCTGCTCCCTGGGTTAGCTTCTCCTGTTTCTTCCTCAGCCAGATTCTCCATGGGGAAAGCAGGAAGGTTCAAATGGCAGAGGAGCTCAAGCCCAGAGCAGGAAGATGCAGTGGAGAATTCCCCTGGAGTGCAAAGTCTCGACTCCATCCTTGTTCCCTCCCTGTCTGTACCCGGTGGCCCTGGGGTAGCGCAGGGACTGTGTCTGTTGGCAGCTCGCAGCCCTCCAGGAGTTGTTGTGTTGTGTGTGATAAATTCCATGGGGGAAGATAATGCTGTCTTTCACCAGTCCTGTGCCTTCCTAGGGGATCTTCAAGCCAGGTCTGTGATTAGATTGATGCAAATGTGCTTTTAGCATTGACACAGAGCCTGAGATCCAGGAGAACAGGGTGAAGTACCCAGTGCCTGAGAGCTGGACCACTCACTGGCCTCATAACAGCCAAAGCATCGCCCTGAGAGGACGAGGCAGGACTCTGGCTTGTCTCTTCTAGTGTTTCTCCATCATTTTTACTCAAAAAGCTTCTTTGAATGTGGGAGAAAAGGTCCATTTCTCTTCTCTTCCTTGGCCCTGCTCTGCTGACCGCTGCGGAGGGTCTGCAGGCTGCCAAGGCTGAGTAACTCCGGTCTGTCCAGCCATGGCTGGTTTCCAGCCTCTCACATTTGCTCCTGCTGTGTGACAAGGTCCTGGTGGGAGCGTGGAGACTGGCTTCTCGAAAACAGCTCTTTGAGCCTGCAGACCAAAGGCCCTGTTCGAGGGAAGTCACCCACCGAGGGGAAAACTGAGGAGCATCCAGTCTTGTACCACCACTTCTCTGACCAGAACTGCACTTTAAAGCCAGGCACTTCCTCTCTGGAGCCAAACACCTGTTTCTGCTCAGAGCCACCCACCGCTGCTCTCTGCCTGGAGAGGCTAGGGTTTTATTTAGGGCTGATCCATTTTTCTTTTAATTCAGATCAATGCAGGTTAATTGAGAGCAGCTTATTTTTACTTCTGCTGGTATCTGCCTGCCAAGATCAATACCAGTCATTTCCACTTAAACCGTTGTACCTTTACTGGAAGTACCCGCGCGCCCAGCCCCGCGCAGCGGCGTTTTACAGCCCAGCCCCATGCATGTGGTTCCTCGTGTCATAATTGAACCCGGGCTCTCGGCAGTCTGGCTGCAGCGGCATCCTCGTCATGCTGGAAGGAAATGGAGACATGCTCAGCCTCAACCAGGGGAGATATATTACAGCGTGAAACATTTGCACGCTAAAAATATTCAGCGAGGGGCAACCGTTCATTGATCCCCCTGCGTTAATGGGGCCGCAGAGAGCCCTTTGCCACTAGATGGGGCGATGCAGCAGCAGCTGCAGCCCCACAGCCCTGGCCTGAGAGGTGGCTTCTGCATCCCTGTCCCAAAGACACCAAAAGGGTGGCTTTGCTCAGCCCGGGGGAATAAGGAGCCTCGTGTTCCCAGACCCACAGCCTCTTTCTGCAAGGGCTGGCCGGGTGCGTAAATCCCTGCAGCATCCTTGGGCACGTGGCAGCTTGCCGCAGGGGTCGGAGGTGGTGAGTGCTCGGTTTCTGTGTCTCCAGAGGCAAATCTTCACAGAGGAGACGATGGGGTGTGGGTTTGGGACCAGTTTGGTGCATCCCAGGGTTTGTGCTTGCCCTGTGGAAGATGTCTTCATCAGTGGAGGTCGCTGGGGAAGGCTGAGCATTCCCAGCAGAGCGAGGGGCTGTGGCTGGGATGGTGAACGCTGAGTTGTGCAATAGGTGAGGGGCAGTGTAGGGGCAGTGAAGTGCTCTGCATCTTGCCAGTGTCTTTTAGGACAAGCTGCATAACTTATGATTTGCATCAAAAACCCTACAGGCAGTGTGGTGGCCCAAATGTGGTGGTCTCCACATTTTCCTGGCACTGTCACCCCAACCTGCCCACTCCCACCATCCCCAGGTCTCCCAGCCCACAGCTCACTCCCTGCCCTCATGCACGTCGTTCCTGCTGTTGTGGAAGAGTCTGTGGAAGCATTTTAAGAATTATTTTTGGCATTTCATTAGCTGTTACATTAATGGAGAGCAAAATCAGATGGACACTGGGGAGGCAGGAGATCCTCTGTGATGCACCAGCTCAGTGTTTAAGGGAGCTTTTCCTCCCAGTCTGTTTATTGGGCAGAGGACTGCATTAGCCTTTGCTGGAGCAGCTTTCTGCCCCAACAGTGGTCTGTCCGATCATACAGACGAGGGCCAGCTCCGGGGGCTGCTGGCTCTTGTCCCTGTGGGGTGGAGGCAGGTGAAGCAAAGGGAAAAAGAACCATCAAAGCAATGGGAAAACTATTCCCTCCCTCTCCTTCCCTTGCAGTGGTCCCTGCCTTCCACTGCTCTTCCCAGAGACCGCCCAGCCCGGCTGCAGTGGCTGATGGTTGGGGAAGAGAATTACCAGTTTCCCAATGGGTAAAACCATGGGGCTTGCAGAAGCAGCAGGGATGGAGCAGTTGGCAAGTCCTGGTCACAAATGTCAGAAGAGAATGGCTTTGGCCCATGCTCCTGAAGCAGAACTGATGTAAAGGTTGTTAAAAACTGCTGGTGTCCATAAGGGTGGGACTCGGGCTGCAGCCCAGGTCCTCCTTCCCTCTGGCTGTGTCAGTCAAAGTGACGGACCTGCAGAAGCCATATGTCAGCTAAATGTGTCTCTAATTGATTTGTGGATCTGCACGGGGTGTAAACGTTTTACCAGGCAGAGAGCAGCTGAGGAGAGGAGGGCAGAGGGTGGTGGAAGGGGAAAGGACAGGAGAAAGTCTGTGTGAAGCAGTGGGGGAGCCCTGGAAAGCGACTTTTATCCAGACCCATCAAACCCCAGTTTACCCCTGCCCCTCCGTGGGGTGCCGTGGTAATGGAGTCTCTCCCAGGGCAAAAGTTAACTCCAATTAGCGGGTTGGGAGGGGGGGCTTCCATCCCACGGCTGCCGCGGGAGCCGTGTCAGCTCACGTTATGGAGATGGGCCAGCAGTGGCAGGGCAGCAGCTGGGAGCTGCCTGTGCACAATGAGGGATGTCCTGGGAATCCTCCCCGTAGCCCCTTCCCCCCTTCCTCCTCCTCCTCTCCCAGCGATGGACAACTGGCCCTGGGCTTGTTCGCACTCAGCTCATCGCTTCTCACCCTTGGGGACCCCTGTGGCAGCGGGACCGTGGGCACCCACCCTGCCTCCACCCCACAGACCTCTGCAAGGGGTGACCTCCCCCCCAGAACTGTTCCTCCAGCACAAATTTGGTGTTTCCAGTCTGGAAGACACCCAATAAACCATGTCTATTTATTCATCCCCTCTTTTTAACTCCCGCTTTGCCACCTCTCCAGGTTGCTCACAGGTGAACCTCCCCTTCCAGCCCTGTGTGTGACCAGCCATCCTGGTGACACTGGATGAAGCCTGATGGGACTGAAGAGGTAAATTACTGGGAAGGTGGATGCTGCCCTGCAAAGGTGAGGGGCATGACCCAGAAAGGAGGTACTGACAGGCAGGGGCAGCACGTGGGAAAGGGCAGGAGGGTGTGGGAACAGTGTTAACCTGGTGGGTCACTGGGATTTTTCAGAGAGGTGCCTGTGAGGCAAGGAGGAGGACCACAGCCTGTGTGAGAGCCCTGGTGGCATCTGAGACCCCCAGGAAAACCTCCCCCCAACGTCACCAACACCACTGGGGTGTCCTCAGATTGTCACTCTGTGTATTTTCTTTCTCCCTTCCCCTCTTAGCTGCCACAGCCTGTTCAGGTGGCACACAGAGATGGAGAACCAGAGAACCTGAATCCCTTAGATTCCCTGGATTCACCTGCCAGGATTTGACTCCAGAGCCACAAGGATTAGGGAGGTTTTGGGGGATGTTTTCCTAAGCATGAAAAATATGGTCCATAAGAAATTTCAAGAAGTAATCAGCTCTAATGAGCCTTTTGATAAAGCTGCAAAACTGATCTGCTTCTTTTTAGAATATTGTGGACCTTTTCATTGGAATAAAGCACATTGAATCGTGCTGCAAACCATGGTTTGCTTTCCTTTCCCTCTCCAAGCCTGTGTTACGCAAAGCTGTCACTGGACCTGGGTTTCACAAATGTGTTCACCCAAACAGAACTGAACTCTGTTCATGAAACCCAAGTCAAGTTCAAAGAGGAGAAGTAGTGGGGGAATTATTAGAAAATGCTGATTTAGGGGCTGATTCAGAGGAGGTTTTTTTGGTTCAAAATCGTGATTTGGTTCATAAATTAGTCCTAAACTGGGAAATAAGCTGAAAACGGGTTAAAGCTGAAGTCCCAATGAAAGACAAAGTTTTGTTCTGAAATAGGATAACCTCATAGGAACACCTTTTTGTCCCCAGCTGGGGGCAAAAATAATCCAGCCCTCCCCGGTGTGACTCGGGGGGTTCGGCCGTGCCCGTTCGCACCGGCTGGGGCAGGAGCTGCATCCCCAGCCTCGCCTTCGCCCCCTCGCATCCCCCGGCCCCTTTCGTGCCCTCCGGCCGCGGGCTCTGCCTGGCAGCTGCCGCCGCCCCGGTGCCCCCCCGGGCCCCCGCCCCGCGTCTGGCGCTGGGACGGGTGCTCCGTGTGTGCTGGGAGCGGCGCCCGCCACCGCCCGCAGCAACCTCGCCCCGCCGCGGCTTGTCCTGGCCGGGCTGAGGCGTGCGGGCTGCCAGGATGGGGAGGGTCCCCGGGCTGGGGGCCGGCGGCAGCCCGGTGAGCACGGCAGGCAGCGGCACGGCCCCGAGCGCGGCGGCAGATGGGGATGCGGGAGCGGGCCGGAGCGCAGCAGGGCCGGCTCTGGCTGCAGGGCTGGCGGGAAGGAGTTGGGGCTGGACTGGGATTTACCAAGAGAAGCCACAGGCAGGAGCGGTGACCGCTGCCGTTGAACCCCCTTCCCAGCTCTCCCCCCACCTCCTGGGGGAGACGACCCCTCTCTTCCCCTCCCAGCCGCCCGCACTGATTTTTATTCCGCTCTCACCTCCCCCCGGGTCTGGAGGTGAGCGTCTCCAGCTCCGGGAGCTGCTCCTGCAGCGGCCGCGGGCTGTGAGCAGCATGCAGCAGAGGCAGGGACGTGCACGGCCACCCGCTGCCCCGTCACACCGCTGCCTGCGGCCAGGGTCACTGCTGCGGCCAGGCCAGGATGGCATCCTCCCTGTCCCCGCTGTGCTGGTGTGACTCCTGTCACGGGTGTGACTGAGTGTCCCAGTCTCACGGGGACCCTTGCAGTGTGTGACGCACTTCGCAGAGGGTGCGATGCGCGGAGCCCACCCAGTCACACCGTGACCGTGCGGCTGCGGCACAGAACCGAAGGGAAATGAGGTCTGCGACACGGGGAATGGCAAAGTGGGAGCTGAAATAGCAGGAGGTGTCTGTGTGGAGGGCGAGGTTCCCAGGGAAATGGAAACTTCAGGGCTTTCTTGGCCTCCAGGGTTGGAGCCTGGCAGAGTCCCCCGCGGGTTACACTGGGCTGCGCCTGTGGGTGTTTCTCTTCCCACTGTGCAGCTGGTGGATGTGAACAGGCTGTAGTGGGGTGGGAGAGGGATGTTCAGCCCCATGGCCTGAGGGGCTCGTGGGGTGGCAGGTACCAGCAGGTACCATCCATTCCCCTGGATGCTCTGCTGGGCTCTTCCACCCTCTGGCAGCTGGGAGACCCAGCTTGTGGAGGACCTGATGGTCCTTGGCTTTTCCCAGCTATCTACAACCTTTGGCAGTGCCTGAGCACCTGGGGACAGGGACATTCTGCAACTGCAGTTGTTGGGGACACATCTTTTCTGACCATCTCGTCCTTCCTCCCAGGGGAGCACAAGCCCTGCAGCAATGAGGGTGCAGGGTGCGGGTCTGTGGTAGCATGGAGAGTGCTGTGTCCCACACACATCTGCCTCTGCTTGGGGTGCTGAGGTCTGTGGGGAGAGGAGAGCAGCAGCAGTGAATCCCTTGCTGCGAAGAGCTGGCTGCAGAGGAGCTGTGCCTGGGTTTATCAGGCAGCACAAAGCTAAAATGACACCGCTGGCTGTCTGCAAGCTTTGGAAAGGAGCTGGGTTTTGGTAGCAAGCCCCGCCACGTGCTCTCCTTGGAAGAGGTTGGACACAGCGATGCCAAACAGGCAAAGACCGGTGCAATGCTTCGCAGGAGCAAGATGGGGTGGTGGCTCTGGACATGGTCACAGCCCCTCTGGGGAGGGGTGGGTGCCTCATTCCCCAGCAGGATGCTGAGGACAGCGGGATGTGCCCTGCTGCGGCGAGGATGCCCAGCTGGAGAGCGTGGGGACCGGGGCTGGGGGGGCCGGGTGGGCAGGGTGTGAGTGGATGGCTGCTGCAGC
This sequence comes from Podargus strigoides, assembly GCA_028020825.1. Taxonomy (NCBI): domain Eukaryota; kingdom Metazoa; phylum Chordata; class Aves; order Caprimulgiformes; family Podargidae; genus Podargus; species Podargus strigoides. The sequence goes on along the minus strand of CM051631.1, from coordinate 21,442,064 downwards.
ATCTGCCCATCGCCTGCCGCGCTCTGAGCCGGTGGGGGGAGCCGAGTGTCAGCCGGTCCCTAAGAAACTGGGCTCCCATTTCCTCCCCAGTAGCCATCTATTGGCGGGGCACCAGATCGTGCTCGAGGGATGCGTATCGGGTGGCCGCCGCTCGCATTATCGGGCGGCTTCCCCGCTCCGTTTCTGGCCATGTGGCCCTGCCATGGAGATCAGGTTACTGGACCTGCACAAAGCACCCGCCATCTATTATTCAGCTGCTGCACGCTACTGTAGATGCTGGCGTGCGGAGCTGAGCTGACCCAGCCTCACGCCTGCCCGGGCACGGCGGGCCCCAGCGAGTGCCTGTGCAGGGGGATGACGCTGTAAGTCACCCGCCAGGAGCTGTCAGGATGGGACAGAAGGCAGGCGGGAACCACCCTGAGGTACCTGGCTCCAGCAATGCCTTCTATAGCACGAGTGGAACCCGTCCCAGTGGATTCCCAGCAAAGGGATGGGCAAGAGCAGCACCTTCCCTCATCCTGCTGAGCTGTGGGGAACCTCTCACCGGGTCAGACCGGGGAGATGGGTCTGACCCCCCTGAGCACCGGGTGGATAGGAGCAAAAAGCTGCTCTGTGGGATAGATCTCAGCCCTGGGATGCTCCAGGCCCGGGGGAGCCGGGAGGAGGGCATCACTCACAGAGCCCCGCTGTCGGCACCGAGGGCCTGCAGGTGTCTGGTGAACGAGAAACGCTCGGGACAGAGCAAAAGGAAACAGTTCTGCACTGTTCCCTGGGTTAAAATTTCCCCGGGTTGTGTCCTTTGCAGGGAAATGTTTTGTTGACACTGAAATGGGATGCGGGGCTGGCGGGGTGAATCTGCTCAGATAATAAAATAAAAATGAGCAGAGTCAATGGTAATGAAGCTGTGGTTTATTACAGTTAGAATGTAATATTTTAATTTTGTTCCCACATCACCTTTGTTCTAATTCATTGAACTTTTTTTGCTTTCAAGTTTTTTTTTCTTTTTTTTTTTATTTAAAGCCCAGTAAAAGCACACACATTACAGTGCCAGCAAACTGCAGTAGCCCATTCAACCCAAGGCCAAGCCAGCCTCTCCCTCTCCCCTGCTCCAAATGCTACCTGTGACAGGAAAACCCAACCACAGCCCTTTCCATCACACAGAAATCCAAGTTCCTGCGTGGCTCTGTGTTCCCCACCAATGGAATTAACTGTCCTGGGTGGCAAAGACATGAGAAACCCCAACACTCTGTGCAGGAGTGGGGTCTCTGGCAGCCCCACCACCATAGTGACATCTCACTTGCTCCATCCAAGCTCTGGGTTTGATCAGGGTGTCTTCTGCTTTCCAGTTTCCTTCATCTCTCTTTCCTTTGGAAACTGGGATGTGGAGTAGCAGCAGAAGATGGGGACACCAGCAGGATACCTGGCTTTGCAAGACTTTAAGTGCTACTGGAGATCCAAAATCCCAGGGAGATGAGGAGTGTCCAGATCATCAAGAAATGGTAGTGGTGGTTCCCCAAGGATCTAACCCAAAGAGACCTCCTGCTCTTCTCTCCTGCCTTCCAGGGGAGCCTGGTGGGGCTTGTAGGCTCTGTCACCACCCAGCTGTCCCCTCCCACCCTCCACCCTGAGCTCCAAGGCTTGCTTTCCATGGGCCCTGTGCTTGCAGGGCTGAGTTGTCCACCCCAGGCTGCATGGTTCAGCTTCCCTGCCTGAGTCCTGCTTGCCTTGCATTTGATTTCTCAATGGACAAGCTTAACAGAGATGTCTTGGGTTTTTAAAAATAGTTAATATTTAAATATTAATTGAGCCATTAATTACATCTGAGCCCCAGAACAAAACAGCTGTGAATAATTAATGAGAGGGCCTATGGTAAATGCCTCTAATAATTCACAAAGCAACAGAACCAGGTATTTTCAGAGCATTCAACAAGAGGAGAGACAAGAAAACACAGGAGCAGCGAGGGAAGGGGCTAAAAGGAGAGATGAAGGATTATGGGTGGGTTGGTGCTCTTCTTCCAAGGCTTTCTCAGTATCATTCCTAGCCAGCTCCTATGGAGGGGATTTCCTCTGTGATTTGTAGTGGGGAAACTGAGTCATGGGGAGGCTGAGTCTCTCCCAAAAGCAGGCTTGGGCAGGCAACCAGGGCTCCTGCACCCCCACCCACAGCCACATCTCAGGCAGTTTGGACCATGGCTCTGGAAGACGCCTCTGACACCGCACAGAGGAGGCTGCTGTCTGAACAACCTGAGCTCCAGAGGAAACCAGCCCATAAAGGTCTTTTCCAACCAAGGATTCTGTGATTCTGTAAGCTGGAGGGAGGATTTCATTCATGCCCTCTATTCCCCCTCCTCCGAGATGCTTCAAACACTCATCTGGAGGCTGCAGTGGGGAAGGTGATGCTCTGAAGATGATGCTCTGTAAATACACACACAAACTTTGCAGGGCCTGGTAACGGACCAGCACAGGATATTTGCACTTAATAACCATAGTTCTTAATTACAGGTGGTTTGAGCCTCGAGTAAGGCTGAGGGCTTCAGCATTGAACACACTGCAGCCAGAGAGCAGAGATCCCCACTCTGCCTGCTGGAACTGGGCATCCCCATGGGCTCTTTGTGCTCCAGTGTGTGCAGGAGGGTGTGACTAATGACCCCACTCACAGACCAGCATCTCGCTGGAGCTGCAGAGGTCTTCCAGGCAGAGACCCTTCACCTCCTCCAGCCACCCACAAGCCCTGTGGCTCGGAGGTGGTGGCTGGGTCTCCTCCACAGCTGATGGAGAGAGGATTTGTCCAGGCTGCCTCGGCCAGGCAGGAACCCTGCTCTGGCAGCACTGATTGCTGCGGAAAGCCCAGGCAGGACTTACCTTGAGGCACTGCCAGACGTGGTGCTGAGGGACATGGGGCAGTGGTGACTGGGCAGTGCTGGGCTAATGTTGGACTTGATGATCGTGGAGGTGTTTTCCAACCAAGGCCGTTCTGTGATTCTGTGATGTTACAGAAGGGGAATCCCACCTCTGACTCCACGACAGGCAGCCCAGCACAGCGTTCCGTTGCTCTCCGTTGCAGTGAGTGATAATTGCATCACCTGCAGAGAGCAGACCCTTACGTATGTTTTACGATCCCGTTTTCCAGCCTGTGCTGCTGAGCAAGACCCCCGTCCTGGCTCTGTGCTTGATTGACAGCCATTAAACGAGCGCGGGCTGCCATCCTCCTCGAGAGCCCCGCGGAGATCCCTGACACACACCCCACTGCTACCACAGCAGCTTCTCTTTGCAAAAGGGATGAAAATGATACAGCTCGCCATGTGCTTGAGCACTGTGACCCTCTCAACCAGATTAACAACCGTGTAATCAGCAAGCATCAGGACCTTTCCAGGGAAGCGCTGCCGTTCTCCCGGTGCCACGCGAAGTGCTCGCTAAATGCGCCTTTGTTCCTTTTAACAGATGATAAATTCAGTCGTCTTCCTCAGCTTATTGACCTCCCACAAACACAGGAGAGGAGGAAATGGATCCCTTTCTCTCTCTAATAGCACGATATTCACAACTTGGAGTTATATGGAGAATAACAAACCAGATTGGGATAATTATCATCAATGTCTACTTCGCTATCTATGTGGATGGAGCATTTATAAATTAACCAAAAACACTTGCAAATCTGCATAACCAGCTACCCATGTTCCTAATGCTTTCAATTTATCCTAATAGACATTTAATGAATACTTTATAAAGCCTTAGATGGGGAATTTTAAAATCAATGGTGCTATTTTATTGCTGTTTGTATTATCTTTATTTGGATGGTGTCTTAGCCCTCTGATGTCCATCGATTTCAGGCCTTGATCAATGGATCAGGCTTTCTGCTTAAATACACAGAGATGCACAAGTGAAGCTGGATCTGGGGGTAAAGGGCTCTTCCCGAGATGATCCATGGCTCACCAATATATATATATATATATATATAACCAATATCTAGGTTATTCTAGATATTGTCCTCTCCTCTTACCTTGTGGCTCCTGCAGCTTCTGGGGTAACAACAATTAATTATCCTCCAAGCAGTGCTGTGATGGAGGGGGCAATCAGCAGAGCTGTGCCCCTTCTTTTGCTCAGGCAGATTCAGTCCCCAGCTGCAAGTGATGCTCCGGTGTTTGATTCGCATTCAAACCATGGATGTTCTCCTCAAGGCCCTGGAAGCCCTGGGCTGGTGCTGGCTCAGCAGCACGTACGTGTTGTGGTGGCTGTGCCCAGACCTGAGGGACAGAGATGAAGCTCGACAGCTTCTCCCCTCCAGACCAGCTCATTCCGTTCCACATCCATCGCTTTCCCTTTGCTGTCTCTGGTTCCCTCCAGCCTGGCTGAGTGGGGGTGAATCCTGGAACAAACTGGGTGAGATCCCCAGTAACACCAGTGCTTTTTTGGGTGGGTTTTGGGGAAGAGCTGTCCGAGCTAGGAGACATCATGGAGCTTTTTTCCTTGGATTTGAAATCCAAACTGAATTGCAAGGCAACCTGGATGTTTTCTCCCCTGTCTGGAGGTGACTGCAGATTTCACTCACTTTGTCAAACTGGGAAGATGTTGCATGAAGTATGACTCTTTATTGCATCATTTATTACAAATTTCCATTTACAGAATGGAAATATGCAGAATTTAAAGCTCTGTTGTGAAAAGTTCATGCAGCTTTGCTGCTCAGCCTGTTGTAACATTCATGCAACAGTCATGAGCCCTTAAAACCATTTCCTGGCCACTGAGGAGGTGCCCTGAACGGTTTTCAACCACAGAAATTTGAATTACAGGCAGGAAATCAAGTCTAAACAGCAAAATCAGATCCTCTCTGCTCTCCTTGGCTAGTTTGGGACTACAGGATCTCAGCGTGAGGTCGGTACCATAAACCAGAGCTTTGGTCTGGACAGCATCAGGTCTGGATGTTTGGTTTTGTGTCTTATATCCCACATTAAATTCCTTTCTGCACAGTGCTGGATCTCTGGGCACTGTGCACTAAAGCACTGCTGGTCTTCCTGGTGACCTCCTGGCTTAAGGGAAGGCTGGAAGTGCTGGTGTGTGCTGGAAGCAGCTTCCAGCCTCCCCACAAACCTGCTAACAACAGAGGGAGAACTCGAGTGTTTCCCTGCTTCTGGCTCCAGCCAGGAAGAGCTGGAGGGTTTATTCCCTTTGCGACAAGGCAGATGCTCCAGCGTGTTTGGGCAAAGGGAACTGGGTAGTGTCAGCTGGGGAAAGGACAGAAACATCTTTTTGGAGCTGGTACCACCAAACTGAATAGAGAGAGGTGGGTCCCTTCCCACCAGGGGCAGGTAACAGTTCTCACTCGGCCAACAGAAGCTGCTGCCTGCTGGGACCTGAGTCCACATCCCCCCCACGCTGCAGCAGGCCATGGTGATGCACTGTCCTGAGAGGTCTGCTTTATTTTTTGCACTGATCTCTTGAAAATTCACAAGCATGGGGACTGAAGTGGAGATGTTGTAAGCACTGGACTCAAGTGATGATCACATGCACTCCTGCATGGATATTGAATTGTTCCCAGCCGAGTGGAAGAGGTTTCTCAGGAGTGGAGGGCTCTGAGCCCCAGAATAGCCTGGGGCCAGGATTTAGCGATAGCATGAGTGACCTGAGTTTGAGTCCCTGCAGGAAGTGACGGGAATTAGGCTCAAGGCTTCCCCTGGGATATCGAAGCTTTCCAGCAAGAAAAGATAATCTTTTCTCACCACTGCCCTTGTGAACAGCGTGTACCTAAGTCCTGCCACCCATCCACCCTCCTTGCCCTGGTGAAACTCCTCTGCCTTGCTTGGCCAGGCTGTTTTTCCTTGACTTGGCAGGTTTGCGGGTTTAGGCAAGAAAATCCCCAATGAGATCGTTTCTGAAATCTCCCTTCTGCAATCTCTGAGCTCAGCCACGCAGCCGCTCTCTGTAGAGCCCTACTCTGGGGTCAGGGCTGTGGCTCAGCTGCACCCCTCGTGTTAATGCATTGCTGAGGGCACTAATTAGGGCTCCCAGGCACAGCACAGCAGGTTCAGCCCATTGCATGTCTGCTGGGCAAGGCCAGTGCTCACACCAGACTGCGTGTGCCCTCCCTGACCTGCGGGCAGCAGCTTTTCCACCTCCCTCAGCCTGTGCTGGGCTCCTTGCTGGCTGCCTGGCTTGTGCAGCTCTAGGTTTGTCCACAAAGTCCCATCCCAGAGACTTCTGCACCTCCTCATGGGGACCTTTCTGCTCTTGAGTTGCTGATGCCCTTTGGGAACGTGTGAGCTCCAAAGGCTGGACCTCTGATCTACCTGGTTAATATTCTCCACTGTCCCTGCACATCCTCTCCCCTTCCAGCCCTTTTCTGCCTCCTACAGGGACATTTTGGAATTCAAAGATCAGCCTCCCTCTCCTCTGCCCTTCATCTCCAGGGTGCCTGCGGGGCAGAGACCAGGTTAATCTGCTGGCTGCTAATCTCCCCAGTGACAGGGGATAAGAAAAGGGACAATATGGGAAGGTCTGTGGGTCAGCCCATGGCCTGGAGGGCTCTTAACCCTTTCTTCCCCCGAGTCCTCCGGGTCCTGCCTGGAAGAATTCTGCCTGTCAGAAAGGACAATGAGGATTTATGCATGAAGGTCATAAATAAACTGTCCCACTCAGCTATTCCCCATATCATGTCCCCCCTCCTCCTCTCTCCCATAGGGCTTGTTAGACACTTTCCTATGGCTGCAGAAGATCTCAGGGGACCCAAAGACATTGTGACACCTTATTGTCCTTGCTCTTTTGGTGGTGGTAGATAATCTGTGTCTGTTGTGTGTCCAAGTGCCTACCACTGCTGTGGGAATGGCTGTGGACACTTGGCTGAAGCCACCCTCACCTGGCATGAAACTTCTGGTTACCATCACGCAGTTTTGTTCCAACCTGTGCATTGCTTTGCAGCAAATCGAGCTGTCCTTGCGTGGTGCAGGAGCTCCTCCAGGCAACCCCAGGGCAGAGATGCTCCCATGCCAGGTCGTAGGTCGTCCCTCTGGGTGGGCAGCCGCCTCCGGGCTCTTCCCCTGAGTGCCACAAGGATGGCCACGGCTGGGGAGGAGGCTCTGAGCAGCCAAAGCACTGGGAGGGCACTGGGAGTGCTGGTGCCCCCTAGGACCAGAAACATGGGGTTAAAATTGGAGGGGTGAGTGCAGTGGGAGTACAGAACCTGAGCCACGGGGTGCTTTGATCCCGTTCCCCAGGAGATGTGGGGTGCTGTGAAATCACAGGCGGCTTTGTCTCCTCGAGAGGAAAGAAACCTGGGGGTGGGATAGACTTTCTCCTCTTTAGAACCTGCCCTCCGCCCCACGCTGGCTTTCCCCGCAGGAGTGGGGACAAAAGCGCGCTCCTGTCACCAGAGAACCTCTGCAGGACCCCACGGGCAGCCTGCCGGCCGAGGCACCGGGGGGTTTGTTACTGCTCGCCTGAACTGCTGCCCAAGTGCAACGTCAGCCCCGCCGTGCTTTGTCCCCAGGACAAAACCAGCCCCGTGCAGCTGCCACGCGCTCGCAGCCCGCTGCCACCCGCGGAGGGCTCTGGGCTGAGAGCACCCCTCGGTTCCCACCGGGGTGTTGGTGCTGACCCCGCAGCGCTCTGCTGGGACCACTCCACCCCTCCACGTGGCTGCAGGACATCAGGGGGGGCTTCTCCTCCGCCGGGACCTCTGCTGGTGTGAGGGGGGGAGCTGGGCAAGGGGCCCGGAGGGGCTGCAGGGGCCTGGCCGAGCTCTGGAGGCACAGCTGAGGCAGCACCGGGCAGAAACGGGGCAGCAAGGTCAAAACAAGGACCAGCAAACCCCCTGGGTGAGCCTTTGCCACCTCCAAACACTGTCCTGGTTGGGTGCTCTGCTCCACAGCACGTGCTGACACCTTCTGCAGTTCACAGTTAAATGAAACCTGCTGTGCCTGATCCTAAAAGTAGTTCCAGTACCTGGAAAAAGTTGAAATGAAGGTGGTGAGTTTCAAAATTATCTGATAAGCTCCACGTCAATCCCTAATGATCGATTGCTAAACTTTTATTGTGCACATTTGGGTTTTCTTTGCTACTCTGTTTAGAAACTGCAAAAACCCCTCAACCTACCCATTTTCCTGAGGAGCAGAGGTTCTGACTGCAGCTCAGAGGATCAGGAACTGTGTGTGCAGGGCTGAGGCACGTTTGGCGAGAGAAGGGCTGGGGTGATCTGTCTGACGAGCACCAGAGTGATGAGTGTTGCCCATGAAAAGGTTTCTCCTCTGCTCTGTGTGGTGTGGTGAAAAACCCAACATTGGAACTGCTCAGGAAAGCCAAATAGATTTTACTTTCATCAGACAATCACAAAGTGACATTTCTTGAGTAATTAAAAACCCAAATACAAACCATTTCTGAAGAAAGCTAAAATAAGGTGAGAAAATAAAAACTGTGGGCTGGAGGTCCAAAACCATTAGTTTTTAGGTTCTTGGTTTCCCAGTAAAGGAAATTTTTGAAGGAATCAGGGTGTTTCCCATGAACACCTCAGTTTAATCATGAGGGTATTGTTATGGCAATGAAAACATCAGTGGAAAATGTTTTGTTTCCCACTTGCACAGTTTCTTTGGGGGCTCAGCTTGGAAACAATGACTTATAACAACTAGTAATAAATAATAAAGCTGGGGACATTGTGGCCATCCTTACAGCTGGGGATGGATCCCTGACCAGGAGCCAGGTCTGCAGTCCTGGCTGGGAGGTTTCTGTGCCAGATCACTCCCGAAGGGCGCAGGGGGGCTCCCCACCCCGCTGTGCCCCCTGGGCTCTCTGGGGCTGTTAAACCCTGGTGCCAGCAGAAGGCTGGCGGGGATGCTCTCCTATGCCAGGGATGCCCCTGTGCACAGAGATGCCCTGGGGGTGCACCGGTGATGTCCCACGTGGACCAGAGCAAAGCTCTGATCCCAACCCCTCCGCCCTGCTCCCGTTTTTGGCATCCCACCCACCCGAGGGGCTCTCCCTCCTCCCCGCCGCTTCGCCTCCCTTCCCCCATGGCCCCCTCCTCCCCCTCCCAGGAGCTCTGCAAGCCCCAGCTCCTCGGAGGGGTAATTGAAGCAGCACGTAGAGCATATGGCCAAGCAGGGATCCCTGCTGGTGCGCCAGCTGTGAACTGGGTGCTGCGAGAGGCTCCCCTCTCCCTGTCTGGCTGCCTCCCCCTGCCCAAGCGCTCACTCAAGTGACACCTCTTAAGGAGGTCTGTGGTCTGGGGTCCCGCTGCCTGGCTGGGTGCTGGGGCTGGGTAGTGGTCAAGGTTTCATCCCTTCATTGCTCTCTTCCCCTCGCCCTCAGGTCCCCCCTGACGGTGTTGCCCCCCCCAGCCCGGCTGCTCCCCCCCTGCTCCTGCGGTGTGCCAGCTCTGCTGTGGGATTCAGGGTCCTGGGTGGGTGTGATGGGCACCTGCCAGCAGCCACCCAGGACTGGGTCCCCTGCACCAGGCTGTTTCCCATCCGAAGACCCTGACTTTGCAAGTGAACTCGCTCCAGCTGCTGCAGACCCCCTCCTCTGCCCTCACAGCTGGACCTTGGTGTCCCCAGATCTGTGTCCTTTGCCTTCCCAGGAATCCCTGAGACCCCGTGGGGTGCAGGAGCTGGGGTGGCACTGCTCTGCAGCGGGAGATGTGTCCCTCTGAGGATGGTCCTGGCGCTGCAGCTCAGGTCACTCGCCGTGCCACATGGGCTGGGGTGGTGGTCCTCTATACAGTGTGTCCACATGACATGGAAGAAGCAGCCCTGTGAGATGTCTGAAGTCCCTGAGTGCCCTGGCATTTCTTCTCAAGTCAGCTGGGGGACTGTCCTGACTGGGGGAGTTTTCAGCCCCTTCCTGCTCCGGTGTAAGTCGACAGCTCCGTGCCTCGGAGACCAGCCGAAGTGACCCAGTGACCCACCCTCGCCCCACGCCGCTAGGAGTGATGCTGCTGTGATGCTTCCCTTCAGCACCTGTTTTGGGGTGAGCCAGACAAGGCTGGGGAGATGTCCCCTCCTCGGGCAGACTCCAACAGGTACTGACTGGGCGGAGGGGTCTGAGCACGGACCCGTTCTCACCTTGCTCTTCCCCACATGGATTTTTCCCCCCCCCCTTTCTATCCTGCTGCAGGATGCTGCTGGAGCCTTCATTTCCTCTTTTCCACGTGATGTGTCCTGAGAGGCAGCTACCTACCATGAGTCACATGCTATCGTGTATCCTCTCGTGTGTCTCTCAAAGGTCCTCTATAGAAAAGACTGAATGAGAAATGACTCCGCGTCACCCTGTAGCCATCTCTCTGTGATGTGGGCTGACAGGGAGAGGGAGAC